>JAWHQI010000226.1:3600000-4200000 GCA_033032865.1 Dactylorhiza incarnata | reverse complement strand
AAGGCAAGAACCGAACCGCACCGCAAACCATGCGGTTTTCCAATAACCAAAACCGCACCACAACCAAACCGTTCGGTGCGGTTCAAAATCGGTGTGGTGCGGTGCGGTGTTGCTGTTTTTTGCGGTTTCGGTTTTTAATTTTCAGGCCTATTCCTGGGCCCATTGCCGCTGCATCTCTACTCTCTCAATTCTCATGCTGCACGCGGCTTGCCTTTTAAAATTTCATGCTGATTCAAATGGTGATTAGCAAATTGTAATTCCAATGGAAGGTAATTCCAGTCAGTCCTTCCTTTTATATTTCGGTGCCCTTTTTTATGCTTTTAAGTGAACAAAATAATTTTATCTTTCTTGTTTGGTTGATGAGATAAATTCTCTTTGATTGATGAAATAAATTCACTTTGAAATTGTCGACGCAAACAGTCAAAGTGCAGATCTAATAAATTCTTTTATATTTCATCTTTCATAATCTGATCATCTTATTCAATTGTAGGATTTTCATGAAATAAAGAAATAAATAATTATAGGATACGATTTATTGTATTTTGTTCTCTTGCATATTTTAAGTATGAGAAGATGTTGCTATGTAATTAACCGAGCATAATATTTCTATGAATAGTCCATGTACTATTTGATAAGTTTTGATAATTGTGCAAAAACCGAAACCGCACCGCAAAAACCGACTCCAAACCGCACCAATGTCAAGCCGCACCGTACGGTTTTGGTGCGGTGCGGTTTTGTTCGGTCCAAAACCGATCTCCTTTGGTGCGGTTGCGGTTTGGGCTCAAACCGCACCAAACCGCACCAGTTTCAGGCATATCTCCCCGGTTTCCTTACGTCACGTCATAGTGAGTCTGATGAGTCCTTCATCCATCATATACATGAATTACATGAAATAATCCAAAAGAAAATTGCTAGCAGTAATGAATTACATAAGGCACAGGCAGACGAGCAAAGGTGTGAACAACATTTTCAGGTGGGCGAGCAGACATGATCAGAATTCGCACGGAGAGGCTCCCAAAAGGGGCCCGTAAAAAGCTACATCCTAAGCGAATGAGTCATTATAGGATTATAAAAAAAATTGGAACAAATGCCTACGAGATTGACCTCCCGGGAAATATGGGTATTCATCTCGTATTCAATACAGAAGATTTGACACTCTACTTTGAGCCTCTCGAGCATAGGAACCCCTATACCTTGAGCCCCTGAGAAGATTCTGCTGACCAGGCTCTCACAGGTCGACAGTGCTGATTGATCACTCGGATGGCAGAGGGGGAGAAGTTGATTTGATTGGAGGAAGGGTACCGACAGTGGTTGTGTGAACGAAAGAAGAGTGAACCCAAGCCCTCAACAGAGTTGTTGTCGTAGTTAGGGCCTCTGCACAAGCTCCTCTCTTGTATGTCGTCTACTTTCCACCCGGGTTCGACTCATCTCCCCCATCTCCAGTTGAGCTCGGCTCCTGGGAGGAGTCGAGTTTTCTCCACCTCCAGTTGAGCTCGACTCCTGGGAAGTGTCGAGCTTTCTCCACCTCCAGTTGAGCTCGGCTCCTGGGAGGTGTCAAGCTTCCTCCAATTGAGCTTCGCTCCTGGGAGGTGTCGACCTCTTCTCTACCTCCTTCAGTTGAGCTCGCTCGTTTAGCGAATGGCCTGGGAGGTAACGACCTTTCTTCCTCCTTCAGTGGAGGGACATTGAGTGGTATGTCGTCTAGCGCCCATCTCTCCGAATCACGGGTCCTAGATTGTTTTTTCGAGCTCATATCGAGCCCGAAAAAAGCGGGGATTATGTATAACCCGTAATTCGTCGAGATCAGAGATGACTGAGGACGACTTAGACCGACCCGGGGCGAGTAGAGAAAATCTCGCTTGTACAACCCCATATTTGTAGAGATCGGAATTGCCTAAGGAAGACATCTGAGAAGACCAGCTCGCCAGGTTGCCAGGGTCGTCAGCTCGCCAGGTCGCCAGGTCGCCAGGTCGCCAGGTCGCCAGACTCGCAGAGTCGCCAGGCTCGCAGTGTCGCCAGGCTCGCAGTGTCGCCAGGCTCGCAGGGTCGCCAGGCTCGCAGGGTCGCCAGGCTCGCAGGGTCGCCAGGGAGAACTCAGGAAGTAACGTATCAGCCCGCGTTTAGCCATTTCAAACAGCGGGATTTCGTTGTTGACAAACCAGTTTGGGCTACAGATAACAATTCAAAAGGCGGGATTCAACTATCCGCAGACCGTTTTCAGAAAACTATAAATAGACCCTCAAGGGCACCTTTGGAGAGGACTTTTTTTGGCTTCCTCTCTCCTTTGGCTATTTCTGGTTGGCGAGAGCTCCAGCCCTCTGTTTGTCGTGGTTTCCGAGCTGACAGTCTGGTGCTCTCTAATGCCCTTCAAGGTGCTCGGGCTCAGCATTGGCTTGGGAGGGGAAGCTCTCTTCTGGAGCTCGCGGGTCTGTTCTTAGTTTTCCACTCTTCATGGGAATTTCTTGTGCTCATCGGCCTCTCTTTGTCATATCTCATCCGGGTCGACCACTAGACCAGTAAACTTTGGTCACCCCCAGGTCCGAATAGCAGGGACCAAAAATCTTGGTTCCAACAATCATAACCCCTTTCACGAGCTGCCTGCGGAAGGGAGATTTACAGTGGACAGCGGCCTCCACTCGGGCTTTTGTAAAGATCAAGGAGAAGCTGACGACAGCCCCCGTTCTGAGATTACCCGATTTCTCTAAGGTATTTGAGGTAGCCTGCGATGCATCTGGTGTTGGCATTGGCGGAGTACTGAGCCAGGAGGGTCACCCAGTTTCTTACTTTAGTGAGAAGTTGAATGAGTCCCGACAAAAGTACTCAAATTATAATAGAGAGTTTTACGCAATAGTGCAATCGTTTCGTTATTGGAGACATTATCTCCTCCCATGAGTCGTCTTATACTCTGATCATCAGGCTCTGCGCTATCTTGATTCACAACAGAAATTTGGGCACAAACATGCCAAATTGGTCGAATACTTGCAGGATTTTCACTACATTCTCAAACACCGTGCGGTTGTTGAGAACAAGTCTACTAACACCCTTAGTCGTCATGTCAGCCTACTTCACACACAAAGCGCTAGTGCGACTAGTTTTGATCGACTACCTATGGAGTATCCCACCTGCACTAACTTCGGTGAGATTCACTCTTGATTGATGAGGGATTCCCCTGAGCCCACAGAGGAGTTTGATATTGTCGAGGGATATTTATATCGTGGGTCTCGTCTCTGCATTACCCGAACCTCCTTCCGAGACTTTTTGATTTCGTAAATGTGCGTGGGTGGTGTTGTAGGCAATTTCGGTAGAGACAAGACAATTGTGCTGGTTGAGGACCATTTTTATTAGCCTACCTTGAAGAAGAATGTGGCAAGAGTTGTGTATCACCGCGGCACCTGTCAAACCAGCACGAGAGGTGAGAGCTGAGAGCATACACCATCACCCCAGACGGCCCATCTTGTTGTTACATGGTGCACTGGGGTGGGCCCCACCTTTGACGACACTTGGATTTCGGCGACGGAGCTTCATGGCCTTGCCCCCGATCTTCGACGTCATTACAATCATCTCCATTCATCGCTTTTCAGTCGGGGGGAATTGATGGGGATCAGACGCAAGATCGACACTGGACTTCGGGCCACCACTCGACGGGGCCCGCATTTGTGTACTCGCGCAGGAGGTGTTGATCAGATCGTCGATCCGACACCACGAGCGCGGCCGGAGCGCCGTTTTTACATTTTGTATGTATTTTGTTTTTTTGGACATTTTTAGTGTTATTTGGGCATCGGGCATACCGACAAATCATAATCGTTCACGCCGGGTGCCCCCCCCCCCTAAATAAGAGGGAAGGATGCCATTTTGAGGCATTGTTAGCCTTGTGAGAGATTCCAGAGCCGTCAATCATATCGCGGTGGGACACCGCAAGATCCCGGGGTGTGACGTCCCGGTTATTTTCCTATTTTCTTCATTCCCTCCTATTTCCCGTGAGCCCCCCACATGTTTTCTCCCAGTTATTTCCATAGTCGTTTTGACGTTTCCACTTCTAAATCATTCCTGCAACTCTAAATCCACGACCACGTCAACTGCAAGTTGGTGCCACCCTCGCCTACTTCCCGCAACCGCAAGCCCACCCGATACCCTATTCTATACCCACGGCCGGTTGCGCCTGACCTCCGTTACCACCTCCCGCACGCATTTTCCCATTCCTTGCTGCTTACATCCGCCGGTCTAGAGTTCCTCTTCCATATTCGTGCCAGTGGTGACTTCTGAAGCTAAGCCACAAGTCCTCGCCGCCTCCCTCATTTCCGACGACAACAGTAACCCCTCTTTGACACCTACAACAAACCTCCCCCTTACCGCAACCCACCCCTTTTCCTTTACCTCCAGTAGCAGCCATATTGTTACCAGTTGATGGAGACGACGGCCCTCAACAAGAAGATGATCATAACGGGGTGCTTACGGATGCTATCGACGCGTTTGCGGACGACGACGCCTCTCCAACCAAAGACTTGCGCCACCATCACCGCGACTGTTGAAACTGATTTCTCGGTCTCTGTGGAGTTCGGGGCCCCCAACAAGTTGAGGGGTGGCCAACTCTTACTCCCCCCAAGGGAGAGCTCTAGGTTGAAGGTGTTGGAACTATGAACTGGACCAAGGGCTCGGCGAGGAGGTCCCACCACATACCCGGAAGATCTTTGGAGCGCTTCCCCTCCCAAGCCAATGCCGGGCTTGGGCACCATTGGAGACTCTCCTCCCCCACTAGAGAGAGAAAATGGGGAGAGAGAGAGGGTTAGCCTAGAACAAGCTTTCCTCCAAATGGTGCCCCCTTGGTCCTATTTATAGGATTTCTGGATTTGGGCTGCAAATAACCACAAACTGGCCCCTGAAGTTACCAAAATACCCTCAAAAGTGGCTGCGGATAGCCAAATCCCGCTGTTCCGAGGCGCTAAACGCAGACCGATCCCTCCCCCGGAACTGGGCGAGAGGGAGGACCTCCCGCGGGGGCTGGGCGAGCCCCCTGACTGGGGTGGGCGAGGGAGGGCTCGCCCCTCCACCTCTCGCCCCCCTACGCTGGGGCGCCCCCCTCTGCTGGGGGCGGGGGCGAGAGGAGCTCGCCCCCTGTTGCTGGGGGCGTGGGGGCGAGTGGAGCTCGCCCCCTGGCTTGGGGGCGGGGCGAGAGGAGCTCGCCCCCTAGGTTGGGGCGGGGCGAGAGGAGCTCGCCCCCCTGAGTTCTCGCCCCCCTGCTGCTGGGGGCGCGGGGGCGAGTGGAGCTCGCTCCCCTGGCTTGGGGGCGGGGCGAGAGGAGCTCGCCCCCCCTGAGTTGGTGCGGGGCGAGAGGAGCTCGCCCCCCTGGGTTGAGGCGGGGCGAGAGGAGCTCGCCCCCCCTGAGTTAGGGCGGGGCGAGAGGAGCTCGCCCCCCCTGAGTTCTCGCCCCCCCTGCTGGGGGCGCGGGGGGCGAGGGGAGCTCGCCCCCCTTTACATGGGTTGGGCGAGCGGGAGGTCTTTACCTCCCCCGCTCGCCCTCCTCTTTCCTTTCCATGGATCATACTGAACAATAATGTTACAAAATATCTCTTGCCTCAAGAACCTATTCGGCGAATACAGGGTTGTACACAATCCCCGCTCTTTTCGAGCGAGGTACACGCTCGGAAAGAAATGTCCAACCCTGCATATTCGACGAGTGTCGCTGGGAATCCGGCTAACGGAGCTACTTTGAGAAAAAACATATAGCCTCCCCGAGAGTTCCTCCAACCCTGCCTGCTAGCGAGACCATCTCGGGGGAAAAAGACTTTGCCTCCATAGGAGGTCAACCTGCCCTGCCGGCTAGTGAGAGCCCGGTCAGCGGAACCATCCGAGGGGTGAAGAACATAGCCTCCCTGGGAGGTCAACCTGCACCTGCCGGCTAGTGAGAGCCCGGTCAGCGGAACCATCCGAGGGGAAAAGAACATAGCCTCCCTGGGAGGTCAACCTGTACCTGCCGGCTAGTGAGAGCCCGGTCAGCGGAACCATCCGAGGGGAAAAGAACATAGCCTCCCTGGGAGGTCAACCTGCACCTGCCGGCTAGTGAGAGCCCGGTCAGCGGAACCATCCGAGGGGAAAAGAACATAGCCTCCCTGGGAGGTCAACCTGCACCTGCCGGCTAGTGAGAGCCCGGTCAGCGGAACCATCCGAGGGGTGAAGAACATAGCCTCCCTGGGAGGTCAACCTGTACCTGCCGGCTAGTGAGAGCCCGGTCAGCGGAACCATCCGAGGGGTGAAGAACATACCTCCCTGGGAGGTCAACCTGCACCTGCCGGCTAGTGAGAGCCCGGTCAGCGGAACCATCCGAGGGGAAAAGAAAAGAGCCTCGCTGGGAGGTCAACCTGTACCTGCCAGCTAGTGAGAGCCCGGTCAGCGGAACCATCCGAGGGGAAAAGAACATAGCCTCCCTGGGAGGTCAACCTGCACCTGCCGGCTAGTGAGAGCCCGGTCAGCGGAACCATCCGAGGGGAAAAGAACATAGCCTTCCTAGGAGGTCAACCTGTACCTGCCGGCTAGTCAGAGCCCAGTCAGCGGAACCATCCGAGGGTTGAAGAACATAGCCTCCCTGGGAGGTCAACCTGTACCTGCCGGCTAGTGAGAGCCCGGTCAGCGAAACCATCCGAGGGGTGAAGAACATAGCCTCCCTGGGAGGTCAACCTGCACCTGCCGGCTAGTGAGAGCCCGGTCAGCGGAACCATCCGAGGGGAAAAGAACATAGCCTCCCTGGGAGGTCAACCTGTACCTGTCGACTAGCGAGAGCCCGGTCAGCGCAGACCGATCCCTCCCCCGGAACTGGGCGAGGGGGAGGACCTCCCGCAGGGGCTGGGCGAGCCCCCTGACTGGGGTGGGCGAGGGAGGGCTCGCCCCTCCACCTCTCGCCCCCCTACGCTGGGGCTCCCCCCTCTGCTGGGGGCGGGGGCGAGAGGACCTCTCCCCCCTACTGCTGGGGGCGCGGGGGCGAGTGGATATCGCCCCCCTGGCTTGGGGGTGGGGCGAGAGGAGCTCGCCCCCCCTGGGTTGGGGCGGGGCGAGAGAAGCTCGCCCCCCTGAGATCTCGCCACTCTGCTGCTGGGGGCGCGGGGGCGAGTGGAGCTCGCTTCCCTGGCTTGGGGGCGGGGCGAGAGGAGCTCCCCCCCCCCCCCCCCCTTGAGTTGGGGCGGGGCGAGAGGAGCTCGCCCCCCCTGGGTTGAGGCGGGGCGAGAGGAGCTCGCCCCCCCTGAGTTCTCGCTCACCCCTGCTGGGGGCGCGGGGGCGAGTGGAGCTCGTTCCCCTGGCTTGGGGGCGGGGCGAGAGGAGCTCGCCCCCCTGAGTTGGGGCGGGGCGGGAGGAGTTCGCCCCCCCTGGGTTGAGGCGGGGCGAGAGGAGCTCGCCCCCCCTGGGTTGAGGCGGGGCGAGAGGAGCTCGCCCCCCCTGAGTTCTCGCCCCCCCCCCCCCCCCCTGATGGGGGCGCGGGGAGCTCGCCCCCCTTTACATGGGTTGGGCAGCGGGAGGTCTCTACCTCCCCCGCTCGCCCTCCTCTTTCCTTTCCCTGGATCATACTGAACAATAATGTTACAAAATCTCTTGCCTCAAGAACCTACTCGGCGAATACAGGGTTGTACACAATCCCCGCTCTTTTCGAGCGAGGTACACGCTCGGAAAGAAATGTCCAACCCTGCATACTCGACGAGTGTCGCTGGGAATCCGGCTAACGGAGCTACTTCGAGAAAAAACATATAGCCTCCCCGAGAGTTCCTCCAACCTTGCCTGCTAGCGAGACCATCTCGGGGGAAAAAGACTTTGCCTCCATAGGAGGTCAACCTGCCCTGCCGGCTAGTGAGAGTCCGGTCAGCGGAACCATCCGAGGGGTGAAGAACATAGCCTCCCTGGGAGGTCAACCTGCACCTGCCGGCTAGTGAGAGCCCGGTCAGCGGAACCATCCGAGGGGAAAAGAACATAGCCTCCCTGGGAGGTCAACCTGCACCTGTCGGTTAGTGAGAGCCCGGTCAGCGGAACCATCCGAGGGGAAAAGAACATAGCCTCCCTGGGAGGTCAACCTGAACCTGCCGGCTAGTGAGAGCCAGGTCAGCGGAACCATCCGAGGGGTGAAGAACATAGCCTCCCTGGGAGGTCAACCTGTACCTGCCGGCTAGTGAGAGCCCGGTCAGCGGAACCATCCGAGGGGAAAAGAACATAGGCTCCCTGGGAGGTCAACCTGTATCTGCCGGCTAGTGAGAGCCCGGTCAGCGGAACCATCCGAGGGGAAAAGAACATAGCCTCCCTAGGAGGTCAACCTGCACCTGCCGGCTAGTGAGAGCACGGTCAGCGGAACCATCCGAGGGGAAAAGAACATAGCCTCCCTGGGAGGTCAACCTGCACCTGCCGGCTAGTGAGAGCCCGGTCAGCGGAACCATCCGAGGGGAAAAGAACATAGCCTCCCTGGGAGGTCAACCTGTACCTGCCGGCTAGTGAGAGCCCGGTCAGCGGAACCATCCGAGGGGAAAAGAACATTTGGAAAAACTTTTATTACATTAGTCATCCGGTTACACGCAAGAAAAACTAAAGATGGAAACATACTGTCATACTACATGGACTTAAAGAAAAAACCAAGCATGAAGGCCAGGACTCGGACTTCTACTCCCAGGCATGGTCCTCCTCGACCTCCTCTGGTTGCTGACGTTGCGACTTCGGACCCCTTGACTCCTTCATTTCTAAGAACTCGGGGCAGGCGGATGTCGCGTGACCCTCCTCATCGTGGAAGTCACAGTAAGGTATCTCCACTCGGATGCCCCCTCTTCCTCCCTTACGATTTCTTCTTTTTCTGTGGCCGATCACCATGGCTTGTTGGGGTGGTGGAGAAGGTGCCTTCGGTCCCTGCCTCCACCCTGGGAGGTCAGCCCCCTCTCCCTGGAAGTTGGCCTCCTCCTGGTCGAACTTCCTCTTGGGGGCCCCTACCCTTCCTCCCTGCTGCCTTGCCTCTGGTTCACTCAGCTTGGCCAACCTTCTCGCGAACTCCGGGTTGACCTCCTCACTCTCAACTTCTTCTGCCACCCTTTCCATCAACTCCTCAAAGGACAAAGGAGCTCTCCTCTTGAGGTCCATCTTGAAGAAGCCCTCCCGCAGCCCTAACGTGAAGGCAAGCTTGAGGGTGTACCCGGGCACTTCTTGGACGAGGAGAACCTCCTCCCTGAACCTCTCCAGATAGTGAGCCAGCGACTCCCCTGGCTCTTGCTTGATCTGGAAAAGTGCTTCGGCATGTTTCTTTCTCTTCCTTGACGTCGAGAAGCGTAGCAGGAAAACTCGGCGCAAGTCTTCGAAGGCATAGATGGATCCCGCAGGGAGCTGGTGGAATCAATCTTTAGCCTTCTCCTTCAGAGTTGTCGCGAAGAGTCGACACTTGAAAGCGTCTGTCATGTGTCTAATGGAGACCATATCCTCAAACCACTGTAGGTGCAGGACGGGGTCATCCTTGCCGGAGTAGTGAGATGTCTCCAACCTTCCGAACCCCTCTGGAACCCGGGCCGAGAGAATCAGCTCACACAAAGGACTTCCTATGCTCGCCCCCCTTTGGGGCTGGGCGAGTGGGGGCTGGCCCCCTCCCCACTCGCGTCCTCGGGGCTGGGCGAGTGGGGGCATGGCGCCTCCCCACTCGCCCCCTTGGGGCAGGGCGAGTGGGGGCATGGCGCCTCCCCACTCGCCCCCTTGGGGCTGGGCGAGTAGGGGCATGGCGCCTCCCCACTCGCCCCCTTGGGTCTCGGCGAGTGGAGGTCTGGAACCTCCCCACTCGCCCCCTCCTAGGGGACCGGGCGAGTGGGGGTTGAATGCCTCCCCACTCCCCCCGCTAGTACCTCCTTCCTGGATGGCTGGCCGAGGGTGTTCTCGCCAACCTGCTGAGGCGAGGCCTCCGGACCACTTTCTCTCCTGCCTTCGCCTATCGAGGCGAAAGCTACCTGCAAGGTCTGCATGACCTCCCGCTTGAGATTTTCGAACATCTCCAACGTCACCCCAGCCACCGGGGGCTGCGAGTGACCTGGGTCGGATCTTCCTCCACCTCCGTCCATGGAGCTCATCTTGAGAGTTTCTTGAATCGGTCACACTCCACGCTCACCGCACCATAATGTTGAAACCGATTTCTCGGTCTCTGTGGAGTTCGGGGCCCCCAACAAGTTGAGGGGTGGCCAACTCTTACTCCCCCCAAGGGAGAGCTCTAGGTTGAAGGTGTTGGAACTATGAACTGGACCAAGGGCTCGGCGAGGAGGTCCCACCACATACCCGGAAGATCTTTGGAGCGCTTCCACTCCCAAGCCAATGCCGGGCTTGGGCACCATTGGAGACTCTCCTCCCCCACTAGAGAGAGAAAATGGGGAGAGAGAGAGAGAGGGTTAGCCTAGAACAAGCTTGCCTCCAAATGGTGCCCCCTTGGTCCTATTTATAGGATTTCTGGATTTGGGCTGCAAATAACCACAAACTGGCCCCTGAAGTTACCAAAATACCCTCGAAAGTGGCTGCGGATAGCCAAATCCCGCTGTTCTGAGGCGCTAAACGCAGACCGATCCCTCCCCCGGAACTGGGCGAGAGGGAGGACCTCCCGCGGGGGCTGGGCGAGCCCCCTGACTGGGGTGGGCGAGGGAGGGCTCGCCCCTCCACCTCTCGCCCCCTACGCTGGGGTGCCCCCCTCTGCTGGGGGCGGGGGCGAGAGGAGCTCGCCCCCTGCTGTTGGGGGCGCGGGGGCGAGTGGAGCTCGCCCCCCTGGCTTGGGGGCGGGGCGAGAAGAGCTCGCCCCCCCTGGGTTGGGGCGGGGCGAGAGGAGCTCGCCCCCCTGAGTTCTCGCCCCCCCTGCTGCTGGGGGCGCGGGGGCGAGTGGAGCTCGCTCCCCTGGCTTGGGGGCGGGTCGAGAGGAGCACGCCCCCCCCCCCCCGAGTTGGGGCGGGGCGAGAGGAGCTCGCCCCCCCTGAGTTCTCGCCCCCCTGCTGGGGCGCGGGGGCGAGTGAAGCTCGTTCCCCTGGCTTGGGGGAGGCGCGAGAGGAGCTCGCCCCCCCTGAGTTGGGGCGGGGCGAGAGGAGTTCGCCCCCCCCCCCCCCTGGGTTGAGGCGGGGCGAGAGGAGCTCGCCCCGCCTGCTGGGGGCGCGGGGGGCGAGGGGAGCTCGCCCCCCTTTACATGGGTTGGGCGAGCGGGAGGTCTCTACCTCCCCCGCTCGCCCTCCTCTTTCCTTTCCCTGGATCATACTGAACAATAATGTTACAAAATATCTCTTGCCTCAAGAACCTACTCGGCGAATACAGGGTTGTACAGCGACGATATTAATAACGGACGCCATCGCCGCTACAACCTCCGTCCGCGACACAAGAACATTAATTAATAATTATAATAATTTATTTATAATTATTAATTAATATTATCATGCCTTTTTTTAAATAAGAATATTTTAATTAATAATTATCCTTATAATTATTAATTAAAATTGTCATGCTTTATTTTATTTATTGGAACTTGTCATGTTTGTTTTATTGTTTTTAATTTGGACTGCGTTTAGCCGCTGTGATTGTAAAGCCTATATAAGGCTATGTTTTGGAGGATTTGGTTTAACAAGGAATGAAATAAGAATTGAAACCCTAAACCTTCTCTCTTGAGTTTCTCTCTCCCTCTCTCTTGGCCCCCCCCCCCCCCCCCGCCCTCTATCTTCCTCCCCTCTCCAAGTTCGGCCAAGGCCGACCACCTCTCTCTCTCTCTCCCTCTCAAGCCGCCAGCCACCCCTTTCCCCCTCTAGGAAAGGCCGCCCACCTCCTTCCTCCACTATTTCCTCTCTCCTCCACCATAAACCATACCCCCTCTCTTGGCCGCCCCCCCCCCCTCTCAAATCTCTTTTGTGTTGGAGTTTCCTCCACGGCGCGTGGTGGGTTCGTATAGATCTTGGACGATGTGAAGCGAAGACGACGAGCGGATTCCTCTCCAAACAACGCGCTTCCGGTGGATCCGTAGAAGAACGACCGGGCGAGTGCATGCTTGAGGATAATCCTATCTCAAGCGGGGTAACGAACGATCCACTCGTGTGTTTTCTTTTCTCTAGATTATTCTTGTGGTGGAATCTGTGGCGTGATCTTCGAATCACCGAATTATCGTGGTTTTCTCTCATATTGAAATTGCATTCATCCTTTTATTTTAATTTTCGAAGGGGTTTGGTGAACCCCGACTTTTTGTTGGGAGAGATCTACCATTTTCCGAATCGATATTTTTCGGTGGATCTCTTTTGGTACAACGCATAGCTTGACCAGATCGGGTGGGTCCATTTCGTTTGATTGAACATTGGCTTATCGCCCTTGGGAGATCTCAAGAGGTTTAGCGAACCTTCGTGTGGCAAGGGAACCGCTCGGTCGCGGAGTACATGGGGATCTTGAAAGATATGATGGTTAGATGTGACGTTAAGGAAATGCCAGAAGTTACCCTCTCCCGATTCCGCAAAGGGCTTAGTCCCAAAATTCAGGGTAAACTCCTTCGCTATGGTCACACTGATTTGAACACCACGTATAACGCCGCGTTAGACATTGAGAAGCACCTGGCGCACAAATCTAAGTCGCGTTCATTCCAAAAGAACAAGTCCATCTTAGGACCTCCTCCGTTAGCCATGAAAGATAAAGGGAAGTTTCGATCCACTGATTCGAACTCCGTCGTAATTACAGCTAGGAATATGCGTAACCCGTCCGGCGATCGTGTGCCCGTAGGTCGGATTAGCAAATCGAACGCTTCTTGTTTTAGTTGTGGTGTTCAAGGGCACTACGCAAGTGAATGCCCCGCTAAGGCCAAGCCCTTAGCTCTGTTGGACACTGCTGAAGACGCCGCCGAGCTCGAGTATGAGGCCGGTGATGACTCCGATTCGGAGGGAGTGCCGAGTGATTTAGATGACGACACCAACATGATGGTGATGCGTTGTATTTACGCCTCTCCGCGTGCGTCTGATGACTGGAATCGGACGAACATCTTTTCTTTAAATTTTAAAAGCGGCGAGAAGTGGTGTAAGCTGATTATTGATAGGAGAAGCTGCATGAACGTTATTTCTGAGAATGCGGTTACCCGGATGGCGTTAGTGACCGAACCACACCCCCACCCCTATAAGGTCGCGTGGGTTAATAAGACATCCCTTCCGGTAGCAAAACGTTGCTTAGTACCACTGACCATCAAGGCTTATTCGGAGAAGGTCTGGTGTGACGTCATCCCAATGGATGCGTGTCATGTTTTATTAGGTCGCCCATGGCTCTATGACCATGATGTCACTCACTTCGGGCGAGCCAACACTTATGAGTTTAAGTTTAAGGTCAAGACTATTATCTTCAAACCCTCTCCGCCTAAGGACCCATCGGTCGCCTCTAAGGACACAATTGTGCCTGTGGAGAAGAAAACGTTAAACTTGATAGGTAAGAAAGAGTTCGCACGCCAGACATTTTTGGATGGTGTTCTCTATGCGTTAGTTTGTCTACCAGTAAACGAGGACGTTCCTTCTTTCGCAAATTTGCCACCAGCGTTGCGTAGCCTGTTAGAGGAGTTTAAGGATATCTATCCGGAAGAGTTACCGCCTGCGTTGCCTCCCTTGCGAGACATACAACATGCGATAGATTTCATATTTGGCTCCTCGTTACCCAATCTGCCTCACTATCGGTTAAATCCTTCCGCGCACTTAGAGTTGCAATCTCAAATTTCCGATTTACTACAAAAGGGATTTATCCGCCATAGTAAAAGCCCGTGTGCCGTCCCGGCTTTGTTAGCTCCCAAAAAGGATGGTTCTTGGAGGATGTGCGTGGATAGTAGGGCCATCAATAAAATAACAATTAAATATAGGTTTCCCATTCCCCGATTGGATGACTTGTTGGACATGCTAGCTGGAGCCACGATATTTTCTAAATTGGATCTTAGGAGTGGCTACCACCAAATTCGAATTCGAGAGAATGACGAGTGGAAGACAGCCTTTAAATCTAAAGAGGGGCTCTACGAGTGGTTAGTAATGTCGTTTGGGTTGTCCAATGCCCCTAATACCTTTTCGAGGATGATGACGCATGTCTTCCAACCCTACATGAGAAAATTTATCGTGGTATACTTTGATGATATCCTAATTTTTAGCACGTCTACACATGATCATGAGTCTCATTTGAGGACTGTCTTGGAGACGTTACGTGCGGAAAGGTTGTTTGTAAATCTTAAAAAATGTACTTTTTATGTCGCCTCCGTAGAATTCCTAGGCTATATTGTAAGTTCGGAGGGCATACTCGTGGATCCCAAGAAAGTCCAAGCCATCAAGGATTGGCCGGTACCCACCACCATTCGGGACGTTAGAAGCTTCCACGGTCTAGCTACGTTTTACCGTCGCTTCATTCGGGACTTTAGTAGCATCATGGCACCAATCACCGAGTGCATGAAAAAAGGTGAGTTCACATGGACAAAATCGGCTACCCACGCGTTCCACACGATTAAAACTAAGATGTCGGAAGCCCCCCTTTTGCGACTCCCGGACTTTGGTAAAGTTTTTGAATTATCATGTGACGCATCGGGGATTGAAATTGGTGGAGTGTTGAGCCAGGAGGGTCATCCGGTGGGCTACTTTAGTGAGAAACTTGCGGGCCCGAAGTTGGATTATTCCAATTATGACCGTGAGTTTTATGCCATCATTCGTTGCCTCCAACATTGGCGGCACTACCTTCTCCCTAAAGAGTTTGTCATCCACTCCGATCATGAAGCGTTAAGATTTGTAAACTCCCAAAGCAAGATCGGCCCTTGGCATGCCAAATGGGTCTCTTATCTTCAGGAATACACCTTCATAATAAAACATCTCAAGGGAAACCTTAACCGAGTGGCGGACGCCCTGAGTCGGGTCTCATTGTTATTATCCACGTTAGAGGTGAAGGTCATCGGATTTGAGCGCATTAAGGACGAGTATGTCAACTGCCCGGACTTCAAAGATATCTACATGTCTGCTAACGGTGACACACTCACTATTATTTCTGCGTATTATATCCGAGATGGTTATTTATTTAGACACGCCAAGCTCTGTATCCCTCGTTCATCCCTTCGCCATTTTATCGTTTGGGAGTTGCATAATGGCGGACTGGGTGGTCACTTTGGTCGTGACAAGACCATCACCCTAGTTGAGCATAAATTTTATTGGCCGGGTCTAAAGTCTACGGTACATAAAATCGTGGGTAGTTGTCGTACGTGCCAACTATCGAAAGGAACTAAAATGAACGTGGGGCTTTATACCCCTCTTCCGATCCCTTCCGTACCGTGGGAAGACATTAGTATGGATTTTATTCTTGGTCTCCCCATCACTTTTAAGCGTCATGACTCCATTTTGGTGGTCGTTGACTGGTTCTCCAAAATGGCGTATTTTATCGCAAGTAATAAGACTGATGAAGCGTCACACGTAGCTAAATTATTTTTTAAGGAAGTCGTTGGCCATAGGGGCGTTCCGAAAACTATAGTCACTGACCGGGACGTGAAGTTCACTAGTTATTTTTGGAAGACCCTGTGGCGGATCATGGGCACCAAGCTCTTATTTTCCTCGGCCTACCATCCACAAACGGATGGGCAAACGGAAGTAGTAAATAGAAGTTTGGGTAGTTTACTCCGTTGCCTGGTAGGTGACCACAAGGGTACGTGGGACCTCCTTCTTCCCCATGCCCAATTAGCGTACAATAATTCCAAAAATCGGTCCACAGGGTTGTCTCCAAACGAGATCGTGCATGGGTATAAGGCACCAGTGCCACTTGACTTGATCCCGTTACCTCCATCGTATAAGTCAAGTCAATTCGCACAGAACTTCGCCTCACATGTTCATACATTACATAAGCATATCCAGGACATGTTAGCCACTCAATACGCTTCGTATCAATCTCATGCTAACGTGCATAAGAGAGCATCCCCCCTAAAGGTGGGCGATTTCGTTATGGTGCGCCTCATCCCTGAACGGTTTCCTTTGGGAACCATAAAAAAGTTGGCCAATCGGCGAGCGGGCCCCTTTCGAATTTTAAAAAAATTAGGAGAAAATGCATTTCTTTTGGAGTTACCCACTGATTGGGGAATCTCCCCTATTTTCAATGTTTCGGATTTAATGTCTTATATTTCTCCACCACTTGAATTGTCTACCTGCCCGTTTACTTCCACATCATTGTCTACTGGGTTGGGGGGTGAGCTTGCGCCTGGTTCGCTCTCTTCTTCGGTCCCCACTGGAGGTACGTTGAATGTTGATGATGGTATTTGCTCCTCTTTTTTTGCCTAACGCTTTTCCAAGGTTCCCTCGAACCACCTATGTTCCTGACAAGATTCTCCGAGATGAAGTGACCTCCTCTCCTAGTGGTACCAGTCGCCGCTACTTGATTCGATGGCGTGCTCGCCCGGCCTCCGATGATTCGTGGCTTCCTGAATCGGAGGTGGCCCTTTTGGATGATGCTCTTCTCCACCGCTACCGCCAACGCAACTCATCGGTGATGAGTACTTTTGAGCGGGGGAGGATTGATGGAGAAGACGGCCCTCAACAAGAAGATGATCATAACGGGGTGCTTACGGATGCTACCGGGGCGCTTGCGGACGACGGCGCCTCTCCAACCAAAGACTTGCGCCGCCATCACCGCGACGATATTAATGACGGACGCCATCGCCGCTACAACCTCCGTCCGCGACACAAGAACATTAATTAATAATTATAATAATTTATTTATAATTATTAATTAATATTATCATGCCTTTTTTTAAAATAAGAATATTTTAATTAATAATTATCCTTATAATTATTAATTAAAATTGTCATGCTTTATTTTATTTATTGGAACTTGTCATGTTTGTTTTATTGTTTTTAATTTGGACTGTGTTTAGCCGCTGTGATTGTAAAGCCTATATAAGACTATGTTTTGGAGGATTTGGTTTAACAAGGAATGAAATAAGAATTGAAAACCTAAACCTTCACTCTTGAGTTTCTCTCTCCCTCTCTCTTGGCCGCCCCCCCTATCTTCCTCCCCTCTCCAAGTTCGGCCAATGCCGACCCCCTCTCTCTCTCCCTCTCAAGCCGCCGGCCACCCCTTTCCCCCTCTAGGAAAGGTCGCCCACCTCCTTCCTCCACTATTCCTCCACCACCTTTCCTCTCTCCTTCACCATAAAACCATACCCCCTCTCTTGGCCGCCCCCCCCCCCCCTCAAATCTCTTTTGTGTTGGAGTTTCCTCCACGCCGTGTGGTGGGTTCGTATAGATCTTGGACGACGTGAAGCGAAAACGACGAGCGGATTCCTCTCCAAACAACGCGCTTCCGGTGGATCCATAGAAGAACGACCGGGCGAGTGCATGCTTGAGGATAATCCTATTTCAAGCGGGGTAACGAACGATCCACTCGTGTGTTTTCTTTTCTCTAGATTATTCTTGTGGTGGAATCTGTGGCGTGATCTTCGAATCACCGAATTATCGTGGTTTTCTCTCATATTGAAATTGCATTCATCCTTTTATTTTAATTTTCGAAGGGGTTTGGCGAACCCCGACTTTTTGTTGGGAGAGATCTGTCATTTTCCGAATCGATATTTTTCGGTGGATCTCTTTTGGTACAACGCATAGCTTGACCGGATCGGTGGGTCCATTTCGCTTGATTGAACATTGACTTATCGCCCTTGGGAGATCTCAAGAGGTTTAGCGAACCTTCGTGTGGCAATTGTTTCTCTTTGCCTAGTCCAGTGCACTTGCACTGTGTGGCTCGCATTTGCATCATTTTTCTTAAGTCGCGCGTTCGTCGTAGATCTACCCGCAACGAGTGTATCGGAGAGCGTAGGCCTACATCACCAGTCCTCACTCTTCTCCTGTTTCTTGCCTCCAAAACCGCTTCTGGCTCTCTACAACCATCCGCCAACAGCACCCGCTGCAGGATCTCTTAATTGTGAGTTCTTAATATTGTGATTTCACTTTTATTATTGAATATTTTGGATGTTTATGGCATATTGTGTGAAAATCTTTGCTTGTTGTGCTTTTGTTGCATTTTCCTATTTCTACAACTCTTATTCGTATAACATCAGCTTGAAAACCTTCGTGTGAAGGAGGTCGTGTTTGTGTTTGTGTTATGGACCTCACACCGTTGATTATCTAATATTACAGTTACTTTAATGAGTCGTATCATATCGAGTCAAGTCTTTATGTATTGAGCAAGTTATATATTGAGTCGTAAGAGTCGAGTCATTAAGTCTTTTAATATTTCGTGTTTTTAGTTGCATCGGGTATTTACACTCGTGCCATCTGGGTCCTATATAATAGACCTTTGTCATGTATTTGAAATTAATTAATCAATGAATGAAACTTTTCCTTCTCTCTCTAACTCTCCCTCTCTCTCTCTCTCTAAGCTCTCTTCTTTCCTCTAGGGTTTCCTCTTCCTCTTCCTCAAGCTTCTTCTAATTTTCCCTTCTCCTCCACCATTCTAGGGTTTGCGCTTGTATCCCTGCCTCCATCGATCGCCAACAAAACAAGCCCATAACATCTTGGTATCAGAGTCATCATTCCTCCGCGCCGCTTCCGCAAACTCCGTTCCAGTAGCTGCTCTGTAAACCTCACCCGTCGATGCTTCTCGTCTGCGTAATTACCTCAAGCAGGAGCGCCGTCAACCTCTGCATCATCGACAACCTACGTCCTCTCCAACCGGTTTCTTCCACTGCCTCTCCACCCCCACCCCCGCACGTTTCTCCTTTGCACGATCGACGCATTGCTCTGCTTCCTCGACTGCATCTTCGACATTGCTTTGCTTCCTCGACATCGAAGCCGCAAGCCTCTGCTTCTGTGGGTTACGCGACGACGTCTCCCATCGTGGCTTCCTCCAGCTGCTTCATCGACGACACCATCCGTCCAATCAATATTGGTATCGCCGATTCCAGAGCCGACGCTCTGCCCAATCGCTCACCACGCCCGTCCAGCCATGCTCTTCGTCGACATTTCCCCAGCGAACAGTCGTTCCGCTCATGCATCCTTCTGATTTCACCCTTTTCCCTATTCGAGCCCCGAGCCTTCATCAACCACATGTCTCGACATCATCTCCTCGAACCCCTCAGTCCTGAGACGCCCAATCCAGTCCCTTCGATCCCACGCCGTCAGCTGCTCTGTCGTATCGAGCCCCATCCATGCCTGTTCGAGACGGTGTGGTTCACTCCCAATTCACGCCAACATCAACTCAACACCCTCCCTAGTCCTCGAGCCTAGCACCCTTTAAGCTCGTCCCAGCAGCAGCCCAACCGAATTGATTAATAATTAATTCATATTTGAATTAACTAATTCCTCTATGAATTACTTAAGTCCTCTTGGAATTAATTACTTAATCTTCTCATTTTAATGGACATTAAGCTTAATGTCGCAGATGAAGCCGCCCTTTGTTCGATGATGTGGAAGATGTTGAAGTCATTTCAGGCTTCCGCATTTCGCCTCAACACCACATTTTACAAATTGGCGACTTCGGGACACTTCGGAGTCCCGCCTCTCCCAATGTCGGCGCCCACCCAGCTCGTGCATGATACCGCCATTTCCGCCCCAGCTTGCCCACCGATGAGACCGCCGATTACGTTAGTTGTCTCTCCACCGCCCATCGATGTTCTTCACGCTCCACCATCACCTCCGGTGAATTCTGCTCCGTTGTTTTCCCCAGCCGCCTCCCCGGCCCATTCTGACCGCCTCCTGAGGCCGCTTCCACCGCCAGTCGTTTCGCCTTCTGACCCACTGTCCCCTGCCTTGTCGGCCCCTCCAGCCACATCGCCTTCCGTGTTGTCGGCCCCCGCTCCGCCGGTTTCCGCTTTGCCGCCTCCGACCACATCGCTGCCTCTGTTGTCGGCTACTACTCTGTCGGTCCCTTTAGTCGCATTGTCATTGCTGCCTCGCACCACACCGCCGAACCCGTTCCTTCCGTCGGCCATGGTTTCTCCGGCCACCATCAAGTCGTTGTTCGTCGCCGCATCGCCGATCCCGCCGAACCCCTTCATTCCGTCAGTTGTTGTTCCCTCGGCCATCCTGCCATTTCTGCCTTCTGCCGCTTCGCCGGACCAGACGGACCCAATGCTTCAGTCGCTCGTCCTTCTGACGGCGCCGCCGCTACACCTCGCTGTCAACGCCACCACGACACGCTACCAGGCGCTATTTTGGCACGAGATCAAGGGGCTAGAGGAGTCGATCATCCTACTGGAGTTCGAGCGTGAGGGCAAGTTCAATTTCAAGGACGGGTGGAGTGTTATGGACCCCACACCGTTGGTTATCTAATATTACAGTTATTTTAATGAGTCATATTATATCAAGTCAAATCTTTATGTATTGAGCAAGTTATATATTGAGTCGTAGGAGTCGAGCCATTAAGTCTTTTAATATGTCGTATTTTTAGTTGCATCGGGTATTTACACCCGTGCATCTAGGTCTTATGTAATAGACCTTTGTCACGTATTTGAATTAATTAATCAATCAATGAAACTTTTCCTTCTCTCTCTAATTTCTCTCCCTCTCTTTCTCTCTAAGATCTCTTCTTCCCTCTAGGGTTTCCTCTTCCTCTTCCCCAAGCTTCTTCTAACTTTCCATTCTCCACCATTCTAAGGCGTTCCCTTGTAACCCCACCTCCATCTATCGCCAACAAAACAAGCCCATAACATGCTTACTTGAAATTGTGGTGAAGGTCTTGCTTGTTTCGCTTGGCCTGATTAATTTACTGCTCAATTTAATTCTGAATCAAATCAATGCATACACAAATCATATAGTTTTAAGGTCGCTCGAGTCAACCCCTAACCACTCTAACAGCTTGCATTAGTGTCGGCACAACCCCACAGCCTACCCTACGTCATTATGTCATTGGTGAAGGGAATCTGCTCTCAAGAAAAAGTAAGAAGCAGTATACAATAGCAAGATCTAGTGCGTAATCGGAGTATCGGGTCATGAAACATACAACTTGTGAATTAGCATGGCTTAAGTAGTTTTTGAAAGAAGTACAGTATAACGCAGACTTACCAATGATATTTATTTATCGCAATAATATGTATAGGCTCTTATATGTTCATCCATGAACGTATCAAAAACATTGGAGTGAATTGTTTATCCAAGAGAACATAGTATATGAGATTACTACGATTGAATACGTGACGACAAACAATCAACTGAAGAATATTTTCACGAAGGCTCAACAAGGAAACATGTGTAAGTTGAGCTCAACCAACATCCTCACTCTAAATGAGAGTGTGCGCTAAAACTTAAAACATACGTAAACCAGGAAGCATTTGCATATTTCCCTTTAATCTATATTTGAGAAGCTTGGTCATGACCCAATGTGTGAGACAGATAACTGATATACCGCAGAAAAGGAGGCAGGATGATCGATAGTGTGCAGAGTGAGCTTCTTCACAAGTACCATTCCCCTCATAATTTATTTCAAGGTTAAAAAAAATTAATTCTTACTACTTTTTTTCTCAATGTGCCCATACATCTCCCACCTAATTTTAAAAAAAAAATTAAATTTATAAAACAAAAACTAGGAAAATTGCTACCAACATTTTAAAAGAGAAACTCCCACCATATACATACTATATTTTGTTATATGTATATGGACATATAGGTAGGGCCCACAAGTTCTAAAATTTCAACCTATCGTTTCAATATAAACCAAGAAACATATCTAGCAGTCATAACAGTCATCTGGATTGAAAACAAGGTTGAGGATTATTACCATGACCTTTGACGAAAATTAGATTAGTAAAGAAAGTTTCCTCACCTTCCAGGAAAGATGCAGTCGTCGTGACCTAAAGCAAAAGCCCATTATTATATCAGCCATCAGATACATTAAAGTAAATATACATGTCATAGTTGCATAGTTTATTGAATTAAAATTTAGAGAAAAAGGTGATGATTATCATAGAACAAGAAAGAACTATAAGAGACTGTGAAATGCTTTGCACAAAGTTATCTTTAAATCAGAAAATATTCACTCAGAGAGTAATAGAAGATCACATAATAATTAGTGCATAATACCAAAGTTTATCCCTAAAACCATAACTGAGAATCTTCAATGTAAAATCACCTCATCTTTACTTCCTCTTTACACAAAAATAAGCATCCATAATTTAAAAATTACTTTTTTATGTGTTTCTCTAATGTTTCAAATATTTTCACCTATACCAAATTCATAGCTTTAATTCAGTCCTTTTCACAAAGCATACATGCAAAAGCTTATGCCAAACATCATAGTGAATTATATACAAGAGAACAAAAACGGGCATCCCTGATTTTAGCTAAAACCTTTAAAATTATCTTATCTACCAGAAACAGTGAATCAAACTTATAGCACTTTCTGATGAAACCATATTTCAATAAGTAATACCTACAAAGGTTTCAATTGTCAGATATCCCTAAATCCTCAGGAGGCAGATCTTGACAGAAATCATTTGGCATACCTACAGAGGTTGGGAAATTGCAACTGGTAAGGCAAAGGACTGCCCAGTTACTTCTGTGGAGACTTGCGAGATCGATCAGGGAACGGGTGAAAAAAAGAGGATCCAATAGCCCAGGTTACTAACAGATGAACTTGCATTCAAAACCCACAACCAAGGTCAATAGGTGGAGAATGAAAGATTGATGAGCTGACATTGAATCAGTAGTCACGAAGAACATTTTTCCTCCTCTGAGGCAGCTCCTAAAAATTTTATAAATAAGATTGTACCTTAAGAAGGGCATATTGTGCTGATCATAGCACTACACAATTCTAGGTCTTTATGAATGGCAAAGACATCGGGGACTAATAATGATTTGGTATAATGTTCGGGCTATTTAATGAGTTCCACAAGAATGAGGACATAGTTAGAAACCACATTATACAAAAGAAGTCACATCAAAATGAGGTTGCAGAATGGATGAATTAAAAAATATTTGAGAGTTTGATATCTGCACTCAAATGCTAGTCTCTCCGAGATACTTTGACCTGAGGCAGTTCATATAACAATTATCCTAATTAATCGGTCATCATTAACTGCCACTAATTTACAAACTCCAGAAGAGGTATGGTCTAGTTCACCTGTCAATTAGTTTAATTTGAAAATATTTAATTGTCCTGTGTTACTCATGTGAATGACGACAAACTTGAGCTGAGAGAGAAGTGCATATTTTTAAGATATATGTGCTGAAAGTGTACAATCATGGTGTTCAAATCCTAAGTTGCAAAAGTTTTTTATTAGCAAAGATATTACTTTTGATAATTATATTATGTTGAATTTGAAGAGGGAGTCTGTGGGAGATCATGGGATAGACCGTAGTATTAGAAAGAGATGAAGTTGCGATATTGTAGTTTCACGGAAAGTGGAGAAGGATTCTCTCGTTCAACCTATTGTGGAAGATGTTGCGACTAACTAATAGCCATAGTGTATAACTACAGGTAGACATAAAAAGTCAGTTAAGTCGCCTTTGAAATATGATTCTCAATATATTGTATTTGCTTTAGTCACAACGTCATAGGTTGAGGATGAAGATCTTTCTACATATAAGGAGGCAATTAAGTGAAAAAAAATCTGTAGAATGGGTTATTGCAATTAGATTCAGTCTCTTCAAAAGAACAAAACTTGAAACTAGTCGGACTTCTAAAAGGAAATATGGTAGTGGTAGGTAGCAAAAGGTGTTCATAGTGAAATAGTGCATCTCGAAGGTAGAAGCAGCAAGATTCAAAGAACGGACAATGGTGAAGGGTTTCACTCAAAAGAAGGGTGTTTGGGAGTTTAAGACTTTAAGGTTGTTGGCAAGGGCGGATTCATCTAGAGAGATGCGAAAAGGCAAAGATTTCAGAGATGTTAGGGCCGACTAAAGAGGACTGAAGCATGGATTAGTAGCTCAATAGATCTAAAGCAGTGCAAGGACAAAAGATAGGACAGGTGCACAAACTGACACCTTAGCTTGATGTACAGGAAAAAACTGACACCTTCGCTTGATGTAAAGGCAAAAGTTGGCTTCATATACAGGCTTTACAACCTACCTAGAATTTTTTTCAGAAATTTAACCCGGGCACGAGCCCGGGTGTGTCCTAAGGAAGTTCCGTCTATGGGTGTCGATGACGAGCGACTAGGGCTGCATCGAAGGCGACGCTGAAGCATTGTGTTGATGACACGCGGTTAGGAATCAATCGGCGGCAACTACTAGTGTCGATGATGTGCGATTAGGGCTACGTTGAAGGCAACACCGAAGCACTGTGTCGATGACATGCAACTAGGCGTTGATTGTTGTGGCTGAACTTGAAATCGAAGCTCTCTAGAAGAAGGGTCGTGAACTCTTCCAACGCTTTGGAAAAAGGATCAACTCGACGCGTTGTCTGAACGTGAGCTTGAAGGAACCGTTGAAAGTGGCTAGAACCATCGGAAGTGGCTGGTTCGTGGAAATTAGAAAAAGAATTTGGAGGTACAATGGGAAGTGGATACAGAGAACATGAGGGAAGAGGCTTTGATACCAAGTTCTTACGGGTAAACCCGTAGGTTGTTGATCACTTCACCGTAGTGTGGTCGGAGGCGGGGATGACAATACTATGAAGCCGGAATTGCGACTACCTACATGGGGTGTGCTCGGAGAGACAGAGAGAGTAAAGTGAGAGCTACCACGATATCGTAACAAGACAAGAGGAGATACGCTAATTCTTTGATACCTTCATGCAACACGACACTTGCCTTTAAATAAGCTTACATGACTTTTTTTGGTAGGTAGACTTACAAAACTTTAATAATACCCTCTTAATGACTCGACATTTAATATCTAAAAGACACAAAATCATAAAGACATGATGATAAGTAGGCATAAAACCCATAACTATAACTAGGCATAAAGCCCACAACACTCATGAAAAATGAGATTGTTTCCACTTGTTCTTCTATGCTTTGCCTCTCTAAGTAAATGACATTTTCAGCTTTGCATAGAGAATTTATTGAATTCAATATGGGAGATGAAGATTTAGTTAGAATTAATAAAGAAATATTTCTTTCTAGATCTCTCAAGTAGCTAATTACAAAAAGAAAATATGACCATATAAGATTACTTAGAAAATAAATAACAATGTAAATGAATTAGATATACTCTCAGATGATATAATCTCTTCAATATTCAATGTAGTTGTGTTAGATTTGTGTGTTATTTTATCCTTTTGTGTCTTTTTCCGTTTGTACCCTTAGGGTTCTCCTATATATAAAGGAGGCCTCTCTTTGTTTGTTTAATAAGAGAAATATCTTTTGCAACATGGTATCAGAGGCGGACGGCGTAACCTAATCCCGCTCAGCCCGCGCGTCGGATCCCGCCTCTTCTCCCGCTCCGCTCGTCTCCAGCCGATCGTCTCCAGCCGATCGTCTCCAGCCGATCGTCTCCAGCCGATCGTCTCCAGCCGATCGTCTCCAGTCTCGCGCGGCGTGACCTAAGCCCGCTCCTCGTCTCCAGCCCGCGTCGGATCCCGCAGAGCGTCTCCCGCTCCTCTCGTCTCCCTTCTTCTCCCGCAGAGCCCTCTCCCTCTCCTCTTCTCTCCGCCTCTCTTCTCCCACAGAGCCCTCTTCCTCTCTTCTTCTCTCCGCCTCTCTTCTTCTCTCCGCCCGGCAGCGGCCGTCGGCCTCTACTTCATGACGTTTTTTAGTTTCCTGTGACGCCGGATCTCCTGTATGACGTATCCGGCGTTTCCCATCCTTCTTTAGTGAGCTATTGCTCTTCTCTCCTCTTTATATGAGTGAGATCTCCCTTTTTTGCTGATCTGCAGCGTTCTCCCTTCTTCTATGCCGGATAGTATGGGCTCTCCGAATCCTTCCTCCGATGGAAGTGTCGCCTCCAATCCTTTGCCTACTCCTACTACTGGTCTTTTACGGGCCACCCATGATCATGGGACTCCCCAGATCACTACCATTAAGTTGGACGGCACGAACTATCTTCCGTGGGCTCGATCTATTACTTTGGCTCTTAAGAGTCGCCGCTTGTTTGGCTATGTTAGTGGTGCCGTTACGGCTCCTGCATCTTCCTCTCCTGAGTGGCCTCAATGGGAGTCGGAGAACTCCTTGGTAATGTCCTGGCTCCTCAACTCTATGTTGGAGTCGATTTCTCGCAATTACCTGTTCTTGGACACCGCTGTCGACATCTGGAAACGGGCTGAGGTTACTTACTCTTGTCGAGGGAATGCTGCCCAGGTCTTCCAGTTACGTCGTCGGATATTTCTCTTGCGGCAAGGCGACCGTCCTCCTGCCACTTACTACTTGGAGTTCACCCAACTGTATCAAGAATATGATCACTTCGATCCTCTCACATTTGAATCTCCGGTGGATGAGGCTATGGTTCGTGCCAGGGAAGAGCGAAACAGGATCTTTGAGTTCCTTCATGGCCTTCATCGTGACTTTGATCAGATTAGTGTTCAGCTGCTTGGCCGCTCTCCTCTTCCCAGTCTGCCTGAGGTGTACAGTCTTGTTCAACACGAGTATGATCGCCGACAGACGCTTCTTCCCGACACTCTTATTGAGGGATCTGCTCTAGCTGCTCGGTTCAGTTCTGGAGGTCGTTCCTCTCGTGATTCCAAGCCCAGGCCCGTCGACAAGGATCATCTGATCTGTGATTACTGCGGGAAGGGCCGCCATACTCGGGACACCTGCTTCAAGCTTCATGGATTCCCCGCACCCCGCGGCGGCCCGAGCCCGCGTGGTGGTAGGGGCTTTGGTCGCCCTCCGTCTCGACCACCTCCCTCCCGCACTGCTTACCTATCAGATACTGTGGATGACCTTGCCCCTCTCAGTGGACCTGCTGTGGTTGACTCCGCGTCCTCTCTTTCAGCTGATGAGGTTCTGGCCTTTCGTCGCTTTATGCTGGGACATTCGTCTGAGTCTTCTAGCTCTGCTTCCTCCGCCTATGCTCAACAGGGACCTCCTGAGGCCCACTCAGCTGCTGCTCGTACTCCCACTCAGTGGATTATTGATTCTGGAGCCACTGATCATATGACAGGTTCTGCTACTGGTTTCATGTCCTACTCTCCCTTGTCGGATTGTGACAAAGTGTGCATTGCAGATGGGTCCTTCACCCCTATTGCTGGGAAAGGATCTGTGGCGTGCTCCAGTCTCACCCTCTCTTCTGTTCTTCACGTTCCTACTTTTACTCGCAATTTACTTTCTATCAGTCACATTACTAACTCCTTAAACTGTTCTGTGACCTTTTTCCCCTCTTTTTGCATCTTTCAGGACCTGAAGACGGGGACGGTGATTGGATCTGGTAAGCTGCGCGATGGCCTCTACCTGTTCGACCCCTCCAGCCCTCCTCCTCCAGCTCGTGCTCTCCATGCTGCTCGGCCCTCTAGCTTGGACTCCTGGCACTGTCGCCTAGGACATCCCTCTCCATCTACTATGCGTGTTTTATTCCCTACTATGTCTGTTGTAGCTTTAAATTTGTTCACCTGTGATGTCTGCACTCTTAGTAAACAACACCGTGCTTCTTTTAACCATTTTTCCTCTTCTAGTGATACTCCTTTTTCTGTGATTCATACTGATGTTTGGGGCCCCTGTTCTGTTGCCTCGCTGTCTGGCTCGCACTGGTTTGTCACATTTATTGATTGCTTCTCCCGATGCACTTGGGTCTACTTGATGAAACGAAAAAATGAAGTGTTTCCTCTCTTTCAATGTTTTCATAATATGATCACCACTCAATTTAATGCGACCATTAAGGTCTTGCGTAGCGACAATGGCCGTGAATACATCGATTCCGAATTTGAACGCTTCCTCAGTGATCGGGGGATTATACATCAGACTTCGTGTGCTTACACTCCCTCTCAAAATGGGGTTGCTGAACGCAAGAATCGCCACCTTCTTGAGGTCGCTCGGTGCATTCTTCTCCAGCGACACCTTCCCAAGTTTTACTGGGGTGATGCTGTTATGACTGCAGCCTATCTTATTAACCGACTACCTACTCGTGTCCTCGGGGACAAATCCCCTCTCAATGCCCTCCATCTTTCCCCTTCTCATCTGTCTCCTCGGATCTTTGGATGTGCCTGTTTTGTCTACGTGCATCCGAAATCCAAGCTTGACTCTCGTTCTCTCAAGTGTGTCTTTATTGGGTACTCGCCTACCCAGAAAGGGTATAAATGTTTTCACCCACCTTCCAAACGGACATTTGTCACTATGGATGTCATCTTTCGGGAGTCCGAGTCATACTACGGGTCCTCTCTTCAGGGGGAGTCTTCAATGGAAGAGAGTTCACGCATTTCTACTATTCCATTACCTATTCCTCCTCCCTCACCTATACCTTCACCATCTATCGTTGGAAATATCAGTATCCCTTCGTTACCTCTACCTTCACCACCCACCATTACTGCTCCCTCCTCGACTCCGCCTCCTTCTCTTCCTCTCCAGGTGTACACTCGAAGAAACAGGAGACCAGCTCCCGTGCTTAGCTTACCAGCTCCATCACCTGATACGTTGACAGGGACTCCAGGTAATCTTTCTTCCACCCAACATCCGATGTCCAATTTTGTTTCATATGCCTTGCTAACCCCCCTACACAGAAGCTTTGTTGCCTCCCTATCCGCCATCTCGATTCCCTCCACCTGGCAGGAAGCCATTGAGCATCCTAAGTGGAGAGGTGCCATGCATGAGGAGATGTTAGCCCTTGAGAAGAACCACACTTGGGACCTATCGACTCTCCCTCCAGGAAAGACTGTGGTGGGATGTAAGTGGGTGTTTTCGGCCAAGCAAAACCCCCAAGGGATTGTTGAACGGTATAAGGCTCGGTTAGTCGCCAGAGGTTATACTCAAACTATGGGCATTGATTATCAAGAAACCTTTGCTCCCGTAGCAAAGATGAACTCCATACGTGTGCTCCTCTCATGTGCCGCCTGCAGAGGGTGGACACTGTCCCAGTTGGATGTAAAGAATGTCTTTCTGCATGGAGAGTTAAAGGAAGAGGTGTATATGTCTTTACCACCGGGGTTTACCCCAAGAGCTTCTGAAGGTAAAGTGTGCAGGCTAAAAAAGGCGTTGTATGGCTTGAAACAGTCTCCCCGGGCCTGGTTTGGTCGATTCCATAAGGCTATGGTGAGTTTTGGATATTCCCAAAGCCATGCTGACCACACTCTGTTCATAAAGCACATACAGGGTAGAGTCACTGCCCTCATCGTCTATGTTGATGATATTGTTATAACAGGGGATGACAACATAGAAATTGCAAAGCTCAAACAAAGGCTGACAAAGGAGTTCGATGTGAAGGACCTTGGTGATCTCCGATACTTCTTGGGGATTGAAGTTGCTCGTTCTAAGCATGGAATATTCATCTCCCAAAGGAAGTACATCTTGGATTTGCTTCAGTCGTCTGGAATGAGTGGATGTCGCCCTGCTGACACCCCTATTGAAGCCAACCATGGGCTAGGAAGAGATGATGGCTCTCCGTTGGTGGATATTGCTGGTTTTCAACGATTGGTTGGGCGTCTCATTTATTTAGCCCATACTCGTCCTGATATCACATATGTTGTTGGCGTCATAAGCCGGTTTATGCATTCTCCCAAAGCCAGGCACTTGGAAGCTGCCCACAGGATTCTTCGCTATCTCAAATCCTCTCCAGGGAAAGGTATCCTGTTCTCTCCGAACAAAGAATTAAATGTGGAAGTATACACCGATGCCGACTGGGCAGGATCTGTTGATGATCGGAGGTCTACATCTGGATATTGCTCATTTGTTGGCGGAAACTTGGTCACCTGGCGAAGTAAGAAACAACCTGTGGTGGCCAGATCGAGTGCTGAGGCGGAATTTCGTTCGATGGCACATGGAATCTGCGAAGGCCTCTGGATCCGATCTCTCCTGAATGATCTTGGAATGAAACATAATGATACTATGAAACTCTACTGTGACAGTAAAGCTGCTATCAGTATTGCTCACAACCCTGTCCAACACGATCGCACGAAACATGTCGAGGTTGACCGTCACTTCATCAAAGAGAACATTGAGAGGGGTGTTGTGACCACTCCGTTTGTCTCATCTGGACAACAGCTTGCGGATGTTCTCACAAAAGGATTAAGCTCTCGAGCCTTTGATGGGCTTATATGCAAGTTGGGCATGAAAGACATCACACGCCCAACTTGAGGGGGAGTGTTAGATTTGTGTGTTATTTTATCCTTTTGTGTCTTTTTCCGTTTGTACCCTTAGGGTTCTCCTATATATAAAGGAGGCCTCTCTTTGTTTGTTTAATAAGAGAAATATCTTTTGCAACAAGTTGAATTAGCAAAACCGAGAGCCAGCCTCTGATACTTTGCTTCTTCCCCCTCTTTATGATTCATCTCCACATATCACCCATTGAGAAACTGATGGATACCAAGGATTTTATTCCTACATCAACATCATTACCAACTTGTCACTTGTGATTACATGTAACTGATCAGATTTTCGAGGAGCAAATCACTCCAATAACTAATGATAGGAACCTAGAAATTGATCACTAATCCGAGTAACGCCATCAAGTGATTGAGTTCAGTAGTTCCTCAAAGAAAACTATTAACTTTAGAGATAGGTAATATGGAGAATACAAAAGGGATTTGTATAGACAAATAGATCCATACATCTTGATCGGAAAAAAAAACAATAAAAAGAGTCTTCGCTCACGCTCACCTTTGTTAATGTCTTCTACACTACAACTCGCCTCCACTTGCTCAATTATTGAATAATTGAATTGAGTTTTGCGTTAAGGAAACTGAGAAGATTTATGCAAAAACAAATAACAAATTTTGTTGAAAGCTCCATTGCATAGTTATGACCTAAACAGGCACCCAAAGAAGGAAAGTATGTACCCTTTAAGAGGAAGTCAAAGAACATAACCAAATTTCTTTTTTTTCACAAGAAGTTAGAAGCTAATTAATTAGACATGATTTTTTCTTGGATTTTTTAGAATTGGTTTTCAAGCAGTTGAACATTCAGAACCTAATTAGAAATACGCTCAGTTGCAAAAAAAATCTTTTTTTGCTATATTAGGGAAGGATTTGGTAATAAAAACTCCAGACAATGTCATATCTTTTGGACAGATCTTTTTATTTTCCAAATCGTTCTGATCTAATCCTCCGTAGGGCTATTTGCTCGATTGCAAATATTTTTGCAACACCTCCAACAGAAGAACAAATAGTCAACAAAAATTCAACTTATTCATTTGATTAAAAAATGAAGAATACAGGACAAATGAAGACATCAACAGTAGATTAATTTTCATGATAGCATTTTGGGGTCATAACGTTCATGGCTGCTAGCATCTGAATGCACTCTAATACATGTGGCGTTTCAGCCCACAACGCCGATTTTGAGAAATAATGTTCGCAAACGCAACTGCCTGACATTACTTGTGTTTCCCATCACTGTGTCTACAACCATCACTGCTCTCCCACCATTCTCCTAAAAGAGTGTAGATCTTTTCTTTTACTAGTAATTTATCTTCAACTCTTAATCTTTAAGTTTCAAACTTGTTTTAAGTAGCATCAAAACAAATATAAAACATCATTTTCTCTTCAAACTTATAGAAGAAATGCATAGAAGTTCAAATACAAATGTCCACTTATCATGACCCATTAGGAGTTTGTTTTATTTATCTTGTATATGTTAATCCCACATTGTGAGTAAGAGTTGTGGTGTCACTCCTCATTATAAATGTGTACATGCTCTTTTATGTTGGAATATATATAAAGTAATAAATATTATTATACTCCTTGTTGCCTTTTTACAAAACTCTTTATAAATCCGAATTAATTAAGCTATTGAAATGTTTTTCTTAATTATTTTAAGTTTTCAGTTGAATCTTCATGAAATGTTTTTCTTAATTATTCACAACCATTAGTAATACTCTTTAAAACTTTTGTACATGGAAATGTCAGGCTCTATGAGGAACTATTTTCATTATTCTCTCTACATTTCTATTAAACATTTCAACGAATCCTCACTCAATCACTTACAACTCTGTTAATCTTCTTTGATTGATGCTAAATGGACCGATCACATGTTTGAAGTAAGAATACACTAAAATACATAACTACATTGTAAAAGATTGTTAAGAAAAAATTATGACATGCATTTGTAGAAATATATAAGATTGCATGATAGAAAACTCTTATATCTATATACCATTCCTAAGTTTTTGCATTACTAATTTACAGTAAAAGGTTTCATGCTATGAAGAACTCCAAAGAGTCGAACCAGCGTCAACAACTGCATAAAAATAATAATTAGAAAGTAACTCACTTGGATCTGTTGTCGTCACCATTGCCACCCCCTGAAAGAAGCAAGAACCCACCACCTTCCCCTCCTTTTGATAATAATTGTCAAATGCATAGGAAGCATGGCGCCTCACATCATTCGGATCATAGCAAGCCTCCCCCGGTTGTATCTCTGAGCAATTCGCCCTCCCAGGCCCGCACGCCCAATCTAATGCCGCTTGCAATGCCTTCCTGTCCGCACCGTCGACGGCCACGCAGAATGTCCTATTCGTGGAATCATCCGCTAGAAAACCGCCACTTCCTGCCACACTGAGAAGATACACTGGAGTTCCATTTCCATAAAAAAGCCCCCAGTGCCTCTCTGACTCGGGACCGAGCCGCTTGTCCTCGTTGAACAGCTCGTAGATGTAGACGTTGGGTGTTTGCTCCGGCACAAGGGGTGTGCCGGTGCGGTCCACAACCACATGTTTGATCAGGTTGGAGTTGTAGGTGTCGGCATTGTCCCTAGTGGCGAAGGGCTCGAATCGAGGATCTCCGGCGGAGGGCCAGCCGGTCTCCGTGACAAGGATGGGAATGTGGGAGAAATTGAGGGTGCGGAGTGCGAAGCGGGCGGCATCAAGCATGGCGTCGAAGAGGTTGGTGTAGTGGAGGAGGGTGTTGGGATCGACCTCCTCCTTGGAAGGTGGGAGGGGTTTGAAGAGGGCGGAGTCGAGAGGGATGACGCCGCGGGAGCGCATGAAAGAGTAGTATGGGTAGAGGTTGAGCATCAGCGGGGAGTTGGTGGATGAGAGGAAGTTCAGGAGGGGGAGGAGGAAGTTGGCGGTTAAGGTTCGGTTGAAGAAGGCTTGGGAGGGGGGGAAGGGATCGATGATGATGGAGAAGGGGAGTGGGGTGGAGATTGGAATGGTGGGGCGGAATGGGGAGAGGGCGGAAGAGAGAGACCAGAGGGCGGGGAGTAGGAGGGTCGGGGAAATGGAGGGGGAGAAGTCGTCGCCGACAGCGAGGGCGGAGATGGACTTGTGGAAGGGGAGGACGAAACGGGACGCCCATGCGGAGGCGGAGGAGGGGGAAGAGGCGAAGGCGAGAAGGAGCGAGTTGGGAACGACGAAGAGGACGCGGACGGCGGTGGCGTTGAGTGCGGCGAGGAGGGAGAGCGACGGATTAGAGAGGCGGACGTGGGTGATGCGCTGGGTGACAAGGAAGCGGGCGAGGTCGGCCGGTGGTAGAAAGCCTGAAACTTCATCTCCAATCACCACGCCGACGAAGGGTGGCTCTGAGCCGCGGGCGCCGTTGTTGTCTCTGGGGTTCGCAGCCGCCGCTGCGGAGAGGGAGAGGGAGGAGTGAGAAAGTGATAGCCGGGGAGGAGGAGAAGGAAGAATGAAGGGGTGAGCTTACCGGGGCTGAGAAAGAAGGGGAGGAGGAAGAGGAGGGTGGAGAAAAGGGAAGCCATGGGGAAGAGATCGGTGACCGACGTTAGAGAAGGAGAGGCGGCGGTGTCATTCTTTTATGCCTTCTAGGTGTTTGATAAAATGAGTGACTGCATGAGTGTGCTGTCTGGCTTTGTCGTGTGCGTGGAAGCAGTTGAAACCTGTGATGTTGCCAGAGGAAGTGGACAAGAGGAGGATGAGTAAATTTCGTTGGGGCCATCCTGTCCTTTCAGATCTATCACATGTTTTCTCAAGGGCGTTGCTATTAGCACTACAGTTTTGGGTATCCGCACTCAATTTGTACGAGTTATTACGCGTCTTTTGGAAATAAGTCTTGTACATTTATTTTTAGGAAAAATGTTCAACACTAAAGTTGTAGATCTCGTCGAGATCTACAACTTTCGTGCTGAACACTTTTCCTAAAAATGCACGCACAAGACGTATTGTCGCTCTGATTGAAATATGGGCATAACTATAGCGAATTTTTTGAAATACGACTTGTACATGCATTTTTAGGAAAATTGTTCAACACTAAAGTTGTAGATATCGACGAGATCTACAACTTTTGTGTTGAACACTTTTCCTAAAAATAAACATACAAGATGTATTTCCAAAAGGCGCGTAATAACTCGTACAAATTGAGTGCGGATAGCCAAAACTGCAGTGCTTATAGCAGCACCCTTTCTTAAATTATGTCTAAATATAATCATAATTCTAACATGGCTATTCGCACCCCCAAAAAAATCTAACACATCGGAAACCGCCGGAAGGATTTTGATTTCTTTACAGCCTGCAATGTCCCGGAAGAGGTGTTTGGGAAGGGGGCTTGGGACAAAGATACGAGAGATGGTCGGGCTTTCGGCTGATTTTATTATGAATTGTTTATTGGAAATTCGTGTGATAATCGCCGCATCTTTATGCCCGCCGTGCTCAGCTCCTACGCCAGCTTTCTCCTCTGTAAATCCGCAGGGCAGACTGGTTGAAGCATGGTGTGTGTATATCTATCTATCTATTTGACGGTTTACGCAACTTACCTCGCACACTGCTTAAAGAAGTGTGTGTATATCTAGGATCCGGATCCTCTGGAGTTCGTGCGGGAACTCCAGGGTGGAGTTCCATGATTAATAGCCCTTGGATTTAATCCAAGGGCTGGCCTTTTAATGCTCCCTCATGGCTCGTGTGGAGTTCTCGCATAGAGATATAGAAAGAGTGCTCACTCCTCTTCCTCGCCCCCTCTTTGTTGTTCCCGCACGGAACTCCACCCTGGAGTTCCCGCACGAACTCCATGGGATCCGGATTCGTATATTTATCTACCTATTTGGTGTATTAAAATGATGTGATGTTTTAGCAACAGTATGCACTAAGGATATAAGATGCATTTTATGAATTTTATAAGTTGTTTTTTGGGGTTTTATGCATATAAAAATACCAAGAGCAATATAAAAAAGGAATGTGTTTAAATGAATGTGTAATTCAAACTACTAATTTATGTGTTTAAATCACATATATATTTTCACTGAGCCCCATCTCCGGCTATGCCTTCGAGCTACACGACATACTCTGCCCATTTTCGGAGACTAGCTGTCCTTTGAAGAGGGTAAATTATGGATTAAAAAATTAAACTGTGAACAATTTTTTGAACTGCAAAAAGCGTAATTCAGACTCCTTATAGCATCATTCTTAGTATTATTGGTTAAATACATTCTAGTCCTGACTTTTGATTGATTTAAATTTTCAAACTATTTTTTTATATTTCAGTTCCTAACTTTTTTCTTCTTTCGATTCAATCTGTTGGGATATAACGCGGAAACAATCCCCTAGGCACAACCAAATAATACAGTGTGTACAAGAACTGAAATCTGAACAAGAACAATGCAAACGTAAATACTACAACTGCAAAAACAACATGAAGAAATGTACCGACGTCCGTTACAGAATACACTGCGGAGAGCCGGACTCGCTCGATCCGCGGGAGAGATAATAATCTGGATTGCAATCCGCTAGCACAGCGGACGCACAAGGTTCACCGAGAACCTTCAACGTCGACGTCCGACGTTCAACTGCACCACCACCGGAGAAGCACCGTCGAGGTCAACTGCACCCGCGCACGCCATCGACACCAAGCCGCACCACCGGAGAAAACACTATCAAGGCCACTGCACTCCCGCATGCCTTCGCCGCCACACCCGCACCGCCGGAGAGAAACTCTGTCAAGGCCACTGCACCACCGCAAGCCTTCGCCGCCACGCCCGTACGACATCATCTCCACAGTTCGCCGCCATCGCACGGTGTTGCACCAACGACAACCACCGGCGGAACCTCTACAGGGGTCTCCCACCCCTCGCGGCACCAAGAGCAAGACGACGGCGGCGGCGACGGCGGCTCTTCCCTCCAACGCTAGCAATGCGGCCTCCTCACGCCAAGAATTAGGGCGGCTGTTTCTTTCCGACCGAAACTGCTACAGGCCGTTCCCGTTTTTTTTCTTATTTCTCCCAGGCGGCAATATATTTCTCTTTCACAAGGACCACAAAAAAAATATAAGGGAGGTGGTTTATATCCACACGCGAGAGAGAGAAAAGGAGATCTCTCTCTAAAAAGGGAAATCCATTATGGGCTTGCAGTTTCCAAATTTCCTTAAATCTTGGCTTTATTCTCTCTCTCTATCTATCTAGAGAGAGAAACTGTCATTCATGGCATTTCCAAATTCAAATTGAAACCAAAAATAACAATCACCACCTTTGTACAACCCTCATATTTTTCGAGTTGGTGTGACCCGACACGAATGAGGTAACCGCAACGCAGCAAACCGAACCGGAGGAGGCCATCAAAGACCAAAAAGAGAGGGCCCGGGGGGGCAAATTCCCTTGGTCGAGTGGACCCTTGGTCCACTCGCCCCATGTAGTTAGGCGAGTGGACCCTTGGTCCACTCGCCCCATGGAGTTGGGCGAATGGACCAAGGGTCCACTCGCCCAAGGATGTGGGCGAGTGGACCCTTGGTCCACTCGCCCCATGGAGTTGGGCGAGTGGACCAATGGTCCACTCGCCCAAGGATGTGGACGTCTCGTCCTCCACTCGCCTCCTCCCTCGTTTTGATCGTCCAAGTTCGTGGTTGAGCTGCGGATAGCAGAATTTTGGCTATCTGCAGGCCAATTTTGGGAAGTCTATAAATAGACCCCCATGGGCACCTTGGGAAGGGATGTTGATACCCCCTCCCTCGCGTGTGAGCAAGCACTACCCCTCCCCTCCCCCTGTCATTGAAGGTGGACGGTGAGGTGATCCTTAGTGCCCTCCAAGGTGCCCAGGCTCAGCATTGGCTTGGGAGGGGAAGTTCCATGTGAGCTTCCGGGTATGTGGTGGGACCTCCACGCTGCAGCTTAAGGGGTCCGTTTGTGGACTTAAATGCTCTTTAAGGGTCAGGTTCTTCAGTTCTTGGTGACTGGTCAAGGGTCTAGCTCGGGTCAAGTAAGGGTTAGTTGCATCACCCTTGCGAACGTCGGGACCAGTTCTCTGGTTTCAACATTATGGTGCGTTGAGCGTGGAAGCAGCTAGTTCGGAAAGCTCTGGGCAAGTCTCATGGCTGGAAGCGATGAGCTGGGGGACTCACCCCTGCCGACAAGTGCATGAAGGAAGGTGATTTCGAGGAGTTCAGGAAGTTAATCCGAGAAGTCTTGCGGTTTGCACTCCCCCTCAGGGCGAGTGCTCGGCATCGCCAACACCTGTGCTCGCCTCGCCATCTTTGATGGAGATAGAGCAAGCATGTCGGCAAGGGAAGGGGCCGGCCTCGGAGGAAGGCCTGAACCCCCAAGCGCAAGCACTCTTCAACAGCTCCCCTGGGGCCAGCTGCCCCGGGTGAGGGGGTAGGGAGGATGCCCCTGTCTCGCCAGGAAGAAGGCGGAGTCCCTGTGCCAGATTCAACAAAAGCACGGGGAGACGCAAGGAAGCTACGCAGATCGGTTCCAGAGGCAAGTCTCCCACCTCCAGGTTGACCAGGGAAGCAGGAAGGACCAGGAAAAAGAAAAGGAATGAGAAGGCAGAGATAGTGGAGGAGGTGATAAAAGAGATGGCCGAGATGCATGTGGCCGAGTAGGCGCAAGAAGGCGCGTTGTAATAGATATGTAACCTCCCCCTGTTGAATAAAAAGTAGGTAGAGATAGAACCTTAGGTAAAGCCTCTGGGAAGGTGTTGAGTTCCTCTGCCTCCAGGTGAAGGTAAGCACCTAGGATGTGGATGGGTACCCCGCCCTCGATTGGTAATATCCCCGACTAGAGACCATTCTCCGGGCTCAGTCATGTCGGAAGATGGGAGACTCATCGGGTCGACTCGCCACATGCAGAGTGGCTTGGGAAGGTGTTGGGTTCCTCTGCCTCCAGATGAAGGTAAGCACCTAGGATGTGGATGGGTACCCCGCCCCCAGTTGGTGAAATCCCCGACTAGAGACCATTCTCCGGGCTCAGTCATGCCGGCAGATGGGAGACTCATCAGGTCGACTGATTGGTAATATCCCCGACTAGAGACCATTCTCCGGGCTCAGTCATGCCGGCAGATGGGAGACTCATCGGGTCGACTGATTGGTGAAATCCCCGACTAGAGACCATTCTCCGGGCTAAGTCATGCCGGCAGATGGGAGACTCATCGGATCAACTGATTGGTGAAATCCCCGACTAGAGACCATTCTCCGGGATCAGTCATGCCGGCAGATGGGAGACTCATCGGGTCGGCTCGCTGCTTGAGTAAGTAACTTGGAGAGATGATGAGATCCTCCGCCTCTAGGTAAGATAGGCCCCTAGGACGTGGATGGATATTCTACCTCCAGCTGGTTTGAAAAGTGCTGAGTTCCTCTGCCTCCAGGTAAGTTAGACCCCTAGGACGTGGACGGGTGCTCCACCCCCAACTGGTTTGGGAAGGAGTTGGGTTCCTCTGCCTCCAAGCAAGCTAAGCCCCTAGGACGTGGATGGGTACTCCACCCCCAATTGGTTCGGAAAGGTGTTGAATTCCTCTACCTCCAGGTAAGCTAAGCACCTAAGACGTGGGTTGGATCTCTGCCTCAGTTGCTTTGATGAGATGGTGGAGTTCATCCGCCTCTAGGTGAAGGTAAGCACCTAAGACGTGGGTTGGATCTCTGCCTCAGTTGCTTTGAGAAGATGGTGGAGTTCCTCTGCCTCTAGGTGAAGGTAAGCACCTAAGACGTGGGTTGGATCTCTGCCTCAGTTGCTTTGAGAAGATGGTGGAGTTCCTCCGCCTCTAGGTGAAGGTAAGCACCTGGGACGTAGACTGGTTCTCCGCCCCCGAATAGTTCAAGAAATTGTTAGTTTCCTCCCCCTCCATGTGAGGTTGGCTCCCTGTTAGGTGTGGAGTTTCCTCCCCCTCCAGGTGAGTTTGGCTCCATGTTGGGTGTGGAGTTTCCTCCCCCTCCAGGTGAGTTTGGCTCCATGTTAGGTGTGGAGTTCCCTCCCCCTCCATGTGAGCTTGGCTCCCTGCTAGGTGTGGAGTTCCCTCGCCCTCTAGGTGAGTTTGGCTCCCTGTTAGTTGTGGAGTTTCCTCCCCCTCCATGTGAGTTTGGCTCCCTATTAGGTGTGGAGTTCCTTCCCCCTCCAGGTGAGCTTGGCTCCCTGCTGGGTGTGGAGTTTCTTCCCCCTCCAGGTGAGCTTGGCTCCCTGCTAGGTGTGGAGTTTCCTCCTCCTCCAGGTGAGCTTGGCTCCCTGTTAGGTGTGGAGCTCCCTCCCCCTCCAGGTGAGCTTGGCTCCCTGTTAGGTGTGGAGTTCCCTCCCCTTCCAGGTGAGCTCGGCTCCCTGTAAGGTGTTGAGTTTTTCTCCACCTAAGGTCAAGATCAATTCGACCCAAGATGTCGAGCTTTCTCCACCTCTAGTTGAGCTCGGCTCACAAGAGGGTTGTTAAGTGGAGAAAGGTTCGCCTCCCACCTCAGGTCGAGCTCGGCTCGACTAGAGGTGTTGAGTTTTTCTCCACCTCAGGTCAAGTTCAATTCGACCTAAGATGTTGAGCTTTCTCCACCTCTAGTTGAGCTCGGCTCACAAGAGGGTTGTTAAGTGGAGAAAGGTTCGCATCCCACCTCAGGTCAAGCTCGGCTCGACTAGAGGTGTTGATTTTTTCTCCACCTAAGGTCAAGATCAATTCGACCTAAGATGTTGAGCTTTCTCCACCTCCAGTTGAGCTCGACTCACAGGAGGGTTGTTAAGTGGAGAAAGGTTCGCGTTCCGACCCAAGTTAGGTTCAGTTAAAAAACTCGGCAGGAGCATCCCGTTGGCAGGGCCCTTCGTGGATCACTCTTGTAACATCCCCCAGACAGCTAGACCCCCCAGGTGAATCTGTCTTGACAAGGTCATGACAAGGCCTTGGTAGAGTAGAAATCTCTTTAACTTAGGCAAGATTAGGATTGAAAGTGCCTTGGACTGCAAATAGCAATTTCCAGTGACCAAGCTTAGGGTTGGACTTTAGGGCCTCAACTTGACCATTTGACCCCACCATAGTATCCGTAACCCTTTAGGGGTCCCCTTAGGGCACCAAGGACCCATTGGGGTCAACCAAAGAGGCCAAATTGACCAAAGTCAACCATAACCCTAAATTGGTCAAAGTAGCCTAATTAGAGTCAATTAACCCTCACCATGCCAAATTGACCTCACCTCTAGGTCTAAAATATCATAAGAGACCTAGTAGATATAAAAGCCCCATCATGGGACCCCCAGTAGTGCAAATTGACCAAAATGCCCCTTTTAGGTCAAAATGGCAATTCTTCACTAAGTGCCCTAATTGACCACCACCATATTAAATTGACCCTACCCATAGTGTTATCATGTCATAGGGGACCCAGTGGACCAAAAAGCCCCATGACTGGGCCAACCCTAGGGCTCAATTTGATCAAAGTCAACTTAGCCTATTTTGGTCAAATCAACTCAAATTGGGTCAACAAAGGCTCATGTGACCAAATTGACCCTACCAGTAGTTTCTAAACCTAATTTGGAGTTCAATGGACCCAAAAGCCCCATCCTAGGGTCACCCAATTGGTCAATTTGACCAAAAGTCAAACTTGCCCAAATTAGGTCAAATCTCTTAAACCTAGCCCAATCCCTTTGGGCTAAGCCCAAATTGACCACTTGACCAACACCCTTGATTGATAATTAACCCAGGAGAGAGAGAGATAAATCGGCCATGATGAGTAGGAGAGAGAAAAACCCAATTTTGGAGGAGAGAGAAGGTGGTGTTCATGGCCATTAAGGTGTTAAACCCCTTGGAATCCCCATTGGTGCCTCCCTTCATCTTCCCTGATGAATGTGGAGGGAATTCCAGGAGTTTTCTGGAGGAATTGAAGGCAGGGGGGATGCATTAGGGTGGCCGGCCATGGGGGAGAGGAGGGGTCACTTGGTGATCTCTTGATGGAGCCCTCCTCCCATTAAATTGAGGCCTCCATTAGCTTCAGAAGCTCTCAAGGAGTTGAAACCCCCACTTTCCCGACCCTTTCAGTGCTCAGAGGAGGAGATTCCATGGCACCCAAAGCTCCAAGGAGGAACAATGGCGGCCGGCAAACAGAGCCACGAATCACACCAAATGAGGTCTGATCCTCCTCCTCCTTACTCGTGCTAGCATCTTAGATCGATTTAGGTGAGAAATCGGGCCCCTTGAGTTCGCCGGAGACCACCCCTCCGGCGGCCGTGCCGCCGCCCGACGATAGCCCCCACCTCAACGGAGGTGGTGGCGGTGGTGGCGGTGGTGGCCGGCCAGGGAGGTGGCCGGGTGGCCGGGAAATAGCCCTGGAAAAGCTACAGGAAATGGCTTTTATTTGGATTGATTTCGGGCCTTTGGGGAAGATGAACAGCGCCTTTATTTATTTTAAAGCTTTATTTAATTGTTTTTATTCTTATCATTAGGTAGTGATTGGTTTTAAATTTTAAAAATATATAGAGTCCCCTACAGAAAAAGTGCCCAACATGAAAGTTGTAGGCCTTGACCCCTAGGATCATACAAAATTGACCTCACCCAATTAGGAGTCCTGGTTTGACCTCAGCACCCATTCTAGTGCAAAGTTTGGCTGAACTTTGAATGGGTGCCCACCCCAAACCACTAATCCAAATGACTTGAAATTTGGACTAGGAGTGGGTCATGCCTAGGTCTATAACATATCCAAAAATGAGATTTTTTGGAGAACTTTTTCCTAAAGTTTTTGTAGAAATTTAATAATCCTTACATAAATTATTTGGAGGGTCAAATGACCTCCAATCTCCACCAAACTTTGGTGGGGTGTGGTTAGGGCTATGTTAAGCCACTGGTTAAAATCTCAACTCATTTGGAGTTCTTTTGATTAGGTAATCATTAGGCCAAAGTTTTGTCCATTAAGGGGAAATTTGTGAATAAGGGCTATTTGGGATTTTTCATAGTCAAACCACCTCCAATTGGAGTGGGATTTTGGCCGCTGCCCTAATATCACCCAAATCACCTCTAAGAGAGTTATGGGGCCATGGGGAGTTGGTTTGCCCTAGGACATGGGGTTGGAGCACCTTGGGGTGCATTTAGCCAAGAAGAGAACCATTGGCCAAATGGGCCCATAGAGACTTGAGTCTTCTTGGGAAGGTCAGTGGGATCAATTTGAGACCCCATGAGGAAGATTGGTGAGCATTGAAGTTGATTTGCTCAAGGCCATAGGGTTGACCCCTATGGAGTGGAATTTGGGGTTGTGAAGGACATTGGAGAGTTTGTCCTTGGAGAGGGGTGTATTGGACTCCTCTGAGTTCTATGAGTATTGTAACACCCTCACAAGAAGTTTGGGTGGATTTGGAGAGGTTTTGACCCTAACCCTAGGTTAAACCCTAAAGAGATGCAAATAGAGGCCAATGAAGGAAGAGGGGTCAAACCCTAATGGTTTGACCTAAAATTTTGGAGAGTAGGTCATAATGACCAGAGGAGCTTCCCCTGAAAAATTAGTGGGGTTTGGAGTTGCCATACCTAGGTAATAAACCCTTGGGTAGATTTGTAAATATTTAGGGTTTTGGGATTTAGGAAGAATTAATACTCAATGATTAACCATCTTCTGTCACCAACTTAGTTTTGATGTTTTAAATCCCTGGAGATTCTGTTAGAACCATTGGAAGACTTTTGGAGGTCCAAATTGTAATTATTCATATTGTTGGCAATTTTTGGGATGATTAATTGTAGAGTGCTAGTTTTTTATAATTGCATGAAACTTTGCTGGATGTCATTTCATACCATTATGAACCCACAGTATTTTTCTCATAATTTATGGATTGATATTTTTGGTACCTCTAGTTCAACTTGGAATTAATTGCAAATATGTCCTTTGTGGAAATTACAATTGTAACCTCCATGGAATGAGGTCAAACTTGGTAGGGCTAAATATTGTATTATGAATCACCTCTGTATATATTTTCATAAGGTTTGGAGTCCATTTGAGGGTACCTCCTTTGGAATTTATTGGAAATATATGAGTTTTGGAATTTTTAATAATAATAAATCTTGTTGGAATTTCCTAAAATTTCATATCTACTGATTACTAGGTACCCTTGATTTATGTAAAAAGTTTGGCAGGCATTGGAAGTCAGAAAAGTGTACTTGTAGTTCAAACCCTGGGAAATTGTAATTGGGAAAAATTGTTTTAAATATTAATAATATTGGGAAAATTGTGAGACTCTGGAATTGATCTTAAATAAGTGACATAGACCCTCAGTAAAAATATTGGGTCATGGAGTTGAATAATTAGTGTACCTCCCTTCATGAGCATCAAAACATCAAGGATGGTCTGCGTTTAGCAAATTGACAATTTTGGGGTTATAGGTCAAATTGAGGTATATTGATTGGAGATGTGAGAGTTTAATGGTGATTGTATGGCTATGAGAGGACCCCTGGAGGTATTTAGGGTTTGGTGAGGCCTAGGATGGTGGGGTGCCACCCTTGGGATAGGTCGCCTTGGGATTGACGAAAGATCGTCTTTTCCCTTTAGTGTCTCAAAGCCCTTAGGTTTAATTCAGGTAGTAGTATTAATGGGGTTTTCTTATGGGTAGATACCAACATTATTAAGTGTCTTGGGAATGGGAACTTTGGGGTGTCATCCCATGGTAGTTCCTAGTACCGTAGCGAGCCCCTCACAGGGTAACCCTCGGGAAGTCCAAGACAAGCCCTAAATTATAGGAGTAAGACAGTGTACAAGAATAATTCATCTCACACTCACCCGTGGTTACGAGAAGTTAGTTGGTTTGATCCTCCACTCCTCCTCCCTCGTTTTGATCGTCCAAGTTCGTGGTTGAGCTGCGGATAAAAGAATTTTGGCTATCCGCAGCCCAATTTTGGGAAGTCTATAAATAGACCCCCATGGGCACCATGGGAAGGGATGTTGGTACCCCCCCCCCCCCCCTCCCTCACGTGTGAGCAAGCACTACCCCTCCCCTCCCCCTGTCATTGAAGGTGGACGGTGAGGTGATCCTTAGTGCCCTCAAAGGTGCCCAGGCTCAGCATTGGCTTAGGAGGGGAAGTTCCATGTGAGCTTCCGGGTATATGGTGGGACCTCGACGCTGCAGCTTAAGGGGTCTGTTTGTGGACTTAAATGCTCTTTAAGGGTCAGGTTCTTCAGTTCTTGGTGACTGGTCAAGGGTCTAGCTCGGGTCAAGTAAGGGTTAGCTGCATCACCCTTGCGAACGTCGGGACCAGTTCTCTGGTTTCAACAACCTTGGTTTGGGATTCGGAGCCACCACCTACACGAAGAAACAACTGCACCAAGCAACTCTGCACGTAGCACCACCTCAGTCCGAGGCATCAGCCGACCTGCTCCAGTCAACTCATCTCTGCTCTGGCTCAACCCGTGAACGTCGTTGCAACCTGATCGTAGAAACTGACTCGCAAGACCCGAGTCCCAGAAGGACGACCCTCTGCACTACCACGACAATCCACTATGTCAGCCACAGAAATCATGGGTGCACCACCACACATCATGGTCCCCATCAGCCGGTACAAACTACCGCACTGCACAGCTCTCCTGAGCATGGTACGCCCTCACTCCACCATCAGGACTCCACCTCGGGCCACACAACTGTAGTCACTGGAATCCAATCAGCTCATTAATGTCAAACATCTAGCTGTCAGAGTCGCACAGACTCTCAGTGATGGTGAGTACCTCATCACTCTGCACCCTGACCCAGCTGTCACCCTGTTCGCACCCTGGTCTCGAGACCCTTTTGCACGCTGCAAACTTGCACTCCTGTGTGACTGCACTGTCTGCAATGGTAAAATAACACACCCTCCTTCGGCTCGGATCGAGATCGTGCTCCACTCAATCCCTTGCCAAACTGCCTCACCTTACTCATCCGCTGCTGCCAAGATGTGACCACCCTCAGGAGTAGGGCCCACTAACATCTGTCTGGATAGCACTGCGATTGTGACCTCCACCAGCTCCACCGTATCCTTCTCATACAAGAGCATCGTCACTAAGGCCGGGCAAAAAAAATGAGCGAGGTAAGAAGTGAAAATGGGTCTTCACGTCCTCCTCCGTCTCTGCACAAGCTGCCTCTAACTGGCACAGAAACAATTTGAACACGTCTTGTGTTCCTCCAGATAATCATCTCCCTGTAACAAATCCGCGGTTATCATGACCATCTCATGTAGTACCACCTGTCATAGGTCAAACCTGCCACTGTCGCACTTCTTCAAAAAACTGTCCAGAAATATGTTCTTCCCTGTCATGGTTGTCCTACGACACGACCAGGAGACCTGATTAATTCAAAGGTCGGATTTGAAAAGATGGGGAGCGGACCTAGTCGTCACCCACCGCAGTCAAACCATTCCTCGAATGTCCAATCAGTCGCCTACAGAACCTGCTCTGATACCACTTGTTGGGATATAACGCGGAAACAATCCCCTAGGCACAACCAAATAATATAGTGTGTACAAGAACTGAAATCTGAACAAGAACAATGCAAACGTAAATACTACAACTGCAAAAACAACATGAAGAAATGTACTGACGTCCGTTACAGAATACACCGCGGAGAGCCGGACTCGCTCGATCCGCGGGAGAGATAATAATCTGGACTGCAATCCGCTAGCACAGCGGACACACAAGGTTCACCGAGAACCTTCAACGTCGACGTTCGACGTTCAACTGCACCACCACCGGAGAAGCACCGTCGAGGTCAACTGCACCCGCGCACGCCATCGACACCAAGCCGCACCATCGGAGAGAAACACCATCAAGGCCACTGCACTCCCGCATGCCTTCGTCGCCACACCCACACCGCCGGAGAGAAACTCCGTCAAGGCCACTGCACCACCGCAAGCCTTCGCCGCCACGCCGGTGCGACATCATCTCCACAGTTCGCCGCCATCGCACGGTGTTGCACCAACGAAAACCACCGGCGGAACCTCTACAGGGGTCTCCCACCCCTCGCGGCACCAAGAGCAAGACGACGGGGGCCGCGACGGCGGCTCTTCCCTCCAACGCTAGCAAGGCGGCCTCCTCACGCCAAGAATCAGGGCGTCTGTTTATTTCCGACCGAAACTGCTACAGGTCGTTCCTGTTTTTTTTTTCTTATTTCTCCCAGGCGGCAATATATTTCTCTTTCACGTGGACCACAAAAAAATATAAGGGAGGTGATTTATGTGAAAATTTCTCTAAGGACCTTGTGAGAGCAAGCAGGAATCGATTATGCAACTAAGAGATACTAGCCAAAGCAACCAGAAACAATCTTCAGGCAAATATGTGATCTTTATTGATAGCATAAAACTTCATTACAGGGCAAGATATGCTTGGCGAGACATGATTTCGCCAGCACAAACACCAAAAAAGGAAAAACAAGGAAATGCAGATAACTGAGACCGCTCCAGACCGCGCGACCTCCTTGCGACTTCAACACACTGCCAGACCGCAGCGACTTGACGATCACAGAACTCCACCAACTCGCTGATCAAGCCGCCCACTACTTCTGACCTCCTGATTCTCCCGAACTCCAGCACCACAACTCCAAGCCGCAGACCGCCCGAACACTTTCAGAGGAAGAGGTGAACGCTGCTGCCCGCACTATCCGCAGAAGCTGCACAAAAGGAATTCAATCAGAAGACCGCACGGTCAGAATAAAACAGACCGCATGAACAAGCCGGACTCAGCTTACACTTGGTGTCTCTCACATTATGCTGCTACAGTGGCTCCTATTTATAGGCGCGGGACCTGATCCAGTCACCACCCTATGAGATAGGATCACCACCCTCCAGACCGCGCGACCAGACCGGTCAACCCGCGCGATCAGCAACAGTACTCCTGCTTCATTTTGGTTAACTCGCCAGCTTCAACATCGACCATGAGAGACCGCCACTCTCACAGCAGACCGCGACTCCACAAGGAGCTCGCCAGACCGCCCGAAGCTGTTCACCACTTGTGTTCACCCGAGACCGCGAACACAGCCAGTTCGCCATCAGATCGCGAACTCCTGTCCGCATGCCGATCTCCTCCTGAGACCGCGAACATCAACCAGCTCGCATACCAGCCTCCACCTGAGACCGCGCACTGAGACCGCGCGACTAACTTCCTTAGTCCGCGAATACTACCAGAGAACCTGGACTACCCTGTGCAGTCACACCAGACCGCCACAGCCTAGAGGAGGACAACCCGCCACGCAGTCAGAGGCAGACCGCGCGGCTTCCACTTTGCCACCTTGGACCAGATACCAGCAGTCATTCCAGGAGACCGCAGCTAGGCTGATACCAGCCAGACCGCACGGACAACCTGCCAGGTCGCGCGACCTCGCCAGTCCGCCCGACCTTCTCCCAGACCACCCAGGTCCAAAAAGCCCTCTAACTTCCACTTCAACATTTTCAACACTCCCCCTTGAAGTGGGAAGTTGAAACCAGTCCAAGTAACTCCCTTAGCCGTGTGAACGGCCCCTTTGCCAGCGCCTATGTGAAGATGTCTGCGACATTGTCCGCACTCCGCACATGCCCGACTGAAAGAGATCCCTCCAGCACCTTCTCCCGTATGAAGTGGTGCTCGATCTCGATATGCTTGGTCCTCGCGTGACAAACTGGATTGGTTACCAGTTTGAGAGCACTCTCGTTGTCACCGCGTAGCAGAGTCTGCTCCCGAACCTCCTTGTGGACATCTCCCACCAACCTCCTAAGCCAGATGGTTTCCTGAGCTGCCAAGGCCGAAGCCTTGTATTCTGCTTCTGTGGTGGAGACCGATACGGAATCCTGCTTCTTGCTGCACCATGATATAGCTGTAGGGCTCGCCATGAAGACGAATCCAGATGTCGACTTCCGATCATCCGAATCTCCCCCGTAATCAGCATCCATGTATCCATGCACCTCGAAGCCCGCATCCCTCCTGTATAGGAGACCCATGTCCGAGGTCGCCTTGACATACTTCAAGATGTTCTTGGCCGCTAGCAGATGAGGTACCCGTGGCTCCGCCATATACCGACTCACTCTGCCTACTGCATATGCAATATCCTGCCTTGTGATCGTCAGATAGATCAAGCTCCCAACCAGAGCTCGGAACACCAACGGATCTTGCATAATCCTCCCCTCATCCTTCCGAAGCTTCATAGCCTTCTCCAGAGGTGTGGAGGTGCACTTCCCTTCCTTCATGCCGAATCGATCCACGATCCGCTCCGCATACCCGGCCTGGGTCACCAGCACTCCACCTTCCTTCCTCTGCACCTCAAGTCCAAGGAAATGGTGAAGCTCCCCCAGATCCTTCATCTCGAACCTGATAGATAGCTCAGCCCGAAGCCTAGCTACCTCCACCTTTGAGTTCCCCGTCACGATCATATCGTCGACGTACAGCAGCACGATGACCTGAAGCTCCCCGCTCTTCTTGACGAACAAGCTTGAGTCCGAGTCTGAAGCAACAAATCCACAGAATAAGAGATACTCTGCGATCTTCCCGTACCACGCCCTCGGCGCTTGCTTCAACCCATACAGGGCCTTCTTCAGCTTGCAGACATGCTCCGGAAAATCTTCAGACACGAAACCTGGTGGCTGAGCCATGAAGATGTCCTTGTCAATCTCGCCGTACAAGAAGGCATTCTTGACGTCGAGCTGCCAGATCTTCCATCCACTGAACGCCGCCAAGGCAATGATGAATCGAACTGAAGTCATTTTTGCCACCGGACTGAATGTCTCATCGTAGTCTTCACCGTATTGCTGCGAAAACCCCCGAGCTATAAGACGAGCCTTGTACCGCTCGATACTGCCGTCAGCTTTCTTCTTCAGCTTGTAGACCCACTTGCATGTCACAGGAGTGGTGCCCTTGGGCTTGGGCACAAGAGACCAGGTCTCATTCTTCTCGAGAGCTGCCATCTCTTCTTGCATCGCAACGTCCCACTCATTCACGCCTTTGGCCTTCTCAAAGCTCGACGGCTCCCTCTCATCCAAGGGACCAGCGAAGAAACATGAGACGAAGCTCACTGCGTTTCCTCCTGTATAGCGATCAGGGGCAACGATCGATCGCTTCGACCTCCTCAGCTCCTTCCCCTGAACCGCATTGTCTTCAGCTGCTTCTTTCCTAGCTCCCCTTCCAGACATGCTAGGAGCATTGCTCCCCCTGCTCCCTGAACCAGAAGCCCCCGTCTCGGAACTAGAAGGAGATGGACCACCTGGTGATACAGGTAGCTCCACCTGAAGATCTTCCACTGCTTGCTTCGGCTCCTCCACCCTGCTCTCTGGTAGTTCCACTCCAGAATACCCCTTGTAAGATGTCACCTCATCAAATACAACGTCGCGAGATACAACAAATCTCCGCGTCTCCGGGTCCATGCACTTCCATCCTTTCTTCCGCTCATCGTATCCCACGAAGACTAGCTTCCTTGCTTTCGCATCTAGCTTCGTCCGAAGAGCATCTGGAACATGCACATAGCAGGTGGAACCAAGCACTCTAAGGTGTGCCACGCTTGGCTTCTCCTTGAACATCATCTCATGCGGAGTTAACATGTTGATGGGACTAAGAGGCATCCGGTTGATGACGTAGGCAGCACAAGACATTCCCTCCGCCCAGAAGGACTTTGGGATACTCTTGGCGTGCAGCCAACACTTGCAGGTCTCCGTCAGATGACGGATCTTCCGTTCTGCAACTTCGTTCTGTTGTGGAGTATGCACACAAGTAAGCTCCCTCCGGATGCCCGCCTTCCTACAGAAACTAGAGAACTCACTAGAGGTGAACTCCCCTCCGTTGTCAGTCCTCAGCTTCTTCACCCGCAGTCCCAGCCGACCTTCCACGAGCTCCTTGAACTCCACAAACTTGGCGAACGCCTCCGCCTTCTCCTTTAGAAAATAAACCCAGACATATCTGGTGTAATCGTCGATCAACACCAGCATATACCTGCTGCCTCCGAGGCTTGGGGTAGCAGTCGGTCCCATTAAGTCACCGTGGATGCACTCCAACGGCACACTACACCTTGTCTGCGACTTGTCAAACGGTAGTCGATGAGACTTGCCGAACTGACATCCCGCGCAAACATGACCTTCTCCGTAGGAAGATAGACTTGGCAGGCCCTTGACCAGACCTCTCACCGCCATAGCTTTTAGTTTGTCCATCCCTACATGCCCCAACCTCTCATGCCATATAACGGCACCATCATTCGTCTTCATCTTGTCGACGTAGGAACTTGTCGATAAAACGAACAAGTCCTTTGCCCGTCTCCCGACATGAACTACCTCGGCCTTCACGGCCTCAACATTACGTAGAAACTTCACTTCTGTTGGGCCGAACAGAACGTGATACCCAGCGTCTACAACGTTAGTCACAGAGAAGAGGTTTTTCTTCATTCCGGGCACATGATAGACACTCTTCAAAGTAAGTGGCCCTCTATCACTGCCCAAAGAAACAACCCCCACCTTCTCTACTGGATGCACAGTATTATCAGCAGTAATGATAGCATTGTTACCTGTGTAGGGCTGTGCAGAAGAAAGCTTGGTCCCGTCTCCGGTGAGGTGATGACCACACCCCGAGTCCACGATCCAGTCCTCCAGATAGTTAATAGGAGCCGAAGCTCCAACAGAAGCCGAGAAGGCTCCTCCCCATCCTCCATCTACATGTCTGACCTCAGCTTCCTCCTTCTCCGCAGCATGCCCTGCTTGAGTGACCACTCTGCAATCTTTCCTGATGTGGCCAAACTTGACACACTTGTAGCACTTCGGACCTTCTCCCTTCTTCTTCCCGTCAGCCTTGGGAGCATATCCCCTTTCCTGCTGCCCAGAAGTTGAAGGCCCAAAACCTCCGGTGGTCTTCTTCTTCTTATCCCACTTCTTCTTCTTCCCCGAGAAGAGCACTTCGCCATCTCCCCCAGTCACTGACAACCCCGCCATCTGTCTTGCCAAGCTTTCTTGCGAAGCAAGCAAGTTCTCCAGCTCCAACAGAGACGGCTGATTTGCCCATCCCTGTACCGACGTTACAAAGGCAACATATTCCTTCCGCAAGCCGCGGATGATGTGCCTCTTCAGCTTCGCCTCAGAGATAGGCTCATCAGGATCCAGTGCTGAGATTTCAGCACACAAGTTCTTCATCTTCAGAAAGAAGTTTGAGATAGATAGATCACCCTGAGCCGACCTTGCCAGCTCATTCTCCAAGAACTGTAGTCTTGCTACATTCTTCTTGTTAAACAGCCCATCCAGGGCTCTCCAGATCTCTGCAGCCGATCCACACCCCAAGATGTGATCAAAGAGATCAGGTGAAATAGCACGCTTCAAGGTGAACTCGGCCTTGGCATTGTTCTTCCTCCATGCCCTTACAGCCGGACCGTTATCACCAGCTTCCGTTGCCTTCACCTCTTCTGTCTCATTTCCTCCAACAACTTCCCATAGGTCCTCACCCAGAAGATAGCTCTGCATACACGACTTCCACTTCTTGAAGTTAGTCGATGTAAGCATCTCAATACCAAGACCTCTTGAATATCCACCTTCCATTGCTCTTCCACTGGTTCCTTCTTCACAAAGGCGATGGCTACTCTAAGTTGCAACCTGCTCTATCCACTCCAACCTCCCTCTGATACCATGTGAAAATTTCTCTAAGGACCTTGTGAGAGCAAGCAGGAATCGATTATGCAACTAAGAGATACTAGCCAAAGCAACCAGAAACAATCTTCAGGCAAATATGTGATCTTTATTGATAGCATAAAACTTCATTACAGGGCAAGACATGCTTGGCGAGACATGATTTCGCCAGCACAAACACCAAAAAAGGAAAAACAAGGAAATGTAGATAGCTGAGACCGCTCCAGACCGCGCGACCTCCCTGCGACTTCAACACACTGCCAGACCGCAGCGACTTGACGATCACAGAACTCCACCAACTCGCTGATCAAGCCGCCCACTACTTCTGACCTCCTGATTCTCCCGAACTCCAGCACCACAACTCCAAGCCGCAGACCGCCCGAACACTTTCAGAGGAAGAGGTGAACGCTGCTGCCCGCACTATCCGCAGAAGCTGCACAAAAGGAATTCAATCAGAAGACCGCACGGTCAGAATAAAACAGACCGCAGGAATAAGCCGGACTCAACTTACACTTGGTGTCTCTCACATTATGCTGCTACAGTGACTCCTATTTATAGGCGCGGGACCTGATCCAGTCACCACCCTATGAGATAAGATCACCACCCTCCAGACCGCGCGACCAGACCGGTCAACCCGCGCGATCAGCAACAGTACACCTGCTTCATTTTGATGAACTCGCCAGCTTCAACATCGACCATGAGAGACCGCCACTCTCACAGCAGACCGCAACTCCACAAGGAGCTCGCCAGACCGCCCGAAGCTGTTCACCACCTGTGTTCGCCCGAGACCGCGAACACAGCCAGTTCGCCATCAGATCGCGAACTCCTGTCCGCATGCCGATCTCCTCCTGAGACCGCGAACAACAACCAGCTCGTATACCAGCCTCCACCTGAGACCGCGCACTGAGACCGCGCGACTAACTTCCTTAGTCCGCGAATACTACCAGAGAACCTGGACTACCCTGTGCAGTCACACCAGACCGCCACAGCCTAGAGGAGGACAACCCGCCACGCGGTCAGAGGCAGACCGCGCGGCTTCCACCTTGCCGCCTTGGACCAGATACCAGCAGTCATTCCAGGAGACCGCAGCTAGGCTGATACCAGCCAGACCGTACGGACAACCCGCCAGGTCGCGCGACCTCGCCAGTCCGCCCGACCTTCTCCCAGACCACCCAGGTCCAAAAATCCCTCTAACTTCCACTTCAACATTTTCAACAATTTATATCCACATGCAAGAGAGAGAAAAGGAGATCTCTCTCTCTCTAAAAAGGGAAATCCATTATGGGCTGGCAGTTTTCAAATTTCCTTAAATCTTGGCTTTATTCTCTCTCTCTCTGTCATTCATGGCATTTCCAAATTCGAATCGAAACCAAAAATAACATAATCCCCCAAAATAACGTTATTGCATTTGTTTGATGTTTCGTTTAGAAATGCTCCTTCATACCCGAGCCTTAGCGAAACTCTAGAAGCCTTCCCACGGTGACCTCAATGAAGGCTAAGGGGTTAGTTTGTGCTCTCTCTGGCGACCACGAGTAGATTCCAACGGTGGCCAATAGTAAATTCCACAAGCGACTGCAATCCAGAAGGTAGGGTGTAGGCGATAAGGAGAAAAGCCCTTCCTCATTCTCTGCATAGCCAGAATTTTTCCTTTCTTCCCATTTCTGAGAAATTCAACACAGAGATCCAAAGTTCCTAACGTAGATCTCCGTGTTCAGGCATTTTTTTGTCTGATGAATGTTTAGTTGTTTCCGACAATTCGTAGGATTGCGATTAGACATTTTTTGTACGATAATTTATATGTTATATCATTAATTTATAAGTAGAATCGCTTAATTAAATGGTGGGTTTTCTTAGTTTTCTTGGTTTGGAAGAAGAGTGTGTCAATCGGCAATCGGCGAATGTTGATTATTTGCCGCTCGATGATCAGTGAACATTGATTACTAGCCGACCCGTGATCGATGACCGACAAAAAATCAACAATCGGCGATCTGCTCTCTTCCTTCAAACCGAGAAAACTGAAAACGTATTGTGTTTGGATAATAATTGTACTTTATAATTCATTTTTTTAAATAAAAATTCATGAGGATGAAGAAATGTTACACAAGAACAAACAACAAAGCCGAGATTATATCCGTTCATTGTCTGATTTTTACATGTTTGATGGGGTCACCCTCATTATATTGGAATTCCGGGCTGCGAATAGCCAGAATTTCATAACCCTCACTCTCTTAGTGGGAAGTTAGGAGGAAAACCACCACGCGCACGATCACCGCACGTGATCGTCGCGCGCGGTCCGATCCTATCGCCGCTCTAACCGATCGTCGTCACGCCGCCGGTGCGCAACCGCAAGATCGGCGGCCGGCCGCACTCCCATGGGGTGCGGCCTCGCGGTCGGCCCACTGCATGTGGCGCGCGACCGCAAGACCGCTCAGCTGGTCGCCCGGCCAACCATGGCCGCGCGCCCACCGCGCACGACCACGGGACGCACGGTTGTGTGTGGCCGCACGGTCAGCCCTGCTGTCTGTCGTGGCCGCGCGGTTGTGTGTGACCGCACGGTTGTGTGTGGCCTCGCACCGCCATGAGGCGGCTACAATGGTCGGGGTGTGATCGTTACGCTGTTTGTGGTTAGCTCATAGTTGACCCTCATTTACCTTTTATTTGTGGATGGTGTAGGTGCTGGTGAGCCGAGCGGGAAGTAGCGGGTTGAAGACCATTGCTAAGTTGGCCCTTGAAGACCAACCTTTGTTTTACCGCTTTCTTTGTATTGTTGGTCTGCATGCCGAAGTATGCTTTTGAGTTAGTTACATTTGTTGAATGTAAGGTCTTAAGGTCATAACTCTTTACTTGACATTCCTGAGTAGGTGGACATTCTGAAATTAATGTTTATTGAAAGCTTCCACTTACGCTTTATTTATACTCTCGTGTAGTTCTTTTCTACGTATCATTTTATTAATGTCTAGCTAGTGTGTTCAATATGGCGTGAGGTCTCAGTCAAACCTATTGTTAAATTGTGTGTGCTGGCAGGGTGTTACACTACATATTTGTGTGTTCCTTGCTAGACCAGAGATGAACATCTCCTCCTCTTGCCCAAGGTGCAACAATGGGTTGGAGGACGTTGAGCATATTTTTATCTCTTGTGGTTAGATGCGGGATTTATGGCATGTGATTGGTCCGATTTTTCAGCATGCATGGTCAGGTATGGGATTGGGTGGCTTAGTTGTGACGACCCAGGGCCGACCAACTCTGGATCACACAAGGATTGCTGCGGCCTGACCTGGCATCGTCCGGGCTGCAGCCCAAGCACCCAACTCATCTTCATCCACAGGCGGGTTGTTGATGGTCACACTCTCACTTTGATGAGGCAAACTCAATAGTTAAGCATGCAGCACGTGGACTTCCCAGGAGGTCACCCATCCCAGTACCACTCCAACCCGAGCACACTTAACTATGGAGTTTTTCCACTTCCCTTTACCAACTGGAGTAGTACTGGGATTGATGACCTCCTGAGAAGTCCACATTGTTGAAGCCAGGAAAATCCTAGGCTCCAAAATTCGGATCAATGCAGTCGGAGGTTACTGATCCTGCGATCAAACTCCACGACTCGGATAGCTAAAATAGGAGAGAGAAAACGACTATAAGCACACCTCAAGTGCTCCAACAGGGAGGTCACACCACATACCCGGAAGTTTGGGAGAAACTTCCCCTCTGCAACCAAAAGCTGGGCGAGGTGCTAGACGGGCATGGACTTTGCGAGTATTCAGCTTGAGGGGACCTCGACCACTTTCAAAAGTGTCATTTCTAGTTCCTCTGGGGGTCTATTTATAGAGAAATCCTGGGGGGATTTCAGATGAGTATATTGCCTCTGCTTGCGAGTTACAAGGGCAACTCGCTCATACTCGCGAGGTACTCGCCCAAGCTCGCCTCTGCTCGCCTTTGCTCGTCTCTGCTCGCCTCTGCTCGTCTCTTGCTCATCCATGCTCGCCCATGCTCGCTCATGCTCGCCTAGCGAGGTCTGCGAATAGGCATATCCTTAGGCATTTCTGATCTCTACGAATTACGGGTTATACACAATCCCCGCTTTTTTCGAGTTCGATACGAGCTCGGAAAAACAATGTTGAACCCGTAGTTCGGAGAGATGGGCGCTAGACGATATAGGTGTGAGGTACTTCCCAGGAGGGGATCTCAACTATAGGGGAAAAGAGTCGGCACCTCGCAGGAGCCGGGGTCAACTGGAGGAGGAGAAAAAATCGACACCTAACAGGAGCCAAGCTCAACTGGAGGAGGAGAAAAGGTCGACATCACACAGGAGCCGAGCTCAACTAGAGGAAGAGAAAAGGTCGACACCTCACAGGATCTGAGCTCAATTGGAGGCGGATAGAGGTCGACACCTCACATGAGCCGAGCTCAACTGGAGGAGGAGAAAAAGTCGACACCTCACAAGAGCCGAGCTCAACTAGAGGCGGATAGAAGGTCGGCACCTCACAGGAGCCGACCTCAACTGGAGGCAGATAAAAGGTCGACATCTCACAGGAGGCGTGTAACATCCCAACTCTGAAATAGGGTCTAGCCGGTTCAGTTGAACCCTTGGAGGAGCTTAGGCCGGGTCAGAGGAAAACCACGACCCGACCTTCGCCACTTAATGGTGGTCATTTAGAGAAATGCCTGTTTTGGGTAGCATTGTGCTTCGCCACAACACCGAAATAGTACGGTGAGCATACATGCTCCGAATCGACTTCCGTTAGTTGCGTTAGACTCGTATGGTCGATACGAGTGCAACGGAATTCGTTTCGTTCCAATCCGAGGTCATTTGGTGAAAATGACTATTTTGAGTATCGTAGCGCGTCACGACGACGCAATTTTAGTATAGTGAGCATACGTATTGACTTTCTTCAGTTGCATTAGACTCGTATAGTCAATACGAGTGCAACGGAATTCGTTTCGTTCCAATCCGAGGTCATTTGGTGAAAATGACTATTTTAAGTATCGTAGCGCGTCACGACGACGCAATTTTAGTATAGTGAGCATACGTATTGACTTCCGTCAGTTGCATTACACTCGTATGGTCGATACGAGTGCAACAGAATTCGTTTCATTCCGATCTGAGGTCATTTGGTGAAAATGACTATTTTGAGTATCGTCGAGCGTCTAAACAACGCCATTTTAGATTAATGAGCAAACGAGCTCCGAATTGAATTCTGTCAATTGCGTTAAACTCGTATGATCGATACGAATCCAACAGAATTCGTTTCGCTCTATTCCGACGTCGTTTAGTCAATTAAATAAAAATAAACGTTCGTAAATTATAAGATTCTCGAGATACGTAAACGCTGGATTTCAACTCTGCCACATTCAATGATGACCCGACACTCGACGACGCGGATTCATGTTGACTTTGACCCGCATAGGGGGGGATCCACTTAGGGTTATCTATGGTCAACCCTCTTCTAAGAAGGTTGACACCTCACAGGAGCCGAGCTCAACTGGAAGAGGAGAAAATGTCGACACCTCACAGGAGCCGAGCTCAACTGGAGGCGGATAGAAGGTCGACACCTCACAGGAGCCGAGCTCAACTGGAGGCGGAGAAAATGTCGACACCTCACAGGAGCCGAGCTCAACTAGAGGCGGAGAAAAGGTCGACACCTCACAGAAGTTGAGCTCAACTGGGGGCGGATAGAAGGTCGATACCTCACAGGAGTCGAGCTCAATTGGAGGCGGAGAAAAGATCGACACCTCGCAGGAGCCGAGCTCAACTGGAGGCGGAGAAAAGGTCGACACCTTATAGGAGCCGAGCTCAACTGGGGGCGTATAGAAGGTCGACACCTCACCAGAGCCGAGCTTAACTGGAGGCGGATAGAAGGTCGATACCTCACAGTAGTCGAGCTCAACTGGAGGAGGAGAAAAGGTCAACACCTCACAGGAGCCGAGCTCAACTGGAGGCGGATAGAAGGTCGACACCTCACATGAGTCGAGCTCAACTGGAGGAGGAGAAAAGGTCAACATCTCACAGGAGCCGAGCTCAACTGGAGGCGGATAGAAGGTCGACACCTCACAGGAGCCGAGCTCAACTGGAGGAGGAGAAAAGGTCGACACCTCACAGTAGCCAAGCTCAACTGGAGGCGGATAGAAGGTCGACACCTCACAGGAGTCGAGCTCAACTGGAGGAGGAGAAAAGGTCGACACCTCGCCAGAGCCGAGCTCAACTGGAGGCGGATAAATGGTCGACACCTCACAGGAGTCGAGCTCAACTGGAGGAGGAGAAAAGGTCGACACCTCTGGTGCGCAAAACTATATCTGCAAACGATAACGGCAAGTGTACCGTATCGAATGTAGTATAGGTTAAAAAACCAAGGCCATATTAGACTCGAGGCGGTTGAATACTCTTACTTCAAGAAAATCTCTATTATTCTATCAATTAGAAATTTGGAGTTGGTTTTGCAAAAGTGAAACTAAAATAAAGATTAAACGATGAGTTAAAATACTAGCACTCGATCTTCGAATCACCGCGGAATAATAAAAGAAGAAATAAGAACTCTAATTCTTTTATGAAATTTAATTTGACCGTGGAGGTTCCCGAATTCTAAACGCACCTCTCTCGAGGATACGTTCAGCTGAGTTTATGTTGATCAACCGAACTCTCGTTCAATAATCGAAACCCCTAAAACTCGCCTTAACTTGGTGAACCCCTCTATTGGATTTGACTCCAATCCGGGAGATTTGTCATCCTTTCTTAAGGGTTGCAATCAACTCTCTTTATCCTTAAGTGATCAATTCGAATTATGAGTCTCCGGACTACTAAATTACGAAAACATGAATGAGAATTATATATCGAAAATATAATCTCACTTCAATAAAATTAAGGATAAATCTTAAGTATTTCAAAGAAGAGAAGAAGAAGATCTAATTACTTCATTGCGAATATCATTTCTTGGATCATCTCGATCGAGTGCTAATAGAGATTTAGCTACTCATTGAGATATATGAATTAATAAAAATAAAAGAGTTCATGGTGAAATAAGAATAGAATAAGAGAATAAGAATAAACTATTTTATTGATTTTGCAAAGAAGAGAAATACAAATTATTGAAATGAAAATTATAACTATTGAAATTAAAGTATAATTGCAAGAAAGAAAGAAAGATACACGAACTACTAAAAATATGAAATAATACATGAAATGAAGAATCTAACTTCTAAAAATTCGTCATTAAACTTCTGGTGGAGCTGGCTTTAAATAATCTTCAAATTGGGATTACAAACCCTTGGTCACGCCCGTGACCGAGGGTGTGTAAGGGGCGTGATCGAAGCTGTAGCGGAGAGGGCGCCTTCTGGAGTTATTGCAGGCGTTACGTGAGTGTCACGCCCTAGGTCACGCCCGTGACCTAGGGCGTGTAATCCTTACAATAGCGCCTGGCGGGATGCTTTTGGCGGGAAGTGGCGCGGAATGAGACACGCCCGTGACTGGATGTCACGCCCTCGGTCATGCCCGTGATCGAGGGCGTGTAATTTTAATTGACGTGGCGGCTTGTTCTGGATGAAGGAGGCGGGTCATGGTCGTGACTTGAGTCACGCCCTTGGTCACGCCCATGACCTGGTGTGTGTACTTGACGAATCTTCATGGAATAAGTCTGGAGTGGCGGCAGCAGGTCTGGAACACATCTTGGGCTGTTACGCCCTTGGTCACGCCCGTGATCTTGGGCGTATACTTTGGAGTTTTTCTCAAAAGTGTCCAGGAAACCTGAAAAACATAAAATTATCTTAAGTTAGCTCATAGAAGTGAAAAGAAACAAATTAAAAGAGATAATTCATATAAATTACATAAATTCGTATTAAAATTATACTATTTTAATTACATAAATTCGCCCGGTCTGAAAGAGCGTCGAGCGACCCGCAACAAGTACAATGTCAAGGCCTTCCTTTGGAGGATAACACTTGGGAAGATTGGCGACCCCCTTCCAAACATACCTCAGTTTCATTCCACACCCTCATTATCCGATGCGAAGATCGGTTTTGAAAGATGGGGTATTGTTACACCTCAACATCTTCCTTACCCGGCTCAACAAGAAGTTATTACTAGGAGGACATGTAAGCGGGTAAGGCCACGCATGAAGCCCACTTATCTCAAGGATTTCATTTGAGCCCAAATGAAATCCACCTCTAATAGAAGGGAAATGCACCTAAATGCAAAGTACCTATAAATATCTTCCCTGGTGCACTGAGGGAGGCAGTTATCACTTTATCCATTTCTAGGTAATCTCATCCTCTATCTCTTCTTCCTCCATTCCTCTGCAACTACTAACCCTAAACCCCTTTCTTCCTCCGTTTCTTCACATCTCCTGCAACTTTTCATTATCAGCATCACTAAAGTGCTTGCTCTAGAGGAATTCATCAACGACAAATCAGCCTACAACCTTGCAGATTCACTCCAACGGTTTTCTCCTCTTATGTGCGTAACACTACGAGTGAGGGCTTAGACATGCTATTCATAAGCTTAGGGAGGGTCGGCTGGTGATTCAAGGGGATTCCTCGTCGGTGATCCATTGGATCCAGAGAGTCGCAGGTTGCAGGAATGCTCGTGCCGAACATGTTGAGGATGTTTTGAGTTGGGTGGCCGGGCTAGTTAAATTTGTTATGGGCAATAAGATTGTGACTAATTACATCAAGCTAATTTCATGCATGAATACTTAGTTAATCTCCAATGGGCTTTTCTTTCTTAAAAGAAACAAAAATTACCATCTTAACCACAACTATAAATCTGCTGCATAAGAAAAGTCTTTATCGTATTTTGACCGCCCACTGGGCCACTAGCCAAGCGGAGGACGCGAGCACCTACGAATGCAAAGCCAGCGGCTCTCGCCGCGCGCTTTCCTGCACCACTGAAAACCCACCACGTCAGCAATCGGCTGCGGACGGAATTCCGTCCAGATTCATTTCATCATGCAATGGAACGGGTGTCCTTCCTTCTTATATATTATTCAGCAATCTCAGGAACCTCACAAACAACATTTTCTGAAACGGAATCCTGGAGAAACCCATTAACCACAAGACCGAGCTCATCTCCAAACCCTAATAATTTGTCTTCCATGGCAACCGCTGCTGCGATCTCGTCCCCCGCTCTCCTCCCCTGCAACCTCAAGGGTAAGCGGATCCTGTCAATTTGGTCTTTCTTTCATTTTTGGTGTTTTTGCCGTCGATTGTTGCGGCTCATTGAGGTATTGGTGATTTTAAGCAGCTGGGCGATTAGGGCCGGTGAGGCCGCAACTGGACATGGTATCTTCTTCCGCGGCGGCGCGGGGTGTCAGAATGCGATGTGCGGCGCGGCAGACCGTGGAATCGCAGAGACATCAGCGATCCGTGGAACCAGTTACTGCCGCGTCGGCGGTGACCAGAACGGACGCTCCGGCAGAGGAGAAGCCTGCCACTGCGGTGAGCTATGAGGAGCTGGCGAGGGAGCTGGAGCATGCATCTCCGCTCGCCATCATCGACAGGGCTCTCGAGATGTTTGGGAACGATATCGGGATTGCCTTCAGGTTTGCGCCCGATTTCTTTCTTGTTCTGTCGTTGTTTGTCGAAGCTTCAGCCTGCGCATGAATTGAGAAATTGGGGCTTCGCGAGGCATATTCTTGGATTCTCAAATCCAATACTCCCCTCGTTTAATTAATGACTGGTTTTATTCCTTATTCGTGTCCGTTTGCTATTTCTGTCCCCGCCTTCTCCTTCATTAATCGCATATGCATGAATCTTCTTCCTTACTTGCGTATTGTTTAAGGTAGCGATTTAACGGTTTCGTATATAGATCAATGTTAGATGCAGCTGTCAGATTTTTGTCAAGCATCACCCCTTTTTGCATGCGCTCGAGTTTCGTAAAATCATCACACATTGATCTTCGACGATGAATAAGAAGAGTCGTGATTTAGATCATACAATGCTGAAGAAAACATAATGCCGAAGAATTAGATCATACCTCCGGAATGAGTGATTGAACTTGTTGCATTCATTTCACAGGTTTTAGGAGAAAGGAATTGGAATCTGTGTTCGTTTGAAATTTTGAAGAATGAAATTGGATGGATCGGTTTAGGGAGGAAGAAATTGTGTCAATTCCAATATTTGCGTTCGTTTGGGGCCTTGACAAATTTGGCTGTCCACAAAACCGACCTAATTGGGTCGGTTTTGCAACTGCAGCTTCTTCGTTGAGCAAAGGAAGAAGACGACGGGCTGAAGCAAAGGAAGAAGACTGGCTTTTCTCTGCTTGAGATCCCCCGTGACGGAGCAGATGAATGGGGGCAAACGTCAGGAGTTCGTGAGCCTCACCGTGAAGCTCCTTCGATTGACGATAGGAGCAGATGACGGGCTTTCCTCTGCTGCTCGCAGAGGCGCTTTTCATGTCCTTCGTGAGCCTCACCGTGAAGCTCCTTCTCCCAAATCCCCAATGATTCTCGCCCAAATCCCCATGTTTAATGAGAAGGAGGTATGCGTTTTATCTCAAAACCGGGAGTTCCTTTGCTCAACGAAGAAGATGAACAGTAGCGAAAACATGAAATTTTGAATTCTTTCTATCTCAAAACCTACCTTCAAACAAACAAAAAATTTGTTTTTGACCGATTTCCAAAACCTACTAATTGTTGATTTTGACCAAAACCAATTCCCTCCAACTAAAAACCGCGAAACGAACTCACGCTAGCGATGGAATGCTCCTTCATAGGTATTTAGAAATCACATCCACACATGTCATGAATCTTGAGTATGTCCAGGAGAACCAGCTGCATGCATTTCTACACCAACTTATATTTTTATGTTTCTTCCATGTGGGGATAGAGGTATGATATATAATTCTCATGGACTTCTACTGTTGCAGCGGGGCAGAGGATGTTGCTCTGATAGAGTATGCCCGGCTGACCGGCCGGCCCTTCAGGGTCTTCAGCCTCGACACGGGGAGGCTGAATCCCGAGACCTATCAGTTCTTCGACGCCGTGGAGAAGCACTACGGAATTCACATCGAGTATATGTTCCCGGACGCGGTGGAAGTTCAAGGTCTTGTGAGGAGCAAGGGATTGTTCTCGTTCTACGAGGACGGACACCAGGAGTGCTGCCGGGTTCGGAAGGTCAGGCCGCTGAGAAGGGCCCTTAAAGGCCTTAAGGCCTGGATCACTGGTCAGAGGAAGGACCAGTCGCCCGGCACCAGAGCCAACATCCCTGTTGTTCAGGTGCCCTACAAAACTAACATTCTTCCCCTTCATCTATTGATTTTGTACCATCTCTGCTCATCCTAATTGAGCCTTGTGGATTCTTCTTCCAGGTTGATCCTACTTTCGAAGGATTGGATGGCGGCGCGGGCAGCTTAATAAAGTGGAATCCGGTCGCCAATGTGGACGGCAGGGATATCTGGAACTTCCTCAGGACCATGGATGTTCCGGTGAATTCCCTGCACTCGCGGGGTTACGTCTCCATCGGCTGCGAGCCATGCACCAGGCCGGTCTTGCCCGGGCAGCACGAGAGGGAGGGGAGGTGGTGGTGGGAGGACGCCGCGGCGAAAGAATGCGGCCTTCACAAAGGCAACATTTCTCAAGACCCGGTCGCCGACATCCACGCCGCTTCCGCCGTCAATGGAGCGAATGAGGCGCCCGACATAATGGACAATCACGCGATTGTGAACCTCACTCGATCTGGAATCGAGAATCTGATGAAGCTGGAGAACAAGAAGGAGCCGTGGGTGGTCGTGCTCTACGCGCCCTGGTGCCAGTTCTGCCAGGCGATGGAGGCATCTTACGTCGAGCTGGCGGATCGGCTGCGTGGATCGGGGGTCAAGGTCGGGAAATTCCGCTCAGATGGTGATCAGAAGCAGTTTGCGAAGCAGGAGCTTCAGCTCGGCAGCTTCCCCACTATCCTCTTCTTCCCCAAGCACGCGCAGAGGCCGGTGAAGTATCCGTCGGAGAGGCGGGATGTGGAATCTCTGCTCGCGTTCATCAACGCGCTTCGGTGAGATGGATTTTATTTCATTCATGATCTTCTCTTCATCCTTTGAGCAGAGAGTAGGGTTGGGTGGGTTGTATATTCTTATAGGAAGTAGGATCTCAGAGGAGGCTCTGTTCTTATATTATGATGAGATGGTGGTGTTGTGGGTTCCCCTTTGACTTCAATTCTCTCCTTGGTAGGAGAGATTCAGGGCGGGGTTTTAGCTTAACTTTTTTTGTTTTTGTTTTTTGCAATCTGGGTTATGATCATGCGATCATCCCACGGGGCTTCTGCTTCAAGCTTATTATGAGTAAAAGCTTCGTTCAAATGACTGACTTCTATCATTATGTTCATTTTTGTCTTTCTGCTCTCCCTCTTTCTCTCTATAGAGAGTTCAGGTTTCCATTAGCCTTAGAAGATGCACTAAGGCTCTGTTTGGCACGGCGGTGGCGTTTGTGAACACCAACCTCACCAAAGAAACTTCATCCTCTTTTATGTTCAAAACTAAGACTAAAACTTGATGGAGTAGTTGAAGATGAAAATAAAACTTGACATAAAGTATGATTTGGGGATTTGTGATTCCAAACTAAGACTAAAACATGCAAAAATAGCATTTATGCTAAACTTGCAAATAAACGGAGCCTAATTCTCCAGGAGGATGAATCAAAAATGCTACCGGAGTATAAACGGAGGACCGAATGAAAAGCTAGGCTTCGTTTGGCGCGGTGGCGCGGTGGTGGGCGGTCGTGAATGCGGTGGTCATGAACCATCGTTTGTGAAGGCCCGACCTCACTAATACATTCTTCATTCCTAATTTTAATGACAACCAACTATGGCCTATGGGCTTAAAATTTTTGGTCGGTATTGTTGAAGCCAGGAAAATCTCGGCTTCAAAATTTGGATCAATGCAGCCCGAGGTTACTGATCCTGCGGTCCAACTCCACGACTTGGATAGCTAAAATAGGAGAGAGAAAATGACTATAAGCACACCCCAAGTGCTCCAGCAGGGAGGTCCCATCACATACCCGAAAGTTTGGGAGAAACTTCCCCTTCGCAACCAAAAGCTGGCTGAGGTACTAGACGGGCATGGACTTGGCGAGTATCCAGCTTGGTGGGACCTCAACCACTTCCAAAAGTGTCATTTCTAGTACCCCTAGGGGTCTATTTATAGAGAAATCCTGGGGGGGGGGGGGGGGGGATCCAGGCGAGTATACTGCATATGCTCGCGAGTTACAAGGGATACTCGTCCATACTTGCGAGGTACTCGCCCAAGCTCGCCTCTGCTCGCCTCTGCTCGCCCATGCTCGTCTCATGCTCGCCTTTGCTCGCCCATGCTCGCCTCTGCTCGCCTCATGCTCGCCTCTGCTCGCCTCTGCTCGCCCCATGCTCGCCCCATGCTCGTCTCTGCTCGCCCATGCTCGCCCAGCGAGGTCTACGAATAGGCGTCTCCTTAGGCCTTTCTGATCTCGACGAATTACGGGTGGTACAAGTATATTAACTCGGCTTTGATTCCGCCACTTAATTGTCGATCCTCAACAATTAAGTGTCTGAATTTTATATTATTATTAAATTATTTCACATAACAACGAAAAGCCAAAATCATGTTGCATCAGAGTTCTCAATTTGTCCTGAGTGAAGACAAATTTTGAGAATTAAATATTAGAAATTACTTTAATTAAGTCATTGTCAAATAAAACGAGTTTGAAACGCCTCCCCAAACATTCATTATATGAAGGGGAAATTTTCTACAAGGGCTCGCACGATGCCATCGTGCGAGCATAAATACGCTATTTTATGCTTGGGGCCCACACATCTCGCCCCCAAAAATCGCAAATTCCCTCCCCCTCCGGCGAAAGGCGAAACCCCTCCCGATCTCTTCTCAAACCCCTCCCGATCTTCTCAATCCCTTCCCGATCTTGGACAAATCCGTCCCGATCGTCTCTTACACGATGTTCACCGCGGAAGTTAGGGGCGAATCTCAGTAGTTACTGTACCTTCCTCGCTTACCGTTCTTAAACCCTCGTTCCCGCATGTATGATATTTACTGACCCTCTTCTTCTCATATTTTAGGCCGTAAATGGTATGTTACTGTTGTCATGGAGTATGTTACTGAAGTTATAGTTGTGGAGTCATGGTTTTCTAGTCATGGAGTATGTTACCACAGTCGTTTGAACGTTATGTTAGTCATTTTACTGATGTATTGTGGTTGTGTAGTCATGGTTGGTGTGTTATGTACTCATGGAGTATTTTTAGTCTTACGGTCCTTTTACATCTGTTTTGTAAGCTTCTATTTACTGTTGTTTAACAACTGCAATGTTAATAGGTTGAGAACTGTGTTGTTTTAGTGTTACGTTCCTTTTACAATTGTATTGTTATTATGTTTTACAGTCCTTTTACAGTTGTGTTTTACCACAGCCCTTTTGAAGTTCTCTTACAGTCATTTTACTGCTGTGTTGTTGTTCTGTTGTAGTGTTGAACTGTTGTATAACAACTGCTTCATTAACAATAGGCTCATAGTTGTGTTGTTTTAGTGTTACGGTCCTTTTACAGCTGTATTGTTATTAGATTTATAGTCATTTTACAGTTGCATTTTACCACAGCTCTTTTAAAATTTTCTTACAGTCGTTTTACTGCTGTGTTGTTGTTGTGTTGAACTGTTGTTTAACAACTGCATTGTTAATTAGTTGAGAGTTGTGTTGTTTTAGTGTTTTTGTCATTTTACAGCTGTATTTTTATTATGTTTTACAATCCCTTTACAGTTGTATTTTACCACAGCCCTCTTAAAGTTCTATTGTAATTCTCTTATTTTACAGTCATTTTACTGCTTTGAATAGTACTCATTGCAGACCTGAGAATGACTGGGAGCCAATATTTGAGTTCTCGGTGTGCTGTGTCCACCTTCAAAAGCAATGCCCGACCATTGTTGGATGTCATAACAGCCGAGTCAAAGTCTGCGCTTGCCGATGCTAAAGTGCTACCTTTTTTCAAATGCCAAGTCTTCCCCAAAATATCTCGTTGTTATATTTTCTTGTTCGATGCTACAATAGAGATAAGCAATAATTCTTATTAGAAAATTACTACCTACAGTTGACCGTGAATGAGGTGACGATGATATTTGGGCTACCTAACAGAGGTCGTGTTCTGAAGTTCGTTAGACTACCATTGTTGGACCTAACTCACAAGAACATAACTGATGAACTACAACGGCTTGTTGTTGAAGAGTTTTCTCCTACATTGGAGAGTAGGAGAATTGATGCATTAGTTAAATATCTTGTAGTTATTTTTCTTTTTCCTTTGAAGGGTCTAAAGACTCCGACCTCTCTTAACAAGGCTGCCAAGCTCAGTGTTTTTAAAGAGTACAACTGGCCGAAGGCCGTCCACAATTTCTTGCATTTGTAGTTGGTTGATTTAAGTAGAATGAGTGTTTTAAGAGAAGCAGGTGCCAATTTGGGGTACTTCGAAGGTTGCACAATGATGTTATTGGTAAGAGAATGCAAATTTTTAAAAACCTTATTTCAGAGTTAAATGCCTAAATAATTCTTATGTGTAGGTGTGGTTTTACGAGCATACAAGGGTTCAGTTAGCTGTTGATGAGGCTGCAAAGCCTAGAATTTTTCGTTGGTCTCCCAAGGTCAGTTATAGTGCAAAGTATTGCCTCACCTTGCAAGGAAAGCTTAGAATCACATCACAAGTAAGTTCAACAATTGTATGGTAAAATTAAATATTTTTGAAATTTGACAAAGCTAACCGCCAAAATTGTTTGTTTTAAGGTGTATACCAAATTCCAGAAGATTGGAGGGTGTGAGAGGGCACTACTCGGGCCAGAGGAAGAAGATTCTGATTTTGAGGGAAGAATAGGTAGTGAAGATTTGGAAGAGAAGGACAAGATACATGTTAAAAAAAGTGAGAAGGTTAAGTTGAGAAAGCTGAGGAAGGGAAAGAGGAAGTTGGAAGTAGAGAAGTGTGCATATCTGCAGTCAGATGAAGGGTGGAGAGGGATGGAGAGTAGGCTCAAGGGATTTATTAAGGATCAAGTAACGTGTCAGGTTGACTCCCTAAGAAAGGATGTTATTTAGAAGGTCAATTGAGTTAGGGTTTAAATTCCTGCAAGGCCAACACCCTTCCGGGTCCAGTCCCGCTTCACCCCATAAAACTTGTGTTCTACAAACTCACTCCACCCAAAGCAAATCAGAAGTTGAGTATATAGTGGTGGAGCCTACCATTGGTCCAAAAAGCAGTTTTACGCAGAAAAGTCCGTCAAAGGTATTAGGGTTCCAGAGTGAAGAAAAGCTCAGTAGTCTAATTAGGAATGTAAAGAAAAGAGAAGGTCGCAAGAAGAAGATATTAGGTACCCCTGCCAAGAAAATCAAGGACTACCCAGGCAAAGTTTTGATAACTGATCGACTACGTGAAGTTATAGAATTTGTTCTCACTAATTTTTTGGATAGGTAATTATGGTTTGTGGTGGCCTTATTTTTGTTGATGTTTATTTGCTCTTACTAACTTTTTATAATGTTGAAATTGCTGTAATAGTACTATTTAGTATTTTCCAAAGTGGGAACATTTTATTAACTAGACGATTAGTCAATGAGCTATTGACTGATGGATGGCTAGAGGATACGCATTTGAATGCTTATGCACTCGTTCTTTGCGCAAAAAGGAAGCGGGCATTGTCAAAAATGAAGTCATTTTTATACGTGTCTCCGGACTACGCTGTAAGCACTTTTTGCACACGTCAAACAATTTATTCGTATTGATTTAAACCGCGTTTATCTATTCAAATGCAGAACTGTAAGAGATGCAATTTTCAAAACTCCAAAACTCTTCTTAGTCATATAACTGCCGCAAGTGTTCAGTCGTCGGAGATAATATTAATGCCCTGCCACTTCGAGTGTCACTGGGCTTTGCTTGTATGTCATATCAGAGAGGGTCGGTGGGAGTACTACGACTCTCTCCTGACTAGCCGACATCGTGCAACATTGGCCGCATTGGTATGTAGGTTTGCATTGGGTTGTTTTTTAAAATTTATCAAGATATAATGCCCTGCCACTCTAATATGTTGTTGTTGTTCTTCCGTTCTTGTAGGTATCAACATTATATGAGGATATCAGTGATGCAATGCCACCTGATTTCCTAAGATGGTCAATAACTGACGTCCCAGGTATACCAATGCAGGAGAATGGGAATGACCGCGATGTTTTCGTAATCAAGTTCATGGAGACTGTTCTATCTACAAATACGATTGTTGACGCCAGGAAAATCCTGACCTCAAAATTCGGACCGATGCAGCCGGAGGTTACTCGCCCAGCAGTCCAACGAGATGACTTGGCTGGCGACTACGACGAAGCTAGAAGAGCAACGAACCGGACCCCAGGTGCTGCGGCAGGGAGGTCCCACCACGTACCCAGAAGCTCAAGAGAGTCTTCCTCTCCGAAACCAAAGTGACTGAGCTTGGTACAGGGAAGGCACCGACTTGGCTGAAAGCAAGGGTGACGGGCTCGAGAGTTCGGGAATCGGGGTCCAAAAGCTCAAGTCCAGGTGCCAATCCAAGTACCCCTGGGGTCCTATTTATAGGAAAACCAAAGGGTAGGGGGGCCTTTTATAGCCCAGCCCCCAACCCGGCGACTATGGGTTACTCGGCGAGTATCATGCCATAGTCGCCTATCTGGCGAGTATTGGGTGTTGTTCGCACACGCCGGGCCAATACTCGCCTAGGGCTTCTGCTGCTTCCTGCGCATGCCGAGCTATTCTGGTTGATACTCGCCTACCTGGCGAGTATGACCTGCATACTCGCCAGGGTCTCTTCTGTTCCTGCCTTGGACTGTTGGTCTCTGTGTTGACCCTTTGACCTTGACTTCTGTCTACGTGGCCTTGGGGGGGGGGGGGGGGGGGGGTCCACCCTCGGATAATGAGGGTTGTACACAATCCCCGCTCTTTGCGAGTAACGTAGTTGCTTGGAAATAATCATCCAACCTTCATTCGACGAGCTTGCCCACTGGCGACTTTTTTCCTATACTCGCCCTCTCGCTGGCCGACGCTTGAGCTCTATAAATAGAGGGGCAGGGGTCTCTGATGGCACGTCTTTTCTGACCTCGCTCAAGATGACGCGCGACTATGCTGCAGAGGCTAAGGCGGCCATGGCTGGTCTTGTTGGCCTGTTCGACGGTTCTTCGCTCCCTCCGCGCCTAGGTCATGAGGTTGAGGACTTCCTCGCTTCTAAGAAGAGGAAGAGGCTCGCGAAGAAGAAGAAGAAAGGGAAGAAGAAGGTCACTGAAGAGGAGGTCGCCGCCCCTTTGGGCGACCAACACCAGTAGCTGCTGGACGAGTTAGGGCTTTCTAACGAAGGCAACTCGCCGGCCGCTGATCCTCCTGCTCCAAATGTCGACGAGGAGTCGAGTATGCCTGGGACCTCGACCCAGAATCAACCGGAGAATCCCGCTCCTGCGCGAGGTGGGAGCTACCTACTCGCCACCTTCTTTGATTGACCTCGACTTGGTCCGAGTTGCTGAATATTTCTTCTATGCTCGCAGATTCGTCCACCATCGGTGCTCAGGAGGAGCCTCTGGTCGCGCCTCCTCTGAGATCGTCTATGGTCTCGCCTAGGGGTGGTGGGCGCTCGACGCGAGTTCTCCACAGCTCCTTGCTGGAGAAGAGGCCGATGAGCGAGCAACGGGCTCCTCTGGCGGGCAGCGTGCTTCCGCCACCACCGCCTCTTGATTCTTCGGGGTTAGCGAGCAGCTCGCAGCTGCTCGTGGGTGGGCTTCCGCCACCTCCTCCTTTTCCTCCTCCCGTCATGACTCAGGGCGAGCAGCGCCCTTCGACTTCGACCGCTCCCTCTACTCACCAAGGCGAATCCTCGCGCCGTGGCGGGACTAAGGGCCCTTCGGGCTTCTTTCCTCCGAGGGGGGGAGGGCGACCATCCGATAGTCGCGGTCGTGGGAACGCGCCTCCTAGCCGGGATCAGACCGCTGGGTCCCATCCTGCTCGGCGAGGCGATCATCATCACAGCACGTCTCCTCAGCGAGGCAGGGGCTCTCCTCGCCGTCATTCTCGCAGTCCTCGGCCAGGTACTTGGTCGCCATTTGTGATAGTCGTCATTATCTTCACTCGGTTCCTTTAGTCGTCAAAGCTCTGATATTTTTACCCTTTTTTGCAGCTCGCGCTCGCACTCCCATAGGAGCCTTGATTGACGCCGTCGGGCTTCCTTCTCGCGAGTATCAAGAGAAGGCCACTCGCGCGATCTTGGATCTGGAGGCGAAGCTAGAGCGCTTGGCGGTCAGCGAGCCCCATCGCCGCCTGGCTGACATGGAGTCGCGGGTTGAGCGCCTGGCGAGCACTGACGCTCATCGTCGCTTGATCGATCTGGAGGTGCGAGTATCGCGGCTGGAAGAGTTCGATACTCGTCTGGCTGGTGCAGAATCTCGCCTTCACACCGTTAGCGACCTAGAGCGCCGAGTTGCGAGGCCCGAGCATCGCCAGCAGCTGCATCATGACGAGATGGTGGAGATGCGTGCGAGCATGGGCTCGGTCGGTCGGCTGGCGAGGATTGAAGACCAGCTGCGGCAGGGCGAGGACGCGATGTCCGTAGCCTTCGAGCACTTCAAGCGAGCTCGCAGCTTGGGCTGGGTCGGGCGACATCCTCAGCCTGCGGATCCTCATGCGAATATTCAGGCGCCTCCTTAGATGTTGTCCTTCTTTATTTCTTCATTCCATGTCATGTCGCCTTTTGGCGAGTATCCCTGTAATTTTTGAACACTTAAATTTTTCTGATGTAATATTATTTGGCGAGTATGGGAAACTCGTCCTCCATTACTTGCTTTGCTTTCTTCTTTCTGTGATGGATTTTTTGTCTTGATTTTTTCTATCTCCCTTTATTTTGGCGAGTATTGTCTGCTTGTCGCCTATGCATGGCGAGCTTCTTTTATGTTTTTTCTTGCAGGTCTTCGCGCCTTGGAGGTCGACTCCTTGCTGACGCGTGCTGTTGAGTTGGCGACTTCAACTTAATACTCGCCACCCCCTTATTCCTGATCGCGCCGTCGTGCTCGATAAGCCAAGCTACCCGACTACTATAAATAGGGGGGTGGGTGAGTATTTATTACGCTTTCGGCGACCTTCCAACTCATACGCGAGTATCTTCCGTCCTCCTCCCCTCTTCTTGTCTTCTTTGATACTCTCCTCTCTTCCTTTCTCTCCTCCAAGATGTCTGACGAAGCGACTGTTCGGCGTGCCAATCACGCCAAAAACTTTGCGGCGACCACCTTCAAGAAGTCTGTCACGACAGAAGGATTTGGAGGTCTTCAAGGCGAAGTACATCCCGCCAGGGTTTGTCGCTCGGCTTCCTCGCCGGGGCGAGCGACTAAACACCGTCTTGACCACCGAGCGGGTGTTCCCTACTCGCCACTTCGAGGTGGGCTTGCGACTACCACTGTGGACGGAGTTCTCCCAGATACTCCGTTACTTTGGGATAGTCCCTGCCCAGATCAACCCCAATGGGGTGGCGATGATTGTGGGGTTCCTCTGCTATCTGCGCGACCAGGGGATCGCCTTCGACCTCTCCGTCTTCAGGCGGATATTCCACTTTATGGCGACAAGCGAGGGCGTCGTCTTCCTGTGCAGCCACATCTGCACGCTGGTCGGCACAGCAAATAAGAATCATCGCTGTGGGGAGCGACTAGTCGTCATTGCTGGCGACTTTCAAGTCATTCCTGACAGGTCCTTCCAGCCGCCGGAGAACATCTTCGGGGCTTCTCTCCTAAGCGAGGGTGGCGAGAAACTGCTCGAGTCCTTCAGGAATCGCCGCCTTGATGTGGTGTTCTGGAGGAGGCGAGTAGATGAACTCGCTGAGGTTTTCCCAGGCGAAGGTAATCTACCGCGCGAGTATTCGCAATACTCGCTCTTCGTCTTCAATTTGGCGACTAACTGGAATTATCTCTCTTCTTGTTGCAGCAGTCCATGTTCTGCCACGCGAGCTTCTTCCCGTGGTGGTGAAGGCGACGACTTCCACACAGGGAGGTGCGGGGACCTCTGCTCGCGGGGATGGGGTCTACTCGCCCATCGACTTGTCGCCAGGAGGCGATGAGCCTTTGATCGTCGGCGAAGGATCGGGGCCTTCGAAGAAGCGGAAGGAGAGGGGCGAGCCCTCCGAGCCCTCGAGGAAGAAGAAGGAGGTCGCTCACAGGGACTTTGACAAGAAGGCGGACGCTTCTGAGGCTGGCGAGCCTTACGCCCACCCAAATTTCAACCTCGGCAGGCGTGGCGAGGACATCTATGGTCGCCCCTTGGTGACCTGGACGGAGAGTGCCCACGAGGTGACTCTAAGCTCCAACCTCCCCGCCTGGTCGGAGAACTGGGAGGACAAAGGCGAGGCTTACGACGTGACCTTTTCCATCTATGGTCGCGCGGACGCCGAAGTCCTGCCGGACGCTTCTGCCGAGTATCTGGCTCACCAGACCTCGCGCTCTTTACTGCGATCTGCCGAGCTGGCCCATTCGACAGCAAGGCGATTGCTCGAGTATGAAGGGGTGATCAAGACCCAAAGTAAGAAGATGATCGCCATGGGGCTCAAAGAGAAGGAGCATGAGGTACTCGCCTCACTTCTATACTCGCTCCTAGGATACTCACAACTTTGCCGAATAGTTTGCTTTACCGTCTGTGTTTCCTCATTTTTTTTTGCAGACCGCCGAGGTGGAGATGGCGAAGAAGACCTCCCAGCTGGAGAAGGAGCTGGAGGACACCCGGCTGGCCCTGGAGGCCGCCCAAGTTCGCATCGCTGAGCTGGAAACTCGGCCTGCCGAGCAACAGCCAGCGGTGGCGGGCCCTTCCAGGGTCGGCAAGCAGATTAGGATACTCGGCGATGATATGCCTCGCATTCGTTGGGAGATCGCGCGAGCAACGGGGACTGTCATCCTGAGCCAACTGAAGGCGGACGACCTTCTGAAGCCGGCGGCGATGTAGCTGACAGTGGTGGACCTCATCCCGGCGCTGCTTGCCGAGGAGTCCACCTCTCCCTTGCGAGCATCTTCCCAGTTGTCTGGTGACTCCGAGGATGATGATTCCGAGGACGAGGATGATGACGATGGTGGCGACGAGCCAGATGCTGATATTGATGGCGAGGATGACGCCTAATCGCCTGGCACCCTTTCTTGCTCGCCCGATGACCTTTTGTAAGCCCTTGGAAGATTCTTTTGTAATTTATACCAGATATATAAAGAAAAAAGGGACAAGATTTTGCTCGTCTGTTTCTTCTGTCTTACTTCCTGATTCGAATGTCGCTTAGGCTCTTAGGCTCGAGGCGAGGTTGAGTGCTCGCTAGGCTCTTAGGCTCGGGGCGAGATTGAATGCTCGCTAGGCTCTTAGGCTCGAGGCGGGAGTGCATGCTCGCGCCTGCCTACTCGCACCTGTATGCTCGCATGTGTATACTCGCACGTGTATGCTCGCCTATCCGGCGAGTATTACCTTCATACTCGCCTTTTCAATGGTTCCTTCTGTTTGAGTCGAGTCGTGAGGGGCACTTGGAGGGCCCCGAGGGACACATGCTCTCAAGGCCTTGCCTTGCGCCTGGTGAAGAGTTTATTAGAATTATTTAATAACAATGGACTTTTAAGGGGAAAGAGATAGGGAATGGCAGTCGGGGAGGTCTGGAGGGACACCTCTTCCCGAGGCCTACATCCTACTTGGATACCGGATGTCGACGAAGAATGTCATCAAGTAAGGAATGACGGTCGGGGTGGTCCAAGGGGACACACCATCCCGAAGTCTCCATCCTACTTGGATGCCGAAATGTCTCCATTCTTCGGTCGGTCGAATCGGTCTTGCCCTTTCCCAAAGTTAGAATGCCGGCTTCCAGACTTTTCCCTGGTAATCTCTTCAGTCAGACGAGAAGTGCGGTCGGTGGGAACCGCGGGCAACGTGCAAGGGGGGAGCTGATCTCGGCCGTCATTGCAGAGGCTTGGACTTAAGGGAACGCACACCCGAGGCACTGTCCCATCATCCGTTCTGAGTTTTTACGAGGGTTAGGTCGGAGGTTCGTGTTTCAACTTGCGGGGGTGATTGTTGATGCAGGACGACGTCAAGCAGGGAGTGGCAGTCGGGGAGGTCCAAGGGGACACACCATCCCGAGGCCTCCATCCTACTTGGATGCTGGACGTTTGCGATGGATGACGTCAAGTAGGGACTGACAGTCAGGGAGGTTCCAAAGGAACACACCATCCCGAGGCCTCCATTCTACTTGGATGCTGAATGCCGACCTAACCTGTTTCCTGTTGCTCAACAATTAAACGGGGAGTTTAAGAACACTTAAGCACATTAACTCACATAATTGGAGGAAATAATCGGAAACGCATCGCTTTGTTATGGGCTTTTTAGCCCTCGAGGGTGCACGACACATTTATTCAAGGGTCCCCTGAGCTAGTTAAATCGATCATCTCTTCGCCGAATCGGGAGGTCAGCGTCCAGACTTTTCTCCTGACAATCTCTTCAGTCGGACGAGAAATGCGGTCGGTGGGAACCGCGGCCAACGTGCAAGGGGGGAGCTGATCTCGGCCGTCATTGCAGAGGCTTGGACTTAAGGGAACGCACACCCGAGGCACTGTCCCATCATCCGTTCTGAGTTTTTACGAGGGTTAAGTCGGAGGCACATTTCTCAACCTAGTGTGGAGATCGACTATACTGGCCTTCTTCCTTAAAAGACTTTTCTGAGATAGGAAGGACTGCCTCATCCCATATTTCAGGGAGACGTAAATTTTTATTTATAAACGAATTTACAAAAGGAGGGGGTATGTACATTCCCCTTAGGGATAAAACCTTTTCAGGTCATCGCCGCTCCAGGTGTTCCCTAGCAGCTCGCCTTCCTGGTTCTGCAAGCGGTATCCTCCGGTCAGGAGAGCTTCCTGGATGATGAAGGGTCCTTCCCAGTTCGGGTTGAGCTTCCCAACGGCTGCTGACCTGCCTGCCGCGTCCACTTTCTTTAGGACCAGGTCACCTGCTTGGAAGTGCTTGAGGCGGACATTTTTGTCAAAATGTCTTGCCATTCGGCGCTTGATCTCTTCTTGCCTAGCTGAGGCCAGGTCTCGGAGCTCTTCGATGTAGTCGAGGGACAGCTTCTGGGCTTCCTCATTTTCCAATCGCCATTCTTCATTTCCGTCTTCCGCGGCTACCACCCTTGGGCTTCTGACTTCAAACTCTACTGGAATGAGAGCTTCCGACCCGTGAGAGAGCTTGAACGGTGTCTCCCCGGTGGCTGAGCTAGGAGTGGTCCTCAAAGCCCAAAGGACCGAGGGGAGCTGGTCCGCCCAATTACCTCTCAGGTTCTCGACTTTCTTCTTCAGCAGATTGATGATCAGCTTGTTGGCGGCCTCCACTTGACCATTGCTCCTGGGATGGTGTACGGAGGCGAATCGAAGATCGGTTCCCAGCTGCCTGCAGAAATCTTCCAATTCCAGGCTGGCAAACTGGGGACCGTTGTCGGTGACGATGGCGAGAGGGATTCCAAATCTGCAGACGATCTCTCCCCAAATGAAGTTCTTCACGACTTGAGAGGTGGTCTTGGCCAAAGCCTTGGCCTCGATCCACTTGGAGAAGTAGTCGATCATGACGAGAACAAACTTCCTCTGGCCACTTGCTTGAGGGAAATGGCCGATCAAGTCCATCCCCCAGATGACAAACGACCATGGGGCGGTGATTGATCGGAGCTGCTGGGCCGGCTGCAACTGGAGGGGGGGGGGGGGGGGGGGGGGGGGGCGAAGAGCTGGCACTTCTGACACTTCTTCGAGAAGGTCTCGGCATCCTTTCGGATAGTAGGCCAAAAGTAACCTTGCCTCAGGATCCTTTGCTCCAAAGTGCGAATCCCAGAATGACTTCCACACTCTCCCGAGTGGATCTCCTCCAACACTCGAGGTACTTCGTCTTCATAGACACATCTGGCCAGGGGGCCTGAGATGGTTTTGCGGTACAGCTCTCTGTTTTGCAGTAAATAGTACGCCGCCTTGTACCGGAATCTTCTTTGATCACCTTCGTCCGCCGGGAGCTGGCCGCTGACCAGGAAGGCCACAAAGGGATCCATCCACGATGGGCGTTGCTCGATCTCCATCATCTCCCCTTCTTCAATGGATGGATGGAAGAGTTCGGTAATAGTTCCTCCAGCCCTCGGCCCATACTTGGCTAAGCGATCTGCTGCCGAGTTCTCTTCTCTTGGCACATGCTCGACGAAGAAGGACTGAAAGCCTCCAATCAGCCCTTTCACCTTTACCAAGTACTTCTGCAGGATGGTGTCGCGCACCTCGAACTCGCCTCGAATCTGCGACGCGACCACCATCGAATCCGTGAAAGCCCGGACATCGCGGATCCCCAACTCCTTGGCAAGGCGCAAGCCTGCCACTATGGCCTCGTACTCTGCTTGGTTGTTTGTGACGGGGAAGAGGATCTCGACGGCTTGCTCGATCCTTGTTCCCTGTGGGCTGACGAGCACGATGCCCACCCCCACAGAACTTTTGCCCGAAGCTCCGTCCACAAACATCTTCCATGGGATCGGATTGAGAGCTTCTTCTCCTGGCTCCGTTTCCACCGAGAAGTCAGCCAGGAAGTCTGCTACTGCCTGGGCCTTGATAGCCACCCGGGGGGAGAAGGAAATGTCAAACTCGCTGAGTTCTACCGACCATTTCGCTAACCTCCCAGAATGTTCCCCTCCCTCTAGGACATTTCGGAGAGGATGATCAGTCACAACCCGAATGGAGTGAGCTTGAAAGTAAGGCCGGAGCTTCCGCGCCGACACCACCAGGGCGAAAGCGAGCTTCTCCAGGATCGGATATTTCAACTCCGCCTTCTTCAACACCCGACTGACATAGTAGATGGGCAGCTGCTTCATCCCTTCCTCTCGGACCAACACGGAACTCACTGCTTCTGCTCCTACTCCCAGGTAGATGAGCAGGTCTTCGCCTTCCTTTGGGCTCTGAAGGAGAGGTGTTTGAGTCAACTGCTCCTTCAGTCTTTCGAACGCCGTCTCACATCCTTCGGACCACTCGAAGCTTTCAGTTTTGCGGAGTGTCTTGAAGAATGGAGAGCACTTCTCACCGGCCTTTGAGAGGAAGCGGCTAAGACCCGCCAGCCTTCCTGTTAACCGTTGGACTTCCTTCATCGTCTTTGGGGACGGCATCTCCAGGATCGCCCTAACCTTGTCGGGGTTAGGCTCTACTCCCTCCGGGGTAAGGAGATGTCCCAGGAACTTTCCTCTTCCAGCTCCAAAGACGCACTTCGCTGGATTGAGTCTCATTTTGAATTTCCTCAGCGTCGCGAAGGTCTCCACCAGATCGGTCACGTGTTCCTGGACGCTCTTGCTTTTGATCAAGAGGTTGTCCACGTACACTTCCAGGTTCCTCCCCTTTTGTCCCTTGAAGATGTGGTCCATCATCCGCTGGTAGGTGGCTCCCGCATTCTTCAAACCGAAGGGCATCATCTTGTAGCTGTAGCAGCCATCATCGGTGATGAAGGAGACATCGCGGCAATCGGGGGGATGCATCCGGATCTGGTGATATCCTGAAAACGCATCAAGGAAACTCATCACAGAAAAACCGACGGCTGAATCAACCAGCGCGTCGATTCGAGGCAGGGGATAACAATCCTTCGGGCAGCTTTTATTCATCAAGGAAAAGTCAACACACATTTTCCAGCTACCCCCCCCATTTTTTTCACCATTACAACATTGGAGACCCAGCCTGGGTACTGGATCTCTGATACAAAGCCTGCATCGAGCAGTTTTTTCACCTCCTCCCGGATTGGCTTGGCAAGGATGGTGGCGGTCCTCCTCTTCTTCTGGCGGACGGGCTGGACCGCGGTATCCAGGTTGAGGCGATGGCATGCAATCTCGGGATCAACTCCTGGCATCTCGGCGGCACTCCAAGCGAAGATGTCGACGTTCTTTTGCAGACACGCCGCCATCTCGATCTTCTCCTCCGTCTTCAGCAACCCAGGTACTCCCTCTGCGGAGAGTACCTCGATTTCTTCAACTGCTTCGGCCACCTCCAGCCTGGCCGGGCTCTCCAGCACCCTTCCGAACTCCTCTGCGTCAGCCATCCAGCTGATGGTGCTGACGGCGCTGAGATAGCACTCCCGCGCGGCTCTTGGATCGCTCCTGATCCTCACCTGGACATCTCCCTTGCAGTACTTCAAGCACTGATGGTAGGAAGATGGGACGGCCTTGAAGGCGTTGAGAAGCGGCCTCCCAAAGATAGCCCTGTAACAGCTCGGGGCGTCGACGATGACAAATCGACAGTTGATGGAGGCGCCACCGAGCGTTACAAGGAGGTCTGCTCCTCCTTCCACTTCCTTCTTCTCTCCAGAGAAGCCGAAGAGGGGACCATCAGCTGCCCGAACCCTTGCTGCTCCGACTCCCAGTCCGCTAAACGTCCCCTTGAAGATAACGTTTACGGAGCTACCGTTATCGATCAGGATTCGATCAACGGTGAAGTCCTCCACTGCGGCTTGAATCACGAGGACATCATGGAAGGGATTCTCATTCCCTAGCATGTCCTCCTCAGAAAGGTGATCTCCTCCATCGGGGGTGGTGTTTGCGAGGTCGAGGCGACACTCCTGCAGTAGATCTGATGGAGACTCCCCTTGCGGGAAGCTTCCAGCCCCGCTCCCCCATGGATTACTCCGACTCTGCCTCCCTGAACCAGGTCTCCCCGCCCTCCTTGGTCGACCCGGTCCTCGTTCCTTCTTTGAACGACGGCAGCCTGCCCTGCCTGTGGCTCGGTAGGTGCCTCTATCCTCCGCTGCTCCCCTCCACCTTCTCCTACTGCTAGCCTCCTCCGGGCTTCCCAAAAGTCTGGGCAGGCAGCCATGACATGCCCCTCCGTCTGGTGGAAGTCACAGTAGAGGGGAACCTCCTCTGCTTGATGCCTCCTCTGCTACTGCTTCTTCCTTCCTTGACGGCGGCCACGCCCGGCTACCGCCATCGCTTCGTCTCTCCTCCTCTCCTGATGCCTCTCCGGCTGGCGAAAGGGCCTTCTCTCTGGGGATCTCCCCCTTTGGTCCCGATGCTGGTGCCGTCCAGCCGGCCTCCAAGGTGGCCGGTTGACGGGGACCTGATAGCGCCTTTCCTCCTCCTGACGCTCCGGGGACTCGACGGGCGTCCTCTCAACGCTCCTCCTGGCTTCCTTCCTCCTGGGCTCCTCCCTCTTCTTTTCTTCTCTCCTCTTTTCTTCTCGCCGCTCCAGCCTCTTCTTTTCCTCACTTCGGGGCTCTTCTCTCTTCCTTTTCTCAGGGATCCTATCCTTCTCTCCTTCCTCGCCTCTGGTCACCTGTGCAAGCCTTGCCAAGAAGTCAGGGTTGGAAGCCTCTCCTCGGACAAACTTGTTGGCCCTCTGAATGAGGTTGTCGTAAGAGTAGGGAGGATTCTCACTGAGCTCCAACTTGAAGAGGCCTTGACTTATACCGAACGTCAAGGCCAGCAACAGGATGTTGCTATCCACCTCCTGGATCTGCAGAACCTCCTCCTGAAAGCGTTCGATGTAAGGTCCCAACGCCTCATCCGGCCTTTGCACCAGATAGAACAGGGTCGTTGCCTCCTTCTTCAGCTTCCGGGCCGTGTCGAACCGGGTCGTCAGCCCACGACACAGGTCTTCAAAGCAGTAGATCGAGCCGGCGGGCAACTGGTTGAACCAGTCCCAGGCCTTTGCACGGAAGGTGATGGCAAACAGCCTGCACTTGAAGGCGTCCGACATGGTTCGGATAGAGACTATATCCTCAAACCATTGGATGTGTCGGACGGGGTCCTCCTTCCCCGAATAGTAATTCAAGGCGGGGTCCCTGAACCCTTCTGGCACTAGCGCGGAAAGGATCTCCTCGCAGAAGGGGCTCCTCCCTCCTGCCCGGCGATGATCATCCACCTGGCGAGTATCACCTCCATACTCGCCATATGGGCGAGTATCCTGGTACCTCGCCTGCTCGCCCGGCTCGCGAAAGCGAATCCCTTGCGAGGTTGGCTGGTAGAACTGCGACCTCCTTGGTCGCTCGGTCTCATCCTCCACGTGCTCCTTTCCTGCTCGCCGAGGGGGACTGCCTCCCTCGGACGGAACTGGGCGATGCGGCGAGGTCACCGTGACCTCGGCGCGCGGCTGAAGCGCTGCTCGCATGGTTCCCTCCATGCGCTGCGCGAAGGCTTCAAAAACTGCCAGCGTCACGAACTCGCCACTCGCGGACGGGTTGCCGACTACCTCCTCATGGTCGCCAACTACGACCATCTCGCCTTCTTACTGAACTTTCCTTCTCTGACTGCGGTCCACGCTCACCGCACCAAAGTGTTGACGCCAGGAAAATCATGACCTCAAAATTCAGACCGATGCAGCCGGAGGCTACTCGCCCAGCAGTCCAACGAGATGACTTGGCTGGCGACTACGACGAAGCTAGAAGAGCAACGAACCGGACCCCAGGTGCTGCGACAGGGAGGTCCCACCACGTACCCAAAAGCTCAAGAGAGTCTTCCCCTCCGAAACCAAAGTGACCGAGCTTGGTACAAGGAAGGCACCGACTTGGCTGAAAGCAAGGGTGACGGGCTCGAGAGTTCGGGAATCGGGATCCAAAAGCTCAAGTCCAGGTGCCAATCCAAGTACCCCTGGGGTCCTATTTATAGGAAAACCAAAGGGTAGGGGGGCCTTTTATAGCCCAGCCCCCAACCCGGCGACTATGGGTTACTCGGCGAGTATCATGCCATAGTCGCCTATCTGGCGAGTATTGGGTGCTGCTCGCACACGCCGGGCCAATACTCGCCCAGGGCTTCTGCTGCTTCCTGCGCGTGCCGAGCTATTCTGGTTGATACTCGCCTACCTGGCGAGTATGGCCTGCATACTCGCCACGGTCTCTTCTGCTCCTGCCATGGACTGCTGGTCTCTGTGTTGACCCTTTGACCTTGACTTCTGTCTACGTGGCCTTGGGGGGGTCCACCCTCGGAGAATGAGGGTTGTACAACGATCTCTTGGGATTGTTTCCAGAGGTGGCAGGATGAAATGCCGAAATTCAGGGCTGAAATTGCAGCTGCAATTTTGAAAACCTTCTCTCCGTTAATTTGTGCTAACTTTTCTTAACACTTTTCTTAGCTAATGGATGACAGTGAATGATGAGTAAACATTTTTATGTTAGCTAAATGATTAGTAAACATTTATCTGTTTAGCTGATTGATAACGTATAAACGATTAGTAAACATTTATGCAGATATACTTTTATAATGTGGTGTTTGATGAGGTATAACTTAACGTTTTAAAACCTTTTAATAATGTTCTGGCTGATTACTTAGAACTGCAAAACTGAAAAACTCAATCGCTTCCCTTCAAGGTTTAAATACATCCGGTACACCAGAAAAATTAAATGACATATCAAGACCAAAATCTTCGGGTAACAATATGGTGGATGGATTGTCTGTTTGAGTAGAAGGTTGCTCGTTAGTAAACTCATCAACAAAGTTAAGTTCATTTATTACAGACGTTGATTCATTTGTGTAGTCATCAACGAACTTGAACTCCTTCACCTTCGCAGATTTGTCAGCAAAAATAGGCGGCTTTACATTTTTCTTCCCATCCGTTCTCTTCCCTGCATACAATTGCATAGCGAAATTGACAAGTTTAGTGAAAGCTAACACGTACGTTGGTAAATTCATAAACAAAAAACTTACGTGGTTTTTTGGTTGCTTTCTCCCAATGGTCCTTCATGCGCGCACTAGGAGCACCTTTCGACCTCTTTACTGCCGGATCCTTAACACAATTGGAATTCATGTCGTTCTCCTCCAAGAACCCCTTCTTCTACATCTCGTCGCAGTCCACCATATTATTGGTTGCCTTCGACAAATCATTCATGACGCATATAACACGTTCCTTTGCAATTTTGCAATTTTCAATCCGGTTAGCTAAATCGTAGCTAAAACGCATCAATTGGTTTCTAAATATCATATTTGAATCGTGCTCGGTCATGGTAGGGCTATTGGGTAGGTAAATGTCAATCTTCGCATTACGGGTGAATCTTTTAATTATATATTTGGGGTTGATCTGCCTTACATTTCGAATATTGTATATTCTCATGATATGTTGACATAATATACCTTTAGTCTCAAAACCCCTGCATAAACATTCTGCATCCATGGTTGCATTGTTAAAGCTCACAAACCATCTCTTTTCTTCTTCATCCCTTAAAGTCGTCATGTATACTGTGTGGTGGTCATCATATCTCGTTTCATCTACGATACTCACTTCAACAACTCCTTCCATAAAGGATTTCTCAAATAATGAATAAATCTTGCGTGTGTACAACTTCGACAAATGTTTTAATAGATAACAATTTCTGAATCGCACGGTGACAGCACCATGCTTGCATTTAAAGTCTTCATCGTGCTCGTTTCTACGCCACGATAATACAAGCTTCTCCAAATCGATAAAACACTCAACAAGTGTACTCGTAGTCTTCGAACTCCCATGCAAACGATTGTTAGCTGATTCGCTTCTTTGCGTTGACAAAATGCCGAGATCCAAGATATCTTTGTTGAAGGCAGTAGACCACTTCTTCTTGACCGTATATAAATCAGCCAACCATTTGTTAGCCTGCAAATTTCCTCTCGTCACCATCTCAATCCAACATCTTTCAAACTCATCTTCGTCATCACACTTGCTCATGCACTGATAAAAATAGGACAGAACAATTTTGTCTTGGTTGAAGCTTGGTACTTTTGAGGGTGCTTTCTTCGAGATGTGCCATTGACAAAGACGGTGGCGACTGGTAGTGAATACCCTTTGAATAGCTACTGCCATGGCTTGATCTTGGTCAGTGAAAATAAAAAATGGTTGCTTCCCACCAACGAATTTTAAAAAGGTCTCAAACACCCATCAAAACGATTCTATGGTTTCTTCAGCTATGAATGCACCTCCAACAAAAATATTCTGCCAATGATTGTTCACGACAAAGAAAGGCGCGCATGCAAGATTGTATTTATTAAGTCTATAAGTCGTGTCAAAAATAAGGGCATCGCTGAAGCAGTCATAATCTATCTTGATATGCTCATCCATCCAGAAGAAATTAGTCAACCTATTCAATTCATCAGTTTGTACCTCATACGAGAACATATTGTCTTCCAATTGTTTCCCTTGCAGTATCTTTGACAAGCTTGAGGCGTCGCCGCTTTCTATTAACGCTTTTCTTTCTCGTTGAACAAAGTTGAAGGCATCAAACTTATTGAACCCAATATTTTCAACGCCACCGGCTTCTTCAGAAAGAAAATTATATGCATCCACCACTTTAATTCCGGCTCCGGTCATATTCTTCATTAAATTACCTTGCATTTCAGATATGCTTCGATTAGACCTCAATAAATGCTTCTCACTCTCAGCTGCTAGTGGATGGTTATGCTCCTCGATGAACTTCGTTACTGCCCAATTCTTGCCATATTTATCAGTGTGAAACACAATGCAGGCAAGGCATCCAGTGCGCGTTTCTAATTTGCGATACTTCTTTGGCGAAGGCATTGCTGTCTTAACACCCGCTTTTGCGCAGGTATATTCTCGCATTTTGATAATTCTTGTATGAGTCCAGTATGTTAGATGTTGTTTACGAACACTAAATCCTGTTGTGTGGGCATAATTACAATACATTGCCCAAGCCTCATCCTCCGAGTGCACAATGGGAAAAATAACAGGGTCCTTCTGGGCCTGCTGTTAAATGATGTAACACAACTGGAATTAGAGAACATGATCCAACTATAATTTTGGGAAATAATACAGTCGTAATATATTACGAAAATACGACTGCAATGAGGTAGAATAATTACAGTTGGATATTAATTATAATTTCCAGTCGGATTTACTTACTTTAACAACATTTTCATCAACTTTCTCGGACGACATCGATAGTGGTTGAATAATCTTCGAGGAGCTAGAGGAAGCAACCGAGGGGACAAGGTGAGATGGGTAAAAACTGCGGATAAGAGTGTAAATAAACACAAGATTCTACCGTAGGCTGGAGAAAGCTGGGAAGAAGTTCTAGGAGCTGGAGGAAGCTCGCTCCAGTGGCATAAAGGTTGGGAGGAACTTCAGACCTAGCTCGGACGTTGATTCCGTTTCGACGAAGCTCGGGGACGTAGAAGCTAGGGTATTGCAGCTGAGGAAGCTCGTCGATGTAGAAGCTTAGACGAGCATACGAAAGTAGAAGATAGTCAAAGCGAAGAGGAAGCTGCAGGCGGAAGGAGGAAGCTCAGAGTGGTTTCGTTGTCTGAAAGGGCTAAGCGAAGCATTATGAACTGGTTCTCTTTCGCGAAGAAGGCGAATGCGCGGGCCCCGGGCGTAAAATATCGTATTTATGCTCGCACGATGGCATCGTGCGAGCCCTTATACAAAGTGAGCTTCAAACAGATTTCTACACCGTATGAATAAGAAAGCAACTGTGAGAAAGTAAACTTCTATCTGTCAAGGAGTTTCTTCTATCACCGGAATGGAGCCGCATAGATGCTCCAAATAGAACATATACATAGTGAAACTAATTGATGGGGTTCCTCTAAAATTTTCAAAAATCTGAAACAAAACTTTTGGCCTGCAAACTCTGTCCGGCTCGCCAAAACGGTTCGCCCCTCTATTTAGGGTCCCGCCTCGATCAGAAGACTACAGCGAGCGCACCCCGAAGGGACGCGCGTGTGTGTGATGATGAACACTTATGCGCAAGGCCACGCACGGTAGTGCGCGCGCAAGGCCGCGAGCGGCAATGCGCTCGCGCTCAGCAACACGTGGTAGCACGCCCTTGCGTGCCCGCCGGCGACTCTCCGGGGGGCCTGACCGGGCTACCCGAGTTGCTCGAGCCGCCCGCGGGCATGATCATCATATCCCTAAATATGACAATATGGGTGACCCGAACCATGCGTTCCTATTCGCCCGTTCAATTGCCAAGAGCGCGCAATTACATGTGCGCCCCCCCCCCCTATATCAGAGGCTTTAGGCCTTCATTTGCAGGGAAAGAAGAAAAAGGAGAAAGGAGAGCTCTAAGATTTTTCCGGCGAAGACTTGACTCGCTACTACACGGCTCAACAAGCACTTCTCAGCACTTCATTATGCTCAAGACCAGACACCCTAAAAAACTTGTAAACGAGCGGTGTAACGGCCTGAAATCCGCCACAATTTAAAACTTTCTTTCTTCTGAGCAGGTTTTGCACAATTAAATAATGCAGCTAAGCGGATCACAAGAGTGGTACTAGTATAAGACATAAAATCACTTTTTATTCATTTCATTATATACATCATGTCCAGAGTACAAGGAAAACCAAAACAACTAAAATACACACTACAACATATATGTATACAGACTGTGATGAAATCTGTAACAAACTGAAATAAACTCTAACCCGAGCTCGAGCCACGTCTTCCCTCTGTTTTCTTAAAGCCTCCGCAGGTATCCTCCTGGCGGGGCATATCACGTTGGCAGTCTTATCCTAAAAGTAAGATTGACAACCAGTTAGTTTAGAAAACTAAGTGAGTTTCGTACCTCTTCGACCGCACTACATGCAAACACGAAGAGTCAACAACAATATGCAGTTATATATTTCTGTATGAAGTGTATGAACATGTATAGTAGAACAGGAAATAAAGTAAATAAGTACAGTGAGCTAGTACAACAGAAACAAACTATTTCTGTTATCAATTTTCTTATATCTCATTCTTGTTCATTTTAGTGTTCAATTTAAGATCGTCATATTACTTTTCATTCTTTCGAAATTCTGAGGATCATTCTAAAATCAAACATCTGGGTCCGTCGAATCAATGTCCGTTCTAGAGCACTCAACAACGCAACAAGCTTCCACGCCTCCTAGATTGGACATTTCAGTATCAATTTCCGCAGGAGATCTACCCCCTACAAGGTGTAGGAGTCTGAAGTTTTACCCCCTACAAGGCTAACCCTTAGTGTTTCGATGCGTCGACGCACTCTCAATTTCTTATTCTTTTCATCTCATATTCAATTTGTAAAATATAAGAAATAATTATATTAATTTTCCCTCAAAGATTTTATCGCTTGTTAATCTATGTTTATCCTTTTAGCGATTTCATATTTTTAGTGATTCCAAATCTTCGAATTTCTTTAATTCAATGCAATTCATATTCAATGTTCTTGCAAAAAAATAACTCATAGTAAAGTAATTCTACGTGTTCATCAGTCAAAATATTCAAATGTATATGTAATCAAAGCAGTAAGGACTTACCGCAACGTTTTCTATGCCCTTGTCCTTCATAGGGTTCTCGTCGCGTCTATCACCCGACGCCATCCTCTGCAGTATTAAGTAAATCATTTACTTTAGGGTTGGGTCGATAAATAGTTACGAGCGGACTCCAAAGACGGTCACAACTATGACCTATAAGAGTTGCTTAGGGAAGGACTAGCTTGGTGACTCGAAAGGAATGCGTAAAAAATCAGGTTTTAGGCACGAACTAAGAATTCAGCCATGACACTTCAAAAATCTACCACTGTTAGCGGTCCAATAAGAACCAAAGAAGTCATCCCACAATAGCTAACAAAGGCAGCCCAAATAGCAACTTAAATGGTAGCTAAAACACCACTAAAAGACATCCAATACAAGTTAACAAGAGGGCAACATAATCAGGGCTGCTAACAGCAACACCAAGGGCTGCCAACAACAGTCCAATTCCAAGGAAAACCCCACCCAAAAACAGTCACCAAGACAGCTAATAAGAGCCTCTAATGACAGCTAACAGGAGCAACAAATAGCTTATAGCAAGAGCCCATAACAACATCTTACGTTGAGCCGCCTATAATCACCCGCCTCACATAAAACATATTAATTAACCCATAAGCTTAATTAGCAACCAGCCAACCCAAACCAGCCTAGGAATTAATCAAAATGAACCAAAATCAGCCAAACCAGCGACATGACTCACCCAGTCTCAATCAAATCAGCCAAACCAGCAACATAATAATCTCATAAGCCACCACCAACATAAATTAAAGCAAATAAAAAAATAACAAAACGAAACGAACGTCGCAAAATCTTCGAATAAGCTCGAACTTAAAAATTAAACGTGCGACTTCGAATCGACACTGAATCTCTCTCTTTTTCATCATAGGGGAATATTATTTCTTATATTTCAAAATATAATACAATATTTATACATGATCGGGTTTGTGTCTTACAATTCTCTCATTCTTATCAGAATTTTTGTTCTTGAAAATTCAATCTTCTTGGTTCAAAAAGAACGCAGGAAACAAGTTCATCATCGTGTCTTCTCGCTCCCAAGTAGCATCATTGACAGAGTTACCTTTTCACCATTCTTTTACAAAGTTCACATCGTGATTCCGAAGATTCTTGCACTGACGATCAATAATTTGATAATGTTCAATCGGGCTAGACTAATCAGCTTCTATCTGCACATCACTGACAGAGATAATCAAATCTGGATCAAGAATATATCGCCGGAGAGCAGAAACATGGAAACCATCATGCAATTTCTGCAATTCATCTGACAAAGCTAAACGATAGGTCACGTTGCTAATACGCTCAATGATTGCAAAGGGGCCAACAAATATTGGACTTAGTTTCCCAATATGTCACAACCGAGAAACTCTTTTAAAAAACTTAATTTTAAAGCACACCTGATCACCAACATTAAATTCGACACGACGATAGCGAATATTATAATATTTTCTGCTAACGGTCTTGCGCAATTTTCATTCTCTGCTGAATTATTCGAACCTTTTCTACAATTTTACATGTTTCCTTTTTCAAATATAATTTTTTTTCTCCATCTTCTGCCAAGCTCAGGGGAGTTCTGCACCGCCTTCCATAAATAGCTTCAAACAGAGTCATTTGGATCGTCGATTGGTAGCTATTATTATACGTAAATTCTATCAATGCCAAATATTTCTACCACGAACCTTTCAAATCCAGAACCACCATTCTCATTAAATCTTCGAGCATCTGAATAGTGCGTTCTGATTGACCATCAGTCTGAAGATGAAAGGTTGTACTATGCAATAACCTTGTTCGTAGTCTTTTATGCACTCATCTCCACGTATAAGAAGTAAATCTTCCATCTCGATCAGATACTATAGTTCGTGGAATTACATGTAGTTTAACGATCACATTTATATATAATTTAACCAACTTTTTAGTAGGTCCGCCTTGCTTAATCACAATAAATGAGCGTTATTGGTTAAGCGGTCGATAATTACCCAGATTCCATCATTGTTTGACTTACTGCGAGGCAAGACAAATACAAAATTCATCGCTACATCATCCCATTTTCTTTCAGAAATAGGAAGTGACTGAAGATAACCAGCGGGCTTCATATGTTCAGCTTTCACTACTTGACAGGTATGACATCGAGCAATATAAGTGGTCATATCCTGTTTCATTTTAGACCACCAAAACTCCTGCTTCAGATCGTGATACATCTTCGTTCGTCCAGGATGAATCGAATACAGTGTGTTATGTGTTTCATATAAAATATCTTTTCTCAAATTATCCGCGTTAGGAACGTAGATTCTATCGTTCAAGAACAACACTTCATTATTCTGGGTAAAGGCATTTGCTTCACTCTTTTTCACTTTCTCTAACACACCCATCAGAAACAAATCTTGTGTCATTGCCTTCTAGATTTGATCTTTAACCGAATATTGGATCTGCATCTGAAATAATTGCGCTCGGCTTTCCTTGTTCGACGAAATAAAGAAAAATTCTATCTCTTGCAATTCTCGCAATTCTCGCAAAAGCTTCTTATTAAACTGCGACATTACCGATAATGCGACTACACTTTTCCGACTCAAAGCATCTATAACAACATTCGCTTTGCCAGGATGATACTGAATATCCAAATCATAATCTTTAATAAATTTCAGCCATCTTCTCTATCGCAGATTAATTTTCTTCTGATCGAAAATATATTTCAAGCTCTTATGATCGGTAAAGATTTCACAACGCATGCCATAAAAATAGTGTCGCCAAATTTTTAGCGCAAACACTATTGTCGCTAACTCCAGATCATGCGTTGGATAATTTTTGTTTAGCATCTTTTAACTGCCTGAAAGTAAAGGCAATTACCTTTTCACGTTGCATTAACACACAACCTAATCCTTTATAGGACGCATCACTATAGATCTGAAACTCATCTGACCCTTCAGGCATCACCAAAACAGGAACAGTCGCTAATCTTTCTTTCAGTGCCTCAAATGCTTGTTGGCACTCGTCTTCTCATTTGAAAGACACATTCTTCCGGGTTAACTGCGTCAAAGGTAGCGCTATCTTGGAGAAATCCTTCACGAATTTCCTATAGTAACCAGTTAATCCCAAGAAACTGCGCACTTCAGTTACCGACTTTGGTTCAATCCACTTCACAATTGCTTCGAATTTTGCTGGATCAACCGATAAGCTTTCTTCATTAATAACGTGGCCCAGAAAAGCCACTTATTTTTACCAGAAGTCGCACTTTAAAAATTTGGCAAATAACCACTATTCTCTTAACGTCTACAATGTTAGACGCAAGTGCTGAGAGTGTTCTTCTTCCTACTTAGATTAAATCAGAATATCATCGATAAAAATGATTACGAACTGATCGAGGAAAGATTTAAAGACTCGATTCATCAAGTCCATAAAAGCTACATGAGCATTTGTTAGACCAAAATGCATTACAACAAAATCAAAATGCCCATACCTGGTACTAAATGTTGCCTTCAAAATATCATCTTCTTTAATTCGCAACTGGTGATAACCTGATCGAAGATCAATTCTGGAGAACACTCGCGCACCCACAAGCTGATCAAATATGTCATCAATACGAGGCAAAAGGTATTTATTCTTAATTGTCAGCTTATTTAATTCGCGATAATCAACGAACAAACAGAGAGAACTGTCTTTCTTCTTAACGCATAAGACTGGAGCTCCCCAATGTGAAGTGCTCGGTCGGATAAATTTTTTATCTAGAAGCTCTTGCAATTGCACCTTTAATTATGTCAATTCTTTAGGCATCATCCGATAAGGTGTCTTGGCTACTGGAGCAGCTCCTTCGGTCAACTTAATTTTAAACTCGACTTCTCGAGTTGGAGGCACACCGGGCAATTCTTCTGGAAATACATCCAAGTATTCCCGCACTACTGACACAGATGTAATTTCTTTCTTTTTGTCTTTCGATTCCCTAATCATCACTAGAATGACATCACAACCTTTCCTCATTTTTTTTATGCCTTCATGGCAAAAATCATAATTTTTGAGACTTCTTCCAGCCCCTTAAACACAAACAAACTTTTGCCTGGGCATTTGAACACGACCTCTTTCGATTTGCAGTTGATTACTGGTTCTCGATTTGAATGCCAATCCATACCGAGGATAACATCATACTCAACCAACGGTAGCACTGCGACATCTACTTCAATTCTTTTCTTGTTAAAAGATAACGGTACCACGACTCGCATTTGGGTAGTCAGCACCGTATTATTCGGCATAAGCATATTCAAAGGTTTTGCAACTTGGTATTGGTGTGTACAAACAAAATCAAGAATATACGACGAAATGAAGGAATGGCTGGCACCAGTATCAAATAAAACCTTTAATAACTGATCGTGCATATTTAGCATACATGTAACCATCGTATCATCAGCCTTTGCTTCTTGCTGCCCAAGATTGAAAGCTCAGGGCTAGACCAACCTTTCTTCTCTATCTCCATCAGCGGGAACATATGCAGATGCAATAGACTCCCCTTCCTTGGAAGTCCCAATATGATAGATCTTTTGAGGAGGCAGGGTTGGAGCTACCCTCTGACTTTCATCCCGATGCAGCTTCAGAAAATTTCTTCGTTGATGTCCCGGTTAGTGACAGTAAAAACAGACACCTGTCAAACATTCCCCTCTGTGCATCTTGCCACATTTGGAGCACTTGGTCACTGTCGATTGAGACACCTGCATACTAATAGCCGACGAAGATTGCTACTGCTTCTTTTTCTTGCAAGGGTGTTCACCTGACTTACTAGATTTTTCCTGACTGAAGACTTCTTTGAATTTCTTCTTGAACATTTATGAATTGCGGTGCCTCTTCTCGGCATCAAGTTCAACCATTCGAACTTTCTACACTAAGACTGCATAATTCGTAATATCAAATGGAACAACAGATGCATGAATATCATCTTGCAAGCCTTTCTGAAAACGCAGGCACCGAGCTTCTTCTGTGTGCACTGCAGACTCAGAGTAATAGGCTAAGCTAAAAAATTCTGCCTCATACTGCAGGACGGAGAGATTTTCTTGCACCAGACGCAAGAATTTTTATTGAAGCTGCCTCTTTTCAGTATTCAGCACGAACCACTTTGTGAACTCACGGGTAAATTCAGTCCATGCTACAGTCGCCAAGCCTCTAGTAACAAATTTCCTTTTCATCAGATTAATCCACCAACTCTTCGCTTCACCCTCCAGCAAAAAGACAACCATACTGCGTTCGACGAACTCCATACTGCGTTCGACGAACTCCATCCTGCGTTCGACGAACTCCATCCTGCGTTCGACGAACGGTATGCTCCTGCGTTCGACGAACTTGCCAAAGTTCTGCGTTCGACGAACTCTAGTCTGCGTTCGACGAACTCCTCTCTGCGTTCGACGAACTTGCTCTCAGCGGTCGACGAAAGCTCGTCTCAGCGGTTGATGAACCTCAGTCTCAGCGGTTGACCAAGTCTCAGCGGTTGACCAAGTCTCAGCATTCGACGAACCTCCCAGTCTCAGCGTTCGACGAACTCAGCTCTGCGTTCGAAGAATAAGTATCAGATGTTCAGATCGACGAAAGTTCTTCTCAGCTCAACGAATTCAATATTCCAACTAGCTTATCAGATATTATCTTTCAGTTCGATGACCTCTAGCTTGAGATCGACGAACTCCAGATTGCGTTCGACGAATTTATTCAGATCGACGAAAATTCTCTTCGACAGATTTATTTCAGAAGATCAGTTATATTATTCTCTGAACTCAGATCTTTCAGCAACGACTCTATTTATTCCAGATAAGTCAATGATATTATATTTCCTTTTTATTTTATTTCTTTCCATTCTCTTCCCGAGAAAATAGTCGTTTGGCGGAAAAGAATACATTAATTAAAAAGGAAAAGGAATTAAAGTCTTTCTTGCAGTTCTAAGAAATAATCCTTCAGATTATTTTATTCCTTAATTTAAGGGATTTGAATTTCAAATCTGTCGGAGATTTTCTTTAAGGGAAAAAGAAAAAGAAGAAGAAGAAGATATAGTATTTTTATTTTTACAGTACAGCAGCACAGCAAGAGAGAGAAGAAGAATACTGTCGAGAGAAATACAGAAGGAAGAAAAGAAAAGGCTTCACAGATCATCATCTTCCTCAAGCAGCACCTCAATCTCTGAGAACAACATCAACAAATATTCTCTCAGTTTTTCTACTGCAAGTTCAGATCTTTAAAAGAGCAACAAACAATCTGAGAAATATTTTGTCTCTCAAATTCATCAGTTATCAGGAAGATACAGGAAGATACTTCATTCAAGTGAAAGCTCCATCCTCATCTGTCAACAAATTTCAATCAGACAGGGGGAGCTTTACATCAACACATTCCACTAGAGTCTTCTCTCAGATTATTGACAGAGAAGAACATCTTAACCCTCTTTATCCCCTCTTGTACAGGGTTATAACTCCATTCAAAAGTTAACCCCCTTGGTGGCAGGCACCTGAACAAAAACCTGTAGTTTGGTTAGAGCACCTGATCAAAAGCTCATTGGTGTTTGAACACCTGATCAAAAATCCATTGGTGATAGGGCACCTGATCAAAAACCTAGTGGAATCCTACCATGGGTGGTAGAAGAGTAGACGTACCCAGGTTTATTGGGGAACTACTATAAAATCCTTGTGTCCTCTGTGTTCTTGTTTTTTTTTCTGTATTGTGCTGTGTGCTCTCTTTGTGTTTGTTTTTATAACTCACTCAATACACATATAAGTATCACTATTTTAATTCCGCTTTTAAAATAAATGAAAAACTTTTTAATACTCTATTCACCCCCGCCCCCTCTAGAGTAAATCTAAGATCTACACTTTCAATTGGTATCAGAGGGATGTTGATTCTTTACAGGCTAACACCTGAATCAAAAAGATCAATTAGATCTTAATTTTCTTCTAAAGTTTCTTTTGCTAAAAATCCATGGCACAGAACAAAGAATATTCAAGCACAAGACCTCCTATGTGCAATCTAAATAAGTTTGCACTATGGAAGACAAGGATCAGATTATACATGAATTCTATTGACGAAGAAATTTTTAATGTTATTTTGACAGGACCTCCTACACCTACAGCAACAACAAGTGCTGAAGCACCAACTAACAACAATGCTATTCCACCACCTGAGTGGACAGAGGCACAAAAGAAGCAGAGAAGTGCAGATGCCAAAGCTATGAATATATTGGCACAGACAATGTCTGATGACATCTTCCAAAAAGTTGTGGAATGCACTTCAGCAAGGGAAATCTGGATGTCACTCAACAATATGGTTGAAGGATCTGCAGATGAAAGAAAAGATAGAAGATCTCACCTAATCTCCCAGTATGAAAGTTTCAAGAAAGGAGAAAATAAAACAGTAGCTGATATGTACAACAGGCTCACCCTCATAATCAATGAACTGAAGACCTTGGACAAAGTGATCTCCATCACTGAGGTCAATGATAAGATCCTTATGTGCTTCCCCAGCACATGAGACTCTAGGATCTGGCCAATCAAGGAAGCCAGAAGCCTTAATGAGATCTCCATTGAGAGCTTGTTAGGCAAACTCAAATCATATGAGCAGCTTATCAAATCCAGAGAAGCTGAACAATCTGCCTCATCTCCATCATCCAAGAAGGAGAGAAGCATAGATTTCTAAGCTACTTAAGAAGAAGATAAAGCTCCAGGAGAAGTGGAGTTTATAAGCTTACTAGCCAAGAGATTCTATAAGATGACTAGAAAAGATTTCAGAAAGAAGGATTCAAGATCCAGAGAAAAGCCAAGGTATGACAAATCAAGTTCTAAAGAAATTATTTATTTTGGCTGCAGGAAACCTGGACACATTCTGCCCGAGTGTCCAGAGAATCAAAAGAAGGAAAAGAGAAAAGACAATGAAGAAAAGAGGCACTCCAGCAAGCCATCCTCCCACAAACACAAGCATAAGGCAAGAGGGTTTGTAGCTGAAACATGGAGTGAAACAGAATCAGAGTCTTCATCCAGCTCATCTGAAGATGAAGAAAAATCAAATGAGAATGACCAATGCTTGATGGATGTCTATGACTCAAGCAGTGAGTCAGAAAATGCATCTTCATCTAGCTCTAGTGACGATGAGGATGATGAAGAAGAAAAGAATTTCTGTATGATGGCTATCAATGCCTCATCAAACAACTCAGGTGAATCAGAGTCTGACAATGATGCTGATCAGGTAAACTCAAACTTTGATTTTAATTCAATTGAATTCAAAGATGAATTCAAAGTTCTTTGCTTAGATTTAATCCTATATGAGAAAGAGATAATCTCTCTCAGAAATCAGTTGGCTGAAATGAACCAACTAAGTGAAGAAAATGTTATTCTTAAGAAAGATTTGGCTGCCTCCAGAGAAGATATTGTTCTCATTGAGAACAAGTTGTCTGAAGCTAAGAAATTTGAAGAATCCCTAAATGGGAGAAGTATCAAACTGATGGACATCACAAGCATAGTGAATGCCAGATTAAGTGGCAAACTGGGCTTAGGTGCATCATCAAGTGAGCCACCTCTGATTAAGAAAAATATACTTTCTACACTAGTAAATTTCATTTCTGCCAAGGGCAAAGAGGCTGTAGAAATAGATGAAAACATTTCAAGGAAGGCTGTTAAGAATACAGAAATTAAGCAGAATTCGTCGAACGGAGCTCGACGAAAGCAGTTCATTTCGTCGAATGGACATCGACGAACTCTGAAGACAGATATTTAGTATAGTTATTATTCGAATGGCGCTCGATGAAAGCACTTCACTTCGTCGAACGACGATCGACGAACTCAGCCCAGTTCGTCGAACGGAAAGCATACAAAAAATCTAAAGAATTCTTATTCTTCACATACTAAGAATCCTTTCACTGAGTGGATAATTCCTCCAAAGAGATATCATCCACAAAGTTATAAGGATCAACCTGAGATGTCTTTCATTTCAGAATTTTGTGGAAAAATAAAAGGACCCAAGGTAGTCTGGGTCAAGAACAACTAGTTTATTTTTTCTGCTTTGCAGGTACAAGGCTATCCAAGCAAAAATGAACAATGGTATTTGGATAGTGGATGTTCAAAGCACATGACAGGAAATAAGGCCAACCTGAGCAACTATAAGACAAAGCTTGGACCCGAAGTGATCTTTGGAGACTCCAACCGTGGACAAACCAAAGGCTATGGACAGATCAAAGTTGGAGCAGTCACCTTCAAAGAGGTAGCTTATGTCAAGGGTCTGAAGCACAACCTCATCAACATAAGCCAGTTATGTGATGAAGGTTATCAGGTAACCTTTAACCACTCCTTATGTCTTATTACCAATAATAAAAACATAAATGTATTATCTGGTATTTGACATGGAAATATTTTTTTTAGTCAATTTTGACTCTGTCAACTCAGATATTTGCTTATTCAATTCTATAAGTAAAACAAATGAATTATGGCATAAAAGGCTAGGACATATTAACCTTAGAACTATATCTAAGCTTTCTAAGGACAATCTTGTTAGAGGACTGCCTTCTGGTTCATACAAGAAGGAAGGACTCTGCAGGGCTTGTCAACTAGGTAAGCAAACTAGAAGTAGTTTTAAATCTTTATCCAAGAGTGATTCACCTAGGATTTGGTACTTACTGCACTTGGACCTTTTTGGACCTACTACAATACAAAGTCTAGGAGGGAATCATTACTCTCTAGTTATTGTAGATGACTTCTCAAGATTCACTTGGGTGTTCTTTCTTAGGAACAAGTCTGACACCTTCAGTGTTCTGACAGACTTTCTCAGGTCCATCAAGATTGAGTACTCTACTCTAGTTGCATTGATCAGAAGTGATCATGGCACTGAGTTTGAATCTCTTATGATGAGAGAATTCTGTGGAAAAGAAGGGATCATGCAATGTTTCTTTGCTCCTAGAACTCCTCAACAAAATGGGGTAGCTGAAAGGAAAAATAGAACCCTAATTGAATCATCAACTACATTACTTGCTGATGCAAACTTGCCACTCTCTTTTTGGGCAAAGGCAGTGAACACAACTAATTATGTGTTGAACAGAAGCCTGATACATAAGCTTAAGGGTAAAACTCCCTATGAATTACTTAAGAATAAACAGCCTAAGGTTAACTATTTTAAGATATTTGGCTGTAAATGCTATGTGCATAACAATGACAAGAAGTATCTAAGGAAGTTTGAAGCAAAAGTTGCTGAAGGCATATTCCTTGGATATTCTCTTTCTAGTAAATCATATAGAGTTTACAACAAATCCACTCTTAAGATAGAAGAGTCAATGCATGTATCTTTTGATGAGACTAACATGTTAATTGAGGAGAGGAACACCACTTCTACCAAACATACTTTGCAGGTACCAGCTCTATGTGAAGAGCTTAATGGATTGAATCTACATAATGAAGAATCACTACTTCCATCAAATGAAATAATTGAAGACAGTGAAGAAGAGGACAATCCAGATCTTGCTGACAAATCAAATCAAGTGACAGCTGAACAAATTCCCCAAATGGATACCATTGCTGAACCAACTCCAACTGTTGATCATCCAATATCTCAAGTGATTGGAGATATTTCAGCAGGTGTTCAAACAAGGCATCAACTACACCAAAATCAGATGCACACTTGTTTCCTATCCCAGATTGAACCTCAATCCATAAAAGATGCAGAACAAGATCCAAATTGGATTCTTGCAATGCAAGAGGAGCTCAATTAATTTGAAAGGAACAAGTTATGGGATTTGGTTCCAAGACCAAAAGGCCATCCAGTTATTGACACCAAGTGGGTCTTCAGGAACAAGCTAGATGATCAAGGCAACATAGTCAGAAACAAAGTAAGATTGGTAGCCCAAGGATACTCACAGGAAGAAGGAATTGACTATGATCAGACCTTTGCTCCTGTTGCAAGACTTGAAGCTATCAGAATTTTTCTGGCCTTTGCTGCATTCAAGAAATTCAAAGTATATCAGATGGATGTGAAGAGTGCATTCTTGAATGGAGACATCAAAGAAGAAGTTTATGTGGAACAACCACCAGGTTTCATCTCTCCAACTCACTCCTCTTATGTATTTAAGCTTAATAAAGCTCTCTATGGTCTCAAACAAGCTCCCAGAGCATGGTATGAGACCTTAGCTAATTTTCTTTTGGAGAACAATTTCTGTAGAGGCATAGTTGATAAAACTTTATTTTTCAGGATACATAAAAATCAAACTTTACTAGTTCAAATATATGTAGATGATATCATATTTGGCTTTACTGATTCAAATCTATGCAAAAGGTTTTCTAACCTAATGCAATCTAAATTTGAAATGAGTAGTATGGGTGAATTATCATACTTCCTTGGTCTTCAAGTGAAGCAAACTCCAAATGACATATTCATATCACAATCCAAGTATGATAAGGAATTAGTGAAAAGGTTTGGTATGTCTGATGCTTCCACCATGAAAACACTCATGCCCTCCAATGATGTTGTTGATAATGATGAATCAGGGAAACCTGTTGATCAGAAAGTATATAGAGCAATTGTTGGCTCATTACTTTATTTAACAGCAAGTAGGCCTGATATAATGTTTGCTACCTGTATTTGTGCTAGGTTCAAAGTTAACCCCAAAGAATCTCACCTAATTTTGTTAAAAGGAATTTTAAGATATATAAAGGGTTGTCCAATTCTAGGACTCTTGTATCCAACAACATCAGAATTTGAATTAACTGGATTCTCAGATTCTGATTATGCTGGATGCATAGTAGACAGGAAAAGCACATCAGGAACTTATCAGTTTCTTGGTGATAGGCTCGTGTCTTGGTTTTGTAAGAAACAAACATATGTGTCTACATCAACAGCTGAAGCTGAATACATAGCTGCAGGCAGTTGCTGCTCACAGATATTGTGGATACAAAATCAACTCCTAGACTATGGTATCAATCTAAATAATTCAATTATATTTTGTGACAATACTAGTGCAATATCTATAGCACAAAATCCAGTACTCCATAGTAGGACTAAACACATAGAAATTAGGCACCACTTTATAAGAGATAATATGGATAAAAATAAAATTTGCCTACAATTCATCTCTACTGATTTGCAAAGGGCTGATATTTTCACCAAGTCATTGGATGAAAAGAAACACATCTTCTTTATAAATCAGCTAGGTATGATAGATGGAGATTCAATATGTTAAAAATTAAAGTTTCTACTTATCCCATCTCTTCATCGAACTGAGATCGACGAAATCTAGTCGTTCGTCGAACGGAGATCGACGAAGTCATCTAGATCGTCGAACTGAGATCGACGAAAACTTATTTTTCGTCGAACGAAGTTTTGATGAAGCCTTTTTTTCTGATTCTTTCCTTATAATAAAATCTTTTATTTTAACTGAATGTCTACATAAATTGCTTTTCTTCCAGTTCCTTTGCACTTGATCTTTATTTTATTTTGCAGGAACATTAGCAATATTTCTTCAAAAAGATTGCATCCTTCCCTACCTCTTCAAATGTCCCTTCTTCTATGGGCCTAGCTTCAGGCCTTCCTGAAACTAGGCAGGGGGAGATGTCTTGAAGAAGCTCATTTTTGTTAGGGGGAGATACTTTCCTTTTGACAGGAGGAGTTATTTTGAAGAAACTCCTTTATGATAAGGGGAGTTGTTTTATGAAGATGCTCAAGTCTCAAGAGGAAATACTGCATGAAGAAGCAAAAATCATTCAGTTGATGAAGAAGCCCCTTTATGTTATTTGAAGAAGCTCACAGCAGTTTGCAGTTTTAGTTTTGTTTCAAATTCAGATAGAGCAGATTCAGTTCAGATCAACAAATTCAGAAAGCTGAAAAATAGCCGATACAGCTCAGATATCAAATTCAGATATAGCAGATACAGCTCAGATAATCAAATTCAGAAAGCTGAAGGCAATGTCAGAATTCAGAGAAAGCAAAAGGTTCTATATATTTGTTTTTATTACTTTTGTTTTAAATGTAAAATTTCAAAATTCAGAGTATCATATTTTATATATCTGCTGAAATATTAAAAATCTATCAGATATATATATGCTCTGTTGTTTTGTTATTTGTCTTATTATTCATTTTTTGTCAAATAGTGTCCTAACCCAAATATGGGGAGATTTTTGGAACAACCCTATTATTGATTTGGGATATGATCACTACTGTTTATTAGGACTAAGTTGACCATATTGTATAGTTGATGCATCCTCTGTCGCATCTGCTATTGTATGACGTCACTAGGCGTCGCACTTTTTTTACGCAATTTCTAATTTTTCTCTCATGTATTTCCTTCATTGTACTTCTATTGTTCGGGATTGCCCGACTCGTCGGGTTGACCGTCGGACAAGACCTTTAATAAATAGGTCCGATAATTTGGGTCGTTAGGACGTAACGGGCAAGCTTATATTATTTAAAAACTTATAAATTTAAAACTAATTGTGAAGAAAAATCTCTTTGGAAATAAATTAACAAAGATTTACAACATTTAGAAAATAGCTTATTGAGATTTTCTGAAGAGGAAAGTATTTGGCCAGCCACAATACTTTCATCATTTGGAAGGTTTTTACCGTAGGAAACTTAATTGGCCTGACCCTTATGGAAAAAGATTTTTGGAAATAAATCAAACCCAAGCTATTGTGGAAAGATTTGGGAAGATAATCTTTTGCTGCCCCTATTAAAGTATCCAGCCAGGAAGAAGAGAAGGAGCCTGGACAAAGTAGAGAGAACGATTGAATCGTTTCTCTCTGCAGTGTCGGCCTTTAGCCTCAGCAAACCATAGCCGGTGCCTCCAGCAGAAGCTCCCTCGCCGCCACCGAACCTGCAGCACCACAGTCAAAGCCGACGACGTCGTCCGCGATCACGCCTGATCACGCCCAGCCCGCACGGCGCCGTCGACCCCAACAATTCACTTCCGGCGCCGTTCCACCCCGCGGCGTGAAGAAGCCGTCGACTACAGCGATACATTCCGGCTCTCCTTCTGTTCGCCGATCCACAACAGCAGTCGAACGCCGTGCTCTCCTCTTTGCCCGGCGAATCCAGCCTTTCTCTTGGCGTCACGGTGCAGTCGTGATTTTGGGCTTGGACGCCTATGGATTTGGTTCGAGTGATGCTCGTGTGGTAACGTCGCCTTTCCTTGCTCGAATTTCTTTAGGTTTAAATTTATGCATACTTTAAATGATTAAGAGCTTGCCCCGAACGTTCAAACGCCTAAATTATCGTTATTTCATAAATTGTTGCTCGTGATTTATGCTTGTGGTTGTACGAATTCTCGCATCGATTCAAACCGTTAAGTGCCTAAAGAACTTTTTAAAAATAACGATTAACGGTTTTGTGATGTTCGTTGGTAAGAAGTGATCTCGCGTGAAAGTTCGTTTTGGCCCGCTCGGCCTCCTTTTAAACTAAAATTTCACGTTCTTTTTAAAATCAAGAATCAAAACCAATTTCTAAACCATAATCCGTTTAACTTATAACAAAATAAATGTTATTTTATTTAAAATTTAAGTAAAGTTGAAAATACCGAATTCGGTTTACATCAATAGTCCAAAGGGTAAGGTTTTAGGCTGTTAGAACTAAGGAAAAGATAAGTTTTCCGCGTTCGACGAACTCCATACTGCGTTCGACGAACTCCATCCTGTGTTCGACGAACGACATGCTCCTGCGTTCGACGAACTTGCCAAAGTTCTGCGTTCGACGAACTCTAGTCTGCGTTCGACGAACTCCACTCTGCGTTCGACGAACTTGCTCTCAGCGGTCGACGAAAGCTCGTCTCAGCCGTTGATGAACCTCAGTCTCAGCGGTTGACCAAGTCTCAGCGGTTGACCAAGTCTCAGCGTTCGACGAACCTCCCAGTCTCAGCGTTCGCCGAACTCAGCTCTGCGTTTGAAGAATAAGTATCAGATGTTCAGATCGACGAAAGTTCTTCTCAGCTCAACGAATTCAATATTTCAGCTAGCTTATCAGATATTATCTTTCAGTTCGATGACCTCCAGCTTGAGATCGACGAACTCCAGATTGCGTTCAACGAATTTATTCAGATCGATGAAAATTCTCTTCAGCAGATTTATTTCAGAAGATCAGTTATATTATTCTCTGAACTCAGATCTTTCAGCAACGGCTCTATTTATTCCAGATAAGTCATGGATATTATATTTCCTTTTTATTTTATTTCTTTCCATTCTCTTCCCGAGAAAATAGCCGTTTGGCGGAAAATGATACATTAATTAAAAAGGAAAAGGAATTAAAGTCTTTCTTGCAGTTCCAAGAAATAATCCTCCAGATTATTTTATTCCTTAATTTAAGGGATTTGAATTTCAAATCTGTCAGAGATTTTCTTTAAGGGAAAAAGAAAATGAAAAAGAAGATACAGTATTTTTATTTTTACAGTACAGCAGCACAGCAAGAGAGAGAAGAAGAATACTATCGAGAGAAATTCAGAAGGAAGAAAAGAAAAGGCTTCACAGATCATCATCTTGCTCAAGCAACACCTCAATCTCTGAGAACAACATCAACAAATATTCTCTCAGTTTTTCTGCTGCAAGTTCAGATCTTCAAAAGAGCAACAAACAATCTGAGAAACATTTTGTCTCTCAGATTCATCAGCTATCAGGAAGATACAGGAAGATACTTCATTCAAGTGAAAGCTCCATCCTCAACTGTCAACAAATTTCAATCAGACAGGGGGAGCTTTACATCAACACATTCCACTAGAATCTTCTCTCAGATTATTGACAGAGAAGAACATCTTAACCCTCTTTATCCCCTCTTGTACATGGTTATAACTCCCTTCAAAAGTTAACCCCTTGGTGACAGGGCACCTGAACAAAAACCTGTAGTTTGGTTAGAGCACCTGATCAAAAGCTCATTGGTGTTTGGACACCTGATCAAAAATCCATTGGTGATAGGGCACCTGATCAAAAACCTAGTGGAATCCTACCAAGGGTGGTAGAAGAGTAGACGTACCCAAGTTTATTGGGGAACTACTATAAAATCCTTGTGTCCTCTGTGTTCTTGTTTATTTTTCTGTATTGTGTGGTGTGCTCTCTTTGTGTTTGTTTTTTAACTCACTCAATACACATACAAGTATCACTATTTTAATTCCGCTATAAAAATAAGTGAAAATTTTTTAATACTATATTCACCGCCCCCCCCCCCCCCTCTAGAGTAAATCTAAGATCTAACCTCACTTTCAGAGGAGTGTCCTGAACCATCCTAATAACTTTCGCAATGGCTTGCGTTATATCTGATATTTGAAGCGGGGTTTTTTGCCCATTATCAAATTCTTCTGATATAGCTTCCCTGACAACCTCAGGTTCATAGCAAGCCTCTCAGAGTTTACGACTTGACTACACTTGATTTGGTACTCTCTGCATTACATGCATTGCGAAAAATTGGGTTTTGATACCACCTAATTGTAACGGCCTGAAGTCCGCCACAATTTAAAACTTTCTTTCTTCTGAGCAGGTTTTGCACAATTAAATAATGTAGCTAAGTGGATCACAAGAGTGGTACCAGTAGAAGACATAAAAACATTTTTATTCATTTCATTAATATACATCATGTCCAGAGTACAGGGAAAACCAAAATAACAAAAGTACACACTACGACATATATGTATACAGACAGAGATGAAATCTACAACAAACTGAAATAAACTCTAACCCGAGCTCGAGCCACGTCTTCCCTCTGTTTCCTTTCTGCCTTCACAGGTATCCTATCTTCCTAGCGGGGCCTAGCACACTGGCGGTCTGATCCTAAAAATAAGATTGACAACCAGTTAGTTTAGAAACTAAGTGAGTTCTTTACCTCTTTGACCGCACTACAGACAAACACAAAGAGTCAGCAACAATAGACAATTATATATTTCTGTATGAACTGTATGAACATCTATAGTAGAATATGAAATAAAGTAAACAAGCACAGTGAGTTAGTACAACAGAAATAAATTATTTATGTTGCCAATTTTCGTATATCTCATTCTTGTTCATTTTTGTGTTCAATTCAAGATCTTCATATTAATTTTCATTCTTTCGAAATACTAAGAGTCATTCTAAAATCAAACATCTGAGCCCGTCAAATCAGTGTTCGCTCTAGGGCGCTCAACAACACAACAAGCTTCCACGCCTCCTAGATTGGACATTTCAGTATCAATTTTCGTAGGAGATCTACCCTTTACTAGGTGTAGGAGTATGAAGCTTTACCCACCCCCCTACAAGGCTGACCCTTAGTGTTTCGATGTTAATCCATATTTAGCCTTTTAGCGATTTTATCGCTTGCTAATTCATGTTTAGCCTTTTAGCGATTTCATATTTTCAGTGATTCCAAATTTTCGAATTTCTTTAATTCAATACAATTCATATTCAGTGTTCATGCAAAGAAATTGCTCCGAGTAAAGTAATTTTACATGTTCATAAGTCAAAATATTCAAATGTATACATAATCAAAGCAGTAAGGACTCACCACAGCTTTTCCTTTGCCCTTGTCCTTCATAGGGTTCTCGACGCGTCTATCGCCGGACTCCATCCTCTGCAGTATCAAGCAAATCATTTACTTTATGGTTGCGTCGATAAATAGTTACGAACGGACTCCTAAGATGACCATAATTACGACATATGGGAGTTACCTAGGGAAGGACTACCTCGGTGACTCGAAAGGAACGCATAAAAATCAGGTTTTAGGCGTGAACTCAGAATTCAGCCACGACACACTTCAAAAATCAGTCACTTTTGTAGCCAATAAGAACCAAAGAAGGCATCCCACGATAGCTAACGAAGGCAGCCCAAATAGCAGCCTAAATGATAGCTAAAACATCACTAAAAGACAGGCAATACAAATTAACAAGAGGGCAACACAATCAGGGCTGCTAATAGCAACACTAAGGGCTGCTAATAGCAACACTAAGGACTGCTTATAACAACACTATGGGCTGCCAACAGCAGCACCAAGGGTTGTCACTAGCAGTCCAATTCCAAGGAAAATCACACCCAAAAAGTCACCAAGACAGCTAATAAGAGCCTCTAATGGAATCTAACAGGAGCAACCGATAACTTATAACAAGAGCCCACAACATCACTAAAGGAAGCCCAAGGGAAGCATTCGGTCAATAAATATTCAGTACAGCAGCCAGCAACCCAAGGAAACAAGGCAGCAGCCAAGAGCAATCAATCAAAATCCCAACATCCAAGAGGAATAACATAGCCAAAAGAATTCAAAGCAACAGCCCAACAACCAAGGGCTCACCAAAAGAGATCAATTCAACAACCCAACAACCAAAACAGAAACCATAATTTCAGATCATAGTCCAACAACTAACTTCAACAATTAGGAAGGAGAAGAGTGAGGGGAAAAGGAAGAAGGAGGGCTTACAGTGCAAGGGTCGAAGCCCAAACTATCGGCCAAGCACAAGACCAACCCAGTTAACATGGATGCAAGAAGAAGACAGTAGAAGACTTCTCACTTTCTCCTAATACCGACGACCAAGAAGGAGAGGGGATCGTGGGTTAGGAAGGAGGAGTGCAGCCAAGCCAACCCTAGCTTTTCTCAGCCCATCGAACTGCAGGCGATGATCATAAATTATCGAGTGAGTGTCGACGGAATAAGGATATAACAGCCGTCTATAATCCACCTCCTCACATAAAGCATATTAATTAACCCATAAGTTTAATTAGCAATTGTCCAGCCCAAATAAGCCTAGGAATTAATCAAAATGAACCCAAATCAGCCAAACCAGCTACATGACTCACCCTGTCTCAATCAAATCAGCCAAACCAGCTATATAATAATCCCATGAGCCACCACCAACATAATTAAAGCAAATTAAAAAAAAAATCACAAAACGAAACGAACGTCGCAAAATCTTCGAATAAGCTTGAACTTAAAAATTAAACTTGCGACGTCGAATCAGTACTGAATCTCTCTTTTTCATCATAGGAGAATATTATTTCTTATATTTCAAAATATAATACAATATGTATACACGATCGGTTCGGGTCTTACAAGCGATGGTCTGCCACCCTCTGAAACACTAACTAATGTACTCAGCTACAACGAGTGAATATCATCGAAATTGGGCATGACCCTGTGGTTTTTTTCCTTTTCGCGTTTTCCACGTAAAAGTCTTACTGTCTGTGTTGGTTCTTCATTCTAAATATTTGCACATTTAGCTCACATTTGAGCTAAGACGACATGAATCTTCAGGTCTGTGAGAGGGCTAAGCGACCATCAACAGTTTGACACTGTCTATGGGAAAGGTGTTTCCAATACTCTGAAGGTTTTCTGAAGACAATACTTGTTATGTGCGAGTACTCCTGATTGACATCAATGGCAAGGAGGAATACTCGCACAGCCAGCGGGGCAGTTCCTAAGGAACGTGCGAATCTAGCCCCCCCCCCCCCCCCCCCCCCCCAACTCACCCACTAGCAACATATCGCTTCTCAAGGAAGACGTATCCGCGCGAGCAACATCCTAGGATGAGCGTGTGCACTTGATGGAGGAGCGCTAGACTAAGGTGATTACCCTGCTATGGGATTTGTGGGCCTCTCACACCCCCAACTCGGTTCTCGCACCAGGCGACCGATTGCGGCAACTCCTGAATCACGTCTTGCCTGAAGGTGTTGCTCACTTCAAGGACCATGCTGCTAATGAGTTATTCGACGCTGCCATCTCCTTGCATCCCACGCTGCCCAACGGACTTCCTAGGTGTGTTGAACATGATCCCCATCCGGTGGGAGTAGATGTCGAACAACCTGATATAAGGCTCACTCGTGAGAAAGTGAGAAACATGATTAAAGAAGAGTACGAGCGCGGCGGGCGTAGGATCGCGTATCCACGATGCCCTTTTTCGCCTGCACGGGAACCACACTTCCCTATTTAAAGAGTGTTCGGAGAATTCAAATAGAATCTCTTGCTTTTGCACAGAGCGTTCGGAGAATCCAAACGGAAACTCTGAATTTTCTACAGAGTGGTTGGAGAATCCAAACGAAAACTCCGACCTTTCCTACAGAGTGCTCGGGGAATCCAAATGGAAATTGTGGACTTTCCTTCAGAGTGCTCGAAGAATCCAAACGGAAACTTTGGTCTTTCCAACAAAGTGTTTGGAGAATCCAAACGAAAAATCCGGCTTTTCCTACAGAGTGTTCAGAGAATCCAAACGGAAACTCCGACATTTTCTACAGAGTGTTTTGAGAATCCAAACAAAAACTCCGGCCTTTCTTACAGAGCATTCATTGAATCAAAATGGAAACTTTGTCCTTTCCTACAGAGCGTTCGAAGAATCCAAACGAAAACTCAGGCCAATCCTACAGAGTGTTCGAAGAATCCAAACGGAAACTCCGGTCTTTCCAACATAGTGTTTGGGGAATCCAAACGGAAACTCCGGCCTTTCCTACAGAGCGTTCAGAAAATCCAAACAGAAACTCCGGCCTTTCCTACAATGTGTTCGGAGAAATCAAATAGAAACTATGGCCTTTCCTGCAGAGTGTTCGGAGAAACCAAATGGAAACTTTGTCATTTCCTACAGAGTATTCGGAGAATCCAAACGGAAACTCTGGCGTTTCCTACATACTGTCTAGAGAATCCAAACTGAAATTCCGGTCTTTCCTACACAATGTTATGAGAATCCAAACTAAAACTCTGGCGTTTTTTACAGAGTGTTCGGATAATCGAAATGAAAACTTTGGCATTCCCTACAGAGATTTAGGAGAATCCAAATGTAAACTCCGGCCGTTTCTACAGAGTGTTCGAAGAATCCAAAGGAAAATTTGGGTCTTTCCTACAAAGTGTTCGGAGAATCCAAATGAAAACTACAACCTTTCCTACGAAGTGTTCGAAGGATACAGAGTGTTCGTAGAATTCTGATGGTACACGGCTAACCCCCCATAACCACGACGGAAGCTCCGACCTTTCCAAAGGACCTCGCGTCCAACATACAAAAAGGGTCTGCCACCTTTTTAGCTCGCACGGGAACCCAGTTCCCCGTTTACAGTGTGTTCAGAGAATCTCGATGGTACATGGCAAACCCCAAATAACCATGGCGAAAGCTCATGCCTTTCCAAAGGACCATGCGACCATTGGGAACCATGTTCCACTGCTCCTCGCGCAAACATGAATCTACCATACAGTTAGCCGACAATCTCTGGCCAAAAGTTCATTTATGAGTCGTTCTTCAGCGTGATCACAAGTGCACCGCTCTTATCGCGTTCACGTGTGCGCAGCTCTGCAACACATTCACATTCACCCAACCTCTCGACACGTTCACGTGTGCGCAGCTCTGCAACATGTTTGCGTTCGCACAACCTCTCAGCATGTTCAAGTCCGCACAATTATGCAGCTCGTTCACGCGCACAAGGCTCTGCACCTCGTTCATGCGAATGGAACTCTGCATCACATTCACGCACAAACAACTTCCCAATATACACTCCCTCACTCTGCTCTCCATATGGAGTATCGCCCTATATGAGATTCACCCCTCTCAAAGAGGAGCACCGCTCTCCAAACAAGCCTCACGCTACTCTTTAAACGACTCATCGTTCTCCTGTAAAAGAGGGTCCGCTCCCCTCCGAAACCATTCCCCACGCATATCTCCAATAGACCCATCATCCTCAGATCAAAGTTGCGCGCAAAAAGCAAAAAAGCTTCTGCTCACAAAGCGCATAGAGTTCAAAAATACTCACACACAACACGCATTTGCATCCAAACACATGCACATTGCACGGTTCCATGAACAATCATTCAAATCACGGGTGCGACCCGTTTCCCTGCAACACACATTTACACTCAAACAGAGACATCGTGCATGGTTCTGCTATACAAATCACGGGAGCGACCCATCCCCCCATCAGAGCAAAAACAACAGCATGCTGCATTTCAACGCATAATCTACGCAAGCACGGACACTCGAGCACCGAGCGCACTCTCCCAGTCGTTCGCATTCGCTCGGTCCTTCGGCCTCACATGCACTCGCGCGCATTTTTGTACCAGCATTCATGAGTCCGTTCTACATCACACTGCACACAAGCATTCATGCACACACGTATTTGTGGTTGCTCATCCCCTAGCATGCCTCCGACACTTGTGCCCTTCCACCCACGGTCGCACAAACATGGTCGCACGAACACGTGTGCAAGTGCAACGATCTTATGCGCTCCCCTCGAATACTTTTCTAACATATCAAGTTTTCCGTAACACTTAAGCAATGATGAATTGTATCGATTTGCTGAGCATGAATTTTCGAGGTTCTCTACGTGAACGATCTCAAAATTTGGGGGGGGGGGGGAATTTGATGGGGTTCCCATAAATTATCCAAATATCAAATATCTGAAACAAAGCTTCTGGCCCATTGTAACATCCCCCAGACAGCTAGACCCCCCAGGTGAATCTGTCTTGACAAGGTCATGACAAGGCCTTGGTAGTGTGGAAATCCCTTTAGCTTAGGCAAGATTAGGGTTGAAAGTGCCTTGGACTACAAATAGCAATTTCTAGTGACCAAGCTTAGGGTTGGACTTTAGGGCCTTAACATGACCATTTGACCTCACCATAGTATCCCTAGCCCATTAGGGGTCCCCTTAGGGCACCAAGGACCCATTGGGGTCAACCAAAGAGGCCAAATTGATCAAAGTCAACCCTAACCCTAATTTGGTCAAAATAGCCTAATTAGAGTCAATTAACCCTCACCATGCCAAATTGACCACTCATCTAGGTTTAGAATACCATAAGAGACCTAGTAGACCTAAAAGCCCTATCATGGGACCCCCAGTGGTGCAAATTGACCAAAATGCCCTTTTTAGGTCAAAATGGCAATTCTTCACTAAAGTACCCTAATTGACCATCACCATATTAAATTGACCCTACCCATAGTGTTATCATATCATAGGGGACCCAGTGGACCAAAAAGCCCCATGACTGGGTCAACCCTAGGGCTCAATTTGACCAAAGTCAACTTAGCCTATTTTGGTCAAATCAGCTTAAATTGGGTCAACGAAGGCTCATGTGACCAAATTGACCCCCACCAGTAGTTTCTAAACCTAATTTGGAATCCAATGGACCCAAAAGCCCCATCCTAGGGTCACCCAATTGGTCTATTTGACCAAAAGTCAAACTTGCCCAAATTAGGTCAAATCTCTTAAACCTAGCTCAATCTCTTTAGGCTAAGCCCAAATTGATCAATTGACCAGCCTAGTAGACTGATATCAATCATGAGAAAGGGAGAAAAATCGGCCATTATGAGTAGGAGAGAGAAAATTCAATTTGGGGGAGAGAGAAAGGAGGGGCCATCAATGGAGGAAGATGAAACCCCCCTCAATCCTCTCCATTAATGGCTGGATTCATCTCCTCTAGGGGAGAGGAGAAGTTTCCAGCCATTTCCCGGCCTCCTAGGGGTGAATCCCATGGGATTCCACCATGGCCGAAATTCTCCATTCATGGTCTTAAATGGCATTGAAGCCATGGCTCTCCCCCTCCCTCATTTGAAGCCTTTAAAAGCTTCACAGGCCAGAGAGGAGTGTTTTCCCCCACTTACCCAAAGGAATCGGGCAGTTTGGTGTGGTGGTTGCAGAACTCGAAAAGGATGGAGGTCGGCCATGGCAATCCTCCAATCGGCAAGGCCTCAGGGCTCCAAGAAGGTCCATTTCTTCTCTTCTCCTCCAGTGGATAGATCCAATCTATTCCCTTTTCAAATCGACTGAGATTGGGAGGTGTTCCAATTGGCTTTTCTTAATGTTCTTAACCGAAAATCACAACATCCGGGGGACCAACTCCGGCCACCCCCGGCCACACCGACACCGACAATCGAAGGCTGGATGTCGGGTGGTGCTAATAGCGGCGGCGATTCGCCGGAGGCGGCGCCGTCACGCCGGAAATCTGCCTGCAAAGTGCCCAGGCGCGAGGAATCCCAGCCGTCGGCTGCTTGGGGAAGAAGAACGGATGCCGTCCGTTTATTTCATTTGATTACGATTAAATGCATTTATTATTATTATGCATATTATTAGAGCTTTTTCTTGCAGAATCTAATTTTAAATATAGAAAATACTATATGCCCTCTACAGAAAAAGTGCCCAACATGAAAGTTGTAGGCCTTGACCCCTAGGGTCATACAAAATTGACCTCACCCAATTAGGAGTCCTGGTTTGACTTCAGCACCCATTCTAGTGCAAAGTTTGACTGAACTTTGAATGGGTGCCCACACCAAACCACTAGTCCAAATGACTTGAAATGTGGACTAGGAGTGAGTCATGCCTACGGCTATAGCATATCCAAAAATGAGAATTTTTGGAGAACTTTTTCCTAATGTTTTTGTAGAAATTTAATAATCCTTACATAAATTATTTGGAGGGTCAAATGACCTCCAATCACCACCAAATTTTGGTGGGGTGTTATTTGGGTCATGATAAACCCCTGGTTAAAATCTTAACTCATTTGGAGTTCTTTTGATTAGGTAATCATTAGGCCAAAGATTTGTCCATTTAGGGGAAATTTGTGAATAAGGGCTATTTGGGATTTTTCATGGTCAAACCACCTCCTATTGGAGTGGGGTTTTGGCCACTGCCCTAATATCACCCTAATCACCTCCAAGAGAGTTATGGGACCATGGGGAGTTGGATTGCCCTAGGTCATGGGTTTGGAGCACCTTGGGGTGCATTTAGCCAAGTAGAGAACCAATGGCCAAATAGGTCCATAGAGACTTGAGTCTTCTTGGAAAGGTCAGTGGGATCAATTTGAGACCCCATGAGGAAGATTGGTGAGCTTTGGACTTGATTTGCTTAAGGCTATAGGGTTGATCCCTATGGAGTGGAATTTGAGGTTGTGAAGGACTTGAGAGTGTTTGTCCTTGGAGAGGTGTGTAATGGACTCCTCTGAGCTCTATGAGTCTTATAATACCCGCACAAGAAGTTTGGATGGATTTGGAGAAGTTTTGACCCTAACCCTAGGTTAAACCCTAAAGGGGTGCAATTAGAGGCCAATGAAGGGAGAGGGGTCAAACCTTAATGGTTTGACTTGAAATTTTGGGAAGATGATCTTGGTGACCAGAGAATGCTACTGTGAGAAATTGGTGGGGTTTGGAGTTGCCAAACCTAGGTAATAAATCCTTGGGTAGATTTATAAATATGTAGGGTTTTGGGATTTAGGAAGAAATAATACTTAGTGATAAACCATCTTCTGTCACCAACTTAGTTTTGATGTTATTAATCCCTGGAGATTCTATTAGAACCATTAGAAAACTTTTGGAGGTCCAAATTGTAATTATTCATATTGTTGGCAATTTTTGGGATGGTTAATTTTAGGGTGATGACTTTCTGTAATTGCATGAAACCTTGCTGGATGACATTTCATACCATTATAAACCCTCAGTATTTTTCTCATAATTTATGGATTAATAATTTTGGTATCTCTAGTTCAATTTGGAATTATTTGCAAATATATCCTTGGTGGAAATTACAATTGTAGCCTTTATGGAACATGGTCAAACTTTGTAGGGCTGAATATTTTAGTATGAGTCACCTCTTTATAAATTTGCATAAGGTTTGGAGATCATATGAGGGTACCTCCTTTGGAATTTATTGGAAATAAATGGGTTTTGGAATTTTTAATAATAGTAAATCTTGTTGGAATTCCCTACAAATTCATAACTACTGATTATTAGGTACCCTTGATTGATGTAAAAAGTTGGGTAGGCATTGGAAGTCAGAAGAGTGCACTTGTAGTTCAAACCTTAGAAAGTTGTATTTTTGGAAAATTATTTTAAATACTAATAATGTTGGGAAAATTGCGAGACTCTGGAATTGACCTTAAATAAGTAGCATAGACCCCCAATAAAGATATTGTGTCATATAGTTGATTATTTAATGTACCTCCCTTTATGAGCATCAAAACGTTAAGGGTGGTCTGCGTTTAGCAATTTGACAATTTTGGAGTTATAGGTCAAATTGGGGTATATTGATTGGTGATGTGAGAGTTTAATGGTGATTATATGACTATGTGAGTATCCCTGGAGTTAATTAGGGTTTGAAGAGTCCTAGGGTGGTGGGGTGCCACCCTTGGGGTAGGTCGTCCTGGGATTGACGAAAGGTCGTCTTGTCCCTTTAGTGTCTTAAGCCTTAGGTTTAGATCAGGTAAAGTATTAAAGGGGTTTCCTTATGGGTATTAACTAATAACACACTCATCCACACCCTGTGATTTCGGGAGTTTAGTTGGTTTGGTTGTACGAGCGGTGAGCTCGGTGGTTGTAGCAGCAGACTAGTTAGTCTGGTGAGCTTATGGCTCGGAAGGTTATTGATGGCGGGCAGGTTAGCCCGGGGAGCTTATGGCTCGAAAGGTTTCTGATGGCGGGCAGGTTAGCCCGGGGATCTTATGGCTCGGAAGGTTATTGATGGCGGGCGGGTTAGCCCGGGGAGCTTATGGCTCAGAGATAGGAAGTAGAACATGTTGCTTGTGCATTGAAGGTGGTGGGTCTTCGGTATTGAACGGTCGTTCACACCGACGTCAATACGTTGACTCGGCGAGTGTGGTATTTACACTTAGCCTTGAAAGTCTGGCGGTCCAGTCAGCAAGAGTACGCAGACGCTCCGCGGGTTTAGTGGAGGCGTACAATAGGTCTAGGTTAGGTAGTGTGAATACCAACCTAGAGGTGGGCGAGGCCCAACCCACCGCTTCCGTTTGCCACTACGGGAGTATCCTGGGAGTCTAGCTCGCTCCAAAAAGGGGGAACTAAAGGTCTATGCGCATAGAGTCGTAGTGAGTGAGTTGCACTTGTATGAACATAGCATAACCGCATACTTTGCATATCATAGCATAATCATTGCATTCAACATACCCCTAACGTATAAGTCGGTTATGGGACTTCTTATACGGTAAGCCCTGCTAAACGACCCCTTGGTCTATAGGTTTGTATGGACATTCCTATAAATCAATGGTTACTTTTATATTACTTCGCTTGTCATTATATATACTGCTTACTATTCTTTACATGCTCTTTACTATGCCTACTTACTGCTTCATATATATAAACACCTGTTTAGTTGTAGATCCGCCGTCATCTGCTCTTGTATTTACCCCTTGTTTGTCCTCCGCTTCCTCCTCCCCATCCGGTGCCTACGAGCCATTGGGGGAGGGGTGGGGAATTGGCTGAGTCATGTTTGACTGACGGTCGGTGGACCATATCATTTTAGGGTTTCAAGAAGACGCGGCAACATCAGGGAAACAGGTGCAGCAGGATCCGACATGGTGGACCCCGCGGCCATGCTACCATTGTCACCAGCCGGGACATACTCGAGTCAGATGCCCCATGATGGGTGGAACCCCTCCAGCACAGCGATCAGGAGGCCGATGGCGAAGACGTAGACGTGGACTGCGAGGCAGCAACTGCATGCCAAAAGAGAAGAAGCATGCAGTGTTGCAGCACCAGTGGAGCACGGAGTCTGCAGGGATGGGTCAGACTAGTCTGGGTACTCCGGTTTCAGTGTCGGTGATGATTAGCTTTAGTTTTACCTAGGCGTCAGCTTCCGCGAGTGATCTTGTAGTGAGGAAATGATGTACAGGGCAAGAGCCCTCTTTATTATTGTACCTTTGTTATTTTTATTCAGTTATATCTGTGGACATTTACCTTTATAATTCATGTGATTTTGGACTTGAGCTTCTTATTTGTTCATGTATACTCTCTTCTTCGTGATCGATTTGGCCGGCAGGATCGGCGTTTTGTAGTGGCGACCTTCCCGAGCGAGGGTGTCACCGCAAAATGGCGGTTCTGGGCCTAAGACCCGGTGGTGTTTGAAAAGAAAAAAAAAGGGGTCTTACACCCATAACCCCGGCTGGCTCGGCAAAATGGTTTGCCCCGCCATGCAGGATCCCGCCTCGGCCAGAAGACTACAACGCGCACACCCCGAAGGGACGCGTGCCTGCGGCAACGCTCAAGGCCATGTGTGCGCCAGTACGTGTGGGGTAGCGCGCGCAAGTCTGTGCACGACAACGCGCACGCGCTCCCTACGCGTGCAAGCTCGTGCACGACAACACGCACGCGCGACAACACACGACACCACTCCCTTGCGTGCGCTCCGCCACAGTGGCCACCACCACCGTAATGGCCGCCACCACCGTATTCCGCCGCCGCCTCTCTGACGGACATGACTGGGTTGCCCGAGTTGCGCCGGCCACCCGGGGGGCATGATCGTCATATCCCCAAAAATGGCAATCCGGGATGACCCGAACCATGCGTTCCTATTTGCCCGTTCATTGTCAAGTGGGCGCAATTGTCTGTGCGCCCCCCTAAAAATATATAAAATGAGCCCTAGGTCTTCATTTGCAGAGAGAGAGGAAAAAGGAGAAGAGGGAGCTCTAAGTTTTTCCGACAAAGACTTTGCTCACTGCACATTCTCCCGCTCAACATGAGCCTCCCGCATGTCAATTTCTGCTCCGGTGACTGCTCCAGCAAGTGCTCCTCAACACTTCGTTCTGTTCAAAATCGGGCACCCCAAAAACCTTTTAAACAAGCGGTGACATGTCACCCTCTGAAACACTAACTTTTGCACTGAGCTACATCTAGTGGATTTCGTCAGAACTGGTTCTGGCCCCATAGTTTTTCCTCTTTCCCAGTTTTCCGCGTAAAAGTCTTGATGTCTGTTGTTGGTTCTTCATTTTTACTGTTTGCACGCTTTGCTCACTCTCAAGCTAAGATGACCTGATTCTTTCAGTGCTTAGCAATCCACAACAGTAATATTAAGAACTTTTTTGTAGAAGTATTCCTCCTGCTAGGTATGTTAAATATTATATATTTTCTATTTAAAAATATTATCAAATGTTGGAGGTGTATTTTCGTCCGAGCTTCATTCCATAATTTCATTAAGGGACCAATCAAATATTGTTCGAGCTATATATTTTGCGTGTGAGACCCAGGCTCCGTTTGGGGGGATTTATTTTCACCGATCAAGCGGTCACGACCGCATGAACCGGACCATAATTAAGATCCGGTTCATGCGGTCGTGACCGCTTGACCGGTGAAAATATATAAGTCCCCCCAAACGGAGCCCCAGAAAAAGCGGCGTGCCCGAATTGAAGAATTCCGCCAATTGCGGACCTTATAAATCAGGCAATTGTTATAAGCACACCAGTTTTGGCTATCCGCACACCAATTTCTATGAGTTGTTACACGTCTTTTGAAAATACACCTTGTACATGCATTTTTAGGAAAAATATTCAACACGAAAATTGTAGTTCTCGTCGAGATCTACAACTTTCATGTTGAACACGTTTTCTAAAAATGCACGCACAAGACGAATTTTCAAAATTGATCGTAACTATAGCGAATTTTTGAAAATACGTCTTGTACATGCATGTTTAGGAAAAATGTTCAACACGAAAGTTGTAGATCTAGACTAGATCTACAATTTTTGTGTTGAACACTTTTCCTAAAAATGCATGTACAAGGCGTATTTTCAAAAGGCGTGTAATTACTCATAAAAATTGGTGTGTGAATAGCCCAAACTGGCGTGCTTATAACAATTGCCATAAATTATTGTTTTACAAAATAAATTATTTGGTTAAAAATGTTATTGCAATATATATTAATAGATCTACAGTAAACAATGATACCTCAGCAGCTTCCTTGTAGAGGAAGGTTTCTACCATGTTTGTGTTTTTTCTCCATCTTCGATGGGGAAAAAACGTCACCGCTCAAAGTAGTCGTTTGGTAAACCTCAATTCTTCATTCCAAACACAAATTTTGGCCTTTGACGTCATCGCAGCGCTCTTTTTCCATTCCCACCGCTCCAATTCCGAACGCTCCAAATCCAAACGCTCCGCCGCCCAAACAAATAGAGCCCGATTGCCCACGGATACTCCACTATTTTTGAACTTTTTATCATTGAAAATGGGCAACTTTGCATGGATAATAAGTTTACAAAAAGAGTTATACTTAGGTGCGCAACTCTCACCTAGAAATAGGTGGGGGGAAAATACAGCCGTATGATTTTTGATCCGACGGTAAGGAAAATATATACTGACATTTTTTATTATTCATAAATACTGCAATATTTAGAACTATCAATGACTGAGATGCACTCCTCTCACCGTGATCTAGGTGCGAGATACTCACCTAATTTTTTTTTTCTAAAATGGGTCACATGCATGCCCTTTTTTTGCAAGGTATAAAACGAGTACTATTTGATAGTTGCTTGAATTCTACATCTTGTGGAGTTAGTTCTCAGCAATCCCAAAATATTTTCTTACTCAATTCCTCCCAAAATGTTTTTCAAGAATAGCAGCAGAGCTTCTAAAAATGTGTTTTTCGTCTTCCACTTTTGTGGCAAGTGTTCGCGAATTCATTGAAGTTTGACCGAAGTCAATGGACATATTATATATATGTTTAACTACTATATAGAAGATGTTTTTTTGGTGGAACATTTAAAATTGTCAAATATATCATCATTCTTTTACTCCACTGACTTAACATATATTATTGTTGCGGAACGCTTAGGGCTCGTTGTAGACCGGTTCACTTGAACCACCTTAGCTCGTGAGCGAACTAAGCGCGCAAACAGTCAATTAGAGATTTGCTGAGTACACAGGGACTTTTTAACGTGGAAAACCCGGAAAGGGTAAAAAACCACGCGGCCGGAGCTGTGCCGACCAAACTTCACTATCTTCTGGGGGTTACAATTTGGAAACTAGAACTTGAGCGCGACAGGCCGCTGCTCGTTACGATATTTGGAGAGAGAGAGAACGAGCTTCGAGGGTGACAGACCACCTCTCGGAAAAACTAAGTCTTTTTCTCTTCTGAGAATGCTAGTCGCCTTTCGGAAGTGAGAAGGCAAGTCGCCTTTTTCTTCTGAGAATGCTAGTCGCCTTTCGGAAGTGAGAATGTCAGTCGCCTTTTTCTTCTGAGAATGCTAGTCGCCTTTCGGAAGTGAGAATGCTAGTCGCATTTTCCTTCTGAGAAGGCTAGTCGCCTTTCGGAAGTGAGAAGGTCAGTCGCCTTTTTCTTCTGAGAATGCTAGTCGCCTTTCGGAAGTGAGAAGGCCAGTCGCCTTTTTCTTCTGAGAATGCTAGTCGCCTTTCGGGATGATGAAGATCTTCAAGTCCACGAAGGAGATCTTCAAGCGCCGAAGGAGAATTCTGCAAAAGTCTGCAAGGAGCTCTCCCCGGTCCCGAAGTCGAAGTCCTTTCAAATGAAGCCCCAGGGCCCTTTTTATAGCTTTGGCCGGGGGTAGTCTGGTAATCTTGTCGTTGGCAGTTTCCATAAATGCTCGGTGGACGAATCATATTTTCCAGTTTGGGGCACACAGATCGCCATTTTTCGTAAATGACCACCTTGCCCTTCGGGCAGCTTGGGCGGCTCGGGCAGTTCGGGCAGCTCTGTTGGAGGCGAAAAAGGCGACCGACTGTTCCTGAAAAGTGGGAAACCTGAAAGACAAAAAGTGAGAAGCCGGAAACCCAAAAAGTGAGAAGCCGGAAAGACAAAAAGTGAGAAGCCAGAAACCCAAAAAGTGAGAAGCCGGAAAGACAAAAAGTGAGAAAACTTCATGATCGCGCTCAGAAACGTTCTGAGCGCGCGCTAGCGCCGAAGTGCTCCAAGTGCGCAACGAACCACGGGGATGCCTCGGGCGGACGACGGACGGGGAGTTGCCCCCCAAGGGGGGGACCGGGATCCTTTGGCGAGGAGAGGGCGCCGGACCGCACCCCGAGGAGGGGTGGGCGCGGATTGGCCGCACCCCCAAGGGGGGGTGCGGCTCGGTCGCACCCCCTTGGGGAGTGCGGCTCGGCCGCACCCTCTTGGGGGGTGCGCCTTGTCCGGCCGCACCCCTAAGGGCGGTGCGGTTGGGGGGTGCAGCCTGCGTGCTACCGCGCTCTTTTGACTGTCGACCCCTCCTCTCTTTTCCGGGGCTTTCTTCAGGTGCGCCCTAAGGCCTTTACGGGTGTACAACAATTATAAAAAAAATCTAAATTCATAAAATATAATGATTATTTGTGTAGTTACATCATATCCCTATAGCCTCCAAAAACTAATTTCTAAATATAATAGTATACTTTAAAATGATTTTTTGTTAAAATATAGATGTTTTTGAAAAAAATAATTATAAAACATTGATGTATATTTTTTACGGTCATTTTGAGCACTCATATGTATATGTTGCGGGCGAAGCCCGCCGTCGTCGGCCAGACACTGTTGTATGCAGGGACAACCCGCTTGAATGCGGTCGCAGCCTGCTAAGAGTCAACGAGCACGGGCGCAACCCGCTAAGAATCAGAGAGCACGGGCGAAATATGTATGAATATATGTATGATAATATATATGAAAAGAGAGAGAGAGAGAGCAGACGTGAAAAATGTTGAGGTATATTTATTTTAAGGTTAACAGATACTTAATGGTTTTGGTGTGGATCCGGTAGGCATCCAATAACCCGTCGGGAATTTAGGGTTTGCCTATAAATACCCTTGCTAGGGGGCAACGAGTAGACTATTCCAAACTAGACAGTCACGCAGATGCTTCAAGCGCCATTCTAACATTCTTGAAGTTTTTTTTCGTGTGCCCTAGCCCTCTCCCGTAACCGACTCCCGCCACTCTCCCTCTCGAGGTTTTAGTCGCTGCCGACTGGATTACTCCCGTCGTTCGCCGCCTACCCATTGCTCCAGTGCAGTCGATCGAGGAGAGGAAATGTTTTCTGCGTTTGTGAAGGAGGGTTCTCGTCTCTTCCGTTCGGGTGAAGTCGCCGACGCTGCGAGTTCTTGTTTCCCGCATGTTTCTTCGCGTGGAAGAAGGCGTGGAACAGATCGCGAGGAAGTCCGTCGTCGATCTTGTTCGTTGAACGGAACCCTAGCGTGTCGCCTCTACCGCCTCCGCCATCCTCTGCTGCCGACGCCATCACTCTCGATCTACAAAGGAGGGCTGTCCCGTTTCCCCTTCGTCGCCGTCGCAGTCTCCCAATCGACGTCATCGTCCTCTCCAGATCTACTCGTCGCCGGATCCTACTTTTCCTAAAAATGCACGCACAAGGCCCTAAAATCACCATGATCGTTACTATAGTGAATTTTTGAAAATAACAAGAAAATACGCCTTGTACATGCATTTTTAGGAAAAGTGTGCAACACGAAAGTTGTAGATCTCGACGAGATCTACAATTTTCGTGTTGAACATTTTTCCTAAAAATGCATGTACAAAGCGTATTTTCAAAAGCCGCGTAATAACTCATAGAAATTGGTTTGCCAATAGCCAATTCTGGTTTGCCTTTAACAACTTTCTTTTTTTTTTATTATAGATTCAGGAGCAGAAGCGAAGATCTTATTCAAGAGGACAATCAGCTAAAACATAATTTTTTTGTGGGAGTGTATTATTTATGATCTGTTTATCCACTGTTTATAAATTGTTCATAGACTTTTATTGCACTATTTATGACTTATGTATTGTTTATTTTGTACTTTTGTTATATTTTTTACTCAAATATTTAGAATTGGGAAGTATTTCAATTTTCTCTTTGTTGGGATTAGGATAATTATTTTTATGAACATTTTAGTGTTTATTTGGTCTATGGAATTTTCTTGTCTTGTTCTTTTTGGAAATAATTGCTTTGTAACTTAAAATTAACATTAAAATATTAAATATCAATTGTAATTTGTAAAAAAATTTATTTATCACTATACGATTATATTATGTAATATTTTTTTTTAAAAATAATTAGTTTCGAGCCGGCTTGAAATTGATTCGAGCTCGATTTAAGTCGAAATCGATTTCGAGTCGAGTTCGCGTGTGTGTATTAAAAGGGAAAATATGACTTTGGTTAAACATTAGGGAAAATATGACTTTGGTTAAACATTAGGACTTACCAAATTATTCTTTCAATAAAAAAATATTACATTAAAAAGAGGAGAGAGAGAGAGGGAGAGAGAGAAAGAGAGGAGAGAGAGTGTCGTAGAGGGAGAGAGAGAAAAAAATTATTTTTAAGTATATACTAGCCCTGCAAGTTGAGTCGAGCCGGCTCGTGAGCTCGATGAGCCGGCTCGAAAAAAGCTCGACTCGAGCTCGAACCAGTTGAGCTCGAGCTCGAGCTCGATTTCGAGCCGAGCTCGAGCTCGATTACTCTTGTTCTTGAGCTCGCGAGCTTTTTTTTTGGGTATTTTTTTTTAAAAATATAAATAAATAAAAATAAAAATGGGTTCATGAGCAAAAAGCTCGCGAGCAGCTCGAGCTCGACTCGAGCTCGCGAGCTCGAAAGCTCGAGCTCAATATACTGGTCTCGAGCTCGAGCTCGAGCCAAGCAGGGTGAGCTCGACGAGCTCGAGCTCGAAATATTTAGCTCGAGCTCGAGCTCGAGTTTGGGATTTTTGCCAAGCTCGACTCGTTTACACCCCTAGTATATACCTATTTTTTTTATAAAATAAATATTGTAATATTGATGTATATTTTTTTACGGTGATTTTGAGTACTCATATGTATATGTTGCGGGCACAGCCCGCAGACGCATCAAGCACGGGCTTCGCCCGTGCGGAGGCGAGCGAAGCCCGCCTGGATGCGGCCGAAGACCGCCCGACAGCATCGCGCCGAGGGCGGGCGAAGCCCGCCGTTGCCGGTACTGTCTCACTTGGCCGTGGATCAAGTAATATTAAATCAGGACCGTGAAATGGATCCCCTCCATTTCGTCGATCCTAATTCCTTGGCCGTAGGGGCGTAGCCCGTGTCGGAAACTAGTATTATCTAAAAGTAATATTCGGTTCCTCCCCTGCTCCACTCCCGGCTTCTTCTCCGTCAAAGCTGAAAGAAGAAAAAGAAAGTGACATCAAATTTTCATTTCTGTATTATACTTGTAAAAAAAAAGGGCCTTCTGCTGAGGTTCCAAACGTTTTTCTCGCTAGAATTTTTTTTAATTTCTTCAAATTCAATCGTTTTCCACCCTCTCTCAATCTTCTCTTCCGCTTCCGTCCCCTCGCCCCTTCCGTCCCATTTCGCTCTGCATCATTTGATTCACACAGGATTCGTTGTAATCCGGAACCGCTCGATTCGAAAATATATTGTTCTCCTTTTTTCTGTTCAGATTTGAGGACTCTTGGGCGTTGTTTCGGAGAATGTTTCATCTTGTGCGTTCCATGGAATTTTTCTCGATGATGTGAATTTGTGTGGTTGGAGGCAAATTTAGGGTACCTCTGAACCTGAATCGGATGTCAGAGGGTTCGGAGAGGGGGAATGGAGGCTTGGTGAAGATGGATTCGACCGAATCTAGATGGGTATTTCAGGACGAGGACGATACCCAGAGTGAAGTACAGAGCAGCTACGAGTCCGAGGACGACGATAATGGTGAGCAGAGGCTCATCAGGACCGGCCCCAGGATCGATTCCTTTGATGTCGAGGCGCTTGAGGTCCCCGGAGCGCTGAGGCACGACGTCGAGGTAGGTTAACAAGCTTCCTGTTCGTATAATTTCGCCGTTACAGTGCGTTAATCACAGCGTTTCATTTTGTAGGTTTGGAACGCCTTCTTTATCAAACTTATTAAATTAAAATTAACTGCAGGATTTTAACTTGGGTAGGAGCCTTGTGCTTGTTCTTCAGACACTTGGGGTGGTATTTGGGGATGTTGGAACTAGTCCGCTGTACACTTTCGATATCATGTTTAATAAGTACCCAATATCCGAGAAGGAGGATGTTCTTGGAGCACTCTCTCTAGTTTTGTACACTTTGATCTTGATACCACTGGTGAAGTACACTTTGATCGTTCTCTGGGGCAATGATGATGGTGAAGGTAATGTGCAGATGTGAAATTTTTTCTCTCATATGTGCTCAAGGATCCATTTGGGAGAGCGGCGCAGGTGGCTCCGGTGGAAAAAATGGAGATCCCACCTTAGGGGAAATGGAGTTTTCCGCCTTTTCTACTGCACCGGAGCTCCAAAATGAAGATTTATCAAACACATCAATTTCTCCGGTGGTGTTTTTTATCCCACCGAAATGGAGTTAAAACTCTCAATCATGTGACGGTTGCTCGAATCATCCCGGGTTGTGGTCAAAGTGGAACCGTCTCCCCGTTGCCCCTAGCTTGGGTTTTATAGGCAAACCCTAGGGTTAGAACGGGTAACGGATATCTCGGTATCCGTACGGAACTCGTTAAGCCTCAGAACCGTTATTTTTCCAAATATACCTTAACATTCTCCTCCTATATTTTGTGATAAATAACGTACACGTTTCAGAGTGCATGGAAGTAGTACCTACCAAGTTTCAGACTTAACACATTTTTCTCAGAAGAAAAACATTTAAAACATAATAGGAGTTTTGCTCAAACAGAAAACAAACATCAAAACATAAAGTGCAATCCAAAGATAAAAAGTCTGAAAGAACATAATAGTAATGGATTATAGAACATATAACAATTCTACTCAAATAACAGATCATCATCATCCATGTCAAATACTACTTTCTCTCCTCCATCTCCACCAGTGCCTGCAAGAAATTTCATGAGTTTAGACTCTATGAATTCATGAAACATATGCAGTAACATTTAAAGTAAACTAGCTCTACCTGAATGAGCTAGTACTTGTAGCAGTAGTGAAGTAACACTGTCAGCATCTCTATCTAGTTTAACAAGGACCAGTCAAATGTTGATTTTGTAAATCAAAACATTGTTATCTTACTTATTAATGATCATTATGTTTCTAATCATCAAATATGAAATGATATGACACAACATCATTTACAACATTATCAGATGTGGAATAATGTGCTATGATCATTAATGTTAGATTAACCTTATACAACGACTTTCTATTCCCAGTTAAATAATTCTTGAATCAACTTGCAACGAAATAGATGTTAAGTCATTAAAAGTGGAATGACTAGCATCTAACCATCTTGAGTTTTCATCAATAGATTATTTGGGGGTTTCAGTCTGTTATTATATGCTTGAATGTTGCGACTATAGGTTCTCACTATCAAAACATAAACAAAGGAGAAAAGTTTCATATTTCTATGAACTTTAATCCCATCTCCCCCGATGTTTTTATTGCGAGAGCTCTATTCAGGCTTTTCGTCAAAGCGTCTGCAACATTATCTTTTGATCTCACATCAATCAGGGTCATAATCTATTAACTTGTGAGTGAGGTCAACCAGGATTATTTCATCCATAGTTGTCTTTTTTGCCATTGAACAAAGTGTTCGTAACAATCGTTTTAGTAGCCTAATTGTCACAGTAGACTGCAACAGAACTCAGTTTCAGACTCGTCAGTGGAATGTCCATCACCAAATCTCTTATCCTCTATGCTTCTTTTCCTCCTGAAGCTAGAGCGAAGAGTTCGAATTCCATAGAAGAGAGAGCAATACATGACTGCCTTTTGAACTTCCAAGCTACAACTGCTCCTCATAGTGTGAAAATAAACCCACTAGTGAACTTGCTGTCTGTACAACCCTCATTCTCCGAGGGTGGGCCCTACTAAAGGCCACGTAGGAGGAGGTCAAGGTCAAAAGGTCAAGGCAGAAGTCAACAATCCAGAAGACGAAGGAAGATCAAGGTCTTTTGTTGTGCGAGAAGGTACTTGCTCGCCCCATGACGAGGAGGAAAGCCCTGCCCGGCGTTCCCTACCCGGCCAGGCAAGGAAGCCGTGAACTCGGACCTACTCGCCTATAGGCGACTTAGCCAACCAACTCGCCAGTTAGGTCTGAGGTCCTTACCTGCTCGCCCACATATTGTCTTGCCTAGAAAACCAACTCTAGGGGGTCAGGGATAGTCATCTGCTCCCCCCTAGGATTTGTCTATAAATAGACCCACAGGGGTACTAGAAATGACACTTGTCAAAACTCAAAATTAGAGCTGCACCCCTCCCCCTTTGACAATCAAGAATCTTCCCTAACAAGTGCCTACCTAGTACCGAGCTCGACCATTCGTGGTTTTGGAGGAGAAGACTCTTTAGAGCTTCTGGGTACGTGGTGAGACCTCCCTGCCGCAGCACCTGGGGTTGTGTCCCTTATCTCTCCGTTTCATCCGTAGTGGCTAACCCAAACCTTCTCGCTGAACCGCTGGGCAAGTAGCCTCAGGCCGCATTGATTCGAATTTTGGGGCCAGGATTTTCCTAGTGGGTTTAGAGTAATCTAACTGTTTAACCGCAAATCCTTCATTGGGTTTTAGACGGTTATTGTAGTCATATGATGTCTCAAATGCTCTACTGTCACGGTATCCCCACGTGTCCAACATGGACTTTATGCAGTGTCTTTGACTTAGGGAAATGCCATTCTTCCCAAAGCTCACTTGCATGCCTAGTATAGTGTCAGCTATACCTAAGTCTTTAATGCTGAATTCTTTTATTAGGCCTGACTTGACGTCATCCACTTCGGATTGATCAGTCCCTAGAATGAGCATATCATCGACATACAAACATATTATAACGACTTTATTTGATCTATGACGTATGCAAAGACATTTATCCGAGAGACTCGACATGAATCCGATGTTCTTTACACTATAGTCAAACTTCTCATGCCATAATTTCGGTGCTTGTTTTAGTCCGTATAGTGATTTTAACAGCTTACAGACCTTAGTTTCTTGACCTTCTACGATGAAACCTTCAGGTTGATTCATGTATATCTTTTCAGTCAGATCTCCGTTCAGGAACGCAGTCTTAACATCCATTTGATGAACAACAAAGTCCTCAATAAACACAATAACAAGGATGATCCTAATGATTGCTAGGTGACACACATGTGAGTAGACATCAAAATAATCTACTCCGCTTACTTGTGTGAAACCTTTAGCCACCAGACGTGATTTATACTTAGCGTCGCTACCATCAACATTCAGTTTTCTTTTCAGAACCCACTTACACCCTACAGTTTTAGCCCATTTTGGCTTATCAACTAACGTCCAGATGTTGTTCTTAAGTCGAGAGTTCATCTCTTCATCAATAGCTTCTTTCCAGAGAAGCGAGTCCCTTGATCTCATCGCTTCCTTATATGTGGATGGATCAGCCTCAACGTGGCAAGTGACAAAATCACTACCAAAGGTTCTGGGAATTCCTCTCTTACTGAGGTTCTCCTAGGCTCTAGGCCAAAATTGTCTACAGGAAATGAATAGGAAGAGCTCGGTACTGATTCAGGATCTTCTTCAGTAATAGTTACTTGCATACCTGAGAGTGACAAATTCTTATCTTATAAGAATTTTTCTTCAAAGAACACAGCATCCCTAGATTCTATGACGATATTATTGAAAATATCTAAGAATCTGTCTGCAACACTATCTTTAGCACAACCTAGGTAGACACAAGTATTGGTCCTAGGTCCAATCTTATACCTTCTAGGGTCAGGAACCCTAACATAGACTATACATCCCCAAGTCTTAAGTCTAGAAAAGTTTGGAGGTCTCTTAAATCAAACCTCGTATGGTGTCGCCTCTAACTTATCATGAGAGATTTTATTTAGAATGTGGTTTGCAGTTAAGACTGCTTCTCCCCAATAAGCAGAAGACATGCCTGCAGTCAAGAACATAGAGTTCAACATTTCTGTTAACGTCCTACTTTTATGCTCAGCTATGCCATTAGATTGAGGTGAGTAATGAGCAGTGATTTCTGCTATGATTTCATGTTGGGCAAGGAAACACTTGAACTCACTGGACATATATTTTCCTCCTCTATCACTTCTGAACCTTTTGATTTTCATGTCAAGTTGGTTTTCTACCATGGTTTTGAAAATACAGAATTTTTCAAACGCTTCATCTTTAGTTTTAAGTAGATAAATGTGACAGAACCTAGAACAGTCATCTATAAAGATGATCATATACTTCCTACCTCCTCTTGTGACGAAACTTTTAAAGTCACAAATGTCGGAATGTATGAGCTCTAGAGGTGTTATGCTCTTAGTAACCGCACTAAAAAGTTTCCTATTGATCTTAGTCTGAGCACACACTTCACATTTATCAGTCTTGGCTGTTGAGTCTAAGACGATCTGGTGAGTTCTAGCAATTTGGAATATTTTTCTATAGTTTACGTGTCCTAGTCTCTTGTGTAGAGTCTTAGGGTTGACTAAGTTTGTTTGAACTTGTTGAACTGTTTCGTCTGCTAGACTTAGTCGGTACATTCTATTTTGGACATAGGTACATCCAAAGTAGTGTGAGTTAACTGACAGTGTTACTCTACCGCTACAGAAAATAAAAGACATACCAGCATCACATAATAGACTAATAAACACTAAGTTAGCAGCTAGTGAAGGAATAAATTTAACATTCTTAAGAGTTAAAGTCTTACCTGATGAGAGCAGTAGCGTTGCATTCCCTACCTTCAGAACATCAGCTGTATCACCGTTCACAACGGTCACCGATTCTCTTGCAGCAGTGAGCCCTGCCATCAGATTAACATTGTTGCATACATGACACGTTGCCCCCGAGTCAAGGTACCACTCAGTACTGACCTTCTCATTTCCAACCATAGCGACAAAGTTGGATGACTTAGTAAGACTAACCATATTTGCATGGTTGCCTTCCTGTGGTGCTTTGCCCTTTTCTTTTCTAGGAAGTCTGCAATCAGATGCGCTGTGTCCCTACTTATTGCAGTTGAAGCACTTGCCCTTAAACTTTTAAATATTTTTACTAGGGCCTGCAACCTGGGAGCTACTAGGTGTGAGTTTGGTCTTCTTAGGGTTCGACATGCGTTTAGAGTTTGAAATCATGTTAGCAACAACTTTCTGCTTGCTAACAACTTCTAAAGCATGTCGAGTCCTATTTTCATCCTCAATGCGTATAAAACGCTTGAGGTCGTTTAGACCAACCTGTATCTTCTTGTGGTATATTTCGGTTTTGAAATTGTACCACGTGGAAGACAATTTGAAAACGATAGTGCCATCAACGAAGCTATCTGACAGCGAAATATTCTCACTATGCAAGAAATTAACTAGGTTTTCAAAATCAGTTACCTGAGGGAGAATCACTTTCTCCTCGTCGAACGTGAAGGAATGGAACTTTTCCACCAGGTGTGCTTTGGACAGATCCTCCTCCTGCTTGAAATGCTCCTCTAGTGCGTTCCAGATCTCCTTAACAGTCTTCATTTTTAGGTAGGTCTTTGCCAGGCTGGAGGAAAGGCAGTTCAACAAGTAGTTGCGACAAAAGTCCTCATCAGCGACCCACTGAGCTTCGTCATCAGTCCCGACGACACCAGCACGATCAGACTGAACTGTGTAAAACACGTTCAGATACTTCATCCCAAACTGAGTATTCAACTTCCAGTCGTTCAACTCAGTCGCCGTGAACTTCTCCAACTTTATCATCGGAACAGGGGACGAGAAATTGTTCCCCTTCATCATCGTGCGTCCACCGAGAAAGATCCGACCTCGATCCAGGAAATAGGGTTCCTGTCACTACCGACGGCGGTAGCCAGACGGTAGCTTTCTGAGCGGTAGCAAGATCGGGCAACGACGGTGGCGGCGACACAACGTGAGATTTCGGACGGCAGCCCGGGATTTAGGCGGCGGCGGCGGCGACAGCTCAAGATCCGAGCGTTAGCGCAGTAGGCGGCGTGGGATCCGGGCGGAAACAACACCGACGGCGAAATCCTAGCGAGAGAGAGGCGTCGGTGGTGCGGGAAGGGCGTCTGCGGCCGAACCCTAGACGATGTCGGTCCCAACACGGGATCCGGTCGGAGGCGGCGACGCAACGCTAGATCCGAGCGGCGAGTCAAGACACTGGGCGGAAGCGCGGCGGCGAACGCGGGAACCGGGCGGGCGCGAGGGTGGTTGCGGCTTCGTATGAGCGGCGGCGGCCAAGGGCGGCAGCTGCGGCGGACGAGCCCTCCTGCAGCAGCGCGCGCCAGAGACTGGCGACGACGAGATCTGGCGGCTGCGAGTGTGGGCGAGAACGGCCGACGGAAGCACACGCGGGAGGGGAGCCGACGGCGGCGGCGGCGTCGCACGGGCAAAGCCTCACGACAGCGGCGACGACGCACGGGAGAGGGAAGCCGGGCGGCGGTTCCTCCTTGGGGCGTGCGTACGGGAGCAAGAGCAACCTAGGGCAACTTCGAGATTGTGATGGTTGCTCGAAGCATCCCGGGTCGTGGTCAAAGTGGAACCGTCTCCCCGTTGCCCCTAGCTTGGGTTTTATAGGCAAACCCTAGGGTTAGAACGGGTAACGGATATCCCGGTATCTGTAGAGAACCCATTAAGCCTCCGAACCGTTATTTTTCCAAATATACCTTAACAAATCAAACATAGCATAAGCATTAAATCATGTATAAGAGGTTTATATACCACTATTTGTCATACGTGCTTAAGGCTCCATTTGGGAGAGCGGCGCAGGTGGCTCCGGTGGGAAATGGAGCTGCCGTGAAAAATGGAGATCCCACCTTAGGGGAAATGGAGTTTTCCGCCTTTTCGACTGCACCGGAGCTCCAAAATGAAGATTTATCAAACACATCAATTTCTCCCGTGGTGTTTTTATCCCACCGAAATGGAGTTAAAACTCTCAATCAAACATAGCATAAGCATTAAATCATGTATAAGAGGTTTATATACCACTATTTGCAGGGGGGACATTTGCTCTATATTCATTGATATGTCGAAATGCAAAAGCCAGTCTCCTTCCAAACCAATTGCCTTCTGATGCTCGGATTTCAAGTTTCAGGCTGAAAGTTCCGTCAGCGGAGCTTGAGAGGTCCTTAAAACTCAAGGAACATCTTGAAACCTCGGTTGTACTAAAAAAACTACTACTATTATTGGTATTGTTTGGTACTGCTATGGTGATTGCAGGCGGTGTTGTAACGCCGGCGATGTCAGGTTTGTTGATATCTTTGAACTTTTGTATTGTTCTTTTTGAGGAAGCGACATGCGGGGTGATGTTGATGAGGCAATTTCTGTCTTTTATTTGTATTGATCTTAAAAATTTATTGTCTTTGAGATGCAGTCATGTCAGCTGTGAATGGGTTGAAAGTTGGAATTAACAGTGTCGAGCAAGGTAATTTTTCTAAGTTTAATTTCTTCGGAACAGATGTTCTTTTGATGAAGTTAATGATAAACAAATTTTTTGGGAAGATCAGTCTAATTTATTTTCTCAAATAGTTTTGATGTGATAGTGTGACTTTGATGAGTTATTGCATACTTTTTATAGTAAAACAGTAAACCAGTTAGTTGAAAGACAAAATGTCATTTATAGAAACACAATTGTCACTAAACATATCCCGAAAGGTCTGGAAGCATGCTTTATCCTTTTTGATGTCTTCCCTTGATGTAACTACTAACTATCAGTCTATTGTTGTTTGTCCTAGAACCCAAACATCCAACATAATACAAATTAGTATTATGTGGATGCCTAAAAACATTTAAAGGACGCAAGAGTCGGTTGATCCTTCGTAAACATATTACATACTGTAATGAAAGCTTGTATGTTATTATGCCTACAATAGGTGGTGTAAGCAAACTGTCCAACAATGATCGAAGTTATGGGAGTTAGACATAGAAAGGAACAAGCCTGAACAGTGACGAACTCATACTCTTACATTCATAAACACGCTTGTTTGTATTTTAGTAAGTAGATTAATAAAAACTCATGTAATAATGGCTTAATTGCTTATTTAATGACTCTTTAATATATTTATATCAACTTTCGCGTTCTTATGCACTTGAAAATGATGTAGACGGTTAGTTAGTATAGTGAAAACTAATATGGAGAATATAGGTTGATGACATGCTTAATTTAATTTATGTTTTACTTAACATCTAAATTTCAGGATAAAAGTTAGAAACAACATTAGTGATTTAAGGTTAATTTTGAGTTAAGATTACGAATTCTTTTATGTTCATGGATAGGTTTATATGTTCCAATTATTAGTTCTACATATCGTTAGTTTGGTTATTGCTCGATTAAAGCCCCCATGTTGATATGAAATTAAATAAACTAGCTTAAACAAGATTTTAAACTCGAACCATGTTCAAGCTCCGTGTTATGGGGTCCCCACTATCCGTTGCCGATTATGCGCGCATATTTCATTACGAGTCTTTATGTATGCTGTTTCGAGTTGTATGAGTCGAATCCTTTTTACGAGTAATTAGAGTCGTAATATTTTAGTATTTCGCGCATTTCTTTTATTTTGGGGTTATTTACACTCATGCCACTTGTAGTGTTATAAATAGACCCTTTGGGTGATGTATGAGCTTATGAAATGAATTAATCATGTTCTCACTCTCTAAGTGTCTCTCTTCTTCCCATTTATAGGGTTAGGGTTGAGCTCGGCTCCCCTTCTTCTTCTTCTCCCCTCGCATTCTACGCGGGTTGAGCTCGGCTCTCCTTGTATCTTCGCCTCCACCGCCCCCTCCGACGACGTTACGATCTAGGCCCATAACATCTTGTAATCAGAGCCCTCGACCCCCCCCCCCCCCCCCCCCCCCCCCCCACACACACACACACACACACATCTTCGATCATCCTTTTGCACTGGCCATACAAGCGATTCCACAACATCTTCTTCCTCACTCGTCCAGCTCACGTCGACTCCAACTTGTGTGCTTCGTCGAACCGCCAGCCAACTTCTTTGAACATCCAACTCTCTGCCCGTCACTTTTCATTGTGGCGTCCCTGTTGCTGAAGCAACCGAAGCCCCTCTCCTCGTCGTCTACAGGAGAAGCCGACACACGTTACTCCCCACTGGTCACACGCCGCTTCCCACGGAAGGAGGTCACAACAATCATCGCAGCCCACACTCGTGGACGACGCAGAGGGCCCTCAATGTTCGTATTCCCTGGCTGGATCCATGCAGGCCTGCCTGTACCTGCACACACGCGCCATGCTCGCTTTCTCCCAAGCTAGCTGGGTTCTGTCGTTTCCTTTCCACCTTTCCTGCATCGAGACACACATCACCTTTATCTGATTTTATCGTGGGGCAAGCCTCCAACACGACAATACTTCATTATTTCATTATTAGAGTAATTACTTGATTTAGCTATTTCTCCATGGCGACAAGCCCCAACGAGTAAATTATCCTCCGTTCGATGTACCAACAATTATCAGAGATGTCGACGACATATGAGGCCCGCTCTTGCGGCTCACCGCCAACATCAAAAGAGTCTTCTTCGGAGGCCCGATTCCATCAGAGCAGTCATTGATCCCAACCACGCACGAAGATGCTCCGCCGCTGTCCGCAGTTCTTGTCGCTCCACCATCGCCTTCAATTGTTCCCGTCTCACAGTTCATACAGTCGACATCGTCGCCTCCACGCCCAGTAGTGGTGCCGCCACAATTTGTGTCGCCGCCGTCAATCCCCGCTGTCTCTATCTCGCAACCTCCGCTCTGACCACCTGCTTTTGCCGGCCCCTTTAGAGCCATACCTTCAAGCGCCTGCTCCCCAGCTGCCACCGCCGCATTGAATCGCCGCAACCCACATATAGCCCGATTCTCCGTTGCCCTCAACTGTCTGCATTCACCAGGCACACTCACCCCGAGCCCAGAGATTCTGTTTGACGACCTTTTTGCAAGTGCCCATGCCACGTCAAATCCTTACAATCTCTAGTATCATCTGTGATCACGGTGACGACTCGCCACTCGATGCCGCCGCCGCAACAGTAACTCGCTACCAGGGGCTGTTCTGGTGCAAAATTAAGGGGTTAGACGATCAAACCATTCGAGACTCGTTTGAGCTTGAGGGCAAGCTCGTTTTGAAGGACGAGTGAGTTGTTATGGATCCCCACTATCCATCGCCGATTATGTTGCGCATATTTCATTACAATTCTTTATGTATGTTATTTCGAGTTGTATGCGTCTTTATCGAGCCGAGTCCTTGTTATGAGTAATTAGAGTTGTAATGTTTTAGTATTTCATGCATCTCTTTTATTTTGTGATTATTTACACCATGCTACTTGTAGTGTTATAAATAGATCCCTTGGGTCATGCACGAACTTATGAAATGAATTAATCAAGTTCTCCTTCTCTCTAAGTTCCTTTCTTTCTCTAGTTCTCTCTTCTTCCCAATTCTAAGGTTAGGGTTGAGCAAAGCTCCCCTTCTTCCTTGCCCCTCGCATTCTCTGCGGGTTGAGCTCGACTCCCCTTGTATTTCTGCCCCCACTGGTTGAGCTCGACTCTCTTTGTATCTCCACTTTCACCGCCAGCTGCGACGACGTTACAGACTAGGCCCATAAAAGTGGTTTAACAAGATAGTGTTCAACTAAATTTGGTTAATCTACAGTCCTAACCTCAAAAAGTTTGAGGATTTAACATGCATTTTAGGACTTAGCATGTAATTTGAGGATTTAACTTGTAATGTGAGGATTTAACATGTAATTTACCTTTAATTCAATAGGTGTAACACTTATCCAAAGCTTGTTTGTGGATGATTTTGTCTGTATTATTAGTCGGAACTCAGGAGCATCCAACTTAAAATTAGCTGATTAAAATGGAGACTCTGTTACGCACACACACATTCGTCGGAGCGACTACTACTCGTCGGGACCACCAGAGATTATGTTACCCTCACGCATTCGCCGGAGCGACTACTCCTCGTCGGGACCGCCAGAGATCGCAGAGACCGCCGTGATTTGACAATTAATTTGTATTAATTGGTTAATATTAATTAATTGCTATTAATTATATTTTATTGTTTAATTACTATTAATTACTATTGATTATATTAAATGTGTTGTCTTATTAAGTGTGCCCTCCTTCATCTATATAAGGGGGAGAGGTAAGAGTGTTTGGAGGATCTTGGATCATTTGTTCTTTTGGGCTTTCATTTGGGAGAAGGCTCTTTGGAGGGCCCAACCTCTAAGAGTTGATCGGAGCTCGTCTCCGGACTATATTTTGTACTCATTTCAATTAATCTTTTAAATTCGTAACAATGGCCCGACCTGCCGCTCTCCGCCCGCCTCCCTTGCAGCTGCCGGGAACCAGCGCCGTGCTCAACCTCGACCACATCCATGACATCCACAACGAACTCCAGGCTATGAGTGCCCTCATTGCCAAGCACCTTGCCAACGACAAATGCATAAAGGAGAAATCAGCTTTGACACTCCGCCAACTGGTCCTCGCCGAGGAACCAAAGGGGGTTGCTCCGTCCCCGACGAGCTCGGAACTGCACACCACGACCCCGTAGTCCAGACTCTCCTTGCTCCGACGAAGAACGACAAGGGCCATAAGTCGCCCTCATTCCCTTTGCTAGCCGTGTCGCTGAAGAATGCCACCACCATCGCTTTGTCTCTGCCTTTCACTTCCGCTAGGCGACCTCCCAGCGACGACAGTGCCTTCGAAGATGCAAGTCACTCGATCCCGCTCATGCTCCCAGAGCCCCCAGTCCGACCGTCGTTGCTTTCGGCAATGCCAGCCGATCAACGCCGATGCCTCCAGCCCTTCCAAAACCGCTGTGCTTCACCGCCGGTACTGACGTTGCCACCTCCTCAGTCTGTGTTTCTTCCTAACCTCCCCCAACAACCCTCCACTTCGCCAGGCAACCTCCCAACAACGATGATCGAACCCCGCACAGGAGCTTCCGCCTCTCGTCTTCGACAGCCGCGTTTGGCACGCCTCCATACCGGCACACCTCCTTCACACACCACGTTCCCTTCATTCTTATCATGGCGTCAAGGCGTACCAAGGCGAGCCCCGACCGCCTTGACGCTTTGGCGACAAGGCGGACGCCTAGGCGACAATAAGACGAGCAAATGCTAGGCGACATTTAATTTTTTTTTAAAAACAAATGAAGAATATATACATCGGTTATTTTAATAACCGCTGTCTATATTCACTGCCAGGGGACTATAGACAACGGTTATTGAAATAACCGCTGTCTATAGTCTCAGTTTTTTTTAAAAGTCTGAAAGAGAATTTTCAACACTCCCAGAAGTCATTCAGCATTCAGATACACAATTTTTTTCATTCTGCATTCAGGTACACAGTATCATTCCACACATTGAGGAATAGTGTCATGAACAATCAGTCAATCACACATTCAGAATCAAATAGAAATAACATTCAGAATCAATATATATAATGACAATCACAAGATTCACAACCATTTCACTCAATACCAAAATGTTATCATCATACACTATACACAGTAGCAATGTAGCATTAATAATTTTGTAGATCAAATAGAATCATCATCTAGTAAATCGTCATTGGCATTGCATGAGCTTAGTTGGTTTGAGGTACTCGTCATTTGCCCATAATTATCAACAAGATCTTCATCATTATTTGCAACGCTAAAATGATCTAGATCTTCATCCCCTTCAGCTACTAGTTCAAGATTAGCTTGAGCACCACTTCGTAAATTTCGAGCCCCAGTCCCAATAGCTCTCTCTACAGCTTCCCATGTGAGATCATCATCATCATAAACTAAAGCTTCCTCCGGTTTGTTCATCATCCACTCACTACTCCAATCTAGCTCATCAAGCACTAAAGGGTTGTAATTTCTTCCTTTTTCACGTCTTTCTTTCTATGAGCGTATAGACAGCGGTTTATGTATAAACCGCTGTCTATACCCCTAATTTTTTTTAAAAAATAAAGCGGCCTTCGCCTTGTTTTCAATCGGCCGACTGGACGCCTAGGCGTCGCCTAGGCGACGCCATGATAAGAATGGTTCCCTTTTCCTTCTCGAGCCCACCCGCATGCACTCCACATCAAATCCCTCGAGTCCCTCCTCACGCCACCTTCTGTAACTGCAGAAATCTTATTTTCGCCTACTTTTTCTGACCCACTCTAATAATCCATCTCTTACGCCGCCTGCACCTCACCCGAAACAACGAGCCCCATTATATGTCTTCCTTTTGCCCCCACTAAAAGCCAAATCCTACTTCCTCTCACCGCTAGCTGCCACAATAAATATATTTTTCCCCACTAAAAGCCAAACTCTACCTTCTTCCCTCCCTCTCTCATCACACCCCTTTTATTTAATTTTCTCAGCCGTGCCCCCTCCCTTCTCCTAGCTGCCATCCCTCCTATCATCACTGTTTCCTTCTAACACCACCGGGTTTCACCCCCACATACCCACCCTTTTTCTTGTTCTTCACTCTCTGTTCACAAATTTCTCGAAGTCGAGTCCCCCCCTTTCTTTATTATTTCCCATCATCTTCCCTCCCTTTCATCCTGCGGACACAGGTTATACGTCCCTCGCATTCGTAAAGCTCCCGACAAAAATTATAAAACCGACCTTGGGGACAAGGTCGATTTTCAACGGTGATGGTTTGTTACGCACATGCATTCGTCGGAGCGGATACTCCTCGTCGGGTCCACCAAAGATTTTGTTACCCTCACGCATTCGCCGGAGTGACTACTCCTCATGGGGACCACTGGAGATTGCATATGGAGACCGTCGTGATTTTACAATTAATTAGTATTAATTGGTTAATATTATTTAATTACCATTAATTATATTATATTAATTAATTACTATTGATTATATTAAATGTGTTGCCTTATTAAGTGTGCCCTCCCTCGTCTATATAAGGGGGATGGGTAAGAGTGTTTGGAGTATCTTGAATCTTTTGTTCTTTTGGTCTCTCATTTGAGAGAAGACTCTTTGGAGGACCCAACCTCCAAGAGTTGGTCGGAGCTTGTCTCCGGATTATATTTTGTACTCATTTCAGTTAATCTTGTAAGTTCGTAACAGACTCCACCAATCCCTATAAAGAACATGGGGTGAATACATGTAAGCAATGTGGGACTAATGTGATAGACCAAACATCGGGTATGATCCAACAAACATGGTCCCACATGACACATGAGATACCGCTGTGGACAGTCTCCAAAATGCCCCTGTGGGACAAACATGGAATAAACCTAACTTTGATACCAATTTGGAACCCATGAGCATAAAATTCCAAAAAAGCCGGTTAGAGTTGAGAGGCCCACTAAGCCCTATAAAGGCACTAAGCCCTAAAGAGGGCTGGAAGCAATGTGAGACTAATGCGACAGATGGGCCAAATGCTGGGGATACTCCAACAAACATGGTCACACATGACATGTGCGATACCGCTGCACAATGTCTCCAACACGCCTCCTCATGTGGGACACACGTGGAACAAACCTAGCTCTGATACTAAGTCGGAACCCAGGTGCATCCATCTCAAAACTAGCCATTTTATGTGGAGCGACCTGCTAAGCCCTTTAAAGGACAACACTCATAGAAACATATGATACATGGTGATTCATAAATCATATGATGTTGAGTAGTTTAAGTTTAACATAGAAACGTATAAAACATGTTGATTCATAATTCAGCTGACTTTAAATAGTTGGGATATGACTATTGATGATGATGAATAATTTAAGATCAATGTCTGTCTTATCTATATGGTTCCTTAACCCAGGACACTTCAATTGCTCAGGAAGAAAAACAAATTTTTATATAGTTATTTTACCCTGTAGACTTCAATTGCTTAGGAAGAAACACAAAGAAGTATGCACTTGTTTTGTTACCAAACCCCCAAAATTTTATTTACGAATCAGAAAACTGTTGTTTAGGTTACATTTTGTTAAATCATCCTTTTTATCATTTTTAATGTGTTTTCAATGGTGTGGAGTTGTGGATTTTATCGAACTTCACTTTTTTTTCAGGTGAAGTGGTGATGATTACCGTTGCATCTCTTATAGTACTATTTAGTGTACAGAAGTTTGGAACCAGCAAAGTGGGGCTTGCTGTTGGTCCTGCTCTGTTCTTATGGTTCTGTTGTCTTGGAGGCATTGGGGTTTACAATATCATTAAATATGGGATGGGAGTTTTTAGAGCCATTAATCCTATGTACATCTATTATTATTTTAGGAAAAATCCTTCTCAAGCTTGGATGTCACTTGGAGGTTGCCTTCTTAGTGCAACAGGTATGACTTTTTGAACTCAAATTTAATGAACTTCACGAAAATCATGCATAATTTGTTCTTTTGCATAAAATTTTATTTTGACGACCAGATTTTTGTGGCTTTTTTAAACTCAACAAATAATATTTAAAATATTGAGTTATAGCTTTACATTATCATATAATTGGCCATTGTGCAGATGGTGTACATTCCCTCTTTATGATATCCCTCATATTTTTTTGAAGATATTTAAATGTGGCATTTTTATCATGTTTTCTATAAGGATTTTCGATGTTAAAATTGTATTAATTAGAATACCTTAGAAAGCATTTTGTGTACGTGCAATGCAAAAAGTATTCCATTATGTTAGTGTTGGAACCAAGAAAATCCTGGTTCACAAATGTTTGTACCAAGAGAGACCAAATGCTACTTGTCTAGTGCTCGATTCGGGTGAACTTAAACTAGAAGGAGGTGGAGAGCAAAATCTTTTCCCCCAATTGCCTATAAACAAGACCTCGCGAGCTCCAGCGAAGAGATCCCGCCACGTATCCAGAAGTATATAGGAACTTCCCCACCTAAACATAGCTGAGCTTTGCACTAAGGAGGCACATGCTGGTTTTTTGGAAACCTTGGGGGGGGGGGGTCAACCTGCCTTCAACTTGTGCCCAGGGGGTTCTATTTATAGGCAATTCAGGGGGGTACATGGACTGCGAATAGCCTCCCCGCCTCTTGAGATACTGGGTACCTGACGTGCTGTTTGGGGTCATCTTTGGTGAGGTCGCCTTATGCCGAGTGCTTGTTTATGAGCTCGTCGGCGAGCCGTGTCTGGATGAGAAAAGAACTCGCTGGCGAGATAGACTCAAGTACAGCGGCCTCGTCGGTGAGCTCGTGAGGAGCTCGTCGGCAAGCCAAAGCCGGCTGAGAGAAGAGCTCACTGACTAGGAAAGCTCGAGTGCGACGGGCTCGACGGTGAACTCTGATGGAGTTCGCCTCGTCGGTTCTGTGAGGAGTAGGACGACACGTTTACTGAAGAAGCGAGCTCTAGCTTGGCGAGCTCGTCGGTAACATAGGCGAGTTCTTCGACCTCCTTGCTCGATCCTAGGGTCCTCGCCCCTTTAGGTCAGCGAACACTCTTCGGAGGTACGAAGGCTCACCACTGGGACGGGGCCCACCTCGACGAATATGGGTTGTACACAATCCCCGCTCTTTGCAGGCTTGCTTAGAGAGTTCGGAAAGAATCGTCCAAACCTTATTCAACGAGTTTGATTCTGGCGAGTTGAGGGGGTCAGTACTTCCCTCCCTATAAATAGGGGATGTAACCCCTGAAATTAACTATTTGGCTCACGATTACCGAGAAGAAAATGTGCTCGCCTGCCAAGACGACGACTACCCCGATTGCCGAGATGAAGGGAGAGGCTTCTCGCAAGGCCCGCCATAATCCCACCAGGGAGACCTCGTTGGTGAACAACATCCTATCCCGGTTTGGGAATGTTCCCTCTCACGACTTTCTTAGGCGTGAGAGACTGCAACGAGTATTGAAGAGGAGGCGAGCTGAGGCCCGTGCTTCCCAATGGTTGGCACTAGGCGATGCCAAGCTCCTCGGGGAGGGGGAGGAACCTTCCACAAAGAAGGTCACCTCCTCCTCTACTGCCGATTCGCTCCCGGACCAGTGCCCGGGGCGGATTAACTATGTATGTCTGAACTCGCACCTTTTCTGTTGAGGTTGAGCTTAGCGCTGAGCCTAACTGTTTCTCTTGATGACTCACCCAAGTGGCTTTTGGGTCCATCACAGACCTGACCTTAGGAGACTACGACATTCCTTCTCTGCGAGGAGGGCGTGGCGGGGCTTTCCCAGGCGAGGTAAGGACCGACCTCGCTGCCACGCCAGGTGAGTAGACTCTTTTATTTTCCATAGGCCCTTCTCTTCGCTCAGCAAACTGAGTTGAATTCAACGCGCATCCCCGACGAGAACCCTGCTGCCTCGCTACCGGCCGAGGAGGTCATTCCAACTACCATGCCGCCCGCGAAGTTGCTCTCGCCTTCAGCTGATGACGCGGTCAAGGAGCTAAAGCCGAGCTCCAGACAACAATCATAATGGCCCCTCGAGCGCGCCGTGATCGCGTCGAGCCTTGTGCTCGCTCCCTCGACTGTTGTCACTCCTCCCGAGCTGCCCCCGTCGCATGCACCTCGCGGTTTCCCCCGCCGGGGACTCCTCGGCTATCGCTGCCGAGTTCAGTCGTGGTGCCGCGCATGACGCCTACGCGAGCTCCTGATACCACAACTTCGCACAGCCTGCCCGCCAGCAAGTCAACCTCCCGGTGGAAGGGTCTGGAGGTGGCGCCTCGCTTGGATTGTGGCGGGTCCAGCGGTGTTCACCGCCGCTATCATTCCCAAGATCGCTGGCATGGGTTCGAAGAGAAAAGGTCTTGCCGACATTCTCCTCGCGCGGGAAGGATAGCTCGCAGCATCGCCGCGGTAAAATTCTTCTCGCGTTCCGTTCATTTTGGAGAGGCGGTCTTCCTTTCGAAGGTATTGTTTATCGATTTTTAAGCACATGTGCAGGTCCAACGCCGATTATGGATTCGCCTTGTCGTCGCCCGACCTCGCCAACCAACGAGTTCTTCGCTGACCCGGGTGAATCCTTCGGCAAATTTACGGCTTGCGCCCTTGCCTTATTCAACTTGCATGACAACGGTTGAAGGCGTTGGCAGCAAGCGAGCTCAATCGCCATCTGATTGCGGTGGAGGCTCTCCTGTCTCTGGTTGAGGAGTTCTCGCCTCGTTTGGAAAGCGCCGAGCACTAATACTTCGACATCTAGAGCTTAGAAGTTCGGATGACCGAGGTAGAGCATCAGGTGCGCCAGCTGCAGATTGACGTCCACCATCTTTCCCGTAGCGCGTGCCTTCCTGGCGACGCGGTGAGGATGTCTGACCACATCAGGGGGACAGTAGAGATCATAGACCATCATACGAAGGGTTTTAACAAGGCTCAGGAGGAGCTGCGAGCTGCCCGCGAAGCCGGCTGGTGGACCACGCACATCTCGCGTGACGAACTCAACAATCCCTTCCGTGGGGCCTGAATAACGCGCTCTTAACTTTTTGTTCTTGTATTTTTATGTATGTGGTGTAATTAAACGACATCGCCGAACTTTCTTTTTATTATATATATAATAATGTGTTGTTATGTATAATCTTTCTACTCGCTGCTTTTGAACTCGTCTAAAGGCGAGCTTCGATTTCTTTGTTTGACGTTTTGCTCTATCAACCATCGCGCAGTCTCGCGAGGTCAACAAGACCTCGATTTACGTAATGCGTACTCGTCTCGAAAGAGCGCGCCATGCCAGTGCCCTCGCGACAACGATGGCTGACCCGACGACCCCTATAAATAGGGGGGCCTGATCGCATTGAGTACACTTTTCTTCACCCGAGTCTTTCCACTCAATTCCCCTGCTTGCGTCTGCTGATATTCTCCTTTTCAACAATAGTTTCGCCTTCAAGAGGAAAACGCGGCAAGGAGACGGAGGGTTGCCTCCATTGTGCTGACTTCGATATGGGACTTCGCTTCCCCTTCTGGCCGAAGGTTCGGCTGATGCTGAACCACTTCGGCCTCGTCCCCGCCAAGATCAACTCGAATGGGGCCGCGGCCATGATGGCCCTTATTTGCTTCCTGCGCAAAGCCGGAGTTGTCTTCGACTTTGTTGTCTTCTGGAAGCTCCTCTCCATGAAAGCGAATGCTTAGGGCATCACCTTTTTCAGCGGCGCCTCCTTGAAGATCAGGGAACTGCAGAATAAGGCCCACCCTGGCAAAAGAAGTTCGTGATCTTGCGAGGTCCTTTTGGCTCGGTATTCTTCTAGCCGATTTAGCGGGACGACGACTATTATAAGCCTCCTCACATCCCTGAGAGCTCGGAGGCTCTCTACCCCTCGCTCTATCAGAGAGAGATGGACGTGTCAACGAACTCGCCTATGTCGACCCGAAGATAGGTATGGTAATGGCTCACCACCTTGCCTTTATTTTGGTGTTGCGAAGTGCTATTCTTATTTTTCTTCTTGCTTATTATAGGTCTTCGCGCCCTCCCCGCTGAGGTGAAGATTGGCGAGGCTGAGCCCTCGTGTGCGAAGCGTAAACCCCTTCCTCCTGCCATCGAGCTGATTGAGGTGATTGAAGATGGGCCCGACGATATGAAGGGCAAAAGGCCCATGGGCTCAGAGCTGGAGCCTCAGGGACCACCCAAGCGACGAAAGAAGGCAATCACCCATCATGACCTCACGACGACCTCACTACCTATTAGTGAGGATCCTGAGGACGCCGATGCCTCAGGAATCCAGAGGATTAAGATGCTGCTGACGACCCCGAGTCCCATTTCAACTATGGGCGCGAGGGCAACGTTCGAGATATTTCAGGCAAGCCTCTGCTCGTGGGATGCCGAGTAGAACCGGGTTTCCGTCAGTACTTTCCTGCCCTCTTGGGCAGGGGATGTTGACCTTGACGACGACGCGTACAATGTTTTGTACGCTGTCTATGGGCAGGATGACGCGGAAAGCCTCGCGAGGGTGTCACCGAAATACCTCGCGTGGCAGTCCTCGCGTGCGGTGTTAAGGAGTGCCGAGCTCACCCACTCACTGGCGAGGCGACATCTCCGTTGATGCAAGGCGCTGGTCGACAAAAAAGAGGCCCTAGATGCCGCCACGAAGGCCACCGAGATAAGCGCAGAGGTCGCGCGACAACTCGCCAAGACCGCTGATAGGTTGGTCGCGATCGAAGAAGACGCTGAGTTGCGCCAGGCCAATGCGGTGCGTGAAGTGGTTGAGGTAAACTTAGCTTGCCTCCTTGTCTTTTGCCCGCAAATATTTAAATATAACTTTGGTTGTTTATTTATTATTATATAATTTTTTAAGTCTGCCGTGGTCCTTGCCGCGACCGAGATCTCACTCCTGGAGCAGAAGAACAATGGGCTTCGGGACGAGGTGGCGGCTATAAAGCTCGAACTCGCCAAGCTAAGTTATCAAAGGCGCAAGGCACAAGGCGCACCGAGGCGCAAAGGGGTCCTGGAGCCTAGGCGCAAGGTGCAGGCGCGCGCCTGAGGCACGTGAGGCGCAAAAATGAATTGGGTGTTCAATTCACTGAAAATCAGCGAATTGGGCACCCAATTCACTGAAAATCAGCTAATTTGGCATCCAATTCATTGATTTTCAATGAATTGGGTGCCCAGTTCACTGAAAATCAGCGAATTGAGCATCCAATTCGCTGATTTTCAGTGAATTGGGTGCCCAATTCGCTGATTTTCAGTGAATTGGGGCCCAATCCACTGATTTTCAGTGAATTCGGAACTAAATTCACTGAAAATCGGTGAATTTGATGCCGAAGTGTGCCTAGGTGTGCCTCGGCTGCGTCTGAGATCATGTTTTTGCCCCTAAAAAAAAACAGGTTGAAGAAAACAGCTTGAAAAGCCCAGGTGCGCCTTTGGTGCTCCTGGGAGTTGGCAAGGCGCGCGCCTAGGCGCGCCTGAGGCACCTTGCCCGCCTCTGCCTTGCAGAGGCGCTGGCCGGTGCGCCTGGTGCGCCCGACGTCTCAGGCGCGCCTAGGCGAGCGCCTTGATAACGTAGTCGCCAAGGCTCGGTCACAAATCACCACCTCGCTTGCGCCGGGAGCCTCGTCGACGTAGGAACCCCTTAGGTTCATGCGAGCCGAGCTCCGCGCGATGGAGCGCGTGCTCATCAAAGATGGCGACAATCTGATACTCGCTCGCTTGAGGGGGACGGGGATGCTTGTCGAAGAAGGTGATCCCTTGTCCGTGGAGCTTCTCCTTCCCGAGATGTTTGACGCGACGTTTGGCGATTCCTCGTCTGGCGAGCTTGACCTCGACATCGAGGTCGTCTTCGACCTAGACTTGGGTTTGAGCCCGTCTTCTCGGGGCGTTGTCTCGATCGGCGGATTAAGAGGCTAGTCCTCTCCTCGTCGTGATTCGGCCTCACCCTCAGGCATCACGCCATCTCGCTTGCGCCAATCCAGGGCCAAGTCGCCAGGCGACGCTGAATGATCAGTTCGCCTGGACGAGGCGAGATGTTTTTGTCGAGGTCCACTTTTTGCGCGATCTCCTTTTGTTCTTTCATTCAGATGTATATTTTGATGTTGATGAAAGAAAGATAATTTTTGATTTTTATCTACTTGCATTCCTATCATATCTTTCTAAATACTTTTGCTGAAGCTCGAGTATTCGTCTAGGCTCATAGGACGAAGAGAGCGAGAGTGCTTACGATCATAGGACGAAGTCGGTTTCTTACTTGTGAGGGATTATCTCTCTATGGGTCGACGACCATCCCGAAGGCCGGGACTTAGACCGACTCATGCATTCGAGGTTTTTGAAGCTACGATGCTCGAGTGGTCAACCACCAGCCCGGAGGCCTGGACTTAGATCGACTCACGCATTCAAGGCTTTTGAAGTGACGATGCTCGAGGGGTCAACGCCCAACCCGGAGGCCTGGACTTAGATTGACTCACGCATTCGAGGCTTTTGAAGTGACGATGCTCGAGGGGCCAACGACCATCCCGGAGGCCTGGACTTAGTTCGGCTCACGCATTCGAGGCTTTTGAAGCGGCGATGCTCGATGGGTCAATGGCCAGCCCGGAGGCCTGGACTTAGATTGACTCACGCATTCGAGGCTTTTGAAGGGACTATGCTCGAGGGGTCAACGACCAACCCAGAGGCCTGGACTTAGATCGGCTCACGCATTCGAGGCTTTTGAAGTGACGATGCTTGAGGGGTTAACGGCCAGCCCGAAGGCCTGAACTTATACCGACTCACGCATTTGAGACTTTTGAAGCGACGATGCTCGAGGGGTCAACGACCATCCCGGAGGCCTGAACTTGGATCTACTTACGCATTCAAGGCTTTTGAAGCGACTATGCTCGAGGGGTCAACGACCAGCGCAGAGGCCTGGACTTAGATCGACTCACGCATTCGAGGCTTTTGAAGTGACAATGCTCGAGGGGTCAACGACTAGCCCGGAGGCCTGGACATAGATCGACTCACGCATTCGAGGCTTTTGAAGCGATGATGCTCGAGGGGTCAACGACCAGCCCGGAGGCCTGGACTTGGATCGACTCACGCATTCGAGGCTTTTGAAGTGACGATGCTCGAGGGTTCAACGGTCGCCTGTTGGTCTGGATGTAGATCGAGTCACGCATTCGAGGCTTTTGAAGTGATGATGCTCGAGGGGTCAACGACCAGCCCTGAGGCCTGAGCTTAGATCAACTCACGCATTCGAGGCTTTTGAAGCGACGATGCTCGAGGGGTCAATGACCAGCCCGAAGGCATGGACTTAGATCGACTCACGTATTCGAGGTTTTTGAAGGCCCAGTTTCTTCCTAGACCTTTTAGATGATGATTCCGTCCTCCCTTTTAGGAATCAATAGCCGGGCAAGAAGGATGAGCTCTTGTGAGTGGGTGGGTGGTGGGAGGGGGGGGGGGGGGGGGTCGTCGATCAACATACAATGAGGGAGCTGATCTCTGTCGCGATTGCAGAGGCGCGGTATTTGGAGAACTCACGGTACCAAAAGCGTCATCTCCTTGCTCGGCTAGATGTCCCAAACGGGGAGGTGGATGTGAATATTTGCGGAGATTGCGCACTCCTCGACTCGTTATTTTGAGCATAGAATCGAGTCATAATAACTTTCTTAGCAAAACATGGAAGATTGTATTGTAATAGAAATACAAAAATACAGGGGGTACCGTTACCTGCCCCATGCTCGATGCTCGCCCCGAGTCGTTTGCTTACAGATAAGACCTTTTTAAGTCATCCCCGCCCCAAGTGTTTTCGAGCGCTTCGCCTTCTTGATTCTATAGGCGGTAACCTCCGGTCTTTAGGGCTTCCAGGACCACGAACGGTCCTTCCCAGTTCGGATTAAAGCTTCCCTATGGCCGCTGTTCTGGCGGCGATGTTGACCTTCTTCAAGACTAGGTTGCCCTTCTTGAACTGCTTGATCCTGATGTGCTTGTCGAAGTATCTGGCAGATCAAGAGGCGAGTCTTCTCCTCGTCGTGATTCGGCCTCACCCTCAGGCATCACGTCATCTCGCTTGCGCCTATCCAGGGCCAAGTCGCCAGGTGATGCTGAATGATCTGATCACCTGGACGAGGCGAGATGTTTTTGTCGAGGTCCACTTTTTGTTGAGGCACTTTACCGAGGTCCACTTTTTGCGCTGAATGATCAGATCGCTTGGACGAGGCGAGATGTTTTTGCCGGTCGAGCCACATAACAGGGCCGCGACCCATCCACTTGTTGTGGGCCATTCTAGGTTTTGAACCCCGGTACCTTACACAACAGGGCCGCTGCCCGCACACCCCAACCCTTCTCCCCATGCATGTTCTCAGCGGGGGTGGTTGTTGAGGCTGGGGCTCGATACCCAGACCTCCTTGATGAGAGGCACTTAACGCCTGCCCTGAGTGCAGGCGTTAAGTGCCTCTCATAAAGGAGGTCTGGGTATCGAGCCCCAGCCTCAACAACCTACCCCGCTGAGAACACGCATGAGGAGAAGGGTTGGGGTGTGCAGGCCGCGGCCCTGTTGTGGAAGGTACCAGGGTTCAAAACCCAGAATGGCCCACAACATAAAAGTGCACTTTTATGTTATGGGTCACTCATTCACGGGCCTTCCCCGCCGGTCGAGCCACATAACAGGGCCGTGACCCATCCACCCCAACCCCTCTCCGCACGTGTTCTCAGCGCGGCGGGTTGTTGTGGCCGGGGCTTCTATCAAGGTGGTCTAGTGATCGTGCCCCGGCCTCAACAACCCGTCGCGCTGAGAATACGTGCGGAGAGGGGTTGGGGTGGATGGGCCGCGGCCCAGTTATGTGGCTCGACCGTCGGGGAAGACCCGTGAATGAGCGGCCCATAATATAAAAGTATCACCAACTGAGCCGCAGATCAGTTGGTGATGGGAGCAAGCGTTATGTGCTTCTATCAAAGAGGTCTGGGGATCGAGCCCCGACCTCAACAACCCGCCGCGCTGAGAGCACATGCAGAGAGGGGTTGGGATGGATGGGCCGCGACCCTGTTATGTGGCTCGACTGGCGGGGAAGGCCATCGACCTCGACACCTTGTTCCTCCCTCAAACCGTAATCGTTCGCCTATGCTCCGGCTCCAACGAATCACCCTTCCGCACCCTCTTCTCCATCATATCCTTCATCGACTTCCGTCCCTGCTTTCATTTCGGCTCCAGAATACCTCAACCCGCTCACCTCTTCTAGCAACTGTGGCCTCCACACCCATATATTGACCTTCCTCTGTCGATCCCGCATACTCCGCTTTTGCTGGGGTCAACGAAGCCTTCTTGACGCCCTCCATCGGTCCCATCTGCAAAGTGTTGTTCCTAGGATATTAATTTATCCGCGCCACACCTTCCTCTCGAGCCCCGCACAACAGTTTTCCTTTTTCTCGAGCCCACCAACAACAGTAGTCAGGAAATTGATGCTTTAATCAATTAGTGCAATTTCGAATTGGGGAACTCAGTCACTTATGGGCGGATTGATTAACTAATGGATTAATTAATTACTTTGTTATGGAGATGAACCCCGACAAGCAAGCCTCCCACCGTTTGATGTTCTAGAAGTTACTGGACATGTCCGCGACATATAACGCCGTGCTTGTGCGACTCACCGCTAGCATTGATCGACGCTTCAGAGGCTCGATCCCACCGGCGCAACCACTGATCCCACTCCAGCAGTCATCGATTCCACCTGCGCCCGAAGAAGCTCATCCGACCTTCCCAATTTTTGTCGCTCCCCCATCGCCTCCGGTTGTTCCCTCCCCACAGTTCACACCACCGACATCGTCGTATCCCCTCCCAGCGGTGGTGTCGCCACAATTTGTGCCGCCACCATTAGTACCCGCGCTCTTCTTCCTGCAACCTCCGCTCTGGCCACCTGCTTTGCCGGCTCCTCTGGAGCCATTACTTCCGCCGACCGTCTTCCGGCCGGCGCCGCCGCCTCTCATCGCCGTGGATCACCTTCATTAATGTTCTCTGTCGCCCTCGTCCATCTGCATTCACCGACCACACTCGCCCTGAGTCCAGAGATTCTATGTGACGGTCATCCTTCCACAAGCGCTCCTGCCACGCCAGATCCTTATAGTCTCCAGTGCCATATGCGAGCACGATGACGTCCCACCACTCGATGCACTGCCTCCATAGTGACACTCTACCGGAAGTTGTTCAGACGAAAAATTAAAGAGCCAAATGATCACGACGTGCAAGCCTTGCTCGAGCTTAAGGACAAACTCGATTTGAAGGGCGGGTGAGATGTTATGGTCCGACACAATCAATTATCTATGTTAATTAATGTCGTCATGTATTCATGTTAGGTGTCTTTTATTAATCGAGTTGATGTACGAGTTCGTAGTGTTTTATCGTTTTTTTATTTTTTTTTATTTTCGGGTATTTACAGCCATGTCATTTTGTAAGTCTATAAATAGACCCGCTGGATCATGTGTGAAGTTATGAATGAAATTATGAACTTTCTATTCATCTCTCTTAGTTTTCTCATCTTCTTCCCATTTCTAGGGTTAGAGTTGAGCAAGAATCACTTTCTTCCTCTCCCTTCGCATTCTCCGCGTGTTGATCTCGGCTCCCCCTTGTATCCCCGCCTCCACCGCCACCTCCGATGAAGGGGTAGGTCCATACCAACAATCCTCCTTGGGCTTTTGGTAGCACTGGTATGAAAAAAAGAATGATGAGACTAATTTGTATATTGATCATCTACCTCATACCTTTAGTAATGATGGCTTGACCAAATTATTTACTTATTAGGGTGATATTACAGTATCTAAGGTCATTAAGGATATAGTCTATGAAGCACCGATACTTCCTTGAGGGTCATGTACCCGTACCGGATACGTATCTGATACCGGTACGTACCCGATACTCATAGGTACGCCTGTTATTCTAGTCTGTAGATACACTTGGACTTGGTAGATTGTTCTGCATATTGTAATAAGAATATGTTTTTCTGAAGTAAACAAAAGACTTCTGCGTGTCTTTTAGAAAAGAAAATTACCCAGAAATGCAACTATCGATGCTTATTTATTATAGTAACAAAATGTACTTCAGATTTAAGTATATTTTTTCGTTTAAACTATAAAGAATTTGATTTAAATTTTATCACTTTGTTTTTTTAATATATATTTAAAGATTAGATGTTTCAGATTGGTACTGCTTCTACTTATTCAACATGAAATTTTCTATGTTTAATATTTTGCTAACTTGTCTCTAGACGAACCAGAAGTTGAAGATGCATTAATCTCCAATAATGAGGAAGAAGAGGAAGAAAATGACTGATAAACATCCTTAAATTTGAAATGATTATGAATATTTTTTGTTTGAGAACTTCATATAATATTGCATTAACTATGAATTTGTACTTCAATTGGTGATTTATGCAATTATGCTTGATGTTTTATTATTTTTAGGACTTTTAATTACATTTGTGAGATTATACATATAGATTTATTATATTTAATACAACGTATACCGCTGCACCCGTATCGTTATTTTTTAAATTTTGGCGCACCGCCGTACCGGATACGTATCGTACCTGGTATTCGTACCCGTACCGGTGCTTCCTAGGATATAGTTACTTCAAATATGAAGACGTGTCTATTATGTCCAATGAGAAAATAGCTAATGTGCATGGGTATTATTTGGACGGAAGGACTTAGCCTGCTAGGCTACCAAGTCCTCCCTCTGCACCACATGCAACCATTTATCTTAATTCTGGTCGAACAAATAGAGGGAGAAATACTCAACCTCCTCTTCCAGGAGGTTATGCAGGTGCTTTGGCTTCATGGGTATATGTTAGTTCCTGGAAATAAAGTTTTTGGCTTCATGGGTATTTGCTAGTTCCTGGAAAATAAAGGTTTCTCTCCATAGCTAGGAGAAGTTCTCGAACGGAGAAGTTTCGCTTGCACAACCTTGGGTTCGTCTGAGCAATGATGCGGCAGAGGTGAGGTACCCCGCTAGCGGAAGGGTGTGGATGGTGCTACAACTGCAGGGACTCACGTCGCACTAGCAGGCAAACGCTTGATTGCGCGACTAGGATTTGACGTGTGATCGATAGGTTGTAAACAGATATGCTCCCGGAATCCCAGATCCTGTAACATAGATTGCAAGCATAATCTTTCACAGAGTCCTTAAGACATCACCCTATACTCAGCCTCTGTGCTTGATTTGGCTAATACATTCTGTTTCTTACTTCGCCAGGTTACCAAAATCCCCTTTTCAAGTTATTCATGCCAGGATGTTCTAGAAGTAAGCATAGTGAGTACAAAATAAAACACATACTAAACACTTTTCTTGTAATTCTACTCATACCTTAGCTCGTTCTTTCTTATTTTGATTTTCTATTCTAGTCAACTTTGTTTTCTTAGGAGCCTTCTGGAAATTCTCGTCGTCCTAAAAATGTGAAACCAACGGGTTTAGTCATAAAGAATATGACTAAACGAGTAACATACCTCTTTAACTGTCGTACATGCAAACAACAAATATCAGTAACAATATGCATAAGTTTTAAATTGCAGTATCGAAAGAAACATCAATATTAATATGCATTCAGTTCTTTAGGCTCTTCAAGTTCTTCTCATCGAATTATCTATCTTATTTATTCAAGTTCATATTCTTCCATACTCATATTCATTCTTCGATCGTATCAATAATAATTAAAAAGTAACGATATGGTTTACGTTTCAAATTCATTCATATGATCTATTCATTTCGTTTTTCGTAACTTCTATTCGCATTCAATCTTCATTTAGTTCTTTTTGTTCGTAACAGTTGTTTCGTTTTCCAATTTTATTCGAAATCTTTTTATCAATTTTCAGATTCTTTCTGACGTAGCTCATTCCGTTCATTTTCCATTATCAATTATCAGATTTCTCATAATCAATTTCTGAATCTGATTCCTCGTTTATCTTTAGCTTTATTAAATTAGGAAATCATAAAGGTTGCTGTCGATTATCCCTTCTTGGTCTTCAACGACCTCTTAGCCTTCAAGGGCCTCAAATAGAACTCAAAAACATTCCGCCGTAGAGTATTCACACCCCCACTACGGCTACTGGGTTAACCCTTATCATTTCTTATGCATCAATGCAATATTCTTATTTAATCATATAATGTTTTTATTCAAACATTTCCCTCAGAATTTATTTCATCGCTTATTCGTGTTATTGCCAATTCAACATCTTCTAGCGATTCTCGGATTCATCAGTGATTCAAAATTCGAATTACATGCACAGTTACTAAAATACTTTCTATATAAAAATCTCATCATGGTATATTGAAAATAATTCAAAGCTATGCATAATTAAAGAAATACGTACTCACATTGTTTTTCCCTTTCCTTTGTCGTTCTCTGAACTCTCGTCATTTTTACCAACTACTGCCTTCTTTCGCGATATCTGTTAGTAGATGTCGAATGAATTAGGCATCTTTTAATAAACATTGACACCTTTTAGGAGTTATCTAAAGACAAGCGAATTGAGGCGAGAAACACCTAATTCAAAATAATGGGAAATCTTATTTACTTAAATTTACTAATTACCATCCAATAAATGCAATTAAGATCTAATGCCATCAAATAATTAACTCCCAAAAATCTCCAATCAAATTCATAAGCAGACACTTACTAACTTTCTAACCTCCAGCCAATCACCAACCATGATTAAACCGATTCCCAAAAATGTCATATTCAAACCAATCATAAGTCCTTTTCAAATTAAACCTCAAAGATATAAAATTGTCGTCGATCAACATTTATAAAGAATTAAAGATATACAACTTGAAAGAAATATCATTATATATCATCGTCCCCTTTGCTATTTCCAACCACAACAAACTTAAACAACAAGCTACAGGCGTATAAATATCTATAACTCATTGAAATCCAATATGGTACATCACATCCAATACATTTAAATATCAGCTAACAATATTTAAATTCCATCATCAACATTAATTGAATCCTCGTAACAATCTCCAATCAGCCGACAATAATAGAAATCCCAAAAACTCCAAATCCATTCTAAGTAAACCAAACAATATTAATAATATGAACAAAACATAAGATTAAGATTCAATAAACTCCACAAAAATGACAGCAGACTACTTTTCTCATAACATAAAACCCTAACCATAATAGTTGGCTTAACATCTAACACCAACTTCCCAAAACTACTAAACAAGACTTCACAGAAATCCCCACATCAGCTATATTACACAACCAACCATCAAAATTTGAAATGAATGAAAGAACTCACAGTAGTCGAAGAGGGAGAAGGGCTCGCTCTTGAGCCTCTGCCGAGCCACGCACAATCCACTGCCCAACTCTAACAGGAATCCCCACGTTGTAATAGAGCATAAGAGGGAGAAAACGGCAATCGACGATGCCAGGAGACGGGTTCTCGGCGAGCCCTAGCGGAAAGCTGAGAGGAAATCTTGTTCGAGAGATAGAAGAATGGCGTGGATAGAGGGGCTCTGTTTTCTTTATTACCTCTTGAACCGTCCAATACCCACCGCCTAACCTAATTGGGTTTCATTTAAGTTCAATTACTTTAAATTTCTCTTCATACATCAAATCTACTATTGGCACACCAATTTCACTATTAGCACACCATCTTCATAATTTTATTAAATGCCATTGGTGCACACAATAAGTTAAACAATTTTATTTATATTCATCTCATGAAATCTATCCACTTAAATCACACCAACCAAGGTTTCCATAAAATATTAAACGGTTGGAAATCACTAAATTCAATGCCCGTTGCCAAACATATTCGTCTTGTCGACACAATTGCGTAAAAGGGACGATAAAATTTCATATAACTCGTGACACTGATTTCATCGGGACTTTATTTATTTCTTTTTAATTATCAGTTTGGGTCACTTTAAGTTTTGGGTCATTACACCCCCAACAAAAGTACTATATCCCATAGTGGACTTTCTGTCATCACGACTTCCAGCCCAATCTGCGTACTTGAAGGCTTCGATGCTTAAGTGATTGTTCTTAGAGAACAAGAGTCCTCGACCAGGTGCCTTCTTCAGGTATCTCAGTATATGATGTGCAACCTCTTGATGTTTGATTTTGGGAACATGCATATATCTACTCAAGATACCAATTGCATACGTAATGTCAGGACTTGTGTGGGCTAGGTATATGAGTTCCAACCAATTTCGGGTAGCTCGATATATCTGTCTGATCACCATCACTGTCTTCATCAATCTTATGATTCTCTTCCATGAGAGTGTTTGCTGGAGCGCAACCGAGCATTTCGATTTCCTTTAACAAGTCCAGGACATACTTACGTTGAGATATGGTGATGCCTTGATTCGACCTAGCCATTTCAATTCCAAGGAAGTATCGTAGTCTTCTTAAATTGTTCACCTCGAACTCTGCAGATAATTATGCCTTAAGGTTGGCAATCTCCTCAGAATCATCGCCTGTGATTACCATGTCGTCCACATGACCATGAGAATTAGGGATTCAAATTTGGCCCGGGTCTGAGCCTGGTTAGGCCCAGGCCAGGCCTAAGAGGGCTCACAAGACCCCCTTATTTGGCCAGGGCCCGGCCTGGGCCAGATCCAGGCCCGCCCGGGCACTAGGCCCGGTTCTTTAAATGCTGGGCGAGCCCAACATTTAAATATAAATGCTGGGCGAGCCCAGCATTTAAATATAAATGCTCACCTCGCCCATCATTTAAATATAAATGCTGTGCGACACCAACATTTATATATAAATGTTGGGCTCTAAGCCCATCATTTATATTTAAATGTTGGGCTCTAAGCCCATCATTTATATATAAATGCTGGGCTCTAAGCCCAACATTAAATGCTTGGCGGCCATGCCCAGCATTAAATGTCGAGCGTGGCCGCCCAGCAATTGTGTTGCCGTGGCACTTGACAGCAACTAGCTGCTGCTTTTGGGGGCCTGTTTGGGCCCGGTCAGGTGGGCTCAGTAGGCCCCCTTATTTTGGTGAGGACTAGGCCCGATTTGAGTAGAGCCCAACAACAAAAAAGCCCGGGCCCAGGGGGCCTGAGCCCGGCCTGGGCCTGTCAGGCCTTTTTTGCACCTCTAATGAGAACCACGATCTTCTGATCGCGTATTTTAATGATCATATTGTCCTTGTTTGTAGCCAAACTTGAGCATGACCTTGTGAAACCTACCAAACCATGCCCTGGGAGATTTTTTCAGGCCATATAAAGACTTTTTCAAGTGGCAGACTAACTCTTTTTGTGCCTTATAGATCGATGAGAGAATTTCATATATTCCTCTTCATCCAACTCACCGTGAAGGAAGACATTCTTCACATCCAGTTGATGAAGATCCCAACTCAGATAAGCAACACGTGATAAAAGAACCCGTATGGAGTCCATCTTCGCTACCGGGACAAAGATCTCCTAGTAATCCATTCCTTGAGTCTGGGTATATCCTTGAGCCAAATGCCTTGCCTTGTATCATTCTTCCTTGCCATCCCGGTTTTGTTTAATAGAGAACATCCATCTCGACCAGTAACTTTCTTCCCTGGAGGAAGAGGAGAAATGTCCCATGTGCGGTTCTTATCAATGATAGACATTTCCTCTTCCACTGCATGTGCCCATTCATGGATATGTAGTGATTCCTGCCACGTCTTGGGAATGGTAATCAGGGATAACGATGTGACAAAAGTTTGATGCGCATGGTTAAGATGATGATAAAAAACATAGTTGGAGATAGGGCTGTTAAATGTCAAGTAACCCCCTCACCGGGTGGTGAGAATAAGAGTGGCTAAGCCTAAGCCGATGGCTCTCGGCCCAGATAAAAGAGAGAAAGGTCAGATTGCAAGAAAGTGGGTGCAAAGCTTCGACCGAACCCTAAGGTTCGTTCCCCCCTTCTCCTCTTCGTTTCTACATGGTATCAGAGGGGTTCGTCCCTTCGATCTGACGGCACGTCGTGCCGATCCCGTCATTCGTTCCAGCCGCTGCCGTCGATCCCGTCGATCGTTCCTGCCGCTACTGCCGATCGACGCTCGTGCCGCTTCTGCCGATCGACGATCGTTCCTGCCGCTGCCGCTTCTGCCGATCGTCGTTCCTGCCGCTGCTGCGGGCGTTCCTGCCGCTTCTGCCGACGATCGTTCCTGCCGCTGCCGATCGACGATCGTTCCTGCTGTTGTCCTGCTGCCGTGCTTCTGCCGTGTTCCGCTGCGCCTGCTGCTGCCGTGACCTGGAGGTCCGGCCCTGCTGTTGTTCCGCTGCCGTGGTGCTTCCTGAAGGTCCTCCGGCTTGTGTGCCTGTATGGATGACAACTTGAAAAGTGCTAATGCCTCTGAAGGGGCCGCTAATCAACCCAAACACTACAGTGGAGGGAGTCCTAACATGGACTTCAGTCAAGGTGTTACTCACATTAAACTCAATGGAAGGAATTACCTTCTATGGGCTCAGTCCATGAGGATTTTCATTGGGAGCCGTCGAAGACTGAGTTTTCTCACAGGATCCAAGCCGGCACCAAACAAGACCGATCCCAAATACGAGGAATGGGAAGGTGAGAATCTCACAGTGATTAATTGGCTTGTCAATTCTATGGAACCCAAGATTGCAAGCCACTTTCTATTCTGTGAAACTGCAAAAGACATGTGGGAACAGATCGAACGAAATTACTCAAAAAAGAAGGACTTAGCCAGAATATATCAACTCCAAACTGAACAGATCCACATGGCTGGAATGGGGGACTTCGAAGAATATTATGGGAAGTTGACCCATAAGTGGGCTGAAATTGATCAGTATTCTGCTATTCAGACTATTGAAGACTACAAGACTGAACTCATGCAACGGAGGGTATTTGAGATGCTCTCTGGTCTCCCTCCTGAACTTGAATTCCAAAGGGTTCAGATGTTGGGACGTGATTCTGTGCCTGATCTAGAGACTGTGGCTCACTATATTAGGGGAGAAGCTAGTCGTATAAACTCCCTTCGTTCAGGTACTCATGTGGGTCATGAGGTGTCTGCCCTTGCTGCTGAACAGAAGAAATGGCATTCTAGAAATATGAGGCAAGAAGACAAGAGTAAAATGAAGTGCCCTCACTGTGGGAAGAAAGGCCATGGGAAAGAGAAATGTTGGGATCTTCATCCTCATTTAATCCCTCCAGGATGGATTCGGGGTTCTGATGGGAAATATGTGAGGCCTTCTACTGCTATGTATAGCCACCTTGATAATTCTGGACATCTTCAGGCAGAAAATGAGAGGTTGATTAGAGAACTCAAGGCTCTGAAACCCAACTCTGCTGGTGACTTGGCTGGTACGGCCGCTCATGCTCGCTCTACTACTGTGTCCTCTAGAGATCTATCCACCCCTTGGATTATTGACTCGGGGGCTTCCGATCACATGACCGGATCTTCTATGGGAGTCTCCCCTATTTTTCCTACCTCTGGCAGTGTGAAACTTGTTGATGGATCCTCGGCGTCTGTGACTGGTAAAAGGGATATTCATCTTTCTCCCTCTGTCTCTCTCAAGTCCGTGATTATTGTTCCCTCATTTCCTACGAATCTCTTGTCTGTTAGCAGTTTAACTAAACAACTTAACTGCTCTATCACTTTTTTCTCCTCTCATTGTGTGTTTCAGGATCTGGCGAGTGGGAAGACGATTGGTGGTGGACATGAGTCAGGTGGAGTGTATGTCATGGACAACTGTCAGGCTTTTAGTTCTCAGAGTATTACCGACCAGGATCAGTTGAGGCTGTGGCACAAGAGATTTGGGCATGCTCGGTTGAAGACCTTGAAAGCTATTTTTCCGCATTTGCTTAGTGTTAAAACTGTTACTTTTGATTGTCAATCGTGTGAATTTTCTAAGCATTGTAGGACCAACTATGCTCCTAGTTTGAATCGAAGTTTGAAATGTTTTGATTTGATACATTCCGATGTCTGGACATCTCCTATTTGTTCTGTGAATGGTTTTCAATATTTTGTTTCTTTTATCGATGAGCACTCACGCTTTACCTGGGTGTACCTCATGAAAAGGAAGGATGAGGTCTCAAAAATATTTCAGTTGTTCTATCATTATGTGCAGACTCAATTTGGAACTGCAATTAAAATTCTTAGGAGTGACAATGGAGGCGAATATACGTGCAGTGACCTTCAGTCGTTTCTGAGAGATCATGGGATTATTTTCCAATCTTCCTGCCCGGGGACTCCTCAACAGAATGGGGTTGCCGAAAGGAAGAATCGTCATATCTTGGAGACCACTCGATGCTTGTTGCAAGAGATGTTTGTCCCTAAGGGACTATGGGATGAAGGAGTTCTCACATCCGTCTATCTTATTAATAGGATGGCTACCGGTACTTTGGGAGGAAAGTACCCTCTTCAGATTCTCTGCCCAAATATGCCTCTATTCAACCTCCCTCCTAAGGTGTTTGGGTGCGTCGCCTTTGTTCACATTGTGGGGCCTCATAAGGACAAATTAGGGCCACAATATGTAAAATGTGTCTTTGTGGGATATGCTGCCAACCAAAAGGGTTATAAGTGTTATTCTCCTACTCTCCGGAGAAGGTTTATATCAAAAGATGTTACCTTTTTCGAGAACACTCCTTATTATTCCAATGAGGGCAAACTCATCTCGTTTCAGAAGGAAAGCAATGAAGAAAGTGATATGTTGCCACCTCTTCCTGTTCTTGTTGATGTGACTGCTCCAGAAAGTGTTGATATTCCTGTTATAAAGGAAACCCCAACGAGTGATATTCGTGTTTACAGAAGGAAAGGGGATCTTCAAGTATATCAAAGAAGAAAAAACATCAAGACTGGACAAGAATGTCACACTCATGCTCCACCACCTACCACCACTCCACCAGATCCAAGCTACAACACCACTTCAGAGATCCCTTCTTCTCTTCATTTTCAGAGTGGTTGCACTAGATATCCTATGGATAAATATGTTGGGTATCACTCTATCTCTCACTCATTACAAGTATACCTTGCTTCTGTTTCCTCTATTCCTATTCCTAACAGTTTTTTAGAAGCTAGCTCTAATTCCCACTGGGTAAAGGCTATGGAGGAGGAGATGAACGCTCTCCAACGTCAAAAGACTTGGGAAATTGTTCCTATTCCTAATGGGCGCCATCTAGTTGGATGCAAATGGATTTATACTACTAAATTTCTACAAGATGGTACTCTTGATAGGTACAAAGCGAGATTGGTAGCTAAAGGTTTTACTCAGGTTGATGGTGTAGACTTCCAAGAGACCTTTGCTCCGGTTGCTAAATTGAACTCCGTCAGAATTCTCCTATCTATTGCTGCTCATAAGTCTTGGACTCTACATCAACTCGATGTTAAAAATGCTTTCCTACATGGTGAATTGGAGGAAGAAATCTATATGACTCCACCTCCTGGTATGGATGTTCCTAAAGGACATGTGTGTCGCCTCAAGAAAGCCCTATATGGCCTCAAACAGTCTCCACGTGCCTGGTTTGCCAAGCTAAGTGATAAACTTGTTCATCTGAATTTCAATCGCTGTACTTCAAACCATTCTGTCTTTGTCTACAAAGGGGAGGGATGCACTACTATTCTCGTAGTCTATGTGGATGATATCATTATTACAGGAACGGATGACCTCCACATTGCTCGGGTTAAAGAGGAATTAGCGTCCTCTTTTGAAATAAAGGATTTGGGTCTCCTTCGGTACTTTCTTGGAATTGAGATTGCGCGTTCTGCTGGGAAGATTATGATCTCCCAGCGAAAATATGTCTTGGACCTTCTCAATGATGTTGGATATTTGGGAGTCAAACCTGTGGAGAGTCCTGTGGACCCTGGTTATGACATTCATAAGGAGACCTCTCCAGATCTTGAGAGGAAGTCTGTTTTTCAACGAATTGTGGGGAAATTGATTTATTTGACAATCACCAGACCTGATATCTCCTTCGCTGTTGGGTTGGTTAGTCAATTCATGCACAACCCAAAAGTTCATCACTATCAAGCTGTTTTGCGGATTCTAAAATATTTAAAAAAGGACCCTGGAAAAGGCCTTATCTATCAAAATCATGGCCATCTTAAGGTCCACGGATACTGTGATGCTGATTGGGCAGGCTCTTCCGTGGACAGAAGATCTACTAGTGGATATACCATCTTTGTTGGTGGCAACCTTATTTCCTGGAGAAGTAAAAAACAAAATGTTGTGGCTCGTTCTTCCACTGAAGCAGAGTACCGTGCCATTGCTGTTACTGCGTGTGAACTGGTTTGGGTTAAATCTATCTTGGGGGAAATGGGATTTCCTGTCATTGAGGCTATGCAACTCCATTGTGATAATCAAACTGCAATTCATATATCTAACAACCCTGTCTTTCACGAGAGAACAAAGCATATTGAAATTGATTGCCATTTTGTGCGGGACAAAATTCAGGATCAAACTGTGACTATGGTATTCGTGCCCTCTGAAGATCAACTGGCTGACATGCTCACTAAAGCAGTCTCTGGCAAATCACTTCATTCTTACTCTCTTAAGCTCGGAATGGTGGATGCTTATGGGGTTAGCTTGAGGGGGGGGGGGGGGGGGGGGTGTTAAATGTCAAGTAACCCCCTCACCGGGTGGTGAGAATAAGAGTGGCTAAGCCTAAGCCGATGGCTCTCGGCCCAGATAAAAGAGAGAAAGGTCAGATTGCAAGAAAGTGGGTGCAAAGCTTCGACCGAACCCTAAGGTTCGTTCCCCCCTTCTCCTCTTCGTTTCTACAAGGGCGTTGCGTGCATGCCTCTTAACCTTTCAGCAATGCTATAGGAAGTTCATCTCCAAAATCTGAGTCTGAGGCGGGCACTGGTATGGGTTGAACGGTAGTGGCCTATCTACCTATTTTTTGTGATGATAAACAATCAAAAATGGAGACATCGAAGAGCAAGGAGGAGGAACCTAGGTCTGAGGTGTTACTTGGATGGAAGACTATGGGCCGGAGGAATGAGAAGCAGAGGCACAAAGATATCAGTGGCCTCGCCATCAATCTCCCCCTGACGAACAAAGTAGGGGTGTGAAAAAATAACCGAAGAATCGAGAAATGGACCAAAACCGATCCGACCTGAGCGGTTTGGGTCGGTTCTCGTGGGTCTTGGTTTGATTCTGGGCCCAATTATTTTCGAACCGACTATTCAGTTTGGTTCTCAGTTCTTATAGTCTGATACCCAGGAACCGAAGTGAGAACTAAGTTGAACCTATGCAAATTTATTTTGGAAAGTAGGATTCGTCCTTGCGGAAGGTGACATCCATGGTGCAAAAAGTATGTCGTGACGAGGGGTGGTAAAACCGATACCGCTTCATGGTGGAGGAATAACCAATTAATACACAATGTTGAGCCCGTCAATCAAGTTTGTCCCTATGCGATTATTGAACGTGAACAAAACACACGCCCAAATATACGGGGTGGTAGATGAGATGTATGAACAACACAATTGGCAGAGAAACGGGCGATAGGTGTAGCATAGTCTAAGACTCGGGATGGGAGTCGATTGATGAAATGAGCAGCAATCAGAATGTCTTCACTCCAATAGGATTTGGGAAGATGCATAGTGGTGAGAAGGCAAGGAGCAACCACCTAGAGGTGCCCATTTTTTTCTTTCAGCAACCCCGTTTTGGATGAAGGTGTGAACACAAGTGGTTTGATGTATAATACCATGATTAGTGAGATAAGAACCAAATAAAACACGATCATCTTATCCCCCCTATCATTGCGAAAGACACATATAATGCCCTTGAATTGGGTCTTCACCATTCAATGAAAAGCTTGAAATTAGGAAAAACTTCACTTTTTTTCTTTAGAAGATAAACTCAAGCAGTACGAGCTAAGTTATCAAAGGCGCAAAGGGGTCCTGGAGCCTAAGGGAAAGGCGCAGGCGCGCGCCTGCGGCACGTGAGGCGCAAAAATGAATTGGGTGCCCAATTCACTGAAAATCAGCGAATTGGGCATCCAATTTGCCGATTTTCAGTGAATTGGGTGCCCAATTCGCTGATTTTCAATGAATTGGGTGCCCAATTCGCTGATATTCAGTGAATTGTGTTAGTGAATTGGGTGCCTAATTCACTGAAAATCAGGGAATTTTGTGCCAAATTCACTGAAAATCAGCGAATTGGATGCCCAATTCGCTGATTTTCAGTGAATTGACACCCAATTCACTGAAAATCAGCGAATTGGGCATCCAATTCGGTGATTTTCAGTGAATTTGGCACTCAATTCACTGAAAATCGGTGAATTGGATGCCCAAGTGCGCCTAGGTGTGCCTCAGGTGCGTCTGAGACCATATTTTTGTCCCCTAAAAAAATAGGTTGAAGAATACAGCTTGGAAAGCCCAGGCGTGCCTTTGGTGCGCTTGGGAGTTGGTAAGGCGCGCGCCTGGGCGCGCCTGAGGCGCCCCTAAGGCACGTCACTAGCCTCTGCCTTGCAGAGGCGCTGGCCGGTGCGCCTGGTGCGTCCGACGCCTCAGGCGCGCGCCTTGATAACGTAGAGTACGAGAAAAACAATCGATAAAAGTAACAAACCATCGATAACCAGACAAAGATAAGATGGGGGATGACCCCCAAATATTAGAATGCACATCATCAAAAGGACTAAAACTAGGAGAAGACAAATGTGAAGAGTTATGTATAACATGTTTAGACAACTCACTTATATCACAAGATAATTTTTTAATAAAAAGTATAATCGAGGGATTTTTTTTAAGGTAAAGAGGGGATGGTTGTCCTAGACGCTGATGCCATCTTTGACATTTCGCAACAGTAACGATGCAATCCATAGTAGAGAAGAGGGCTTGAGACAGTAGCTGGTGGTCCAGGAAGTATAAGCCACCACGGTTCCTACCACTGCCCATGTTCTGCTTCGTACCCAGTCCCTGAAAATACAAGTGTCAGAAAAAAAATGTTACGGAGCAGTTAAGAGATCTAGTAATATTACTGATCGAAAGTAAATTACGAGGAAAAGAAGGTACATGGAGGACAAATGAAAGGAAAATGGACGGTGAACATGAGATTGTGGCCTTTGCTAGCAATGGAGGACAAGATACAATTGACAGAGATAACCTTGTACTTACCAGACGACAAAGTGTAAGAAAAGACACCTGAGGAAGACCCGGCCATATGATCGGTGACCTCTGAATCTATGATCCAATCAGATGGTGTGGTGGAAGCAGTGTGCACCTTGGGTATATGTGTTGTGACAAAGGAGGTAGAGACATCAGAAGACATGTCGGTCTGGGAACGGAGCAGCCTTTTGAGAGCATCCAATTCATCCACAGTAAAGGTACCAGAAGAGGGAGCATGTAAAGGGCTTGACGGAGAGGCATACTTATGAGGCTCTTCATAAACTTTCGTGGAATATGCAACATCAGGACGCCTCAAACCTCCCGGGCGAGAACCCCCCGACCCGGAGCATGGCCACGTCGACGACCACGACCAGGAAGAGCGAGATGAGATGGAGTTTGAAGCACGCCTTCCGAATATGTTCTCTGCGTCACAATAATCATATGTAGGGACCAAAGTGTTTATGTTTCCCCGACCAAAACTAGCCAAGGAGACCGATTAATAGGAACACTCGTGTTGAGAGAATTTCGACGGTCTTCCTCCCCCTAAATCATACTGAATGCCTCCCGAAGAGAGGTGAGAGGTGAGCGATGGAGAATGTCAGTTCAAACTGTATCTGATTCCATGTCAAACCCATCAGGAAGACATGAACACGGTAGGGTTCCTCTTTTTTCTGCAATTGAACAACATCGGTAATACATGCAGGAGTTAAGTGCTCAAAATAATCCAGTTCCTGTTGCATTTCCAAAGTCCGACGAGTTAGCTCCTATACCTGGGTGGAGCTGCCAATTTGTGAGTAGGTTTCACAGGCCCGAGTCCAAATCTCATATGCAGATTCCATAAGCATATAGCTCTAATACACCTTTGGGTACATTGAATACTCGAGCCAGGAGACCACAAGGGAATTTTCTGAATCCCAACACTTCCAGTAAGGATCAGTCCTGGGCAGCTCCGCCATAATCCGAATAATGTATCCAAACATTTGGTGGTTACGAATCACATGCTGGGCTGCCCGAGACCATTTGAGATAATTTGTCCCATCAAGTGGCATGGTGGTAATCTTCAACAAGCTAGTGTGACCATGAGTCCCTTGAGGATCACTCATCCGTGGCATCAAGACACTTGACGAAGAGACGAAAGAGTCACTTATGTCGGCACAACTTAGAGGGAACATGAATAACCACCCTAGGTCAAACAAACAGAACGAAAGGATATGCGCCGAATCATGGGCATCTGAGCGAGATTTGAGATTCTTCCGCGTGAAATGGGTCCATTTGAATCATTGGCGAGAAGCAACGACAAATGCTAGAAGGAGCCAGCAGGGCTTCAAGAATATCGACCCAAGCAGGAAGGGGCCATGCAGATCATTGGCGAGGAGCTGCTGGAAGGGGATAGGAGGTCTTCAAGAAGACCGACCCAAGCATGCTTCAACCATGTGAGAAGGATCAACTTCAACTAGGCGTGATCCTCCAGAGGTCAGCAATGGGATACACTCGCCTATGACACTCGCATGCTCGACATCATTTCCGAGCCTGCAGAACATTACATGCGTGTATGCGAGATACCAGAGAAGCCACCTGTTTCGATGGATCGAAAAAAGGTGTTGCGGTCGACGGAGTGAAGCGGGGGGTGCAGCGGAATCAAGCGTGTGGATTCGGGCACGGGAGAGCTTTGATACCAAGTGGAAATAAATTATGTTTTCATTCTTCAAAAAATACAAGACATTACTCATACATTTACATGAGTGGAAAAACACAAGACCAAATTACCCTTATCGGGTATTACACACATATGACATAAAACTATGACTTGATAATATAATAACGACAACTGCTGATACATCATGTTTTGCGTCTATCAATGACCCACTACTTGGGTTACTTCATGCATGGTTTGCAACTTCACATATGTGCCCTCTTGCGCACTCTGAGCCCGTGTACGCCCACATTGACCATCCAGTAGGTCGACTTTGTGTAACTGGAATTTGCATCGCTACCCTGGGCCTCGTCCAGTCGCTATAACACTCCTCCCAATCGCGGTCGCACAATAGACCGACCCAGCCGACGCAAGACCCCCTACATGCATCCAATGAAGTCCCATCACCACCAGTTATGCCGATACCCCCTCTCCTTCGACCGCACCAGTTCCCCCACCAAAGCCAAATCCCCCATCCCGCCGACTCTCCCATCAAGAATACCTCGACCTTGACAACCTTACTCCTATACTTACAAATGTCCTCTTAAAGAACTGTGCCTGTGATATAAACGACAGGGCGGGCTCGCCGGAACACGTCCAAATCGAGGGACCAAGCCGAGCTTTCCTGGAATCCACCAGGACAGAGGATTGAGAAAGTGCTTCAGGAATGTCGCCGCCAACTTTCTCAAACTCCAGATAGGGTTTCTTCTTTCCTTCAAAATCCAAAAGTTTCACAAAAACACAAAGCCAACCGCCCTTATATACCCGAGCGCCCATTACAACCTCATATGACAAAATACGAATAACGACATAGATGACGACAAAGCACGAGAATGAAAATAACGCAGGAGAAAATAAAGTGCAACACAACATAACAACAAAAATCGTAACAACCCGGATATTAATGCGGACGAACGGACTTGCCCTTCCTCTGTCGATCGCGCTGCTCCAAGTAGTCGGAGGAAATTCGCTCTACACCAGTCTCCTCCACTTCGAAAGGACTCGTCCTCGAGGCTTCATCAAGATAGAGTGGATCCTCGGGGGACCAATACGTTGTGAGATCCGCCACATTGAATGTGTTTGATATGTTGAAGTGCGCAGGTAAGTCAACATCGTACGCATTATCATCGAGCTTCTTTAATATGCGGAAGGGGGCATATTTGCAGGGTTGCAGCTTCTTGTAAGTGCCGGTCGGAAAACGTTCCTTGTGTAGGAAAGCCATGACCATATCATCGACATTGAAGACCTTTTTGCTGCAGCGCAAATCGACAGCGGCCTTGTATACGACATTGGCCAGAGAAAGTCGTTGATGGACTTCAGCCTGCAGGGATTGGACTTGCTCCCAAGGTTGGCGGCTGCAACACTTGTACCTGTACCGGGGGGAAGATGGTTCCACGGCTTGGCGGGGTGGCTGAGCGTACATAATGGCGAACGACGCTTTGCTAGTGGACCGGTTCACATCACTATTGAAAGCGAATTCTGCTTGAGCCAGTGCATTGTCCCATTGCTTCGGCTTATCCCCGCAAATGCTTCGAATTAAATTATCCAAGGAGCGGCTCACAACCTCCGTCTGTCTGTCTGATTGGGGGTGAGCCGTGCTGCTAAAATTGAGCGTCGTGTCGAACATGCACCACAACGTTTTCCAAAAGTGAGAAAAAAATTTGGTGTCACGGTCAGAAGTGATGGACCGAGGAACGCCGTGAAGGCGAACAATTTCTCTAAAGAACAACTTTGCAATGTGGGAGGCATTATATGTTTTGGGGCAAACAATGAAGTGTGCCATTTTAGAGAACCTGTCAACCACCACAAAAACGGAATCCATCCCACGCTAAGTACGGGGAAGGCTGAGGACAAAGTCCATAGAAAGATCCTCCCAAATTGAGGCCAAAATAGGAAGCGGCATGTAGGGTCCCGTGTTATGAGCTTGACCCTTGGTAGTCTGACATATAGCACACCGAGCAACAAACTTGGCCACGCCGCGCTTCAGTTGCGGCCAAAAGTATCGTTATTCAAGGAAGGGCTGCTGATTTATCCCGCTCAAGGTGGCCCCCCAATCCCCCACCATACAAATCACGGAGGAGTTTCACACGTAGGGATAACCGCGGAATGCATAACCTGGTGTCGCGGAAGAGATATCCGTCCTGAAGATGGAAATCCCAGGTGGTTTGCCGGTTAAGCACAACCCAAATAGTGTGAAAGTCCTCAACGTCAACATAGAGTTCCTTAATACCTTCAAAACCAAGAATCTCATAACTGAGTGTAATAAGCAATGCAGCCCGGCGACTCAACGTGTTTGCCACACGGTTCCGCGACTCCGATATGTGGCGAATGACATAGGTGAATTTTTGTAAATAAGCGGTCCGTCACATGTGCATTTTTATCAAGTTTCTTTTGGCTATTGAGATAGCGAAGCGCTTGATGGTCGGAGTAGAGAACGAATTCGCGTTGAATTAAATAGAGCTCCCAAATCTTTAGAGCGCGAACAAGCGCATAGAACTCCTGGTCATAAGTCGAACACTTTTGCTGTGCCTCACTAAGCTTGTCGCTCATAAATGCAACCGGTTGGCCTTCCTGCATCAGCACGGCGCCAATCCCTACACTGTATGCGTTGCACTCAACGGCGAAAAGCTTGTTGAAGTCGGGGAGGGCAAGTATAGGTGCGGTGGTTAGTTTAACTTTGAATCAGTTTTTTCTTGATAGGAAGTTGACGCCTTCCTAGTCAGCTTGTGATTAGCCAATGTTGATATTAATCTGCATCTTCAATGGGAACAAATTGAGAATACGGGTTCATAAAGCCTGCCAAATTCATGAAATAAGGCCAATGATTATGATAAATATTGTTGTTATTATATTTTTCCTTCATGGATTGTTAGTATCATTATTTTATACCATTTACATGCCAAACAAGGCATTTCTTTACTGAAAAAGCAAAAGGCTTAGTAAAGTATTTGGTCATTAACAACTTTAGCCTTTTCACAAGTTATTTTGACATCTTATACTAATTTGTACTAGATTAAAAACAAGAAATCATTGGCTAATCTACGGCCAGCTCTTTGGCTATGCAAATCAACAAGTCTTCCAAATAATAACTTATTATCTATAGCTTGATTTATCTGTAGGCCACGTGATAACCTTATTATTGAAAATATTGTAGTTATTAAATCCCTAAAATATATATTATGTAGTAGTTTTATTAATAAGCAATATTACCTTGCCTTTTCAACTTTCTGTAATGCTATGTTATTTATTTTAGCTAACATCTTTATGCCAATGCAATGTTTTGATTTAGCTTGAACTATTAGCTGAGTATTCTTAACTTTTGTGATTATTTGTTTCTTAGGTTCTGAGGCTATGTTTGCCGACCTCTGTTATTTCTCAGTTAGATCAGTTCAGGTATATATTCTGAAATATTTATGCAGAATTTTCTTCTATTTGACTATTGTTCTTCTTAAAACTTGAAATACTACTTTTTTATGTGCAGCTGACCTTCATTTTTTTGGTTCTTCCATGCCTGTTACTGGGTTACCTTGGCCAAGCTGCATTTCTCATGGAAAATCCCACTCAGAATGAGCAGGTTTTCTTTTCATCAATGCCGAGTAAGCTAAAGCGCTACATACGTTTCTTTATCTTCTCTTTTACATTATCAATCATTTGGAAGTCTTTATATGCACTAATTTGTTGTCATATCTGATGGATGTGACACTTGCATATCCTACAACTACATCGATGTATACAGCATGAAGTTTAAATTTAAAACCTATATATTAATATTTACTCAAGTGGCTGAACCATCAACTACTTCAGCTACTTACTAATTACCACATGGAATATGATATCAACTTCAATTTTGAATCCAAATTTATTAACTCAACCTTCAATTACTTTCCTAAATTTTGTAAGACTTCTTATTTCTTTTAATATCTTTAAAAACTTACCTTCAAACACTTACGACCCTTCCAAAAATTGTCATTATGTCTATCTCGATCACACTCAATATGGTTGTTTGTTTGCAACCTCGCCATCTCTAACCACCAATCACCAGAAACACAACTATCATCAATTTTGTCTTCCAACTTACTTGAATAGAACATCCGTATATTTTCTATCTGTTAGTGTAATCCATCAATTGCTATATTTTTAATAATTTCTTACTAATTTCAATGCCGCCTCTAGGATCGTGTCTGTTAGAATCATGTCGGTGGAAAGAGAGACGAGATGAAAGAAAACTCAAGAGACTTGTCTCTTGGACAAATCACATTAGAAAACGTGCGGACATGGACTTCTTACATAATCCTCTTATAGAGAGTTCTCTCACCCACATTAAGGGTCTGTTTGGCGCGGCGGTGTCGGTCATGAACACAACGGTTAGTGGTGGCGGTCATGAACACAACGGTTAGTGGTGGCGGTCATGAACACAGTGGTTGAAAACTGTGGTCACGTCCGCAATTGCGTTGTTTGGATAAACTGCATTATTTGTGCTGTCACGAACGCGAACGCAGTTTTATTCAGTTTGGTAAACAAAAGTACGATGACTGTTGGAGTAAAAAAATATGTATACATCCGAGCAATCACAACAAACAGAGATCTACGAATAACAACATAGATTTTAGGAAAAAAAAAAACAGATATCTACACAATCAACGTTGTTTGGTTTTAACTAATCTCAATAGAGAGGAAAGCGAAATAATCTTCGAAATAAACTTGGCCGGCGGCAAAGAGGAATAAACTTGGCCGGCGGCAGAGAGGAAAGCAAAAACTGGAGTAAAAAATGGATCAAGTGAAATAATTGTTGGGATCTACATCCATATCCAGCTAAAAATAATCTTGGACCATGCGAAGATCTAAAAATGCAGGATAAAAAAAATGGTGCTGAGAGGATAGCCGGCGACGAGCATAGAGGAAAGCTCCGACGAGCAGAGAAGAGCCTCCGACGAGAGGGAGAAGCGAAGGAGTTCTTGTTCGTCTCCAGCGAAGGATTTGCAGAGAAGGATCCTTGGGCGGAGAGCAGAGAGTAAAGCCGGCGTTGAGCAGAGAGGAAAGCTCCGGCAGTAGAGAAAAGTCTCCGGCGAGAGGGGGAAGCGAAGGATTTTTCTTCCGTCTCGAGCGAAGGATTTGCGGAAAGGAATCAGGCGTATTGGGGGGGGGGGGGGGAGCCGGGGCAGATAGCTTTTCGCGTGAAAAAAATGCATGCACTGATACACGTAAGCAACTGGTGTCCTGTGGTTGCGTTTAACCCAAAAAACGCTAAATATAACGTTTTGCGTTTACATCCGCTGCCCCCAAACATCTACAAAACGACAATGTCGTTTTTAAATAAATGCCACCGCTGTAAAAAAAACCTCCCAAACAGGGCCTAAATTAAGTAGTCTTCCTTCACCACTGCACAAAATCAATGTTCTTTTAATGAAAATGTGATGGAGATCGACACTGGACTATAGGTCATCCGTCGACGGGGTTCACTTTCGTATATTCATGCAGGAGGCAATGATCATCGGCGATCTGAGACTGCGAGCGTGTACGGCTCGGCGTTTTATTATTTATGTATTTTGGTTTATTTATTTGGACATGTTTTTTAGTGTTTTAGGACATCGGGCGTAACAGTCAATTATAGCCGTTCACGCCCGATGCCCAACTGCCCCCTTTTGTTATAAATAAGGGCAAATGTTCTCATTTTTATTTCATTGTTAATTTGTGAGAGATTCCAGACCGACAATCATCCGTGGTGCGACGCCGCGAAACCCCGTGGTGCGACGTCTCGACTTCGCTTTTCATTTTCCCGTTTTCCTTTCAGTTATTTTCTTATCCCCCGCGAGCCTTCACTATTTTCCCCTCTAATCCCACGATCTCCTCTGTAAACCGACACTGTTCATCTCTGAACCGCTCGACTCATCTCCCCTCGTTTCTCCAGCCGCTCGGCTGCTAGCGAAATCACCTCCATTCGCAAGCCTCGTCCTCCTCCAGTCGTCCCTGGCCGACGAGCAAGCCGATGCCCTCACCCCACATCACCACGCAGGTTGACGGCCCTACTCCTTCGTCAACCTCTCGTCGCCTGTTACAGTAAAAGCCGCACGCCATTTTCCTTGTTCCCCCACATTCCTGCTTCTCTCCTCCCACGTTTCTCATCCAGAAATCGAAAACGAGGACTATCAACCCTTGTCTACTGTGCTTCTCCCTCAACCTCTTTCCTTGTCGTTGGAACCACCAAACTCCTCTACCACCCGATTTCCAGCTTCCATTCCCTCCACCAACAACAAACCCTAATTCCTACAGCCATCCCACCACCACTCCTGTGCCTCCACATTCCCACATCACTTCCTTCCTGCAGTCCACCTCCGACAGGCCTACCTCCAGGGATCTGCTCCCACTGTCGCTGCCGGATCTCCAATGCTATGTGAGTCTTATTGTATTGTGCTTATTTTCTTCATTATTGAGTATTGGGAAAACAGTTCATGCTTGTTTGGGTACTTTGATCTCTTAGTGTATTCGTTCTTTATTGTCTTTGTTCTATAGAGCTTAATCGTGGAAATTGTAGTAGATAACACTTTGTTCGAATGTTAACGTAGTTTGCTTGTGCGCCGGAAAATTATTAATCATCTTGGGTTAACTTATTCACTTATAAAATCATCACGGCAAAATTTTATTTCCGGATTATAAGTTTTAAAACCCATTTGCATTTATTTGAGTCCAATTTGCATCACAATCACTTAGGGTTACATTAGTGTCGGCACACCCACGTCACACGGCCTGCCCTGCGTCAAAATGTCTCCTTCCAAATAGGACACTTAATTACTTGTTTTCTTTCCTATAACAATGCCTCCTTCCCCAAAAGGCTAATGACATTCCCTCATTAATCGCTGGACCCTTCCTGGGTCTGAATGCATCCGCCACTGGTAGACCTCCAAGTGTGGCTGGGTGGAGTGTGATTGATCCTATGGGTCCACCGGGTGCAATGGACGCAGTCGGTTCTTCAACCATGCTCGTAACAATACTTCCTCCAGGGAGACTTTTCTTGTCCCCAAGGCACAATAATAATGGAAATTGTTGGGAAAATCCTGTTATATCAATCAAAGTGTGCCTTCCACAGGTATCCGCACCAGTGGATTAAGAGTTGACTTGAAGGGGATTCTTTCTTCTTTGAAATAAATAACTAGTGTTTACATTGGCCTTGATGGTGGTTAATTTATAGAGATGTTGCGTGCAGGTGGAGCTTTTTGGCCAGTATTGTTCGTGGCTATGATTGCTGCATTAATTGCAAGCAGGGCAATGACAACTGCAACTTTTTCATGCATAAAGAAAGCAACAGCTCTGGGCTGTTTTCCACGCCTGAAAATAATACACACATCCCGAAAGTTCATGGGCCATATATATATCCCAGTCATAAACTGGTTTTTACTGGTCTTTTGTCTGGGATTTGTTGCGACATTTCAAAGTATAAATGAGATCGGCAACGCATACGGTACATAATTCTTTTTTAGTATGCTTTCTTTTATTCTGATCATGTTCTAGAGGTGTATTTGAATGAATAGAAAAAAAAACTGATTAGAATAACCATCGAATCAATGTAGGTATTTTATCCATTAGTGTCCATGTAAATGAGACTATTGTGCATGTAAAAAATACCTTGTTATTTGATTGAAAAGATCCTTTACACTCAAAAAATTTAGTTTGAAACTTACATGTTTGATATAAATCATGTCTTACCATGTTTTGCCTGCCAGTATGCTTTTTTCTTTTTGTGAGCAATTTTTCCTGATGAAATTGGCTCAAATGATGAATTTTATTGTTATAACTTATATAACAAAATAGAAATCTAGCACAAGATTTACGTTGATGCATGCGTGCATGTGTTTATATAAATAATGAAGAGTAATGCTCTGGTACACTCCAAGTTTCCAATTTTTTTTTCATAATTATTACATTTGAATCAAATAAGCTAGATTTTGACAGTAGCGCACTTGTAGTCAAGGTCATTAGTCCATTTGAATACTAGTTAAATGAAGCTTCATAAAGACTGTTAAATTAAAACATATGCATACATCATAATCCATGCAAACATCAAATTGAATATAGATAGATAGTAATGGTAGTCTGTTATGGGTCCCAATATCTGTCGCCGATAATATTACACATTTTTATGAGTCTTTATGTATTGAGTTCAAGTTGTATGAGTCGAGTCTTATCAAATCGTCGAGTCATTATAGTCTTTATGTTTTAGTGCTATGCTCGTCTCTTTCATATTGGGCTTGTTTACGCCCGTGACGTTGTAGTCTATAAATAGACACCTTGGGTAATGTATGAGATTATGAATGAAGTTATAAAAGTTCTCTTCCTCTCTCTAGTTCCCCTTCCTCTCTCTCTAGTTCTTTCTCCTTCATCCCCATTCTAAGATTTGGGTGAGCAAAGCTCCCCTCTTCCCCCTTCTTCTTCTTCATTCCCCTTCGGGTGAGCTTGACTCCCTTGTATCTCTGCCTCCACCACCACCGCCACCACCACCAGCGAGATCCCGAAGACGTTACGAGCTAGGCCCATAACAAATTGGTATAGAGCCCCCTTCCTCAGATCCACGCTTCCCTTCCATAGCCATCTTCGATCCCCTTCGCCAACTTCAGCTGGTGCTCGAATAGATCGGTCGATCCCGTGGGTCATCGTCGTCCAGGAAAACAGAAACGCACGCACACATCGACAAACCCTTCAGCGACCATTCCGTTAGTTCCAACCGCTCGATGAGTATACTGTTTTTCCCGCTGTCCAGTCTAGCCACAACTTCCGTCGACGCTCCAGCCCGCTTCATCGAGCTGAATGCCATTCCTCCCGCCTGCTCCTTTTTACGCTGACCATGCCCGACGTGAACGATGACCCTATCTGAAGCCCGAGGATCAATCGGGCATGCTGAAGAGATAGCGTACATCTTCGAGCAATAATGCACGTCTGTCCATCATTCAGGACTGCTGAAGCTTGTGCCACTCGCCTGTCGTTCCATCTCATCGAGCACCCAAACCGCTTCCAACACGATCTTTTGATCTACTATATGAACCTCATCAGTCAATGAACTTGGTGTTGTATGTCTTTCACCCTTGACCCCCCCCCCCCCCCCCCCCCCCCCCCCCCCCCCCCCCCTCACTGCTGCTCGAGCTCGAGCCCTTTCTTGTTACTAACCTGTTAATTAATTCTTCTGGATTAATTGATTAATTACTTCTTTCGGAATGAAGATAAGCGCCACCGATCAAGCTATTCTTCGTTCTATGCTGTTGACGATGGCTTCATACAAGGCCTCAATGTCGCGACTCGCTGCCGACGTCGCCTGATATGTGATGTCTGGACACATCGACTTCACGCTTCCATCAACGTTGTCGTCGTCCTAGCCTGCACATGATGCCGCCCCTCCATCCCAACTTGCCCTATTCCACCGCAGCCTACAATTGCTCCACCTAGGTCGCTTATTATGCTGTTGCAAACCATGCCACTACCGAACCCTGCAAGTCGCCTCCAGACGCAACTTCCACCTCCCTCACCGTCGATCCCACCGGTTTTGAGCGCCACACCAGTTAAGTTGTCGGTCATCGCCATTCCGCACCCACAGCTTCTGCCGGCTGCTTCTGTTCTACTGATTCATCCCCAGTCACCGATTTAGACGGCTTCGAGCTCTGCTCCATTGGTGAGTATCATCGTGCCAGTGCAGTCACGCCTGCTCACAGTCATCCCCATTATGCAGGATTTTGTCCTCGATCCTTCACAACCTCCAGACAGTCATCATCATACGGTTACCCGACCGTCCCACTCCCCCGAGCCCTTTTAGTAGCATCATCTGCCAAGACATCAATGTGCACGAGACGAACGTTCCACTCGAGGCAACTTCTACTGCAGCAACATGCTATAAGGACTGTTCTGTCGAAAAATTAAGGAACTAGATGATCTCGCCATCCGAGTTTCATTCGAGCTTGAGGACAAACTCGAAAAGAAGGACGGGTGGAATGTTATGGGTCCCCACTATCTGTCACCGGTTATATTGCGCATATTTTTATTACGGGTCTTTTTGTGAGTTCGAGTTGTATGAGTTGAGTCGTATCAAGTCGAGTTATTAGAGTCTTATTGCTTTAGTGTTGTGCTCATCTCTTTTATAATAAGTTTACGCCCATGCCGTTGTAGTCTATAAATAGATCACTTGAGTCCTGTATGATGTTATGAATGAAGTTATGAAAGTTCTCTTCCTCTCTCTAGTTCCCCTTTCTCTATGTAATTTTTCTCCTTCATCCCAATTCTAGGGTTTGGGTGAGCAAAGCTCCCCTCTTCCGCCCTTCTTCTCCTTCGCCCCCCTTTGGGTGAGCTCGGCTCCCTTTTATCTCCGCCTCCACCACTACCGACAAGATCCCGTCGACATTACGATCTAGGCCCTTAACATAGTCATTTCTGAAAAGTTCTACACCAATTTAGCTTTCTGCTTGTGTGAAGTTACAACTAAAATATGAACCTGGAAATTTTCTTAAAAGTTCTACACCAATTTATCTTTCTACTTGTGCGAAATTACTGCTAAAATGAATTGGAGAATGCTCCAGCCGATTCAGTCATGGAGAGATGCATATTCTTCATCTCCCATATTAGCTCAACTTTTTCATTGTATCTTTTCTTAGGTCACTGTACAATAAAAAAAATCCAGGAATTTTTACATAAAGCCCCCCAAACAATACTGAAATTATACCAATAAGATTCAATTTTCACAGTCAAACTAATAAGTATATATTTATCATTCCTAGCTGATGACTAACCTTTTGTTTGGTAGGACGATGACTAATCTTTGAACCATGGCTTGTGGAGACCTTTTTTCAAGATGATTACAATTTGTTGCCTAGTAAAACTATAAGTCATACTTATAGTCCCATCATCATTGTTTTCATTTATAAAGTGTCTGTCCACTTCTATGTGTTTTGTAGGTCATGGTGGGCAGGTCATGAGCAATGTTCACATCAATTTTATTGTCACAATCCAACCTCATATCGTCTCTACCTTCTACTATGAGCTCCTCCAAAAAGTGCTTAAGCCAAACTCCTTCACATATGCTATGGGAAAGGACAGAATACTTTGCTTCAACGCTACTTCAATGATATCAAGTTTTTGCTTCCATGTCATGAAATTATCTTACACAAAAGTACAGTATTTAGATGTAGACCTATCAACAGCTAACCCCACCTAGTCATCAACGATGTATATTTCAACCAATTTGTAATTGCACTCCCCCCATGGAGAAGCATCCCCATCCAGTCATCATCGACTTACTAACCCCTTTATGTACGGTGCTTCTCCATGGAGTACATAAATCGACTTACTAAGCCCACATCAACTTACTAACTCCTCCCTCTTTACCTTCAAGTACATAAATAGACTTACTAAGCACTTTTATGTTATGGACCGCTCATTCACGGGCTTAATCCCGCCTGTCGAGCCACATAACAGGGCCGCGGCCCGCACACCCCAACCCACCACCGCACGCGCGACAGGTTGTTGAGGCCGAGTCTCGAACCCTTTACCTCCTTGATGAGAGGCAGTTAACGCTTGCCCTCATCACCAACTGAGCCGATCAGTTGGTGATGAGGGCAAGCGTTAAGTGCCTCTCATCAAGGAGGTAAAGGATTCGAGACTCGGCCTCAACAACCTGCCGCGCCGAGAACATGTGCGGTGATGGGTTGGGGTGTGCGGGCCGCGACCCTGTTATGTGGCTTGACCGGCGTGATTATGCCCGTGAATGAGCGATCCATAACAGGAGACTTCGTCGATGAGGACTAATTTTGCTACAAGGAGAGACCCTGAAAAATTTCCACATCTGAGAGGAAGATCGACAACAGAGATTAAGTAATTCTGATGGCAAGAAAGGGCTAGCTTCAACATGCACAATGCGTTGTGAGTTCCATCAACTGCCGACTGGAGATAGATCACAAAGGTGAATGGTGAGGAAGATTGACAGGTCGGTCACAAGTGCATGCTACCATATGTCCAGACTCTGCTCTACTTCGGCCCTGTTATGAATGCCTGCTCACATTCGACACAACTTTGTTGATGATGATTTCTATTGACAGTAACCTATCTCTGATACCATAAAAGATGAACTTGGAGAATGCTCCATTTTTCATTTTATCTCTTCTTAGGTCATGGTAGAATAACAACAATAAATTCAAGAATATTTGCACATGACCTAAGAATACTGAAATTGCACCAGTAATGTTCAACTTATCGTTGTAACAAAAGTTAAATGACTTCTTAAAGTACTGGAGGATCCTAATATAAAACGATGTTGAATAACTGCTGCAATGGCAGAGGATTCAAGTTGCGAGCGGTGTTGTGGATTTCTACATTTCTTTTATCTGTTTTTTCTTTGACAATCTTTAACGGTCAAGGTAGTTCAATTCGACTAATTCCTTTGCTTTTTCATCCTTCCATAAAAAACACTTGAATTTCAAGAAGAGAATAAAAAGATCTAAGGTGGGTACAATGATTTTGATGACATGATTATTAATGATGCAAAGCAATCTGGATCGTCGGTGTGAGTTACTGGGCCTCCATCATTACCTTTACCTTCAAAGAAATTAAAGCATCAGTTTCTTATGTCTTAAATGTTTTAAATAGTATTTATGTAACTGCTATTTTGTAGCCTTATATAAATCAAGCCCTGTACTGAGATAAAATCAATCAAATGGAATGAAATGTTTGTCTGCTCTATCTCTTTTTCTTCTTGTTCTATTTTTCATTTTAACATTGGTATCAGAGCCAATGGAATGATCTTTGGATCTTATCACCTCCCATAAGCCATGGCTTCATCATCTACCTCTCAATCCTTCTCTCAATCCTCTATCCCAGTCTTCACCGGTGATATGTATGATTATTGGAGCATCAAGATGAGAACTTTACTCTCATGACCTATGGGACATTGTGAACGACGGTGTTACCACCTTCTCCAAAGTTGCAGAGGGAACTCCCCCACAAATCAACAAAGAAGAGAGGATGAAGAACTCACGTGCGTTACACATAATCCAGCACATCGTCTCTGATGAAATATTCCCTCGCATAATGGGAACTACCTCTGCAAAGGTGGAATGAGACACACTCAAGGAAGAATTCATCGACATAGAGAAGGTAATTTCCATCAAATTACAAACAATGTGGAGAGAATTTGAAAATCTCCATATGAAGCCAAATGAAAGTGTGAAAGACTTCTTTGGAAGAACTAGCACACTCATCAATCAGATGAGGGTTATGAGAGAAGTCATTGAGGATACAAAGATTGTTCTAAAAATCCTACGATGTCTCTCTTTCTCTTATGCCGACCCCACTATGGTGGGATAAAGGTTGAGTGTTGTTGTGTTGTTGTTGTTGTCTCTCTTTCTCATATAACCCGCTGTAACAGCCATTGAAGAAGCTCGAGACCTCAAAACTCTGACTCTAGCTCAACTTCAAGGCTCTCTTCTTGCTTATGAAGAGCGGCTCAAAAAGGATCCTGGCACCATGGGAACAACTTTTCAAATGAAAATGCAACTCCATAGGAACCCAGATAAACGGAAATCGACATATACCCTCATGCTAAAACCTTCCTATCCCTGGAAACCTTCCCCCAGAGGTAGAGGTAGAGGAAGAGGGTCACCACAAAACCAAGAAAAGCAAGGTTTGTTCTGCACGCTCTGCAAAAGAACAAAACATGAGCTAAAAGATTGTTTCTTCAGGTGCAAAAGATACAAGAGGGGAATTCACTTTGAGAAAGATTGTTGGTTCAACCAAAGGGAAGAACTCAATGTCTGTGAAAAGGATGGCAAAGACACTAAAGGAGAACCACAAGAAACAAAAATTGAGCAGCTATTTGTCACCCGTTTCAACTCTGAAATTACAAACTGCTGCGACTGGATGATCCAGCCACATGTGCCACTCAAAATCTATCTTTACCTCACTTGATGATACTTTCAATCAGAGGTATTTCTTGGTGATGGTACTTCCAAGAAGATAGAAGGGAAAGGGGCAATAGAAATATTAACAGATCATGGTGCCTCCAGGTTTATTCAGAATGTGCTGTGGGTGCCTGAATTAACTCAAAATTTCCTAAGTGTGGGTCAGCTCATACAAAGGGGATACATTGTCAACTTCCATGAAAAGCCTGCATCATCTTTGAAACGCCCTCCGGTGACCTGATTGCCTCGGCTCCAATGTCCCAGAATCAGATTTTTTCAATCAAATTGAATCCTGCCGGTCATAGGGCCTCACCTGCCACAAGGTTGCCTCAATGACAATGTGCTATAGCATCATCAGTTAGGTCACCTTCACTGGGATGCAATCCAGAAAATGGTTCAGCAAAAACTTGCCATTGGCCTACCAAAATTAAAGGTTCAGAAAGAGTTCTGTGAAGACTGCACAGCGGCCAAATCTCACAGTTTGACCTGTCCTCACCTATCCATCAGTCAGAGTAGCCCGCCTCTAGAACTTATACATGCAGACTTATGGGGACCAACTTCCTGTGACTCAATTGGAGGAATGAGGTTTTATCTTCTACTTGTAGATGACCACACAAGATTCATGTGGATATACTTTATCTCTCACAAACATGAGGCATTTGATACTTCAAAACATTAAAAAATCAAATTGAGAAACAACTTGGATACCCCATCTCTGCTCTTAGAACTGATTGAGGAGAGTTTCTATCCAACTCATTCTCTCAGTTCTGCCTAGAGCAAGGTATCAGGAGGGACCTCACTGCACCAAGGACCCCTCAACAAAATGATGTTGTAGAACGACGCAATAGAACTATTTTGGAAATGGCTAGAGTCATGATGTTCACTACCAATGTACCAAAACATTTCTGGGCAGAAGCCTGCAATAATGCATTGTATCTGCTAAACCGATGCCACACCACATCCACCCCTTTATCCACACCATATGAAGCCCTCCATAACAAAAAACCAAAACTGCAACATCTCAAGACCTTTGGATGCCTTGCCTATCCACTGAAAGAGAAGTCAGATAAACTAGAACCAAAAGCAGAGAAGTATCTTTTCATTGGTTATTGCAGCAATTCAAAAGCTTATCGTCTTTTCGATCCTACTCATAACAAGCTCTTCATCTCTCGGGACGTTATCTTCAATGAGTCTCAGGGGTGGGCTTGGGAAGCCCAATGACTAGACACTGACATTGCTTCCAATTCACCATCTTTCTTCTCTCCCGGGGTTGAGTTGTGGTCTATACCCCCAACTCCATCCATCCGGAAGATGAAATTCCTATTACATAAGAAGAAGAACAAGACTTGGCAAGCCCACTATCATCATTGCTTCAGAAGATGCGATCCATTGCAGACATTTATCAATCCTGCAACCTTGCTGCATTTCCAAATACTCCTTCCTCATACGATGAAGCCGCCACCAAACCAGAATGGATTCAAGCCATGAAAGAGGAAATTGAAATGGTGTACAAAACAAGACATGGATACTTACAGAAAGCCCTCCTCACAAAGAAGTCATTGGGCTCAAGTGGATTTACAAAGTAAAAACAAATGAGGCAGGTAAAATTATTCGATATAAAGCGCGCATAGTTGCTAAAGGATTTTCTTAGGTTCCAGGCGGGGTTATGAAGAAACCTTCCCTCCCGTGGTGCCTATGGAGACAATCAGGATGCTCCTTGCTACTGCAATCCAAAATAAATATTCAATCCATTAAATGGATGTAAAATCTGCGTTTCTAAATGGAACCATCACTGAAGAAATCTACGTGCACCAACCTCAGGGATTTGAGGCTCCAGGTGAAGAACATAAAGTTTATTGTCTTGCAAAAGCTCTCTATGGGCTTAAACAAGCTCCGCGCGCGTGGAATAACAACATTGATCAACATCTCATCAGTTCTGGCTTTGAGCGCTACCCGGTGGAGCCATCCATCTATGCAAGAGGACATCAAGGTGAAATCATCATTCTACTTCTTTATGTAGATGATTTGATTATAACAGGGTCATCGCCTGAGATGCTGAACGAAATTAAAATGAATCTAATGAAACAATATGAAATGTCTGACCTCGGACTCATGAGGTTCTTCCTCGGAATTCAAGTCACTCAGCATCCTAAGTACATTTTTCCGTCGCAAGAGAAATATGTTCGAGATTTGCTAGCCAAATTTCAGCTAGATCATGCTAACCCCTCTGCAACGCCAATGGCTGCTGCCGATAAGTTGGAGAAGCGAAAAAAGAAGAAGAATCTTTCAATCCAGAGACCTACAGATCCCTGATTGGGTCCCTGATTTAGCTCACCAATACCAGGCCGACCTAGAATATGCTGTAAATGTTCTATCTCGTTTTGTTGGTGATCCTAGCAAACTACATTTTGCTTCTGCCAAATGCGTTCTCCGCTATATTCAAGGGACTGCTATGTATGGTCTCTTTTATAAATTTCAGCCATAGAACAACCTTGTGGGGTATTGTGACCCTGATTGGGTCCCTGATTTATCTCACCAATACCAGGCCCGACCTAGAATATGCTGTAAATGTTCTATCTCCTTTTGTTGGTGATCCTAGCAAACTACATTTTGTTGCAGCCAAATGCGTTCTCCGCTATATTCAAGGGACTGCTATGTATGTTCTCCTTTACAAATTTCAGCCAGAGAACAACCTTGTGGGGTATTGTGACCCTGATTTGGTCCCTGATTTATCTCACCAATACCAGGCCCGACCTAGAATATGCTGTAAATGTTCTATCTCGTTTTGTTGGTGATCCTAGCAAACTACATTTTGCTGCAGCCAAATGCATTCTCCGCTATATTCAAGGGACTGCTATGTATGGTCTCCTTTACAAATTTCAGCCAGAGAACAACCTTGTGGGGGTATTGTGACTCTGATTGGGGAGGATGCGTTGACGATCGCACAAGCACCGGCGGATACCTATTTCTTCTAGGGGTAAACCCATATCCTGGTGCTCTCGAAAACAACAGACGGTGGCGTTGTCATCTACGGAAGCGAAATATATGGCCTTAACCTCTGTAGGTTGTGAAGGCATTTGGATAGAGAAAGCCCTAAACTTTGTGAAGAAAGAAGGAAATGAAAAGCAACAAGCCCTAATCCAACTGTGATAACATATCTGCGATTTCACTGGCCAAGAATCCAGTGTTCAACAACCGCAGCAAGCACATACAGTTGCGGTATCACTCTATCAGAGAGCTCGTTGAAATGAAGAAGATAGAGCTACAGTTCTGTGGTGAAGATCGCGGATATTATGACGAAGGTCCTCCCGCGCGTTCGATTTATGGAAATGAGGAACAGTATTTCCGTCACCTCTTGTCCAACTTGAGGGAGGAGATTAATGATGCAAAGCAATCTGGATCGCTGGTGTCAGTTACTGGGCCTCCATCATTGCCGTTACCTTCAAAGAAACTAAAGCATCAATTTCTTATGTCTTAAATGTTTTAAATAGTATTTCTGTAACTGCTATTTTGTAGCCTTATATAAATCAAACCCTGTACTGAGATAAAATCAATCAAATGGAATGAAACGTTTGTCTGCTCTATCTCTTTTTCTTCTTGTTCTGTTTTTCGTTTTCTAACAATGATAAACATTTTTCTTTGATCTCTTCATATAAGGCATTATTTAAATTCTGACTGTGTTTAGTTCATTTAGTGGAAGTCTTTAGCTTTGTGATGCCTGATGGCTATATTTTAATACCTCTCAAAAAATCCCTCAAATTCTAATATTGAGGTTCTGCCACAGGCATTGCTGAAGTCGGAGTTATGATGGTGACCACAGTCCTTGTGACGATTATTATGCTCCTCATATGGCAGATCAACATTTTTCTAGTGTTATTCTTTTTTACTTTCTTCCTGGGCTTCGAGTTACTTTTCTTTTCGTCAGTTTTGGGTGGAGTGACCGACGGAAGCTGGGTTTTGTTGGTGTTCGCCGCAGTTTTGTTTATGATTATGTATATTTGGAATTATGGAAGCAAGTTGAAGTACGAAACAGAGGTTAAGCAGAAGTTATCAATGGATTTGATGCTGAAACTTGGTTGCAATCTTGGTACTATCAGAGCACCTGGTATAGGGCTAGTTTACAACGAACTGGTGAGAGGGATCCCTGCAATATTTGGACACTTTCTAACTACCCTTCCGGCGATTCACTCCATGATCATTTTCGTGTCCATTAAGTATGTTCCGGTTCCTGTGGTGCCACAAAATGAGAGGTTTCTTTTCCGACGCATCTGCCCTAAGAGCTATCACATGTTCCGTTGCATTGCTAGGTATGTATGACTACTCACTTTTTTCCAACTGCGAGGATTGTTTGCAAATTGTTTCTTTTATTTATCTATTTAAAATTTAACTCAGCCCATATATAGATTTGACATTATTCTTATGCATTTAAATAACTTTTTTTTTATCATTTTATTGCTTTGTACACATTTTTTTATGTATGATATTTAGGTTTTGCTCTAGTAGACACACTTTAGGACACTGATTTTAGGCTTTGATCACAATTTTTTTTCTTGATTATATTCATAAGAAAAGATTCATGCGTGCATATTGAGACTTTAGTCCCGCATATGGAAATTCATGCAGCCTTGCGCACTTAGCATAAATCCTAGACCGTTTTGCCTGCAACCAATAGGGTTTAGGCTAATGAAGAATTTAGTACCACATATGGATACTCATAAAGCCGTGCTCACTTCATATAGCCTATAGAATGTTCCATCTATAACCAATGGTTTTAGGTTAGATACATGGGTTCTAACATGGTACTAGAGTAGTCTAACCCTAATGGTCCACTCCCACATCACACAATTAGAAAAATTCATGTGTTAGAGGCCGAAGACCCTACACGTGAAATAACGTATTGAGAATTTAATTTCACATTAGGAAGCTCACGTAGCCCTGAGCACTTCATATCAACTTTGTGTAGTGAAACGAAAGAACTTAGGTCTCCAAAGTGGAGGCCTACTATATATATAACATATATCCAAGATAATTACAAATAAGCACTACACCAAAATATACAAATACACAGATAATAATAACTCCAATAGTCCCCCTCAAGTTGGAGCAAAGATGTCAATCATGCCCAGCTTGGAAATGGTCAAATCTGATCGAGTCGGACCAACAGCTTTAGTGAAGGCGTCAGCAAGCTGGTCGGTAGAGGATACGTAAATAGGAAGAATAGTCCCGGTACGAACGTGATCTCGCAGAAAATGAACATCCATCTCAATATGCTTGGTGCGCTCATGTAGCACCGAGTCCTGAGTAAGAAGGAGAGCAGATTTATTATCACAGTAGAGAGTCGAGCCAGTAGTGAGGGATAGGCCGAGTTCAGTCAGCAGCGATTGTAGCCAAACCAACTCAGTAACGCCATGGGCCATAGCTCGGTACTCGGATTCAGCTGACGAGCGAGATACAATAGGTTGTTTCTTACTCCGCCAGGAGATAAGATGATCACCATGGAAAACACAGAGACCGGATGTGGAGCGCCGATCGGTCAGAGAGCCAGCAAAATCAGCATCAGTGAAGCATGAGAGACTGGAGGTACTATCGGTCCGATAGAACAACCCAAGTCCAGGAGAGCGCTTAAGATAGCGAAGAACACGACGAGCAGCCTCTAGATGAGAGGTCCTGGGAGAATGCATAAACTGGCTCAAAATGCCGACTGAGAAACTGATGTCCGGCCTAGTATTGGTCAAGTAGATCAAGCGACCAACCAGGCGCTGGTACTGAGAGGGGTCCGGTAGAGGATCACCAGATTCAGCATGAAGACGATGGTTGGTATCCATAGGTGTACTCGCAGGACGACACCCAAGTAGACCCGTGTCCCAAAGAAGGTCTAAGGTGTACTTGCGCTGCGATATGGAGATTCCCTTCTGAGAGCGAGCAACTTCAATCCCAAGGAAGTAACGGAGGGGTCCCAGGTCTTTCACCTTAAAGACTGAGCGTAATGTAGCTTTCACCTCAGAGATGCCAGAAGAGTCATCCCCGGTGAGAATAATGTCGTCAACATAGACCAAGACAATGTCACGACGACCCTCTGGAGTGGCACGAATGAAGCAAGTGTGATCTGCACGGCACTGAGTGAAGCCGGACTTGAGGATAACTGAGCTGAACCGTTCAAACCAGGCACGCGGAGACTGCTTTAAGCCGTACAAAGATTTGTGCAGTCGACATACTCTCCCTGAATACTCCCCCTTAAGGGCAAACCCTGGAGGAGGAGCCATATAAACCTCCTCCTGTAAATCTCCATGCAGGAAAGCATTTTTGACATTGAGCTGGTGGAGCGGCCACGCCCGAGAAGCAGCAAGCGAGAGAAGAAGGCGGACACTGGTCAACTTAGCCACAGGAGCAAACGTGGCGCCAAACTCGTCGGGAGCCTGAGTAAAGCCCTTGGCCACCAAACGATCCTTATATCGATCAATTGCTCCATCAGCAGGGTACTTCACAGTATAGACCCATTTGCACCCAACTGCGCGTTTTCCGGCAGGAAGAGGAACCAGAGACCATGTCCCAGTACGATGGAGAGCAGACATCTCCTCCTCCATGGCCTGAACCCACCGCGGGTCAAGGAGAGCCTCAGCGGTCGAAGCAGGTAGGCGAACAGAATCAGCAGCAGCAACAAAAGCCTGGTAAGATGGTGAGAAACGCTGGTAGGAAACAACACTAGCCAACGGGTGCTCCGTAACAGGAGGGCGAGCACAAGCACGCTTACCCTTGCGCAGGGCAATGTGTAAGTCAACAAAAGTAGTAGAGAGAGACTCAAGAGAGGTACCTGTGACCGGAAGGGGCTGCTGATCCGGGACTGGAGGAGAAGTGGGTGTACGCTGGCGGCGAGAGTAAGTCAGCAGGACAGGCGGAGCGGCAGGTGGATCAGTGATTGGGGAAGGCGGAACAACCGGAAGAGGTTGCACAACGGTAGGAAGAATATGTGAAGACAAATGGGCTGAGAAGAAGGGAATCTCCTCGTGAAATGTTACATCCATGGAGTAAATAACTCGTCTCAACTGAGGGTCATAGCATCGGTAACCCTTAGTGGTAGTGGAGTAGCCGAGGAAAAGACAACGGATGGCCTTGTCGTCGAGTTTAGTCCGAGAAGGGCGACGGTCCTGGACAAAACACACACAACCGAAGACGCGGAGGGGAATGGGAAAGGCGGAGACGGAGGGATGGATGAGGCTGTAGGGGGTAACGCCACCTAAAGGACGAGAGGGAGTCCTATTAATAAGGAAAGTTGCTGTAAGAAGGGCAACACTCCAATAGGACTTGGGAACATTCATTCCCCGAAGAAGACAACGAACAGAGTCCAAAAGGTGGCGGTTTTTTCGTTCAGCTACCCCATTCTGCTCGGGGGTACCAGGACACGAAAATTGGTGGAGAGTGCCTTCATCCCGGAGGAAGTGATCAAAAGAACGAGAAGAATATTCACCCCCATTGTCGGAGCGAAGAATGTGAACATGTGTGCCATGCTGAGTCTGTATCATACGAGAAAACTGAGAATAAACAGATAAGACCTCATATTTATTTTTTAGGAGATAAACCCATAAGCAACGAGAATTGTCATCTATAAAAGTCACAAAATAAGAGAAACCATCAAATGATATAACAGGGGCAGGGCCCCACACATCAGAATGAACTAATTCAAAACAAGAGGTAGCACGACTAACAGAAGGAACATATGTGCTACGTGTGTGCTTCGACAGTTCACATACATCACAGCGAAAAGGAAAAACAAAGGACACATCTGGACAGACAGACATCATCCGCTGAGGGCTAGCATGGCCGAGACGTGCGTGCCAAAGCGAGCTGGATGACAAAACATGTGACGCTGCAGAAGAGGTAGACGGACAGATGTCGGTGGTGGTGGTCGCAGCAGTGGGAGAAGGTAGCTCCAGGTAGTACATTCCACTCCTCTCATATCCCGTACCAATAGTCCTCCCGGATCTTAGGTCCTGAAAAACACAACGATCAGAAAAGAAAGTTACTGAGCAGTTTAAAGACCGAGTAATACTACTAACAGAGATTAGGTTGAGAGCCAACTGAGGTACAAGGAGAACAGATTCAAGAGAGAAAGAGGAGGAGAGAGGGACGGTGCCACGCCTGAGGACGGGGGTAACTGAGCCATCAGCAAGGCGCACATCCCGGTGGGAACATGGGACAACCTGAAGCAGACGGGAAGACGTATCAGTCATGTGGTCAGTTGCTCCAGAATCAATCACCCAGGGTGACGAATCCTGATCAACCGTGGCCACGGAGCAAGCAAACGGAGTACCTGATGAAGAAGAGACCGTGGAAGTAGAGGCAGTAGTGGAAGGCTGAGACTGCTTGAACTACTGAAACTGCTGAAACTGGGCCATCATCTGACTGAACTCAGAGGAGTTGGCACCCAAAGTGTGCTCAACTGACTCGGAAGACTCGGCAGAAGCAACAGTGTGTCTGGGGACACCACCAGGACTGGGACGCTCAGAGCCCTTCAGGTGGGGGTATAGCTGATAGCAGCGACTACGGTCATGATACAGGCGTCCACAGTGAGAGCAAGGGCCAGGAGGGCCCGCAGAGCCACGACCACCAGGAGAGCCACGACCGCCAGAACGACCACCCCGGTTCTGAGAGCCGGAGGTGGGAGGCCGGTAAGAGGCAGCAAGGGCCATCTGTTCAGTAGGGAGAGAAGAGGTAGTACGGACGCCAGAAAGACTAGATTGCCTCTGCATACGCTTCTCATGCTCTGCAACAATGGAGTAGGTCTCAAGAAGATCAGGCAAAGGAGACATACCCACAATCTGAGCACGGGTAGACTCAAATTCGGGGCGAAGCCCCATCAAGAACTGATATGTTTCCCGTCGCTGTCGCTGTTTCCGAATAAGAGCAATATCATTGGTAAACTCCAGGTCGCTAAGAGGCTCAAGATCGCTTAGCTCAAGAAAACGATCCTGAAGGTAAGTGAAGTATTCCTGAACAGAACGCTCCCCCTGAGTGGCGGAAGCGATGTCCTGAAAGATGCCGAAGATCTGGGCATCAACCCGCGTATGACCAAAGGTGCGCTGGAGGGCAGACCATAGTTCAGAGATATCCTCAAAACGCATAAACTGACTGAAGATGCGAGGCTCCATCGAGCACTGAATCCATCCAAGAACCATGTATTTTTCGGTCGACCACTTGACCAACTCCTCCTTTTTGTCATCCTTGTCGGTCGGTTGGGGCATAGAGGGGCCGCCGGTCAGCCATGAAAGCTTATTCCGACCGACGAGAGCAACCTTCATCGAGGTCGCCCACGAAGGGTAGTTTTTCTCATTGAGGAGAATGCTAGTGATCCGTCCCGTAGAGGATCCATAGGTATCCTTGGACTCCATGAAGAAAGAAGATCCCTCCCGCAAAGGAGATCGGGGACCGAAGGAAGAAGAAGGGGCTGGCGCGTTGGAGGAGACGACACGGAGCCGACGGCAGAAGGGGCCGGCAGCGGACTGCTGGAGGCTGCAGGAGGCTGAATCCGGCTGGCTGCAGGAGGCAGCTGGAGAGGCGGATATCGCAGCGGCAGCAGGAGGCGAGAACAGCCGCGGGAAAGACGAAGAAGCGCCGAAGAACTGCGAAAAGAGGAGATCGGCGCTGGACGCACGAAGAGCAGCGACAGCAGGAACAGGAACTGGACGCACGAAGAGCTGCCGAAGAAGCGTCGAACAGGAGCGCCGAAGAAGCGTCGAAGAGGCGTCGAACAGCCGCACGAAGAGCTGCGGCAGTAGGAGCGACGAAGGACTGTCGAAGGAGCGGCAGCACGAAGAAGCGACAGCAGGAGCGTCGAATGCACGAAGGACTGTCGACGTCGAAGGCAGGGAATAGGCGCTGGAAGAGGGAGAGACGCGGAGCGGCAGCACGATGCGAGGGAGCGAAGGCGGAGCCCTAGACGGAGGCGCGGTTTCCCTCTGATACCATGTAGTGAAACGAAAGAACTTAGGTCTCCAAAGTGGAGGCTTACTATATATATAACATATATCCAAGTTAATTACAAATAAGCACTACACCAAAATATACAAATACACAAATAATAATAACTCCAATACTTTGGACCCCTCCAATATATTCAATTGACTTTAGATTAAATTTGCGTATTCTAACAGCGCAATTAGTAAATAGTTGTGCTGTTTCTTAGAGAGCTAAAAAGACTATTTGAAAACTTGTGACCCATGTACAATTTAGAAGCTAAAATGCTGCTACTATTAGTACTGGATTGAAGGATTGGACCATGGTCCATTGTTTGGGTAAGATCTATATATTTTTGAACCGATTATCTCATTCTCACGGGTCAGATTCCATTCATTAGTCGGATACTATGCTATATCTCATCATGCTTCTATGTGTTGACTAATGACTGCTTTAGATTTTGACAATTATAATTTTCTGCTGGTGATGCATTACGGGACTTCTCGTTTTTTTATGAGAACTTTCGTCCATTCCAAATAGTTTGATTCTTTAATATCCAAGGTTGAATGTTGTAAATATCAGATGCAGGGACATGTTGAATTGAGGTTTACAATGTTTGATGTTTTAGATATATCCGGAATATTTTAAAATATTGAATTTCTATCTCATAAATAAAGATATATACTAAATATACTTATATGTTTTAAAAGTGAAAAGTAGTATAATGAACAGTCAAACAATGAGTCGTATATATTTCAAAATAAAATATAATACTGTCCAGAATAAAATATTAGTAACACACTACAATACTACTAACATGTATAAAAAGTACAGATAGATACAACATGAAATATATTTAATATTAGGGTTATTTATCGGGACCTCCCCTCAAAGTTTGCGTAATTACAATTACCCCCCCCCCCCCTCAATATTTTGACAGTTTACCTTTTCCCCCTTTCCGTTATAATTCATAAAAAAAGACTATAGTGCCCTTTAAAAAGAACCAATAATAATCAAAGCCCTAAACCCCTCACCCTTTTTTATTTCGTTGTTGATGCTCCCGCACGATCCCGCAACACGCCGCTAGGTCTTCCCGCACTTCTTCCTTGCGAATTCCGCTACAACCGACTCGATCCCGCACAATCTCGCACCTTTTCTCTTCAGATGTCTCTTCCCGCACTTCTTCCCAGCGATCTCCTGCGCGCAGAAGACTCAAACCCGCAGTATGTCCTCGCTTCCCGGTCCCGCATACTTCGCCGCCGCAGGTCCTCCTCTTCTCTTCTTTCTCTGCTTCTTCTTCCTCTACTTTGTTCTTCTTTCTTTGCAAGTAGAAAATGGTTTGAGTATAAAGATTGTTTGATCTTCTCGATTTGATCCTTATTATTCATTATGCAACCGTTGCTCTCAGTTTGAATAATGCTTATTACCTACGAAGTACAGATACTTAAAAATGCTCCGCGTATCGGCTCGAACGCATATCAGATACGGGAAATGCCCGGAAACGCGTTTTCGAAACTACGGAAAAACATTTTTTAAATAAAAAAAATTAAATTCGGTATCGCGTATCGCGATTCCCGTGCGGAAGAGGGTCCCACGGCTTATCTATTTCACGCATCTTAGTTTAGGTTACAAAATTTCTTTTCGTGCACCTGAAGTTCTCCCGCCTCACGCCGCCGTCGAGAGGAGAGTTCTCTGCGTCGAAGTTCTCCCGCATCACGCCCGTCGAAGCTCTCCCCTCTCTGCGTCGAAACCCCGTCTCTTCTCTCCTCTCTTGCTGCTCTTCGTGCACCCATCGAAGAGTTCTCCTCCGCTGAAGCCCTCCTCTCTGGTGAGTTCTCCTCCGCTGAAACCCTTCTTTTTCTTTTGCATTTTATTTTTCATCTTCATCTTCTTCCTCTTCTTCTTTTTCATGAAACACCAAATTTTCTTTGAAAAAATACCTCTTCATTCATTGTTCACTAGACATATTTAGCTTGCATTCCACTGTAGTGGATGAACCTGTCGTCAGATGCTTGAGTGGCCTTGCAACTAGTTTGATCTGTACCGTTAAAATATAAATGCAAATATTCGGCCCTTAACTTCAATAGGGAGCTAGGGTTGTTGATGTTGAGTTTGTATGATTTTTTTCATATTTCAAGGAAGTACCTTGCTTCAATAATAAAATAGAAACTATATAAAATAGTAACAATGTAACATGACTTTGCAAGTTCATTTTATCAATTTATAATTTAAGTTTCCTATTGGCATTGGTTGACATTGTGACGAAGTTGAGCTTCAGGTGATTGCATTAACAAATTGATAAATTCTTAATGATTTCTCCAAACAGATTATGTTTAACAGTCGTCTTTAAATTGCCTTTATATTTTGCTTGTTAAAGAATAATATCTGGTATACACTTACACTTCAAATTTTCAAGAAGAGGTGCTGTGCAAACTATAAATAAGGTATAGTAGGTTAGAGTTTTACTTGAGCATATCATTTTATGGACATTTGAGAAGAGTAATTTCATTCATTTAGCTCTTTGAAACTTACTTCATAACCAAGAGGAAATTATTCAAATGACATCTTTTTCTTGTTCTAATCTTGATTCAGATTGATGCATTATGTAGTTCATTTCAGGTTTATAAACATATTCTTTAAGAAGTCTGTGTTAGTATACTTAAGGAGCTAACTCTGTATAATATAAGTTTGAAGTCCCGGTTTTCATATGTATGGTCTATGTTGTAGTCTTATTAAATTCTTTTTCGTTACAATTCAAGATATGTACATTTAGTTTGTAAGTTGTCTTATTTTATATTAATTAATACTTACATTAAAATAATTAATTTTTTTTAAAAAAAGTTTCCGTATTCTTATTTATTTTTAAAACACGTTTCCTGTATCCGTTTTGTATCGTATCCCGTATCCGGTTTCTGTCCCTGTGCTACATAGCATATTACCGCATTGTTCCTCTGCATTTTTAGTAGGCTTTTCTCTCTGCATTTTTGGTATTAAATTATTAAAACCAATGCACAAAATAGCCGTCGAGCTAGTTTGAGTAGGCATTTCTCTCTGCATTTTAAGGCATTTTTTGAAGCTGATGAGCTACTTTGTTCCTTTTTTCTTCGGTTGATTATCTGATTTTTATTTGTTTTATTTGCCTTTTTTGCTATAGATTGCATGTTTGGTAGTTATGGGGTTATACCATGTAAATGAAGAGAATGAAGCAACAGATATATGCGATGAGGTTGGTAGTGATGCTTTTTGGAAGACATGGTTAATGAAGATGAGGAACTTGAAAATAGTGATCATGACTCTATATTGTCAAACTATGACTCGGACATTCAATGTGATATTGAGTTATCTGACGAAGAGGATTACATTTCTTGAACTATTGCAATTGCTCGGATGATACGTTGTCGTAATACGGTAGAGTTTGAAATGCCTACAAATTCAATTGAATTTATAAACATTCTAAAGGGCATGACGTTTGCAGATGTGAATGCTTTCAGAAAATCATTAATTGAGTATTCTATTAGAGAGGTATGCAAGATAAATAAGATAAAGAAGGAGAAGTACAAAGTTACACTTCGGTGTGCTAGTGTTGGTTGCAATTGGAGGATACATGCATCTCATGGCGGATGGAATCACATATCAAATCAAATCTTGTTTTTCTACTCATAATTGTGTTAGGATTGACAAGATGAGGGAAGCCAGTTCCAAGTGGATGGCGGATAAGTTGATTAGCCTTATCAAGGATAACCATGAAATAAAACCTAAGGGCATGAGACATGAGTTATTAAAGCAAGGGATTTTGAATTTTTTTTAAAAAGCTAAATTTTTGAGATGCTCATGTTTCGCTAGAAGAAAATATTGCTGGCCAGAAGTTTGAAGCATTTGGAAGGGATCATACCGCTTTATAAATTGACTAATAAATTGCTACATATAAATTTATCGACTTAAAAAAAATTATTTTAATGTGATAAAACATTTATATTCTATTGCAAATTGCTTTTTAGTAATTTAAAACATTACAAACACACCTCTTTACAAATTTAAACATAATGAACACACCCTTCACAATTATGAATCATTACTAAGATTAGCTTTGGAATATTAACAAATATTTGTTAGAACGTATTCACGTATTCTGTCACCGTTACGCTTCGTTACAATGTATTCTCCTCTATATAATGGGGACCCTTCTATGATCTAAATGAATTTCTCAGCCCTAATTACCATGGTATCAGAGCGGGTTCGGCTGCCGTACGACTAATTTCGTCTCCCGTCTCCCGCTCGTCTTCCGCTCGCGTGCGGCGTCCGCCTCCGCTCGGTCTTCCCTCCCATCTCTCTCTCTATCTCTATCTCTCTACAGCTTCCGCTTCCAGTCGTCCCCTTCTGTAGCTCCGATCGGCGCTCGATGCAGCAGTCGGCCGATCGGCGCTATTCGGCTGGATGCCTCCTCCGACGAGCCTCCAACAGTCCGATTGACTTCAAACTTTGGCAAAAGTTTCGCTTTGCCTCCCTTATCCTCCTCTCAAGTTTCGTGTGATTCCAACGGTTGGATGTCTCCCAATCTTCGATCTAGAGTTTCCTTTGTCCACACGGAGAATGTCTCCTAACCCTCCATTGATGCTCGTTTCCCCTTTCCTCTCATTGATGGGGTGTTCCTCTCTACTTCATTCAATCTTCTAGGCGGTTTGGTTGTTTTTTTTTCTCGTCCTCATGTCGGACATTAGTGATGCCACTACCTCCACGACCCTCGCTCGATCTACCCGGGTTGGTCAAGATCACATCTATTCTCAGCTTACCACAATCCGCCTTGATGACACCAACTATTTGGCTTGGTTCCGCTCCATTAACCTTGCCTTAAAGAGTCGACATCTCTTTGGCTACGTCACCGGCACCACCACTGCTCCTGAAACGACTTCTGCTACTTGGCCTAAATGGGAGTCAGAAAACTCCCTTGTCATGTCATGGCTCATCAACTCCATGCAAGAATCAATTGCGCCAGGGGAATGCGGCCCAAATCTTTCAGCTTCGCCGCAAGATTGGGAATCTTCGCCAGGTGGATCGTCCCCCTTCTGCCTATTACCTTGAGTTTACCTAGCTCTATCAGGAGTATGATCATTTTGACTCTCTCGTTATGGTGTGCAATGCTGATGCACTCTTGCTGAAGAACCACGAGGATCGAAACCGGGTATTTGAGTTCCTACATGGATTGCACAGAGATTTTGATCAGATTACTGTTCAGATCTTGGGGCGTGTTCCTATTCCCTCCCCTTCCTGAGGTTTACAATATTGTTCAACAAGAGTTTGATCGCCGTCAATCCTGGAACACATCCAACATTCTAGAGGGATCTGCTTTGGTGTCTCATCCGCCTAATTATGGCAGTCGTGCTTCTCGTGATTTCAAGCCTAAGTCGACAGACAGTGATCATCTCACATGTGATTATTGTGGCAAGCCTCGTCATACTCGGGATACTTGCTATAGCCTCCATGGATTTCCTCCTTCTAAAGGTGGATCGACTTCTCGTGGTGGTCGCGGTCGTGGAAGGACTCCTGGACGGCCTCATCACTCCGCTCATCTGACCGAGACTTCCGATGGTGGTTCATCTCAGTCGCCCTCCTTCTTTGCTGAAGAGATGCAAGCTCTCCGTCGTTTGATGGACGGTCTTACCACTGAGCCTATAGATGCCCCTATGCCATCATCTGCCCTTGCCCACACAGGTACTTCCAGTGCCAACACTGCTTCTACTGGTCCGACTCAGTGGATTATCGATTCCGGCGCCACCGATCACATGACTGGTTCTGCTTCAGGTTTTGTATCCTATTCCCTTATTTCTGGCAGAGATAAAGTGAGCATTGCTGATGGTTCCTTTTCTTCCATTGCTGGGAAAGGATCCATTCCTTGTTCTTCTCTCACTTTTTCCTCTGTTCTTCATGTTCCAAAGTTCACCCGTAGTCTACTTTCTGTTAGTCATTTGACTAATTCTCTTCAATGCTCAGTTACCTTTTTTTCCTTTTCATTGTGTCTTTCAGGATCTGAAGACGGGGCAGGTGATTAGCTTTGTTAGCATGAATGATGACTTGTACGTGTTTGACTCCTCTTCTGGGTCTACTCCTCCGCAAGCTCTCCACTCTTCGCAGACCACATTGCTCACTTGGCATCGTCGACTTGGCCACCCTTCTGTTGCGACCATGCAACGTTTATTTCCTGTTATTTCTCCATCATGTTTTAAACATTTTGTTTGTGACATCTGTGTTGTTGACAAACACCATCGAATTCATGTTCATCATGTTTCATTACCTAGTACAACTCCTTTTCATATTATTCATACTGATGTGTGGGGGCCTTGCCCTGTTACCTCTATTTCTAGATGTTTTTGGTTTATTACATTTATTGACTGTTTTTCCCGCACAACGTGGGTTTATCTAATGAAAAATAAAAAAGAGGTGTTTTCTATTTTCCCAAAATTTCATACCATGGTCTCTACTCAATTTTCTGTCACTATTAAAATCCTTCATAGTGATAATGGTCGAGATTATGTCAACGCTCCCTTGGAGGACTATCTTGCTGCTCATGACATTCTTCGTCAAATCTCGTGTGTTCACTCTCCATCTCAGAACGGAGTCGCTGAACGAAAAAACCGTCACCTCTTGGAGGTGGCTCGCTGCTTACACTTCACTATGAACCTCCCAAAATACTACTGGGGCGATGTTGTTCTCACGGCTGCCTATCTCATTAATCGCATGCCCTCTTTAGTTCTGGGCTTTCAAACCCCCTTACTACCTTAGCGGTCAAACCGACCTCTCTACCACCCAAAAATTTTGGTTGTGTTTGCTTCTCTCACATACACTCCCCGGGCAGGTCCAAGCTTGATCCTCGGGCCCTTAAATGTGTGTTCATTGGCTATTCTCCCACTCAGAAGGAGTATAAATGTTATCATCCCCCGATTAAATGGGTTTTTGTCACGACGGATATCACGTTTCATGAATCTGAACCTTATTATGTGCCCTCACTTCAGGGGGGGCCCACGCATACGGATGAAGTGAGCTCACCTATTTTACCCTTACCCATTCCTCTTTCATATTCTTTACCAATTCCTCATTCATATCCTTTACTTACTGCTGAGATTCCCAATCAGGGGGAGCCTCCTTATAAAGAACAGGAGTTACAGGTGTACACCAGACGGGGTAAAGCTAACACACAGGCTCATCCCACGCCACCAACGCCAATGCCAGCTTCGTTAACGGATTCTTATGAACCTCTCATTGCCCTTCGAAAAGGTATCAGATCTTGCACCCAACATCCACTATCTCATTATGTTTCCTATGAGACTCTAACTTCTTCCTACAAAGCTTTTGTCTCCTCTCTTGCCTCTGTCTCCATTCCGTCCACATGACAGGAGGCTCTTGGGCATCAGCAGTGGAAAGAGGCTATGATTGAATAAATGAATGCGTTGGAAAAGAAATGTACCTGAGACCTAACTCATCTTCCGTATGGAAAGGTCGTCGGTTGTAAGTGGGTGTTCACAGTGAAGCAGGATTCTGAAGGTTTGGTTGAACAATTCAAAGCAAGGTTGGTGGCATGGGGGTATACTCGAACCTTGGGGATTAATTATCAAGACACTTTTGCCCCCGTCGCAAAAATGAACTCTATACGAGTTTTGTTATCATGTGCTGCGTGCAAAGGTTGGAACCTTTTCCAATTGGACGTGAAGAATGCTTTCCTTCATGGGAACTTAGATGAAGAGGTATATATATGTCTCTCCCCCCAGGTTTTCCCCCTTCCGGATCTGAAGGGAAAGTGTGCCGGTTAAAAAAGGCACTTTACGGCTTGAAGCAATCTCTGAGGGCTTGGTTTGGTCGGTTCCACGAAGTCATGATTTCTTTTGGATACAAACAAAGTCATGCTGATCATACTTTGTTTATTAAACGGAGAACAAATCTGTTAACTGCTCTCATTGTTTATGTTGATGACACCGTCATAACATGAGATGATATTGAAGAAGTCAAAGCTTTGAAGTTGAATTTGGCGAGAAAGTTTGAAGTAAAGATCTGGGGAAACTTAAGTAATTTTTGGGAATTGAGGTAGCAAGATCTAAACGGGGTATCTTTATCTCCCAGAGAAAATACACCCTTGATTTGCTGGAACAATCTGGTAAGAGTGGTTGTAGACCTGCTGATACACCTATGGAGGTGAATCATAATCTTGGAAAAGATAATGGTGACCCTATTGAAGACGTGGATGGCTATCAACGCCTTGTTGGAAGATTAATCTATCTATCCCAGACTCGTCCCGACATAGCTTATGCTGTTGGAGTCGTTAGACAATATATGCATTTCCCAAAGACGAGACATCTGGATGCTGTTCACCCAATCTTGAGGTATTTGAAGACTTCACCAGGAAGGGGGATCCTGTTCACTCCCAATACAGATTTGGAGATTGAAGTTTTTACTGATGATGATTGGGCTGGCTCCGCTGGAGACAGACGATCCACATCCGGCTATTGCTCATTTTTCGGTGGGAACTTAGTCACTTGGAGAAGTAAAAAATAATCTGTCGTCTCAAGGTCCAGCGCAGAAGCTGAATTTAGAGCTATGACTCGTGGCATATGTGAAGGATTATGGATACGCTCTTGGATGTGTGACCTGGGTTTAAATAAGTCTAGTCATATCTGATTGTACTGTGACAACATGACTGCAATCAACATTGTCAACAACCCCGTTCAGCATGACCGCACTAAGCATATCGAGGTGGACAAACTCTTCATTAAGGAGAAAATCGAGAAGAAGATTATCTGCATTCCTTTTGTTCCCTCAGAGGGACAATTAGCTGATATCCTAACTAAGAGTCTTGGGGGAAATATTTTTTGTATTTGTATTGACAAGTTGGGTATGAGAAATATAACATCCCAATTTGAGGGAGAGTGTTAGAACGTATTCACGTATTCCGTCACCGTTACGCTTCGTTACGTTGTATTCTCCCCTATATAGTGGGGACCCTTCTTTGTATCCCTAATTAACAATATTTTAGTTATTTATAACAGTTTTCACCAATATATCAGATTGAAGGGGAAAAATGTAAACTGGCAAAACATTGAAGGGGGGGGGGGGGGGTTGTAATTTCGTAAGTTAGAGGGGTGCAAGCTGTAATTACGCAAACTTCGAGGGGAGGTAGGTCCCGGTAAATAACCATTTAATATTATACAATAATTTTACTTAGATAGCAAAATTTTATAGTACGTTGAAAAGATTAAGAAATTAAATGTCCTTGATTGATAAGAAGTCTTCCCATGCTTAATAAAATTGTTTTAAAATACAAAATCATTAAGATTGCTATAATATTTTGTTTAATATGTTCTAAGAAAAATATATTGTGAAATATTTGCATAAATTGATCGTAAGAATAACACTCACAAAAGAGAACGAAACAATAAATTAAATTATTTCAACTTTTTAAGTCTATATAAAGCAATACATTTAAATAGTGGACAATATTTTATGAAGTCTTACGTTGGCTTATATTTTAAATGACATTACCGATTTTTAAGGAAAAAATATCATTTTGCCCTCAAAATTGACACGTCAACCGACATTTGTCACGTCATTCGATATTTCTTAAATTTGACATTTTTATTTTGTTTTTCTTTCCCTTATCCTCTTCACTGCTTCAGTTACAAAAGATGCCATGTTTTTTGAATGGTTTTTATAACCACCATTCGTGTAGGTATGGCTACAAAGATGTGCGGAAGGAGCAGCATCAGACCTTTGAGCAACTTCTGATCGAGAGCCTGGAGAAATTTGTTCGTCGAGAAGCCCAGGAGCGTTCTTTAGAAAGCGACGAAGATGTCGATTCCGATTCCGAAGAAGAGGAATCATTTTCAAGAGTTCTTGTCGCTCCAAACGGCAGTGTTTACTCTCTCGGCGTTCCTCTCCTGGCCTACTTTGACGGCCGCCACGACAAGCCAAGCTCGGAAGCTAGCACTTCGTTCGCCGGAGATACAAATGACGAAATTTCCGATCCAGCGCCGAGCCTGGAAAGCGAGCTCTCCTTCATACACAAGGCAAAGGAGTCAGGGGTTGTTTATCTTCTTGGCCATGGTGATATTAGGGCCAGGAAAGATTCCTGGTTTATCAAGAAGCTGGTTATAAACTACTTCTATGCCTTCCTGAGGAAGAACTGTAGAAGAGGGATCGCAACACTGAGCATTCCTCATACAAACTTGATGCAAGTGGGAATGACTTACATGGTCTGACAAGGATTTAAGGTTTATTTTTTCTTACCCTCTTTTCACGCCAAAGTTTGCGTCACTAACCTGGAGCGGATTCACAAGCCATGCTCGTGCGAGTGAAGATATGGTGAGTAAAAGAGATTCGGTGAAATAATGTTAGCTTTGTTGTTGTTCATTTTCCGTCTTTCTCGAGCAATTTCATTATCCATTGCAGCGGCTTTTACATAGTTATTATATTTTGTGCAGATCCATATTTTGTATGTTATACGTGGATTGCTTGGTGAAGGCAGGAACTAGTATTGTATCTTGGTGTTTTGTGTCTGGGCAGAGAGAACTTGACTTTTTGCTGTTTTAACATTTTTGTAGTCTGTGGAAGCCCAAGTTGCATCATTTTCGTATATGCATTTGTTTGGGCCATGTTAGTCGAATCGGGATGTTGCCTTAACTCAACCCATGAATGGTTTGGTCGGGCGTTCACGAAAGCCGGCTCATAACCATCGCGTTCACGACCGCCACCTCCGTGCCAAACGAAGCCTTGATCTGTTACATGTTTTCTGATTCATGGGGGTTGCAACATAAAAGGCCCGTCTCCTGTTCATTTCGGTTGTAGCGCACGATTTTGCCTTGCGCCTATCCAGCGGGTGTAGCCGTCACCGCAACCGACGCTGTGGTCGACCAAAACTAGGGCAAGTATTGCATGCTCCCGCTGCTCTCAAGGGGTCGCATCACCCCACGCCTTGATTCACACCATCATTCATTCACCGCCCTCTCTCAGATGCCATCACCAGACTCCAATTTCTATCCCGCATTCCCACCATTGTTCGACTGAGGAGATCTACGAGAAGCAACTGTTAAGGATGCAGAGCCTCATTCACCTCCATTCCCTTTCTCACATCCTTGAGGATGATTGTCACGGGGACATTACAAGAATAACTCCCTGCTGCCAGTAGTTCTTCGCCAACTAGCGGTCATTGATTGTGGAGTGGGTTTCATTAGCCACATCATTTGGGGACGACGGCTGACCCGAATGTTGTTCTTGTGTCTTTACATGAAGTCTCACATGACATGTGATGACTTCAATAGTATTATCCTATGCATTTTGGGGCATCAATGTGGGGGTAATCCCTTGGGAGAATTAATTTCACTCAAGCATACTAGGGCTATAGATGATTGCCCGGAGAAGTTACAGTCCCTATTATTGCTTGTGTCGAATTGTAGGACCGTCTCCGTCTGTATGTGGAGTTTGAGGGTCTTCTTGACCTCATTACAACTATGAGTTTAGCATGGATTTGTGATCCCCACCTTTAGTTGTATCTGGGAGACTTATCCTTATGGCAGAGTACCACGCTAATGGGCTATGTTTCAATTGCAAAGAGGTTTATGCACCAATATACTAGTGTATTAAGTTATTTTGGCTAGAAATGGAGGTTGGTGAAGACGCATTCCAACTCGAGGATGGGTTCAACAATGTACTGGGAGACCACTGGCTCTGCACCTTGGGCCCGACCATGTGGGACTTCACATTTCCTATCATGATGTTCTAGTTATAGTCTCTCAGCATGAGTTGGCTTGACGAAGAGAGGAAGATCTCTCCATTCCTAACCACTACTTGTCCCTCAACCCCTCAGTAGAAGGTCTTAGAGGTGCTATTGAACGAGCATACACCACTTTTTATAGACCCGAAGGGCCTCCCACCCCAAGGTCCTAGGACCACCATATTCCTCCTAGGAATGGTGCCGATAGCCATTTGATAGTGGTGGTACCCCTTCCTTTAAAAGGATGAGATCGACATAATGCAAGGAGATGCTACACCAGGGGATTATACGACCCAACCAATTTCCTTTTTCATCACCTGTCCTAGTAAAAACATGATGGTTATTGAAGATTTTATGTGGATTATTGGTAGTTGAATGCAAAGACGATCAAAGGTAAATTTCCTATGCCAATGGCGGACAAGCTCTATGGAGCCCGCTTATTTTCAAAGTTGGACGTGATCCCGTTATTACAAGATCAGAATGTTTGATGATGATGTGGAGAAGACGGCCTTTTATTCCTACCATGACCATTTCGAGTTCCTAGTGATTTCCTTTGAGCTCACCAACATGCACTAGACCTTCCAGACCCTAATAAATGGAGTACTCGTTCCCTTCATTTGTAAATTTGTATTGGTTTTCTTCAACGATATCCTGATGTACAATTCCACTTGGGTCAAACACTTCCACCATGCACGATGGTCTTTGAAGCTCTCCGTAGGTACCAATTATTCCTCAAGCCCAAGTGTTGTTCGACAGGGATCACCTGACTGTGATCACAAACTTGGCACTGTGGAGAGTTGGCTGCAGCAACAGTCTGCGCAAGTGTTGTGGGATTCCTAAGCTTGCCATGTTAATACTATATGTTCATTCATAACTAGAATGTAATTGCGCACGAAACTTCTTGATTAGAGCCAATTCCAGTGGACACCGGTGGCGACACATGCGTTCTTGGCTTTGGGATCCCGATTGTCTCATGCGTTGGTGTGATTTCTGAGATTGTTTAGATCATTAATTGTTTAGTTTGATATTCTAATTCCAACACATGTTTAATCATCGGAGAATAGATTAATGAGTTATGGCTATGAATTTGTGTTTTTGTTGGATTTGTTCGTTGAATGTATAAATTTCACTCTTTTGTCCTTAAATAATATTTCTCCTTTGCGCTGTTCAATAGAGAAGAAATGGAGTAGAAAAAGAAGTAAATCACTACAATATCTGATCATTTTTTGGGTGTATCTACAATGTGATTCAGGTTCAGAAAATATTTGGAGCATTGCTCAGTCATACTCTCTCAAATTATGTACATTTACTCCCCGGCTTATGCTCACCTTCGCTCGTGTTCTCCGGCGATTTTTTTTTCCTTGGATGTATATCCTGGTGTGTAGATGCTTAGGTGGGCGTATATGAGCAAAAAAGCGCTCCAAAGTCAATTCTTTAATTTCGAAAGATTCAAGACCAAGAACTAATTGCATAAGAAATCGCGGTAAAAAACATTTTTTTGCTCTTTTGACGGATAACATGCACATTGTGTTGGAATTTTTATCCTGCCATAATTATTTCCCAATTATATCATGGAACCTTTGTGGTATATGATGTTTTTGCTCTACATCGGTTAATGAGAAAAATTTAAAATAATAATATTGGAGGGAACTCAAATTATTTGAAGGGAATACATTCATTTTAGTCTCACCTTGCCAATCCATTTAGCAAGCAGCATTTGTGAAGCGGCATTTGTGAAGCGACATTTGGCACGTGGCATGTGACATTTGGCACGTGGCATGTGACATTTGACATTTGGCATGTGACATTTGGCACGTGGAATTTTGAATTTCCCATTTTGCATTTTGCAATTATCATTTGGCGTTTTGCAATTCGCATTTGATGAATGGTGATCGGCCTTTCACGACAGCCGACCGGGCTTTCACAAACAGCTGATCGGGCTTTCACCGACAACCAATCGTACTTTTGGAGATTTGATTTTCACTGTCTGCTGACTGGGCTTTCGTCGATTGGCGACAGTCGGCCGGAATTTCGCCGTCAATCGGGTTTTCACTGACCGGGCTTTTGCTAACTAGAGACCGGGCTTTCGCCAACAACAAGAGACCGGGCTTTTCGTCAACCGGAGACCGGATATTCGCCAACCGAAGACCGGGGTTTCGTTGATCTTTGACCGGTCTTTCGTTTTTGCCGACCAGGTATTGCCGTTTACCAAGTGAGCTGCAATCGACGTTCACCGTGCGGGTTACTAAATTGTTGTCCACCAATCATTGATTGAGCGTAATACGCTTACACATTTTCTATGCACAATTTTGATGCTTTGACATTAAAATTTTATATCTCTTAAGATTACTTTTATGGTAATTTCAAATTAATATTCTAATTTACACGAAATGAAAATTAGTTACATGATTAATTCTTGCGTTTTACGAGTCTTTTATATAAGATTTCAACAATGGTATATGTTAGTAGTGCGTGCGAAGTAGAGAGCTTGCGAGTAGGCTAACGCGGAGTGTTAGGAGTTAACGTCGGGCGTTAGCGAGCAAAGAGTGGCATCTGTGTGGTGTGCTGTGGACGCCGGGAGTTAACGCCGGGAGTTAACGTCGGACGTTAGTGAGCAACGAGTTAACGCCAAGCGTTAGCGAGCAACGAGTTAACGTCGGGCGTAAAATTGAGTTAACTCGTTGCACCTGGTGGTGTTGCACCTGGCGTTAACTCGTCGAGCTAACGCCAGGTGCAACACCACCAGGTGCAACGAGTTAACGCGTTAGCGAGCAACGAGCTAACTCCCGGCGCCACACCACCAGGTGCAACGAGTTAACTCAATTTTACGTGAACTGCCCACCAGTTTGCCGTCTCAACTCCAGAGAAGACCGACCAAACTTAAAACTAGACCGTGGCGGACAACCTATCTGCGCGGTCTATCCGCCCAGACCACCTGACCTCCACTTCACTCCCCACTTCAATAATTTTAACACTCCCCCTTGAAGTGAGAAGTGGAAGTCTGCCCAAGCAAACCTCGTAACCGAGTGAATGGTCTCTTCGCCAGCGGCTTTGTGAAGATGTCAGCGACATTGTCCTCGCTCCGCTCATGCTCAACCATCAGAGATCCCTCTAGCACCTTCTCCCAAAAGAAATGATGCTCAATCTCGATGTGCTTGGTCTGCGCGTGACAGACTGGATTATTAACCAGTTTGAGAGCACTCTCGGTGTCACCACGTAGCAGAGTAGAACCTCACACCTCCTTATGGACGTCCTCCACCAACCTCCTAAGCCAGATGGCTCCCTGAGCTGCCAAAGATGAAGCCTAGTATTCCGCTTTAGTGGTGGAAACAGACACTGAATCCTGCTTCTTGCTGCACCATGATATAACTGTCAGGCCTGCCAAAAAGACGTATCCAGATGTCAATTTCCGATCATCCGAATCTCCTCCATAATCAGCATTCATATAACCATGCAGTTTGAATCTTTTGTTCCTCCCATAAAGGAGACCCAAATCAGAGGTCGACTTCACATACTTCAAAATACTCCTAGCCGCCACCAGATGAGGTTTTCGTGGCTCCTCCATATACCGACTCACCTTGCCAACTGCATAGGCAATATCCGGTCTGGTGATCATCAAATATATAAGACTTCCAACAAGAGCCCGGAACACCAACGGATCAGAAAGAATCCTCCCCTCATCCCGCCGAAATTTTAGACCAACTTCAAGAGGAGTAGAACTGTTGTTCCCTTCCTGCATGTCGAATCGCTTAACGATCCGCTCTGCATAACCCTTCTGGTAAATGAGCACCCCATCCTTCTTCCTCTCCACCTCGAGTTCAAGGAAATGATGAAGCTCACCCAGATCCTTCATCTCGAATCTGATAGCTAACTCAGCCCGAAGCTTAGCTACCTCAGCCTTCGAGTTCCTCATGACGATCATATCATCCACGTACAACAACACTAAGACTTGTAGCTCCCCGATCTTCTTTACGAACAGACTCGAGTCTGAATCTGAAGCAAAATATCCGCAGAACTGGAGGTATTCTGCGATCTTCCCATACCACGCCCAAGATGCCTGCTTCAGCCCATAAAGAGCTTTCTTGAGCTTGCAGATGTGTCCTGGATGAACTTCAAAAACTTAACCAGGTGGCTGCACCATGAAGATATACTTGTTAATCTCGTCGTACAAGAACGCATTCTTTACGTCAAGTTGCCAAATCTTCCACCCTTGGCACGCAGCCAAAGCAATCACCACCTGAACTGAAGTCATTTTTGCAACAGGACTAAACGTCTCTTCATAGTCTTCTCCATACTATTGCGAGAACCCTCGAGCGACAAGACAAGCCTTGTACCGCTCGATACTACCATCCACCTTCTTCTTCAATTTGAACACACACTTGCATGTCACTGGAGTTATGCCATCAACCTTGAGAACAAGATTCCATGTTTCATTCTTCATGAGGGCAACCATCTCCTCATCAATGACATCTTTCCACTCCTTGACTCCAGTGGCTTCTTCAAAGCTTGAAAGCTCCCTTTCATCTAAGGGACCTGCGAAGAAACATGAGACAAAGCTCACCAAGTTCCCATCGCAGTACCAAGCAGGTGGAATTATAGTCCTCTTCGACCTCCGCAGAGGTTGAACTTGACTAACCACCTCAGCTGCTTCTTCTGCTTCAGCTCCATTCCTGGGCATTCCAGGAGCAACGCTCCCCCTGCTTCTTGAACCAGAAGCCTCCGCCCCAGAGCTTGAAGATATCGGATCACTTGGTGATACAGGTAACTCCACCAGAAGATCTCGAGCAGCTTGAACTTGACCTTCAACCCTGCTCTCTGATAGTTCAACATCTGAACTCCCTTAGTATGACGTTAGTTCGTCAAATACCACATCCCTTGAAACAACGATCCTCCGCGTCTCGGGATCCATGCATCTGAATCCCTTCTTCTGCCCATCATAGCCGACGAACATTAGCTTCCTTGCTTTTGCATCTATTTTCGTCCTGAGGGCATCCAGAATATGCACATAGCAGGTTGAGTCAAACACCCAAAGGTGATCCACGCTAGGCTTTACTTTGAACATAAGTTCATGTGGAGTTTTCATGAAGATAGGGCTGAGGGGTATCCTGTTGATGACGTAAGCTACGCAAGACATTCTCTCTACCCGAAAGGACTTTGGGATACTCTTGGCATGATGTTGTGGAGTATGAGCACAAGTGAGCTCCCGCCGAATGTCATGCTTCCTGCAGAAGCTCGAGAATTCCCCCGAGGTGAACTCGCCACAATTATTGGTTCTCACCTTCTTGATCCGCAGACCAAGCCAACCTTCTACGAGCTCCTTGAACTCCACAAACTTTTCGAACGCCTCTGACTTCTCCTTCCGGAAATATACCCAAGTATACCTGGAGAAGTCATCAACAAGGATCAACATATACCTGCTCCCTCCTAGGCTTGGGGTGACGGTCGGTCCCATCAGATCACCGTGGATGCACTCCAACGACACCTTACTTATGATCTGCGACTTGCCAAATGGTAGGCGATGATCCTTACCAAACTTGCATCCCGCACATACATGACCGCCGCCATAGGATAACAACTTAGGTAGGCCTTTCAGAAGTCCCTTCATCGCCATATCTCTCAGCTTGTCCATCCCGACATGCCCCAACCTCTCATGCCAGATAGCAGCGCTATCATTCGCCCTCATCTTCTCCACATAGGAACTTGTCGATAACACGTCCAAGTCCTTCACCCTTCTCCCAGTATGAGTAACGTCGGCCTTCACCGCCGACACATTACGAAGAAACTTCACTTTTGTTGGCCCAAATAGAACGTGATAGCCAGCGTCCACCGCATTGGTCACAGATAAGAGGTTCTTCTTCATGTCAGGCACGTGATATACACTCTTATGAGTGATAGGACCCCGATCACTGCCTAAAGAAACAACGCCCTCCTTCTCTACTACATGAACAGTATCATCAGCCGTAATAATGACATCATTACCTTTATAATCCTACAACGAGGCGAACTTCGACTCATCCCCAGTGAGGTGATGACCACACCCTGAGTCAATGATCCAATCGTCCTAATAGTTGACAGATGCCAATGCACAAACATTAGTGCCCGTCATGAAGGCACCCTCACCCCATTCAGTTTCAGCAGATATGGACTCCGCTCCCTCCTTTCCAGCAGTATGCCCCGGCAGAAGATTGATTATGCAATCCTTCCTGAAGTGACCAGGCTTATTGCATCTGAAGCATCTAGGTCCTTCCTTCTTCTTCCAATCACGGTTAGGAGCATTGCTCCTCTCCTGCTAATATGAAGTTGAAGGACCATCATCTCCAGAAGACTTTTTCTTCTTGTCCCAACGCTTCTTCTTCCCTAAGTATAGGACCTCGCTTTCTCCCGTGGAGATAGATATCCCAGCCATTTGTCTTGCCAAGCTTTCCCGCGAAGCCAACAGGTTCTCCAGCTCGAGCAACGACGGCTGATTGGCCCAGCCCTGTACTGAAGTGACGAATGAAGGCAAAATACTCCTTCAGCAAACCGTAGATAATGCGCCTCTTCAGCTTTGCCTCAAAAAATGGGATCATCTGGGTCCAACGCAGAAATCTCCGCACAGAGGTTCTTCTTTTTCAAGAAGAACGTTGATATGGATAAGTCACCTTGAGTGGCCTTAGCCAACTCATTCTCCAAGAACTGCAGCCGAGATACAATCTTCTTGTTAAACAGTCAATCCAAGGCTGTCCATATTTCAGCAGCTGATCGACATCCAACGATGTGTTCAAACAACTCCGATGAGATAACCCGCTTGAGAGTAAACTCTGCTTTTGCATTTTTCTTCCTCCAAGCTCTCACCTGATCAGCATTTCCAACAACAACAGTAACTTCTTGTGTATCGTCACCACAGACGACCTCCCAAAGATCCTCGCCCATAAGATAGCTCTCCATACAAGATCGTAGCCCATAAGATAGATCTCCATACAAGATCTCCACTTCTTATAGTTGACCTGAGTAAGGAGCTCAATCCCAAGACCTCTTGCATAACCTACTTCTATAGCTCTTCCACTGGTTATACTTCAACGAAGAATTGGCAAACACTGAGGTTGATCACTGCTCAACGCCTCCAACCGAGCTCTGATACCATGTTCGATTTTTCGGATCTTGGAGGAAAGCAGGGTTTGCTCAACCAAAGCACACACCACAACCAGCAAACACAGGAAGCACACGAATGTATATTGAATTTACTATCTTCTTACAATGCGAGGTATACATGTCGAGACATGATTCGTCAATGTACCCGATGAGAGCAACAAAAAAGCTACCCAAGAAGAAACCGCACGGACTCAAAAAGGTAACTGCGGCGACCTGCTGCAACCCGCGCGAACATCAATCTTCAACTCGCCAAACCGCCAAGGCAGTCCGCCGCGAACTGAACTGAACACGCCTTATTGAAATGCTGCTGAACTGAAATTAACCCGCTGAGATAGGGGGAACTTCAACTCTAAACCGCAAGCTTTGAGAAGAGACTACAAGCCGCAAGCCGCGACCTGCCCTGTGACCGTCTGACTGTATCCGCAACCTTCCCGCAACGAGCTTCCGGCTAACAACTTAGCCGCTCACTGCTAGTCGCACAACCTGCACAGAGATCAAACTTCTATCAAGTCGCGCGGATAGAAATAGGTCTAACCGCACCAACAAAGACGAGTTGAGTTCTCACTGTTCCAGTTATTTATGACGAGCCGGTGACCTCTATTTATAGCCAGGAGGGGGAGTGTCATCACCGCCTACAAGGATAGAATCACCACTCATCAAACCTGCTAGCTAGCAATACAATCCGCCGAAGGCGGATACCCAACAGCTCGCGCGGGTAAAACATGAGCAAAGGCCAGTTCGCGGTACGCGAACTGCCCACCAGTTTGTCGTCTCAGCTCCAAAGAAGACCAGCCGAACTTAAAACTAGACCGCGGCGGACAACCAATCCGCGCGGTCTATCCGCCCGGACCGCCCGACCTCCACTTCACTCCTCACTTCAATAATCTTAACGCCATCAGCTTGACAAAGTAAAGGATGTTGGTCTTGAAGGCATGACATTAATGTTGGAGGTGTTGCACGAGCATGGAGTTTGTGCAAAAAGTAACCCCGATTGAGACAGATTGTCCTGTCCTTGCTTCTGCACGAGAAAAAAGAAGTGTGTATTTTTTTATTACCATCTGTTTTTAACGCTGTCATGACTCTGGCCGAACCGCCGAAGGCCGAAGGTTGGCTCCCACGAAGCTAACCAAAGGTCCCATAAGCCTTCAGGGAGCGAAGCTCCAGTCCTGCGCATAAGAAAGCTTTTTGAGCAGGATGTTCACAACACATTTGATATCTACGAGAATGCGGCGAACATTGGTATTCACGATGACCGTTGCGATGTTAAAAGCGTCGTGGAAGGGCTCTGTGACGAGCACTAGATCTGCTTGTGAAAATGTGATGGTCCCCATCAGGACTAGGGTTCCATGAGAGTCACAAGAGCAACTTCTCGTTTGTGAACTCGCTTCACACCAGCTCAGCTTCTCGCTCGAGCCGAGACCTTCGTTGATGGTCTTGAACATGCATAATCCTCAATTATGTCATTGAAAGCTTCTTATGTTTGAGCAATATTTCATACAATTCTCACTGCCCCATCTGTTTGTTTTTTGAAGAATGCAAGAGAAATCTGAATATGCGAACGATCAATTCCCACCACACATCAATTTTATAAAAAAAAATGGAACGGTACAAAGGGGGGGATGGAAGATCGCCCCCTCCCCTTACGAAAAAAAATCATTATCAAAACCAAACTTTGCGTATGATCGATCCGATGTTTGTAAGAAAACTCTCACAAGAGAATGTTGTTCAATCTTATGATTACTTGGATTGAAATCTATGTCTTGATGTTCCCTCAGATGTCTCTTGTTGGATAAGAGATCCAATATCATTTGAGATAAATAAAGCAGCTATTTGTAGATATAAAGCAGCTATTTGAATGGACTGCGTTTAGCTAAAAACACATAAAGCAGCTATTTGTTGTCCTAAAAAGACTTAAATTCATTGGATCGTGAATATGAATGGACTGCGTTTAGCTGTTGTAGGACTGCTTATAACATTGCCCTAATTCAAATGACTTGCAAAATTGCATCCAAATGACTTAATAGGCATCACCCGCGGCCACCGCATCAGGTATTGATTTAGCCCACCCTCTTTGATTTTGATTGCTGAGCGGCTAGCTCCGTTTTCGTTGTCGGCGACATCAGACAACAATTTTGGATTTTTAATTTCGTTTCCCTGAATTTGATTTCGTTTCTTTTCTTATCCCATTTTGATTTAGTCCAGAGCGGTTGGATTTCGTTCAGACTTCAGAGCTGGGTAATCATCGATTAGAGCTTGGAAGTAGGATTCATCGCTTCAAGCATCACCACCGCATCAGGTTTTTCGATTTTCACATCATGCAGCAAGCTTCAGGATTTCCCGAGAGATTCAGAAGGTGCTGATTTTGAAATGATTAACACTACATAACTACTCCAATTTTCTGAAGTCTTCAATTTTCTGATTTTGAAGTCGTTAATTTCCATGCAGCTGGTAACATACAGGTATTCGGTCTTGTTAATATTAATGTAGTGTTATTATTGTATATTCTGTTTAGTCCCACACCGCATGTGGTGTTTTCGGACTCTCCCCCTCCTCTATATGTATGACCCCAAGGGTCCCCTTTTACACTAAATAAAAACATATTACTTGATTACCTCTCAAGTTTAACATGGTATCAGAGCTAGGTTCAGCCTAAATTTTTTTTTTTGGCTCGCACTCTTGCTCGCTCAACCGTGCTCTGCCCGCTGCCCACTGCCCGAATTCTGCCCGCTGCCCGCTGCCCGCCCCTGCTTGCTCGCTCCAGTCCGCTAGCTCGCGACCTCTGCCAGTCCGCACGCTCCAGTCCGCCAGCTTGCCGACCTCCAGCGAACTCTGCTCTGTCCAGCTCGCCGTTTGCCAGCCTCCTGCCGATCTGCCCTGTCCGCCAGCCTATTGCCAACCTGCCCGCGCGAGCTGCTACCGCGCCTGTCCTCCAGCCTCTTGCCCGAGCTACCAGCACGATCTGCCCTGCGATCTGACCTCCTCGCGCGATCTGCCTCCAGCCCGCCTGCTCGCGCGATCTGCCTACAGTCCGCCCCTGCTCGTGCGATCTGCCGCCTACTCGCGCGCTCTGTCGCCCTGTCGCCAGCCCGCCCCTGCTCGTGCGATCTTCCACCTGCTCACACGATCTGCCGCCACCCGCCCTGCTGCCAGCCCGCCTACTGCCAGCGATCTGCCTCTCCCGACCTACCGCAAGACCCCTTACTCGCGCGATCTGCTGCCAGCCCGCCTGCTCGCGCGATCTGCCGCCAGCCCGCCATCTCGCAAGTGACCTCCAACATCCTACCCGCTTGGATTCCGTGTCCTGACCGCCAGTCCACCACTCGCAAGCCCGCCTAGCTCCATGGCCGCCCCATTGATCACGCCACCTCTGAAGGCCACCTCCTTTCAACTCGCCGCTGCCAGCGACTGGTTCGACTGGGCTCTCACTGTCGAAGCCGCCCTCTCCTCACGTGATCTCTGGGATCACAAAACTAGTGCTCCTCCTACCACCGCTGCGACCTCTACCACCACTGCCAGCTCTGACAAGACCACTGACAAGACCACCGTACCTACCACCACTCCAGATGACGACACTCTTTGGCGGCGTCGTGATCAAGCCATTCAGGCTTACATCCTGGAGTCTGTTGCTCGTCCGCTTCTCACCTCCATCAGCTGTCTGCCCTCAGCCCGCGCCATGTGGGAATATCTACAGGATCAGTTTGTTCCCCGCGGTGACGCTCGGCGTCATCGTCTCATCTGCGACTCTCAGTCCGCTCGACATGAAGGACGATCCATTCAGGACTTTTTCACCATAATGAGCACTCTCTGGCACGACTTGGACTGCATGATCCCCATACCCTGCGGTTGTCCTCGTTCCTTAGAGTTTCAGCGTCACCTCTCTGAGAGCCATCTCCATCAGTTCCTCGCTGCTCTGCGTCCCAAGTTTGCTCCTCTTGCCGCCCACCTCCATCATCGGGCCCCCTTCCTAGCTTAGATGAAGCCCTGATTGCCCCGCTTGATGAGGAGACCCATCTTCGTCCTCCCGTGGTCATCCCACCTGCTCTTGGGATCGATACTGCTCTGGCTCTCCGACCACGCGACGGCTCTGTTACCTGCAACTACTGTAAGAAGGCGGGGCACATGAAGTTCGACTGTCCTACTCATCCCCCTCGTCCCGATGAGCACAGACAGCGTGACAACCGCTGTGACGGTCGTGGTCGGGGACATGGTCGTAGCCCCGGATCACCTGCCACGCCTCCTCATTCTACAGCTGCTGCTGCTGCAGATCGACTTCAACGACTCGAAGAACTTCTCCTTCACTCTCCTCTGCTTCAGCCCACCGCTCCCACCAGCTCTCCTGACGCCACTAGCCTGTCAGCCGCCTATGGTACTACTGTTGTTCGGGTTTCACCAACTGCGCCTTGGTATTTTGACTAAGGGGCCTCCTGCCATCTAACCTCCGACTCCAGCAACCTCACCAACTGCACCTCCACCCCACTCACCTTCAGGTCACCACTGCCGATGGGAGTTCTGTCCCTATTGTTCAGTCCGACTCAATCACCCCGGCATCTGGCCCTCCCAATCACCTTACCCTCTCAAACATTCACCATGCACCTCGCCTACACATGAACCTTATTTATGTCAGTTCTCTTTGTGACCTTGGCCTGACTGTTTCATTCTCTTCCTCTGCTTGTGTTGTGCAGGATTCACAGACGGCTCAGAGGATTGGACAGGGTCGTAGGATTCAGCAGCCTTTCTTGGAGGTGACTGCACTCTAACCTTGTTCTTCTTAGAGCTTTCAGCTTTGAGAGCAACAGATCTCTCCCTTGTGTGAGCCCTGGAGGAAGAGTCCTCCTCCTTTCTTGCAGAAAGCTGCATCTCATATGAGAGCAGTTTCCCAAACAGTGTATGGGTGGGGGTTTCTCCAAGTCTTGCCCCTTCCCTGATTGCACAAATTTTAGTGTCCCATTCTCTAGTTAGAGATCTAAGGAACTTGTCATTAAGTTCATAATCTGTGAACACCCTTCCATAGGTTCTTAGTTCATTTACAATCCTAAAGAACCTTTCATAGCACATGGAGATATTCTCCTGGCTCAGCTGTCTGAAGGCTTCATACTCCTGATTGAGAAGTGACTTTCTGTCATCCCTTACTTCAGTTGTTCCCTCCATATAGACAACCAATGTGTCCCACATTTCCTTGGCAGTTTGGCAGTGTACCAAGTTCTGAAATGTAGTGTCATCAATGGCATTTACTATTATGTTTTGAGCTCTCTTGTCCATAGTGTATAGTGCTAGCTCATCATTGGTCAGTTCAGAAAATACCTTAAGTACTTTTCTAGTAGGGTCAATAGTGGAGACTTTCTCAAAGGTATAAGGACCATTTTTGATAGTCAAAAAGATCCTTGGGTCTGAGGCTTCCATGAATAGCCTTACCCTTTGCTTCCATATGCCAAAGTTTTCTTTGGAGCATATAGGCAACTTCATTGACCCAAACTCCTTCTTCATTCCACTGTTGGCCATTTGATTTCAGATTTGACTACTCCTGTATAGGATCTGATCAAGCTGTTAAGTCCTTTTGATCAACCTCCCTCTGATACCACTTGATAGTTTATATAGGTGTAGTCAATAATACCTAGAGGGGGGGGGGGGGGTGAATAGGTTTTACTTATTTTCTTTGTTTAAACCTAATGTTTCTATCTGCAGAAAACACAAACACAGAAAACACACAAGGATGTATAGAGGTTCCTCAAGATAGGGTGTCTTGAGTAGTCCTCTTTCCCCCTTCACCTTTCTAACAATGAGTTAGACAAGGCCACAAACTCCAATCTCGGCTCCTTGAGCTTACACCACAAGTTCCTCAGAACTTCTCAGATCCAGAGTGATCCTACCTCAGGCACAGCAGCCCTACACTCAGGCTCAGCAGCCCTACACCTCAGGCTCAACAGCCCTACACCTCAGGCTCAACAACCCTACACCTCAGGCTCAACAGCAGTCCTACAGCTCAGAGTTATGAACTCCTACCACTCAGAAATCCCACAGATTTCCTACCTCAGACCTATCAAGAAGTCCTACCACTCAAGCTGTCAACACAGCTTTACACACAGGCTCAACAGCCTTTCGCTCAGGCAACAATGCCTTACAAAGATGTAATAGAGTTTGAGTTAGATACAAAAGACAAAAGGATTACTCTTAGGTCTTCTGAATCCTTTCTTCAGATCTGAAAACAGCAGCTTCAGATTTGTATCACTTTGATCTTCTCCTTCAGCAAAGCAGAAGATCAAATTTCCCTTCTTGAGTTTGTACATGAAGAGCTATCTAATCTCCCTTAGAAGATTAACTTCAGTTGCAGAGAATGACTTCAACTGGCTGAAACGCGAGTGCTCGATTGCGGCGTGCAGCAAAGGCTTCTTAATAGAACAGTACTTCTTGATGTGCCCTAACATCTTCTTTTATACCCCCAGAAGGCTTCAACGGCTATATCGATCCTCCTGACACGGTATGAGGCTGATTGGACTTGCTTTTCCCTCTCAAATGACATTTGCGCCAAAAGCAGATCCCGTCAAAACATTTGGATCTGTCTCAACGGTTGGGCTGAGACAGCATTCAGTCTCAGCGGTTGGGCTGAGACGGCTTCCAGTCTCAGCTCCAGTTCCCTTCTCAGCGGTTGCTCCAGTCTCCTTCTCAGTGGATCCGCTGAGACGGCTCCTCGTCTCAGCGGTTCTGACCCATCGTCTCAGCGGTTATGCTGAGACAGATCTTCATCTCCTTGTGGATGATTTCTTCTTATTTAAGGCCATGTTTGGCCCTTCTTTTTGAGTTACCTGTGCCTGTATATCCTACACAAGTATAGCTTTGTTAAATACAATATGTCCTTAGCATTGAGAGTGATGTCTCTTCAAATCAAGGTAATATTGAGGGCAATATACCCAACAATAACCCACATGTTTTGTAGCCTTTTTGGCTTGATACATATGTTTGTAATTCTTTTCAGTTATAATTAATTAAAATAATTATATATATATACTATTCTAAAAAGAAATTTGATGGTCTGCGAATAGCATGAGATCAAAAATTTCTAAAAAATTTGGACCGTCCAGATATGGCCTCATAATTTCAGTACCGCACGATTTAGGCTGCAAATAGCCAAAATCTCATTGAATAGGCCTGCGAATAGCCACAATTTCACTTCCAGCAATCAGCATCCCGATGAATTCCCGATCGCAGGCTTCCCCCCTGCCGCCCGCCGCCGCCGCCGGAGCCACCGACGCCCTGACCGGAGCCCACCGGCGAGGTCGCCGGACCCCGACGAACCTGCCGGGGTTGGTCCGGCGGCGCTCCGGCAAGGATACCGGCGGAGGTGGCCCTGACCGTGAGGCCCAGATCTGGGCCTCACGATAAGGGCCACCGGTGGATATCTCGTGCCCAGTGCGACATTACAATGTCCGTTCGTCGCCAAAGTAAAAAAATTGTCATACCAAATACAAAACTCTACCAAAATTGAGGGGATAAGACCACATTTTTTAAAATTACTAAAAAATTTACATCCCCTATGAATAGTTGAAATATTGCAATAAAGAAGGGTAAAAATGGAAAAATGAATGTTTAATCAGAGAGTGTTTTTCCTTATTAAATTTATATAATTATACACAAATCTAATGGAATGCAATGATAAAATTCAATTGTTCAAAATATAATATGGTTCATCTTGTTTCAAAAAAATCTTTTTTCTTGGAGTTAAAAGTTGACAATTGGTTTTCTCATGCCCCAATTCACGATAGCCATTGGTAGACTGTTGAGCCCACGAGGAGGCGAAAACCTAAAGTGAATCCAACTCAACACCAAGGAAATCTGAAGAAAACTTCTACATCTAAGCTCAAATGTGTGACTAAAGGCTTCCTTTGGCGCGGCTTATTTGCTGAGTTGGGTCAAAAACGTCATATCATAGATTGTATGTTTGACAAGACAAAGATTATGACCACTACCAAGAAAATAAATTAGTTTTGAACATAAAATGCATAATTTTTTTAGGTGAGGTCAGGCGTTCACGAACCACGGTTCATGATCACCGCATTCACGACGGCCACCACCGCACCAAACGAAGCCTAACCCATTAGAAAATGCCCTTCTTGGGCGTTAACGGTTTAGGATGGAAGAGTTGGTTAAACTTTTTGGGAGTATTGCTAGTTGCTTCAAGCTTTTAGGACAGTACGCATATTCCCCATTTAGTGAGCTGAGAAAGCTTGAAACTCAAAATCAATAGGAGAAGGCATTAATGATGGCGAGAAATCAGTTAGGCTTGATGAGTTTTGTAACGCCGCATCCGCAATAACCACTGTATATAGTATGTGTCCGGCCAGGCCCCCACAATATAAGCTTATCACAAATAGAGTATTAACACAAGATATAAAAAGTGAAATCTCAGCACAACATTTCTAATGCACAGCGGAAGTAAATCTACCAAATAAGAGTGTCCACAAAATTCAAAAATTAATAAGTCCTCCTCCTTAAGGCCTATACATAAATAACATGTCTATATCAAAACAAACGTATTTACTAATCTACCTCGTCGCGTAGGTTGAATCATCAACAAAGGGAAGTACAAAAGACAAGAAGAGAAATACTTCGTGAAGCTATTTTTCTTTTTAGATTTTTCAGCGGGCTAGTGCACACCTGCCTCCGATCCATGCCCTACAACAAAACACCATGAGAGAGTAAATGAGGGTCAACTATGAGTGACTAATAACCGCATAACAACCCCGCTCCTCCCAGCCGTCCCAGTAGACCTCGAGAAATAATATAACCATGCAAGTCAGCACTTTATGTGCAAACCAAATAAACATGAACCAACATATAGCAAGCTATTGCCTAGGTGTCATAGATATCAGTCATGTTCTCTATGTTGAGCATTAAAAAGAGGGTCCTATAATGCAAACATGCATGCAACAGGTATCACCCACGAATCCACCGCAACACCTTAGTTTACGAGTATGAATATAACATACAATCAATCACACAACACACAAGACATCGACTTGCGTGTACTAAGAAATTGTAATCATTATTGGTACATTGACAATATACACAAATATAGATCCAACAACAGTGTATAACCCGTAATTGGTCGATCAGAAATACGTAAGGAGATGGCTATTCGCGAACCTCACCAGGAGAGTACTTGGCAGACTCAAGGAGAGTACTTGGAAGAATCCAGTAAAGTACTTGGCAGACTCCAGGAGAGCAATCGACAGACTCTAGGAGAGTACTCGGCAGCCTCCAGGAGTGTACTCGGCGGACTCCAGGAGAGTACTCGGCAGACTCTAGGAGAGTACTCGGTAGACTCCAGGAGAGTACTTGGCAGACTCTAGGAGAGTCCTCGCCAGACTCCAGGAGAGTACTTCGCAGACTCTAGGAGAGTCCTCGGCAGACTCCAGGAGAGTACTTGGCAGACTCCAGGAGATTACTCGACAGACTACATGAGAGTACTCGGCAGACTCCAGGAGAGTACCTGCACCCCCATATGTGTCTAGGAATAGAATTTTGCTTAAGGCGAGATGGGCTATCCGCATACCATTGGGTCTGTGAATAACATTTCGGTTAAGGCAGATGAAGCTATTCACAGTCCATCTCAAAAGGTGGGAGAGGCTATTTGCAGACCAACCAACCCCCTCCCCCACCTTTTAAATTTGCCTATAAATAGGACCCCAAGACACAAGTGGAGAGGACTTTTTGTGAAGTTTTCCGGATCTCAGAACACCAAGACAAGCACATCAAAAAATGAACAACAACTCTTCTCTATTACTTGCAAATGAATACACTTTATAAGAGACAAGGCTGAATACAAGTTGCATACAGCTTGATTCACAACAGCCTGAAAATATAAAAGGTCAAACTAGCTGACTAGCTTTCTATTTGAATGACTTGGTATATTAATTTATATATCCGTCATTTGACTGTATAACATAAAAGTTAATAATTTATATTCTAAAAAACTGAAGAAAAACAAAATGATCCAACAAATGTCACTCTATTGTTCGTCGCGCACCTAGCTTATAAGCGTTCTCATTTGGTTGAGAGGCCCATCTCGGCGATCCAGTCAGGGCCACGATTTTGACAAGGCCGGCCTGACTCGGACGAATTTTAGGGGAACACATCAAATGCCCCCCAATTTTCGTGGGTCGTGAATTGTAAAAAGCGAGTCCGGAATTTCTTGCCCACGAATGCATGATTTTTGGAGGGAATTTTTAAATAACTTAGCACACGCTCGACATAAATTATGGCGTCGCGGATTTTATTTGCTGCATATCACGACATTATATTTTGCCAAGATCCCAAAGATTCACTGCTTATTTGTAGAATATTTCCTGCCTTTACCGCGATCGAGATTCAAGTTCTAATTTGGACCCGATATATATTCTGCCATTTTTTAGGCTGAAATATATAATGATGTAGTTTTTCACTTCAGGTGAAACTTCCTATGCAGATCATGCGAAAACATGAAGATGAGGATGCCTGGAGTATTTTCGGGGCGAAAATTCAGCTCTTACATGCAAAATTAGGAAAATTGTTTAACATGAAAATTGTAGGTCTCGTCAAGCTACACAATTTTAATATATTATATGTCTATTTAGCTACCCAATTTAGACTATTCACACCTTCACAAGAATATATGCATTCTCACCTTATCACGCCCTATATAGAAATTCCTAATTGACTTTATTCTTATTCTGCTTATATTACTGCACTTGAATTCCCAAAATTCCCCCAACTCCCATCTGAATGAAGATGATTTTCTATATCCTTCTTTATTCAATTTTCTAAGAAGGATAAACAAGGATAATAAGCCTACAGATTTATTTATGTGTAAGTAAAGAATCTGATTGAATTCTAGTTCTCAAGCTGCATTCCAATTCTCAAGCAAAAAAACACCTAATTTTTAGCATTCTCTTCATAAAACTTACAATACTATTGGCATGAGGATTTTGGCAGCTCATGACATAAAACTTAGATACTAAAGAAATTTCTACGTAGAAATTCCTAATTGACTTTATTCTTATTCTCCTTATATTACTGCACTTGAATTCCCAGAACTCCCTTCTGAATGAAGATGATATTCTATATCATTCTTTATTCAATTTTCTAAGAAGGATTATATTCAGATGGTATTCTATATCCTTCTTTACTAAGATGATATTCAGGTGGGAGTTCTGGGAAGCTGAAGATGATAAAACACTCACAACCAATTATATAAGGGAAGAGCCATTTTCCCTCTCAAAGCTTCCTTCCACGTACTTTCTCTCTTCACGTGGGTTTACTTGGGATTCTTCTTAATTTTCAGATAATTTTCATTGAAGAAGACTATGTTTTATAGCTTTATCAGATAACTTTCATACAAGGCTTCTATTATGTGTGAACATGAATGCTATCTCTCAAATTAGTTTGTATTTATTATTTATAAAAGTAAATGAAAATGAAACAATATTGTATATAATGCTCGGCGGCTATAACATTTTGAGATGTGGTATAAAATTTTGAGATGTGGTGTAACATTATATACAATATTGTATTTAATGCTAGGTAGCAATATTTTTTTCATTAATGTTGATTGTTGAAATGAAACAAATTAAAAGACTTTCCTACACAATCTCATGTAATGATTATTAACACCATGAATGCTTAGATTTAAAATAAAAAACACTATTATTTTCGATCTAATTTTGCCTGAATAGATCTTTTTGTTGTTATTTCTGAAGAAAATTTTGATCTATCAATGAGGTAATCCCCAAAATATATGAAGTGATGATTTTTATACAGACTAAATACCACTCCACACTCAATATTTTTATGTACCAAAAACAACCATCAACATCATACATGACGCAACAGAAATTAACGGCACCCAATTGTTTGTATGATCAAGCATAGGTGAGCCAAAGTACCAAATTGCTTTATATATCAAATAAAGATGAACTCAAATTAAGATGAACTCAAATTAAGATCAACTCAAATTAAGATGAACTCAAATCAGAGCCAGAGTACCACTCCTAATCAATTATCTCAAACACATGTAGATGGCAGACCAAAAGGTGAGCCATCGTCATCGAGGGAAAACAGAGGTGGGACGGTCCAACGTAAACGAGGGAGGCCTTCAACTTCGACGACAACGACTGAGCAAGCTCGGGAGTCAACCAGGGCACTTGTTAGTAATTGGAGACGGTCATTGACTATGAAACAACGGAGTGCAGTAAATGCGAGGAGAAGACAATTGCGCTCAACAGTGACTATGCCAACAACCATGGTAGTCCAAACAAACGAGGCAGAACCTCGAAATCAACTGATTGAAAGTGGACATATTCGTTCAGCGCCCAATTCGAGAGTAGGCCATCAAAATATAGCGAGAAATTATCGTTCTTCCGACAACGTCAGCATTTATCGGATTCCACAATCGACAACTTGCCCTCACTGCGCAACTCGATTATTCCACAAAGAATCAAAAATTTGTGTTGTAATCTTGGGAAGGTAATCATACCATACATTCCTGTCCCCCACAGTTACTGGCTCTTTACAACGACCAGTCCACAAAAGGGCGACATTTTAGGCAAAATATATGTGCGTACAACCACTTATTCTCTTTCACATTCATGGGCATTACACTTGACGAAACACTTCCTGCTTTCAACCAGGGTTTGTATACATTCAGAGCACATGAAGTTATATATCACAAGATTGGATCTCTTATTCCTACTCCGAGGAACAAATCACGGTTTCAACAAATGTTCATCTATGACACTAAAAATAGACTGGAGCGGCCTTCCAAAGATGGCGTTGTACGCGGAAGTGGATTCTACCACCACGAACTGGATGTTGTGTGTTACTTGTTTTGGAAACTCGCCTAATATAACCGGGAGATTGATCATTCCCTGAACGGGGACGGGTCTATTGTCGAAGCCGTAAACAGGCCCGGCCGCCGGGCTGAGCTGGTCCTTTGGGAGCTTCATGCTTTGTAGGGTCGACAGGAATAGGACATCAACTGAGCTTCCGTTGTCGACCAATATCCTCTTGACGTTGAAGCATAGGTCCCCGATTTCCGCGCTGATGACGAGCGGGTCTTGATGCGGTAGTCATAACCCTTGCAGGTCTTCTTCTCCGAAGGTGATGGTGATATCCTGCTTTAACTTCTTGTCCTCACGGTCTCTTGGGGGCTTGGCGATTGAGAGGATCTGCGTAGCTAGGGCTGGTGGTCCTGCGATGGTCTCGATTTCTCCTACCATAGGCCTGCCTCCGGGAGCGCCCCGCGGGGCGGGAGGCTGCTCTCTTGCTTCCCGGGGTTGCTGCTGTTGGCCATGAACCTGCCCTTGTAGGAATCTCCCTAGGAGTCCTTGACGGATGAGTCACTCGATTTCGTCTTTTAATTTGGAGCATTCTTCGGTGGTATGTCCAGTTCCTCGGTGGAACTCGTAGTACCTTGATTGATCGTTCCTTGGATTCGGGGGAGGCACCCTGGTCCTTTGGAGCTCTGGGTTATTCTGGATGGCGTAGAGTACGTTGGTCCTGGTGGTGTTCAACGGGGTGTATACCCGGGGTGGTCGCGGCTTTAGATCTCTTCGAGGATCGCGACGACGTTCACCATTGCGGTGCTCTTTGTTGCGCCGCTCTTCATGCCCTCGGGGATCCTGCTCAGATCCCCTGTTCCTCTTCTGGCTTCCTTCGAACTGCTGACGGTGTGCTTCGATGGCTTCATCGGCGGCTATTTGAGCTTCTGCCCGATGAACGAGATCGGGATAGCTTGGCACTGTTTCTCTCATCAAGGCTAAGTAGAAGCCACTTGGACGGAGACCTCCTAGGAAAACTCCTCGCAGGAGTTCGGGGTCGACTCCCGGGATTTGTCGGGCCTCGGTAGTGAAGCGGCGGAAAAAATCTTTAAGGGTTTCTCCGTCGTTCTGGCAGATTCCTGAAAGGTGGGAGGGGTCCCGGACAATCCGGCGGTTGGCAATGAACTGATCTATGAATTGCTGAGCCATTGTTGCAAAGCTATCAATCGCTCCGTCCCGAAGAGAATGAAACCAAGTGCGCGCTTGTCCTTTCAGGGTTGCGGGGAACACCTGGCAAAGGAGCTGATCGGGAGCGTTGTAAATCCTCATAATGGTAGTGAAGTGATTGACGTGCTCCAAGGGGTCGTCCATCCCGGCGATAATGGAGAGCCGCGGTGCAGGGGGCGGTGATCTAAGGTTGCTCGTCGCCCGACGTGGCCGTACTCTTTGGCTATCATCTCGCGTATCTCCTCGCGAGTGACCCTCTCCGCAACTTGTCCGAGGCCAGCTCTTTCTTGGTGCTGGTGACGGGGATCGGCTTCCGGCCCACTGACTGGCCGTGCTGGGTGAGTGGAACTTGCTGCATCGGTGAGTTCTTCGGAGACATCTTCCTCCCTTGCGACATCGTTTCCCGGAGCGCGATTTGGGGCTGGAGGAGGCGGAATGTTCAGCGCGGGTGTGGAACGGGAGCTCGAGGGACTCTCAGATTCCTTAAGAGAGCCAGCATTTCGGCCTGCTGCTCTTCCATCTGCAGCATGCGTCCTTCCAGCGCTGCTACGGGCGCGGTCGCTGCTTCCTCCACGAGGGGTACACTGACTAGTAAGTGGGAGGGAGCGGGGTCGGCGCGCCCTTCTGGGATTGATCCCTCAGTAGTGCGAGCGCTTCTCCTCGCCATTGCAATTGGTAGCGAGCACGGTCCCGGGTTGGATTCTTCCTTTGGATGGATCTTTGCTGAGTAGTTGGGAACTCTTCTCATAGACGGCGCCAAACTGTTGTGGGTCGCTTTGGTGCTCTTGGTAGACCGGTCTAATTGAACCGCCTTAGCTTGGAAGCGAACCAAGCGCGCAAACAGTCAATTTGAGATTCGTTTGATACACTGAGACTTTTTGACGTGGAAAACCCGAAAAGGGTAAAAAACCACGTGGTCGGAGCTGTGCCGACAAAACTTTACTATCTTGGGGGGTTACAATCGGGATCTTAGAACTCGAGCGCGACAGGCCGCTGCTCATTACAATGAGAGAGAGAGAGAGAGAGAACTCTGAGGGTGACAGACCACCTCTCGAAAAGCTAAGTCCTTTTTTCTTCTGAGAATCGGGGAGAATGCTCGGAGAACAAAAGTGAGAATGCTCGGAGAACAAAAGTGAGACTGTTGGGTCGCCTTTCGTGGAAGTGGAAATCTTCAAGTCCACGAAGGAGATCTTCGAGCACCGAAGGAAAGCTTAGAGGAAATCTTCGCAGAGCTCTCTCGGGTGCCGAAAGTCAGATCCAGGAAATGAAGGCCTGGGGCTCCTTTTATAGCTTTGGCGGGGGGTAGCCCGGTAATTTTGTCGTCGTAACCACCGTAATCACCTGGCGGGCGAATCACGTTTGGCGGTTCGGAACACGCGGATCACCATTTTTCATAAATGACTGTCTCGTCCTTCGGGCAGTTTGGGCAGTTCGGACAGCTTTGTTGAAGGCGAAAAAGGCGACGGACGATTCCTGAAATGTGAGAAGTTAGAAAGACAAACTGTGAACGCGTCGGAAATGTGGGAATGTTCCGAGCGTGCTCAGAAGCATTCCGAGCGCGCATGTGCGCGAAGGCGTTCTGAGCGATCAAGTGAGCGTTGTCGGAATGCGGTCGTCATGTAGGCAATCCGCGACTTCTGGCGATGGTGCTTATTCGGAAAGCGGGAGGCGAAGTCTCCTGAGGCGAAAACGGGCTCAGCCCATACCTGACGGGGTGGATGCGGCTTCGGCCGTGTCCCCTGCAAGCCCCAGGAGGGGGGGGGTTGGCCGCGCCCCCATGGGGGGTGCGGCTTGTCCGCACCCCCATGGGGGGTGCGGCTTGGCCGCACCCCCAAGGGGTTTGCGGCTTGACCGCACCTCCCCATGGAGGGTGCGGCTTGGCCGCACCCCACTTAGTGGGGTGCGGGCTAAGCGCTCCCCCGAAGTGGGGTGCGGTTTTTGTTTCGCTTGGTGCCGCTCCGGGTGCGAAGCGCGCGCGGGAGGTCTGATTTCTGTCCTTGACATGGCTCGGACTTCTCTTCCGTCGTTCTTTTTTTCTCATGATGGAGTTTCTGCTAATCGCACCCCGTGCGATATTTACTCGTTTATGAGGAGCGTATCATATATATATATACATATATTATTATTTATTACTTTATTACATAAAGCTAAACAATATATTTTTTTATAAAGAAATTGAATTGGTCAGAGAGCCAACTCGCATTGACTTATTCTTAGATACTCGCGCAAGCAAGAAAATTGGGAAAACTTTGGTAAATGATGAGGCGATATAAAAAAAGTAAGTGTTTCATTTTTTAGCTAAATTGTTTAAATATTTAAATAATATCCAAATTGTTTACTAAAGTTTTCCTTTATGTACTTCTTACTAACAAGTCTACAGAAGAACAAATATCACAACATGCCACTGAAACACCAATAAATGAATTCACGAAGCTTCTTTTAGGTAAAAAAATATTTTATCACTTTAGTTCAATTTAGAGTGCTCCACAATATATTTTGTTTTCTTTTTTAGAACTACATTTGGACCGAAATACTATGGTCGATGATGTGGTATGAGAATGGGTGTCACTGCGATTCATATATATACCCTTATTTATCACGTCCCTCAATAATAATTAGCTTGACCATACTTGATTTTTCAATTCAAAAGTTCAAGTTAAACTCCGGTCATGCTACTGTGCGAGTACCTCAACGCTTGTCATGCTATTAGCCTGTGTCTAGTTGTGGCCGCACTTGACTATCGATCGCTCGATGCCCCCATATAGAGTTTTGTGGCATGAAGAACACACACACGACAACAAGCAAAGAAATAGCAACTAATGGAGGAGTAAAGAAACACGACTGTCCAGATATTTCATTTAAACAAAATACTATATTTTGTATTAGCCACTTGACGCGCGCAGGTACTGCGGTGGAGGTCTTGATTAGCTGCTGCGTCGACAAAGGAATCGTTTAAGAAAAACATTTTCATATTCCTCGACTAATTTTTGTTTATTCATCAACACCATAAAGAAGACAATGAAAAGGAGAAACAACAAATTAGAGAAAAGAAAAGAGTTTACAATTAAAAGGTCTTTCACCTAAACAATTAACCATGTTAATATTAATGTAATTAATATCATTATTTTATTATCTTATTCAGTCTCACACCGTCTGTGATGTTTTCGGGCTCTTTTCTTGCTCTATATGTAAGACGACATGACCAAACAGGCTTAATGCTTCGCCATCTCTCCTTCACTTCAGGCGGATCTTACGTACCATAATTTGAAAATTCCGGAACGGGTTTCGGATTGCTTACCCAGAAGGGGCCAACGGTCCTGAAAAAAGTTGGCTTCCGAGTACAAACCCTGCACATGCAATGTTTCCGCGAAATGCAATAATAATCTTCCATACGGGCTACAGAATACTTAACTCGCTCATTACATGCATTTTGGCACCTGTTTAGAGTGCAGGGGAAATCTTTCCTGAAAATTACACGTTTGTTAAAACAGCGGATCCTCGGCTTCAGGCACCGGCTTCTGCGACCACCCCTCCATCACTGCTCAAGAAAAGAAGCCATTATTAGCCCTTAATATACAATCATGCATCTAAGCAATTAGGAACATGCCGGGAACAGAGAGAGAGAGTCGCCTGAGCTTAGGAGGAGGAGGAGGAGGAGGAGGAGGAGGAAAAGTCCGGCAACAATTGATCTACCGGAGAACCCCATGCATGAGTTACAGATACGCAAACAAGTAAATATATATAGTTGAATTGAATGAAACTAATAATGTAAAAAACTGAGAGCTGCTTTGACTTGTAAGGGTGCCTATATTAATTATATATTATATCCTTCATTTGACTATTTATAAGTTGTAAAACTTGAAATTTTAATCATTTAATTATATTCGAGAATGCTGACCAATTACAAAGCAAGCCGATCAATGATCCAACGAAAGCCGTGCATGGTTTGCGGATTACACCTAATGAATTGATGTACCTATGACCATATCAAATAATATATATATATATAAGTGATAGTGCACGGGGGGCCCTCGTGCCCCGCGCGACAGTACCCGGACTCTGATCGGCGGGCCAATTAAATCGCTGCGTTGTTGTGAGTTGCTCCCGCATCAAGGCGGGTTGCGCCCACATCAATTCGGGTTGCACCATTAACATATACGTATGAGTACTCAAAACGACCGTAAAAAAATATAAATTAAAATTACATTTTTTATTTTTTTAAAAAAATTTAGGCTTATGTAAAAAAATATATTTTTCTTCATTTCTCCCTCTCTCTCCTCTTCCTCTCTCTTCTGCCATCTCCCTCTCTCTCTCCCTTTCTCTCTCTTTCTTTCTTTCTCTCTCCCTCTCTCAGGCATACCATTTTTTTCTTTTGTTGGAATAGGTAATGAGGATAGAGAATGAGAGAAGTGAGAGTTTTGATCTAACGGTTTCTATTTATCATACCATAATTGACGGTGCAAATTTTTTCAATGAATTTTTATTTCAGGCTATTCGTAGGCCACAGTATTTCTGTTTAATATAGTATATATATATATCTTTATTATATAAGTGAATATAGCATTCTCCATGCTCTTACCGTGCTTTCATTTTCCACCGTTGGATCTTTCACATGTTTTATATCTTTAATATAAAAAAATAAAAATAAATTTTCTGGGAGAAAGAGAAAAATAGGAGAGAGGGGGAGAGAGTGCGGCGGAGAGAGAGAGAGGAAAAAAATAATTTTTTTAAGTATGTACGTATTTTATTTTACAAAATAAATATTATAGTATTGATGTATATTTTTTTACGGGCATTTTGAGTACTCATATGTATATGTTGCGGGCACAGCCCGCAGACGCATCGAGCACGGGCAAAGCCCGCCTGGATGTGGTAGAAGGTCGCACGAAAGCATCGCGTCGGGGGTGGGTGAAGCCCGCCGTCGCCAGTCGGGTGCTGTCGCGCTTGGCCGTAGGGGCGGAGCCCCGTGTCGGGCACTCGTGTGTGTGTTCCGCCCCGTGTCGGGCACTCGTGTGTGTGTGTGTGTGTGTGCGTGTGCGTGTGTGTGTGTGTGTTAAGCTGATCACCTGGTAAAGAAGTGTGTGTGTGTGTGTTATATCTGTCCTGCATCTTAGCTGACCAAACAGCCATTTGTCAATATGATTTGGTCTACACATCTTGGGGATTGAATTGATCACCTGGTAAAGATTTTGAGAATTGAAAGAAAATATTGTTCTCTTTTATGACCTTTAGAATTTAATTCAAAACCTATTAATATTTGAGAATTGAAGGATAATCTTTAATAATTTTCTTGTTTGTTATTTAGGCACTGATCAGATACATTACTAATAATGGACACAAGATGGATGAGAGAGTTATGTCATTCAAATATTGATTTAGAAGGCGTGAAATATTTGCTAGATTTATACTATTCATATACACCAATTGGTGAGAAGTAACCATGTCCTTGTAAAAAAATGTGTAAATCTAAAGAGGTGGGGTAGAGATGAGGAAGCGATGTCTTGTATGGAATGGTATTATGGAGATCGAACTACATAGATTGGATTTACAATGTTGGGCGTCTAGGTAACAACGAGGTCTTACAAAATATTAATTGACCTTTTATTACAGACCCTCCGAACCATAATAACAACTCTAGTGATCTGATGAATGAACTTATGCATGACGTTATTCCTAATTATTTAACAAATAATGAGAGCTTATATGAAGAAGAATTATTCAATGATGATATCGGTGTAAACACACATTTTGACAATCCTCAAGCTCACATTAATGCATGTGCAAATAATCTATACACAACTCTCTTAGAGGAAAATAAGTCATTGTGGGAAGTGTTGGCACCAAAAATGGCACCTCCAAAATTCACACACTAAGAGGGACGGGAGAAGACTGTGAAGTGCAGGTTACTAAGACAGAAGATGCTGGAAAAAAGAGAAAACGATCATGAAATGACGATCACGAAAAAGTGAGACCGCTTACACAGGTTGTAAGTTGGAGCCTCGGAGCAAAAAGTCCTTTTTCTGGTACCCCTACCCCTCTATTTATAGACGAGGGAGCTACCCAAACGGGCAGAACTGAAAACTACGGGCTGCCCGGGATACAGGGTGCAAATAGTAAAAATACAGGAGATGCCCAGACCGCTTGAACTGGCGATCTCGATCGGCTTCAACTGTTTGGAACTTGGAAAAATCTGGCTGGGCAGATGGCAGGCGATCTGGGCGATCACAAAATACGAAGACCGCTGAGACCGCCATTTTACACTGTGAAGACGAGATCGCGGGCTTTCCGGGCAAACATAATCCCCGCACATTTTTAAGTTATGCTAGAACTTCGAAAATGTAAGCTTTGACCGCTGAGACCGCGACTGCCATAAATGTGACTTGGGCTATAAATACCACCCCAGATCTTCAATCTTCAAGGTATTGAAAATCATGATCCTTGAGCGGTCACCATTTGTTGAGACCGTGGGAAAAGCCTTTTCTGAAATGGATGCTTTGGATTTGATGAAGGTGTCGGCGCAATCCCGAAAATCTCCTAGATCTGCGTTGAAAACGAAGAAAGTTATTTCGAAGAAGACCGCTGATTCTGGCAAAAAAAGTCGGTCAAAAGTTCGAAAGAAAAAGAGGATTCTGCTTCGAAGGCTGTAGTTGATCTGACGGTTACAAAAACTGTCGCTGAGACGATCCTGGCAGTGACTAATCAGTCCGCAGGGCCTTCGGGAGAGACCACCTCTATCGAGTCGATCAAGGCAGCTATGCGACAACAGAAGGCTTTAGCTGAAAATCTAAGAAGCCAGATCGCTGATAAAGAAAAAGTCGTTAGAGATCTGAAAAGAAAAGAAGCGAGCTCTCTTGATCAGACTGCTAAGAGGATACAAACTAATCGACAAACTGTGACCGCCGGGGACATCGATCTTCAGACTTATCTTTCAGAAGATAACATTGTTGAGAATGTTCAGGCGTAAGTGATCGAATTTTGTACTTATTTTAAGATTGTCTTTTCTATTGATTTTTCCTTGATTATTACAGTCAATGGATCCTTTTGAAGCTGAACAACTTCGAATGATCGCCGAGGAAGAAGCTGCTGAAGAAGAAAAAAGGAAAGAAGAAAGAAAGAAAGAAGAGCAAGAAGCTGCAGAGAAAAGAGAAAAAGAAAAGGAGACCGCCAGGCTCGCGGCGGTCGCTGAAGGTGAGAGAAAAAGAAAAGAAGAAGAAAAGAAGAAGAAAAGAAGAAAGAGCAAGAAGCTACAGAGAAAAGAGAAAAAGAAAGAGAAAAGGAGACCGCCAGGCTCGCAGCGATCGCTGAAGGTGAGAGAAAGAGGAAAGAAGAAGAAGAGAAGAAAGAGCAGAAGAAGGTTGCCAAGGAAGAGAAGGAGAGGAAAGAGAAGGAGGTGATCTCCTTGGCAATGGAGATAGAGAAGAATGAGAGGGAAAAAGAGCGGGCCCTAGTTGCCGGGAAGAAAAAGGATAAGAAGGAAAAGAAGAAGAATAAGAGGAAGAGAAAGATCGCCGAAGAGGCGGTTTCAACTGAAAAGAGAAAGGAGAGAAATGAGATCGTAACATCTAGCGATCGCGGCGATATCTTCCTTGAAATGGGCGAGAAGCCGGATTCTGGAGAGGTAGATCGTGCAGCCGCGTTGGACATTATTAAGACTGGTAAGGCGAAGATGGTTGTGAGGTCGATTGATTCTCTTCCCGTACTTGCTTTCCGACCCTCATCCCCCGCGAAGAGGCCTGAGATCGTTGTTAGTAATGCCGAGTTAAAAAGAAGAAGAAAAGAAGGAGAGCGGTCACGAAAAAGACGATTAGAAAAAATCAACTTAGAATGCTTAAGGGGATCTGACCGCCTTTTGTTGACCGCCAATGCTGCGGTCTCAAAAGATGTTGAAAGGAATTTACTTGACTGCGGTCTTGCTACACTGTCAAGTATTTCACATGAAAATCCTTCCTTTCCTTTTGATAACAATTTCTGATTTTTTGACAGTTTTTCTCCTGATTGCAGATGAGAACATGAATTCAGCTTCCGAAGAAGGCGAGATACCAGTAAAAGTCTCAATTCCTTCAGAGTTCGCTGATCTCCTTAAGCCGATGCTTGATGATATGAGAACCATGCGAGATCGCGAGCGGATGCTAGGAGATCGCCTCCGCATCCAGACCGCGAATTTCGAAGCTAAGGAGAAGCAGATCCTTGCAAGTTTTGAGGTCAAAGAAAAACAGGCTCGAGGAGAATTTGAAGAAAAACTTCAGAAGGCCGAAAAGGATGCCGAGTACTATAGAGGGAAGGCCGTTGCACTTGCTGCTGAGATCGCTACCCTGCGGGGTGGTCCTCAAATGTCAATGAAAGCGGGCTCTTCCAGCGGTCTCCCGGATAGGAGATCGGCGGACATTGTGGTAATCCCTATGGAGCAAGTAGACCGCGAAATGTCTAAGATCCATAGGGTTGCCATGGTAGCCAATCACAGCTTGGCATCTGCATGGACTGCGGTCAACGAGATGCAAGACGTGGCGGCATTTGTTGGAAGAAGAAGAGATCAGAGGAAATGAGATCGCAGCTTTTCCTTTTTAAATTTAGCGATCTCTTTGAATACACGGTTATTTAATTCATGGGTCTGTAAGATATATTTGATTCTGTTTCATGGTGTTGACTTTAATGTTGTGACATACATTTTGCAATCTCTGGCTTTTATGAATGCGATCTTATTGAATTGTGTTTGTATTGTGAATTATGTGTACTGCGATCTTTGTGCGAACTGTTTGGCGAACCTAAAAAAGCTGAGGATTATGCGGTCTTTATTATTGTCGCTTGCCATTTTCGAACTCATATAGCTTTTGGCGATCTGACCCATTTGCAGGGCGATCTCAAGAAGTGTAATCATTACACAATCATCTTTCACTTTCTATAAATAGTTGATTTCTCGGACCATTACTCTATTCTTCTTGAATTTTCTTTAGATTATTGATTCTTGCGATCTCAGAAAATGGTGTCCGCGCGCTCCAAGGCTGCTGAAATCTTCCTGGACTCCGATCACGAGTATGGACTAATTCCGGAGGAAGAATATTCTTCTTTTATTGAGAGATGTAAGATCGATGACAAAATCACGATCAGAGTCCCGTTCGAGGGTGAAGACTTGAACTCTGGGGATGAAGGTAGGTACATCATCCTGATCGATCACTTCTCCCATGGTCTTCAAATCCCCATTCCTTGGGAGATTCTGGCAGTGTTGGAGTATTATGGCCTTGTGCTGGCTCAACTTCCACCGAACTCAATCGGTCTGATGAATGTTTTCATCAATTACCTGAGATCGGCCAAGATAAGGTTCACTATGACGATCTTCCGAGGAACTTTCTCTGCTAAGGTATTAAAAGGGGGTCAGAAGAAAGAAGAATTTAAAGGATTGATGTATTTCAGCTGCAATGGTATAAAAGTTCTAAATCTTCCTAACAAGGTTCCTTTTTGGACTGAGAGGTATCTGATTTTTGAGGGCGATCTCGGCGGTCTCCCTAGCCGGCCTTCCCCGCGAGCAGAGCGGATTTTCAGAAAGGAGAAGCTCATTTCAAAGGAGGAGCTGGCGATCTTGAAGTGGCTTGCGGGCAAGCGCTTCGATCTGATTCATTACCTGGCGATCTGGCCAGATGTCGCTGCGGTCTTGCCTGAAGAGAGTAAGTGATAATTCTCGCGGTCTCCTGTGGCTTCTAAATAATTTTATTTTACCCTACCAACTGTTTATTTTACAGCTTCTTTCGCTATCCCGGATGTCGATCCTGTGACTCATGGGGGAGAGGTCCTTACTCAGAGGGAAAAGCGATTGCGTCAAGATCGCCAGAGAAAGGCGAAAGAGATCGCTGAAGAGGGTGATCTGGAAGATGGGCCCTTCGCTTTAATGGGTTTTGGAAAGAAACTGAAAGACAACAAAGGGAGACCGCTCCTGAGATGGAGTGAGACCGGGAACTCCTTGAAGGTGTCTACCGATCTCCCCTTCTGGGGAGGTAGGCTGACTAATCATGCGTTCGCGGTCACTGCTGCCCTTTACCGGAAGAAAAATGCCAACGAGGCATTAAGTCACGAGACCGATCGCCTTCCCGACATATGCTCGCAAGCGGCCGTCCGAAGTTTAGTTCTTAATCATCATATGGGGCGGTCTCTTCGAGCATCTTTGGAGCATGCAGAGCGCCTGCAAGACCGTTTTGACGTAAGTATTAAAAAACGCGATCTTTAAAATTTGGTTTACCTTGACCGCTTGCGATCTGACCCGTTTTCTTTCCTCAGGATTACAAAAAGACCGCATTTGATATTCACAATCCTGACTACCTCAAATCTCTGTACACTCATGTTATAGATGCATCAAATAAAACCATTGCTATCCTTCGTGAAAAAGGCGGTCTCACCACCGAGTTCCAAGATACCACTTTTGCTGATCTCTTCCCTGAGGTCGCGGAGATGATCGAGGAGGCAGAGGAGAGGAAAAAGGCAAAGGAATCAAGAACCGCGGAGACTGCCGAGGATGAGTCTGTCGAGATCGTTGGAAGCCCAGATAAAGATGATCACGTTTCTTCTATCCAGGGTGAGGAGACGATTTCAGAGGCGGTCTCAGATTCTGGGAAAAGAGAATCTGATAGCAGCAGTGAATCTTCAGAAGGATCAACTTCTTCGTCGGAGGAGCGGTCTCCCCGGAAAAAGAAGCAGAAGAAATAGATTTTTGTTTTTAGAAAAAAAATGATGTAATCTCCGGTCATTGACCGCACCAAACATTGTAATATTTGAAATGAATGGAAAATTATTTTGTTCATGAATGAATCTCTTTTATCTGTATTTATTTTTGCTATATTATTCACATAAATCGATCACCGCTTCTATCGTATGCAATCACAGCATAATAGACTTAGCATTCGATCTCAATGCTTTAGGTTTTGTCGATCTCTAGTCTATGAAGATGTTGAAAACTTGATAGAAATCCAGAACTTCGTATAAGAAAGACAACTCTGCGATCTCAGCGTAATTAGACCGCTTACTAGAAAATTAAAACACTTGGCCAGATTCACTTGATAATAAATCTTCATGAATATCAATCCGGCGATCACAATATATTCAGACCGCCACTTTGAAGAAAACCCAACTATCACTTGATGAGAAATGAAGGATTAAGAGCATTCTCATATAGCTTTGAATAATAAGAGACATCTAGATTGCGATCTTATTATGATCAGAACGATCACTATCAAACCAACATAAAAGATTCCTGAATAGCAATTTCAATCATCTTTGGAAAGCCTTGTACGATGATCACTTCTACCCAAGTCCTGGAGAGGATGAAGCCGGCGATCACAAATAACTCAGATCTCTTCCAATAACTTTTTGAAAACCAAGGCTCTTTAGAAAATCATGTCTGGCGATCACAAGAAATCCAAATTTCTTTCCCCTCTTTAGAAAACCACGTCTGGCGATTACAACAAACCAAGGCCGATTCCAACTTCCTTCAAAAAATCAATATTGACGATCACTTTCATCCAGATCCTGGAGAAGATCAAGCCATTAATCATGAATAATGTAGATCACCCTTTGAAGAGAGGAAACATGCGGTCTCAAAAAACTCTGACCGCTCGATCTCAGTATTAAGAAGTAAATGAGACCTTGTAGAAAAGAGAAGAGGGAAGAGGAGAGAGGGAGAATTCCAAAATGATCCGCAGGGCAGGTGTGGTCATGCCGATGAGGCTATACCGACATTGCTTTCCCTGATAGATTATATTTCGAGTTTCAGGCGATGGTCATAGATGTTTCCGACCTCCCCTTACCTAACCATGTTTTAATGAATATTCGAGAGTTATAGATCAAAATGATCAGTAGGGCAGGTGTGGTCATGCTGATGAGGCTTATACCAGCATTGCTTTCCCCGAAGATCATCAAGACCATAACAATGTCCTTTTTAATGCATGACAGAGCTGAGCCAGCCACCCAGACCTCCTTGCTAAGGTGTGCCAGATGTCAGCTAGGACCCGGCATCCTAAACTTTCACCGCTCGAGCTTGGCGAGCCACTGCTACACAGATTCGAAATCTCCCCGACATCTGTGGTCCTGGCAGAATTACACGTCAAGCTAACAAGCCGAGGGAGAATGAAGTAGGATCCGTCGATGTCTTACTTGACAAGTTTTTGGTTTTTATAAACAACTTGTTTTAAAACTCGCCATTCATTAAGTATATCATGAATGTCTTGGCCGTATCTGCACAATACTTAAAAGAAGAGAAGTGAGAGAGAATGGGAAAAAATTGAATACGAATTTTTTAAGAGAAGAAAAGTTTGAGATCATCTCCACTCCAAGAGTGAGGCAACTCCTCTCCCTCATGGGTTTGGAGATGATAGGCACCATTTCTTAGCACCTTTTTTACCACGAATGGCCCTGCCCAGTTTGGGTTAAGCTTCCCAACCGAGCCGGCTCTTGCTGCTGCATCTACTTTTTTCAAAACCAAGTCCCCAACAACAAATTCCTTGGTTCTCACGTTTTTATCGAATAGTCTCGCCATTCTTCTTTTCACCTCCTCTTGCCTGATGGTTGTCGTATCCCTTAATTCTTCAATTAAGTCGAGGCTACATTTCAACTCCTCACCATTCTCTTCCATCCAATCAATCTGATTTTGTTGCGCTAATAATACCCTTGGACTTTTTACTTCGAACTCTACTGGAATAAGAGTTTCGGAACCATGCGATAACTTGAAAGGAGTCTCTCTAGTGGCAGAACTTGGAGTTGTCCTTAAGGCCCAGAGGACTGAATGTAGTTGTTCTGCCCAGTTGCCTCTGAGATTTTCCACTTTCTTTTTCAAAAGATTTATGATAAGCTTGTTGGCAGCTTCTACCTGCCCATTACTTCTGGGATGATGCACAGAAGCAAAACGTAGCTCAATGCCAATTTGATCACAGAAATTAATAAGAGTTGAATTATTAAACTGAGAACCGTTATCTGTGATGATTGCCATTGGAATTCCGTACCGACATACTATCTCCCCCCAAATAAAATTCTTCACAGCTTGGGTAGTAATTTTGGCCAATGCCTTTGCCTCTATCCATTTGCTGAAGTAGTCAATCATGACTATAATATATCGGCGCTGCCCACTTGCCATAGGAAAAGGCCCAATCAAATCCATCCCCCAAACTGCAAGACCATGGGGTTGCTATCGATTTGAGCTGTTGAGCAGGCTGATTCTGGAGAGGAGCAAATTTCTGGCACTTGACGCATTTCTTAGCAAACTTCTCTGCATCCTTCCTCATTTGAGGCCAAAAATACCCTTGCCTCAGGATTCTTTTCTCTAAAGTTCTTGCTCCTGAGTGACTTCCGCACTCTCCTGCATGAACTTCTTGAAGAATTACTGGAACTTCTTCTTCCAAGACACATCGCGCTAGTGGAGAAAGGAAAGTTCTCCTATAAAGCACTCCTGCAACAAGATAATAGTTAGTTGCTTTTTGTTTAAACCTTCTCTCATCTTTTACAGTTGAATGGAGCTTTCCCGTTGAAAGATATAGAACGAATGGATCCATCCAAGACGGATGCTGATCAATCTCCATAACCTCTCCTTCTTCAATTGTTGGACGAAACAACTCTGAAGTTGTTCCTCTCGAGAGAAGTCCAAACTTTAACAACCCATCTGCTTCCACATTTTCACCCCTTGGAATATGTTCAATAGCAAAGCTTTTGAACTTTCCTACCTCGATTTTTACCAGAGTTAGATATCGCTTTAAAATACTATCTCTTGTTTCGAAAGTTCCATTCACTTGAGAAGCTATCACCAAAGAATCTGTGAAAACTTTGACATCATCAATCCCCAGCTCTCTAACAAACTTAAGACCGGCTAGCAAAGCCTCATATTCCGCCTGATTATTCATCACTTGAAAGTAGAACTTCAGCGCCTGATCCAATCTTACTCCATTAAGGTTGATTAAGATAACTCCAGCTCCGGAAGAATTTTTTCATAAGGCTCCATCCACGAAGATTGTCCAGGCAAGGGGTACTCCGACCCCCTTCTGCGACTCAACTTCTTAGGCATCCACCATGAAGTCTGCTAAAACTTGAGCTTTGATCGCTACTCTTGGAACATAAGATATGTCAAATTCACTGAGCTATATTGCCCACTTTGCCAGCCTTCCTGAATGTTCTGGTTTCTCCAAGACATTCTTTAATGGAAGATCAGTGACGACTAGAATCGAATGGTCTTGAAAGTATGGTCTTAATCTTCTTGCCGAAGTTACGAGCATTAAGGCCAACTTTTCGAGAATAGGATAGCGAGTCTCTGCATTATTTAGGATTCGACTCACATAATAGACTGGAAATTGCTTCTTTTTCTCCTCTCGGACCAAAACAGAGCTTATGGCATCGGCTCCGACTCCCATATACAGAAATAGATTTCTCCCTCTCGCGGGCTTTGGAGTAAAGGGGTTGATGTCAATTGCTTCTTAAGCTGAGTGAAAGCATCATCACACTCCTTTGTCCATTCGAACCTACCCCCTCCCCGGAGGGTCTTAAAGAAAGGTGCACTCTTATCTCCTGATCGGGAGATGAAGCGACTTAAGCCTGCCATCCTCCCTCCCAGCTGCTGAATTTCTTTGGGGGACTTGGGTGGTGGCATCTCCAAAATAGCTTTTGCTTTGTCATGATTGGGTTCTAACCCTTCTGGAGTAAGGAGATGACCCAGGAATTTTCCTTTACTTGCTCCGAAAACACACTTCAACGGATTCAACCTCATATTAAAAGTTCGAAGGGTTGCAAAAGTTTCCGAGAGGTCTTTAAGATGAGAAGTGAATGATTGCTTTTTACCAAGAGGTCATCGACATATACCTCAAGGTTTCTTCCTTTTTGATTCTTGAAAACTGTATCCATCATTTTTTGGTAAGTTGCACCAGCATTTTTTAGCCCAAAAGGCATTACGAGATAACAGAAGCAACCATCATTTGTGATAAACGAAGTATGAGGTATGTCTAGTTTATGCATTCTGATTTGATGATAACCTGAAAAAGCATCTAAAAAACTCATAAAAGAATAACCTACCGCGGAATCAACTAAAGAATCTATCCGAGGCAAGGGGTAGCAATCCTTGGGGCAAGCTTTATTGAGTTTGGTAAAGTCGACACACATCCTCCATTTTCCACCTGACTTCCTTACCATTACAACGTTTGACACCCACTCAGGGTATTGGATTGGCTGAATGAACTTCGCCTTCAGAAGCTTCTCTACCTCTTCTCGGATAGGCTGAGCTAGAGTGGTTGCAACAGACCTCTTTTTCTGCTGGATCGGGATGAAGTTTGGGTCTATATTGAGATGGTGGCAAGCGACATCCGGGTCCACTCCAGGCATGTCATCTGCTGACCAAGCGAAGATATCTAGATTTTGCAGAAGACAAGAGATGAGCTGACTCTTGTCAGCTTCAGATAATTCAGCGTTGATGGAGAGGCTCTTGCTCTCATCTTCCTCGCTGATCCGAACATCTTGAGTTTCTTGGGCAGGTTCCAAGCGAACTCCATCTCTTGCATCCTCCTCAACTTCTTCTGCAGCTTGGACTTGTTCAGGAACTTCAATCGATTCAGTCATCATGACTTCTTGGGGAGGAGAAGACACGATCATGTTGACCAGCATTCCCTAGCTTTCCTTGGGTCGCTCCTGATTCAGTGTTGTTTTCCATTTAAGGCAAACTTCACCGCTTGATGATAGGTGGAGACAATGCTTGATATCCATTCAGGAAGGGTCTTCCAAAGATTGCGTTGTAGCTACTGGGAGCATCAACGACTATAAATTTGACCAGCTTCACTATTCCCCCCAGAATTACGGAAAGAGTGACGAGCCCTTCAACTCCCTTCTTTTCTCCTGAAAAACCATAAAGAGGTCCTTCAGTTGATAGGAGGGGTTTACCTGTCTTCAATGCCTCAAAGGCTGGTTTGAAGAGCACGTTGACTGAGCTTCCCGTATCTATTAGAATTTTCTCCACCGTATAATTTTCTATCACCGCTTTAATAACGACCGCGTCGTCAAAGGGATTCGCGGTCTGAGGAAGATCTTCATCTCCAAAAGTGACCGTCCCTCGGACCGGAGCCGAAGAGGTAGCAGCAACCTCCGATTGATAAACTCTCTTCAGGCTGGCCTTCCTTGAAGACTCCGGACCTGCACCCCCATGGATGCAGAAAAGGTTGCCCAAGGCACCCTCATCATTAGCGTCCACGCATTCGCTGGGAAAACCGATGTTGCCCAGATGGCCAATATCATCTACTTCCTCGCATGCCCATTGAACCTCAGCTACCTCCTTGGCCTTGGAGGTTGAGGCTTTAGCAGGATCGCTCTTCTGAATGAGATCAGGGATTTTACCCTCTTTCAGAAGCTTTTCCAAGAACAAGCGGAGGGCTCTGCAGTCCTCTGTCAAGTGACCCCTTTCTCTATGATACTCACAGTAGAGGGTTGGATTTCTTGTTCTTGGATCAGAGTTCAGCGGAACCGGCCTTTTGAAAAAAGGCTGCTTCTGAACGGTTTGGAGTACCTCACTCATTGGAACCCCAAAGTCTGTAAAAGACTCTTGGGATTCATCGTAAGGAGATGGGAGGGCCAGGAGAGGAGGTTGGATGTACTGAATCTGGTGGACTGGGGTAGCTTGCGGAGCAGGTGTAGCAGGGGTTTGAAGAAATGAACCTTGAGGCGGGAAAGATTGATTACCTCGATTGAAGCGGTTGTTGCGATAGTTCTTACCTCTCGGAGCTGGAGGTGGGAGCTCTTGTCGAGGCTTTGAGGAAGATGAAGCCGGGTAGAATCCCGCAGAGCCTTTCTGAGTGGCTCTGTTGGTCAAATTGCTCACATAGGTGGGGTTGTTAATCTCCCCTTCTATGTAGCGATTGGCAATGCTAATCAACTCCTGATAGGAGCCAGGCTCCTGGGTGGTGACTTTAAACTTCAGAGAGCCCTCCTGCAGGCAGCTAATCAAAGCTACCATATAAAGCTCGGGATCCATGTCTCTGACTCCCAAGATCTCCTTTTGAAAACGGTCAACGAAATGTGCTGCAGTCTCGTTGTCCCCTTGCTTAATCTTGAAGAGGGTCGCGGGACCACTCTTCCTTTTCTTCGCGGTGGCAAACCTTAGGAGGAGCTCTTGCCTCAGGGCAGCAAAGCTCGGGATAGATTGACAAGGCAGCTTATAGAACCATTCCATGGCCGATCCATCAAAGGAGGTGACCATCAGCTTGCACCTTACTCCATCCGAAATGGTCCTGAGGGCAACAACAGACTCGAAGGCTTGAAGATGACACATTGGGTCGGTCTCTCCTGTATACACAGGAAGGCGGGGCTCTCTGAATCCATGAGGAATTGGATCCCGACGAATCTCATCGGTAAAGGGGGAAGGCTCCCCTAATTCAGAAGGTCTTGGAGGAGGGAGAAAGGAAGCAGGAGGAGCTTGAGGGTAAGCAAACCCTTCTTCAAAATTCAGGGTCTGAGCCGGAGGCCCCTGGGCTGCGGCTCGGAAAGAATTACGACGGGCGGCGAACTCCTCATGATGAGATCGCTGAGGAGCTGCGGGCTGGAAAACGGGGTGATCGCTCGGGTGACCGCTTGCCATGCGGTCAGGAGTGGCGACCTGAGAGGCTTGAGGAAGGATCTTCTGGGAGATCGCGGCCAGAACCTGGTTCATGGCCTCAATCTGCTTTGCGGACTCCTGCTGAGTCCGGACGACTTTTTGTCGATCTCGAGCAGCCTCTTGCTGAGACCGCGCGATCTCCTGCTGAACAGAGGCGGTCTCCTGCCTAGCTCGGGCGGCCTCGCGGAGAGCTTGTTCAACACGAAGCTCGAAGCGGCGCTCAAGCGCTTCTAACGGGTTGTGATCGGAAGGGGGAACGCTGGGAGATCGCAGGGGACGACCTCTACGGCGATCAGCCATCTTGAAAGTCTATGAATTTCACCTGACACTTCGGATCTGAAGGTCGCGTGTTCGTTCTGTTGGCACCAAAAATGGCACCTCCAAAATTCACACACTAAGAGGGACGGGAGAAAACTGTGAAGTGCAGGTTACTAAGACAGAAGATGCTGGAAAAAAGAGAAAACGATAATGAAATGGCGATCATGAAAAAGTGAGACCGCTTACACAGGTTGTAAGCTGGAGCCTCGGAGAAAAAAGTCCTTTTTCTGGTACCCCTACTTCTCTATTTATAGACGAGGGAGCTGCCCAAACGGGCAGAACTGAAAACTACGAGCTGCCCGGGATACATGGGTGCAAATAGTAAAAATACAGGAGATGCCCAGACCGCTTGAACTGGCGATCTCGATCGGCTTCGACTGTTTGGAACTTGGAAAAATCTGGCTGGGCAGATGGCAGGCGATCTGGGCGATCACAAAATACGAAGACCGCTGAGACCGCCATTTTACACTGTGAAGACGAGATCGCGGGCTTTCCGGGCAAACAGGAAGGATGTCAAGAGTACACAAAATTATCTTTCTTATTGAATCTCCTTCATATTAATGACACTTGGAAATTAAAGTAATGTACATTTTGATATGTTGTTGAAAGTTTTACAGGGTGCACTGCCAGGCGAGTATGAATCAGTGTCTGCTAACTATCAGGAGGTCAAGAAAATTACTTCTAAATTAGGTCATAAATATATTAAGATTGATGTCTGTGAAAATGATAGTTCATTATTTTAGGACATACACAAAAATGATAAGGTTTGTCATATATGCGGACAATCACGATGGGTTGAGTACTAGACGATCAATTGACTCACTGATCGAGAAAACATAAGCAATAAGATGTGATCAGTATGAGAAAGGCACCCAAAAAGGTTTTTCAGTATTTTCCATTGAAAGAACATTTGAAGCGATTATTTCTTTGCAAGCAAACTGCTGAGATGATGCAGTGGAATGCTAAATAGCTTAATCACGATAGTTTAATACATCACCCTATAAATGGATTGGCATGGGAATACTTTGATCAATGCCACAAAGAGTTCTCAAGTGATCCTCAAACAATTCGTTTAGGCCTTGCTACCGATGGATTCAATCCATTTGGTGATCTTAGCAACACACATGGCAGGTGGCCAATTATGTTAGTGATATACAATGTGCTACTTTGGAAGTGCATGAAGAAAAGATCTATCATCATATCGGGTTTGGTACCTGAGATGAAGATGTCAGGAAATAACATCGATGTGTATCTACAACCATTAATAAAATAGTTGAATGAGTTATGGGAAGTGGGTCTATAAGTACTTGATATTTTTTATGGGAAAAAAATTACAATATGTGCATCACTGTTATAGACTATTAGTGATTTTCCACCACTTGGGTAATCTATCAGGATGGAACACACATTCAAAATTTGGATGCCCATATCATGCGGAATGGACACTTAATCATGTTGGCTAAAAAATAGTCAAAAACCTATTTTCAGGCTCACTACTATCGATTCCTGCTAGTTGATTATCAATATCGAAAGGCAAGAAAGTTTGGTCGACATGAAATGCGTATTGGCAATACAAAGTCACCACAAGTGGACGAAGAGTATCAGAGGAAACACACGATCTTCATATTGTATTTGGTAGAACAAATTAGTCGGGAGGACCTACTAAGTATTGGAAAAAAAGAAGTATATTTTTTTATCTTCCTTATTTGAAGACAAATTTACTCAACCATTGTCAATGCATTTAGAACAAAAATATGTGTGATAATATTTTGAACACTAATGGATGACCCGATCAAATCCAAGGATAATGTGTGCTAGAAGAGATTGCAAGGTTCTTGGGATTCTAAGACATCTATGAATCACAGAAAGAGTTGATGGCATTGAGATTATTCCTCCATCTTGCTTCACCATGAGTAAGATGGAGAAAGATACTATTTTATGTATGATAAATTCATTGTGATATGCCTCCAACATATCACGTTGTGTTAAACCGAAGCAATGGAGAATACAAGGCTTAAAGAGCCATGATAATTACATTATAATGTAATAATTGTTGTCTATTGGTTCGTGGTCAGTGTTATCAAGGCATATAATGACACCATTGATGAAGGGTTCCACGTTCTTTAGAGAATTATGTTAAAAAACTCAATGTTTCTGATTTGTTAAAGATTGAAGATCGCATTAAATCGGCTTTATGTCAGCTCGAAATAATTCCCCACCCCCTTCATTATTCGCTGTAATGATTCATCACATGGTTCATGTAAGACCCCCCTTCGAAAATTTGGCACTACCTGGGTGTAAGATGTGAGGCCCCTAATTAGACCCCACATACTACTGTATCTAAGCTATGTTTACAATATGATTCTCAGGTTGAAGTGCGACTAGTAAATACAGAATAAAAACACATAATAAAATATTTACTTTCGTACCTTGAAATTACGCTGAATCTTTTCTGTTCTATCTTAATCAGTTCTTTTGGCTTTGCGTATCCCAAGTCACGTCTGTTACCTACAAAATTTGACGACGGGCTTAGTCATAAAAATATGACTAAGTGAGGATATACCTCTTTCATTTCTATATACAATTAGAAAGACTTACACATTTTAAAATATTGTTTCATACTAACCATTTTCTGTCTCAGTAGTGAACTTATGAAGCATATAACTACATAAACATGTGAGTACCAATAAACAGTATGAGCAGTATAGGATCATAATCATATCATGTAACAAGCTAACATTAAAGCAGTGTATCCATTTAAGCAATAAATTCTTGTATCAGTATATCTATATCAGTGTATCAGTTTATCATAGTAGCAGTATATTAGTCTATCAGTGTAGCATTATATCAGTGTGTCCATGTATCAGTATCTATGAAAGAACGTAATAACTGGGGGAAACATGAATCATAGATAGTATAAGAAGCTGTAGCATTCATATGAACTATGGAACATGTCATGTAAGTATCATAATCATAACTGTATCTATATCATGGAAGCAGTGCAAATACATAATCTCATATCAGTTTTCATGTCTATGAGCATTTATCTATGTTTCTTTTCTTAGGATGTATTAGGGGTGAGTCGAATTCTTTTTCCTTTTTCCTTTACCCCTAAGGGTCCTTTACCCCGAAGGGTCCTTAGATACCCCGAAGGGTCCTTTACCCCGAATGGTCCTTTACCCCGAAGGGTCATTCATGTGCATGCATATTCAAGTCGCCCGTAATATAACCTCGTGTAGACACGTTTACATAAAGTGAGTTATTCATGTTTTTATATCCCCTCAGAATTTATTCGCCTGTTTGCCTTATGCAAGGCCATACTTTAAAGCGATCTTAACTATCAGTGATATCAACTATGCATTTAACATTCAGTATAAAAGAGTACTTATGCAAAAGAAAGTAAAACCATAAAGCATAAAGGAAACAGGTAGCTCTCACCATTAGTCATTCTTTGCTTTTGATAGTAATTCATGTCGTTGTCATGTCTATCATCCTTCGCGGTATCTTTATAGAAATCGTATCCTTTAGGGCAATTAAATCCGGGTTGCACCTCACTATAGCTATCATATTGACTATTATGATGACATCATTTGGTAGCTACTTAAATAGCCCTTAACCATAAAAGAGATAGTTTCAATCAATGATAAGAGAACCATATGGCTTTTCCATGTAAATCAGTATAACTAAATCAGTATAAAGATGTAGACAGGAGAAAGCCAACAATATTAGAGGAAACCCCCACCCATGGAATACTTCATGAACAGAGTTATAAAATATTGCATGTTAAACCTCTCATTTGTGCTTCTACATCAGCTTCAGCACCCCCATAATTAAAACCCCCAAAATGAACAATATAAGCACTGAACCAATTGGTTCAGCCATCCTTAACTGGCACCCCTAATATATACTATAAAAGAGGGCAGAGCCAGCATAAAGAAATTCCTCGTGAAAATATAATAGCAGTTAACTGAAAGAAACATTTCCCATGAAAATCCCCCATAAGAGTATATATGGAAGCTGCAACAGGACCTTTAACCAGCCGGTCAATTCCCATGAAAATCCCCCATAAAAATAGCTGTAACAGGACCTTAAACCAGCCGGCCAAACAAAACAAAAAGTAAAGCCTGTACATGATAACCCAAAACCAGAAAAAACATAGGAAGAATGAACAAGAGTAGCAACTGGCCTTCGTGTACTACCAAAATAAAACAAAGTCCCCTCAACATATCAATAGCAAAATAAACCCCATAACTGAATCTATAGATCTTCCTATCAAAATCTTAGCCGGCCACAGCCAAGGTAAGAAGACAAGAGGTCTAGAATTTCTTAGGGTACAATTCATAAAATTTCCCCAAACCTTGATCAAGTTATAAGCAGCCACCATAAATCAATATGTAAAGACAAGAAGGGCAAAGGAAAGAGGAGCTCACATTGAGATGAGAGGAGAAGCCTCCATTTCTGCACAGTCGAGCGCAAGAGATGATATATTCAGCACTTTAAGGTCGTAAGAGAATAGAAGGTAGCCGGGATAGTAAGGAGAGGGGGAGATCCTTCAGTTTCCTTTCCAGAGAGAAGAAGAGTGGAGGTGGAGAAGGCAGCTCTAGCAGATTCCATCGCCGAGAACGAGAGGGAAAGGGAAGGGCGGTGCTTTCCGTGAACGGATAAAGGGGAGATATGCGAATTCCCGATTTTAATACTTGAAACAGTCCGAAAATCCACCGCCTAGGCCTAATTGATATTAGTTTAGGTTCAATTAGGCCATTAGCTCGTAAGTTAAATTAATCCAGACATTTTACTATCCGCACATCAGTATTTACTATTAGCACACCAATGTCAATTACCAATATCAGTTCTTACCGTACCCACTTTAATTCCTTCTATTAGCACCCCACTTTAACTAGGAGGTAATGTCTTAAACCATGATAAAAACATAATAGCAGTCAACCAAACTTTCCAGTTAGCTTAGCGAAAGATTTTAAACCCCCGCAAACATAAACATATAACTTGATGAAGTGTGCCAAAATAATTAATATAGAAAAAGGTCATATTCCGCTAAAAGCTTCGAAAAACCCCAAGCGTCAAATAAAAACTCATTCTCAACTCTCGAAGGAACTCCGAGTTGACACTGATTTACATCTTCATCATAGGGGATATATATATGCATATCATAATAATTTAAATTGAGTTTTCTTATTCATTTGTACCTTTTCACATTTTTGGGCCGTTACAAATCCTTCCCCTCTTATAGGGATTTTCGTCCTCGAAAATAGGACACAAGAACAAGTCCCAATATATATACTACTTACATTTCCAGTAACCCAAACTTCGCTCGTTTTCCTTGGTTTCGATTTCTTAATATAATGACAATTGACAAACTGACATAATCAACATTAAAAGAAAATTAGTGTTCCATGAAGCCTTTAACACCTTTCAATACAATCTTTAGTACAGTAAAACATTTTGTCAAAAAGTATTTTCATTTTGCTTTCTGCATTCGTTTGTCACATTCTTTAGACGTAGTCGGTTTGCCTTAATATTTATAGTATAACAACATGATATGCATAGTGCACATATTTTCCTTTTTCGTCAACTATTTTATTTACTTCCCAAGTCGTTTTACTCATCGCTCATCGTACAATCATGCCTTTCCATTTTCATCGCACCCACCTTTGTTAAATTTCTTAAATCGTTGATTGAAATTCGTATCTCATTTTCCTATCATTTCCATAGTAACGTACTTTCATTTTCATGTTGTTCTCATTTGCAAATTTCTTTTATCGTTTATTCTTTATCACTATCTTGATTTCATTTAGCATATAACTTTTCATTTCGTTTCACATTTCTTGATGCCAGTACATCGGATTGAAATGATATACTTTAGAAACAATTTACCTTGTCATTGACCTGTGTGTATTACATTTTGTTCAATTTCATATAGGCCACATAAGACGACGATAGACTTCAATGCACATTCATTTCCTTATCTATAGTTTGCAAATAGTCTCAAAGCTTTGGCAATGAGTACTACTGTTATGAAATCTTTTCACAGACGTTTAACAGTGTCTCCATAACCTCCAAAAGGTGATATATATTTATCAGTTCACTTTTCAACCCTTTAAAAAGTTTGTGACATAAAGGTTAGAGATTTACCATGTTCTCTTGGTTCTTTACCTTCATATTTCAACAATATTTTTGTAACACCTCTTTCAAAACTATAGAACGTATCAAAGATTCGGCCGAAATCCAGGTTATCCTATATAGCGTGAAAGTGAAATTACAAATCATTACAGTCCTTGCTTTACCTATTCATTTCCTTCAACGTTCCATACCATCATAATATTCTCCTTTTATTCTAGCAATACGTTTCTTCATTGCTTTGACATCAAATGTAGTTATTTCAATTACTACGGCTATTTTGCAACACTTGCATTAAATACAATCATATATTTTAAAATGTTACAACTTTTTATTTGTGCACTCTTCGTTAATTGTTTAACTTGCATATATTGTGCTTTCGAACATTCTAAATTGCATAACTATACTTACCCCTTACTTTTATAAGCACAACATTTTTCATTCTTGTTTCATTCACCACCCTACATTTCTGAACTTAACGACACCCTTCTCCATCAATATTTTTTTTCTTCCTCTCATTTTAGATCATATTCATTTTCTTCACTATTGCTTCTTCTCGCTATTGCAAAAAGTTTCCAAAATATTAACAGTAAATAGCGTTATTTAACTTTTCTATAGATGTTTAGCAATGTCTTCATGGACAATAACAATGTCTTCATGGACAATAAACATTAGTGTCTTGTAGAAAATTAGAGTCCATCATTTGTACACCTTTTATTACACGTCCAATCATTTTACATATCTCGCTTCATGTTCGTGTACATTTCATTTAAGTCTTATTATTTCATGAATTCTTCCAAAACCCTTGGACGTACTTTAATTTACAAATTATTCTCATTCACTGGATTTCTATGAACGTTTTTCTCACTATCATATCATGTGTGCTTATTCAGTACTTACTACAACCGAACTTCTTGAAAACCTGGCTCTGATACCAAATTGTGAGGCCCCTAATTAGACCCCACATACTACTGTATCTAAGCTATGTTTACAATATGATTCCCAGGTTGAAGTGCGGCTAGTAAATACAGAATAAAAACACATAATAAAATATTTACTTTCGTACCTTGAAATTACGCTGAATCTTTTCTGTTCTATCTTAATCAGTTCTTTTGGCTTTGCGTATCCCAAGTCACGTCTGTTACCTATAAAATTTGACGACGGGCTTAGTCATAAAAATATGACTAAGTGAGGATATACCTCTTTCATTTATATATACAATTAGAAAGACTTACACATTTTAAAACATTGTTTCATACTAACCATTTTCTGTCTCAGTAGTGAACTTATGAAGCATATAACTACATAAACATGTGAGTACCAATAAACAGTATGAGCAGTATAGGATCATAATCATATCATGTAACAAGCTAACATTAAAGCAGTGTATCCATTTAAACAATAAATTCTTGTATCAGTATATCTATATCAGTGTATCAGTTTATCATAGTAGCAGTATATTAGTCTATCAGTGTAGCATTATATCAGTGTGTCCATGTATCAGTATCTATGAAAGAACATAATAACTGGGGGAAACATGAATCATAAATAGTATAAGAAGCTGTAGCATTCATATGAACTATGGAACAAGTCATGTAAGTATCATAATCATAACTGTATCTATATCATGGAAGCAGTGCAAATACATAATCTCATATCAGTTTTCATGTCTATGAGCATTTATCTATGTTTCTTTTCTTAGGATGTATTAGGGGCGAGTCGGATTCTTTTTCCTTTTTCCTTTATCCCGAAGGGTCCTTTACCCCGAAGGGTCCTTAGATACCCCGAAGGGTCCTTTACCCTGAAGGGCCCTTAGATACCCCGAAGGGTCCTTTACCCCGAAGGGTCATTCATGTGCATGCATATTCAAGTTGCCCGTAATATAACCTCGTGTCGACACGTTTACATAAAGTGAGTTATTCATGTTTTTATATCCCCTCAGAATTTATTCGCCTGTTTGCCTTATGCAAGGCCATACTTTAAAGCGATCTTAACTATCAGTGATATCAACTATGCATTTAACATTCAGTGTAAAAGAGTACTTATGCAAAAGAAAGTAAAACCATAAAGCATAAAGAAAACAGGTAGCCCTCACCATCAGTCGTTCTTTGCTTTTGATAGTAATTCATGTCGTTGTCATGTCTATTTTGAGGTGCCATCCTTCACGGTATCTTTATAGAAATCGTATCCTTTAGGGCAATTAAATCCGGGTTGCACCTCACTATAGCTATCATATTGACTATTATGATGACATCATTTGGTAGCTACTTAAATAGCCCTTAACCATAAAAGAGAGTTTCAATCAATGATAAGAGAACCATATGGCTTTTCCATGTAAATCAGTATAACTAAACCAGTATAAAGATGTAGACAGGAGAAAGCCAACAATATTAGAGGAAACCCCCACCCATGGAATACTTCATGAACAGAGTTATAAAATATTGCATGTTAAACCTCCCATTTGTGCTTCTACATCAGCTTCAGCACCCCCATAATTAAAACCCCCAAAATGAACAATATAAGCACTGAACCAATTGGTTCAGCCATCCTTAACTGGCACCCATAATATATACTATAAAAGAGGGCAGAGCCAGCATAAAGAAATTCCTCATGAAAATATAATAGCAGTTAACTGAAAGAAACATTTCCCATGAAAATCCCCCATAAAAGTATATATGGAAGCTGCAACAGGACCTTTAACCAGCCGGTCAATTCCCATGAAAATCCCCCATAAAAATAGCTGTAACAGGACCTTTAACCAGCCGGCCAAACAAAACAAAAAGTAAAGCCTGTACATGGTAACCCAAAACCAGAAAAAACATAGGAAGAATGAACAAGAGTAGCAACTGGCCTTCGTGTACTACCAAAATAAAACAAAGTCCCCTCAACATATCAATAGCAAAATAAACCCCATAACTGAATCTATAGATCTTCCTATCAAAACCTTAGCCGGCCACAGCCAAGGTAAGAAGACAAGAGGTCTAGAATTTCTTAGGGTACAATTCATAAAATTTCCCCAAACCTTGATCAAGTTATAAACAGCCACCATAAATCAATATGTAAAGACAAGAAGGGCAAAGGAAAGAGGAGCTCACATTGAGATGAGAGGAGAATCCTCCATTTCTGCACAGTCGAGCGCACGAGACGATATATTCAGCACTTTAAGGTCGTAAGACAATAGGCGGTAGCCGGGATAGTAAGGAGAGGGGGAGATCCTTCAGTTTCCTTTCCAGAGAGAAGAAGAGTGGAGGTGGAGAAGGCAGCTCCAGCAGATTCCATCGCCGAGAACGAGAGGGAAAGGGAAGGGCGGTGCTTTCCGTGAACGGATAAAGGGGAGATATGCGAATTCCCGATTTTAATACTTGAAACAGTCCGAAAATTCACCGCCTAGGCCTAATTGGTATTAGTTTAGGTTCAATTAGGCCATTAGCTCGTAAGTTAAATTAATCCAGACATTTTACTATCCGCACATCAGTATTTACTATTACCACACCAATGTCAATTACCAATACCAGTTCTTACCTTACCCACTTTAATTCCTTCTATGAGCACCCCACTTTAACAAGGAGGTAATGTCTTAAACCATGATAAAAACATAATAGCAGTCAACCAAACTTTTCAGTTAGCTTAGCGAAAGATTTTAAACCCCCGCAAACATAAACATATAACTTGATGAAGTGTGCCAAAATAATTAATATAGAAAAAGGTCATATTCCGCTAAAAGCTTCGAAAAACCCCAAGCGTCAAATAAAAACTCATTCTCAACTATCGAAGGAACTCCGAGTTGACACTGATTTACATCTTCATCATATGGGATATATATATATGCATATCATAATAATTTAAATTGAGCTTTCTTATTCATTTGTACCTTTTTCACATTTTTGGGCCGTTACATAAGACCCCCCGGTCGGGCCTCACTCTGATCCGACTGAATCGGACTGATATTACGTAAATCCTATTTTGCCCTCCTAATTTCAACCATCTCCTCCCCCGACCTCCCATTTCCTCTCTTGTACGCTTCCGCCTTCCGCCTCCCCCTCGCCAAGCCAAGCCTCTGTCTCTTCCCCAGGTTTTGCGACGGCGGTGGCGATTTTTCTTCCGCCACGATTTCGTGGCTTCCAACTCTCCTCCCCCAACCTCTCACAACCCGCCGCTTCCAGCCGCGATCCGGCGCCCCTCCAAGACGCCCCGCCGCCACCCCGACTCTCGATCCCGCACTTCCAAACTCCCGATCCTGTTAATTCCCAGCCGCCTCATCCACCACATCCCGCGACCAGTCGCCGCTCCTCCTTCAGGTTCGGCGACTCTCCCAAAACAGAGGATTTTCAGAAGCTACAGTAAAAACAGAGTTTTCGCCGCTCCTTCTTCTGCTGCTGAGGTGTTCTCCGCTGAAGATGAAAGCCCATATGGTAAGGATTGACAGATCGATTCGGCCTTCTGTATTCCAGGAAAAATTATTTTGCTCTCAAGGACAACCTCCTCAATTGCTATAAGAGCATTCCCAAGTCAAATAGAGGGGTAGGATTTGCAATCGACTCCTGCTCGACTCTTGAACGAGCTTTCCTCCATTCCTTCATTCATTTTATTTTTTTCTATTGCTTCGGTTCATTGGTAAAATTATATAATAAATCAATGAGGTTCTCTCAAATGTTTACTTCCTTTTGCATTTAAGGCGTTTGATAAAATGCTTATATGTAATTCTTGCACCCTTTAGACATAAGTCACTACCAGATTGATTTATTGATCCTCTTGTCAACTATTCCTCTCCCCAATTTTGATATATTGTGTTCTATTTGAATTATTGATCTTTAATGATATGGTTTCCTCCATATATCTGTCTTTTTGCTGAGATAGGTTGTTTGATGCAAGTCAATCCAAGTGATATAAATGAGGAATTACCAAGTGATGTATGGAATCAATCTCTTCTGAGTTCTTCTTTGTTCCCGCCTTCTCGGCACTGCGTTTCTTTTACTTCCTTTATATTTGCATTATGAGTCTGAGTGTCTGACCAGTGACTTTAATTCCTTTATCTAATAAATTTTTATGGTTTTGATTCTTAAGTTGAAGAAGTGAATATGACATGATCAATTCTGAATGATTGCAGGTTGGACTATTTTTTAAGTTGGTGCAAAGTAATTGAACGATTCTGCAAATCCACCCAGGAGAAGAGTATTCTATTTGTTTTTAATTTTTATTCTTAGTGAAGTAGCACTTCATCACATGCTTACTAATAGCTTTGATTAGAGTTCATGTATTCAATATTTATCTATTTTGTCATTTTATATAAAAAAAATCTATCAGTTATAATTAATTTTTATTTAGTGCTGAATTAGGCAAAAATTCTAGTTCCGCCACTGCATGTATGCTCCATTTTCTGTTCTTATTTCATAATGTGAACCCTTCTTGATGGTGAAATTCAATAACTCCTTTTGTTTTATAAATTGTAGGTGAACTGACTAGTGGTAGGCAGCAGCAACACGGTTAAGATCAGGTGGTCCAATTTGCTTAGCTACTCTGGCTTTGTAAGAGAAGGCTATTTGAATGCAAGTTTGCTCATTTCTTCTTTCACTTCTTTGCAGTTTAATAGTCGTTATTAAGTTTTGTGGTCCGGTGTTCCTTATTTATTGAAAAGAAAAATCAAAGTAATTTAGGGTATGAAGTATAGTGGTAGGGGTTGACCTGTGTTTGCAACAAGTTGATAGCCCAATAGTTACATTAATTGGACAAAAGGCTGCTTCAAATCTTATGCAGCCTTCTTTCCAATTAGGTTTGATTTTACCAAAATTAAGCATTTCTTTTTATGCAAACATATACAGGAAAACAACATAGGAGGCATTTTCATGGTTAGGGCAGTTGGAAGAGTACTTCTGCCATGAGAACTTGCAATCCAAATCAATCTATCAACTGAATTTTTGTTGCTCCGTTTTTCATTTCCAAGTTCAGTGTAACAACATAAATAGAAGATTTTAACTCTTGCTTTTATACTAACTGTAAGTATATACAAATTCAAATATTAATAGTAAAAAATGTACAAAGTTATATTACACATTCTAACCTGAATGACCTTTCATATAACTTTCATCATACATTAATTAACAAAAGTCCTAATATTTTGTTTCATATCAAGATGCAGGGGTGTAGTAAAAAAATATCTATACAGTTCTATCACCCATTATAACCTGAATAAACTATTTATAAAGTGTATGGTAGGATAATTTTTTAAGTTACTGCCTGGTAAAGATTTATATATTATGTGAACCATGCAGTAAAGAGAAAGGCTTGACTGTTATTGTTTTTGATTATAGAATTTTTCGTATGGTACTTTTAATCTAAAAAATTTAAACAGATTTTTAAATTCGTTATACTCTTGTAATAATATTTTAAAATTTGGATGTCCGCCAATTATAGATTTTTTAGTTCAAATCCACACTGCTGATAATATTTTGCATAATGTTATTTTGAAGGCATCATCAGCATGGCCGATGGCAGACAAGGATTGGTCGGGTCGCAGGCAACAAAGATCTTCACTTGGGGACTAAAGTGAGTGTTTATAGTTTCTGAAGTTGTTGATTTCGTTGAGTCTGTTTGGTCCACTTAAAATTGCTGCCAAACTATAAATGGCTATGCCATATTTTATGGTGATTAGGCTCCATTTGGGCCGGAGTTATTCATGTCCTACATCCGGTCGGAACGTGCAAAGGTCTGTCATAAGATGGTTTGTGTTGTGCTTGTTGGACATAACATTTATTGACTTGATATTGATGTTCTTCTCCACAGAGCACATGTTCAATTTTATAAACCAAACTGATTACTTAACCATAGGCTCTGATAAATGTTTGAGTTTCTTCTCCACAGAGCAGAGGTTATCTTCTCCCTTGCAAATTGTATTTTTTTATAGTATTTATGATATGCAATTTGGGATTTGGACAAGTTTGTATTCAAATATATATTGATCATGGAGTATTGCTTGGCTGCAGGTTATGAATGTGGGACCAGGTTGTGGAAGCTGGAGGGAGAGGTGCAGCAAGAGGCGAAAACATAGTTCATTGAAATCTAGAAGACCTTGGAGGCGGTGCTCGGCGACAAGAAGTATTTTGTCTGCGATGGGTTCGGGCTGGTGGATATTGCCCGGACCCCGGTGCGTGATCTCGCCGTCCATCGTTCCCGTCTGTCTCATTTAGTTTCTCATTTTATTGAACCTGTGCATGACAAACAAGGGTTTGAGCGTACAACTGTTCTAAACAGGCTTGAAGCCCGGCTACTTCATATCCAGAAAACTTACTGGTTTCTACCTTTTTTAATTTCTTTGGGCTAAGTTAAGATTTTCCTAATACGAACATTTTTTCCTCGGATGATTGCCTGCCTATAGGTCTTCATACTGTCACAAGATAGGATATGTCCCAAGACGCCAAAAGAAATCTATAAGCAATTCAGAAGATAACTGTAGGTATTGTTGGAAAATATGCTAAATTCATGGGCCAAAATTGAAGCCAATTATGTTTTTCCAAGAATTTTAGTAGTTTTTGATGCTCTAGCTTTTTAGAGTTCAGATTTATGTTATACGTTGTCTTTAATTAATGTAATGTTTTGAGCAGAGATGTCTCCTGAGCCTTCTCAGCTACTATCATCTACTCCTATGAAGGCTACAACTCCTGCAAGTCCTAATGTTGTTCGATCACAAGATTCAACTTTGGTTCAGAATTCTTGCAAGCTCTCCTGAGTCTTCATACTGTCACAATCGATTATCTGCTGTGTGCATCACATATTACGCCGGCCTTAAATATTCTCAGATTATGCAATGTCCTCTGTCACATACATGGTCTGCACTTTATGTTTCATGTAAATGTTCATCTTAGATTGGTTTTCCTTGCAGAAAATGGGAGATTATTGCTATGTAAATGGACATTAACCTCATGATTCAGGCATGCACGCTAAACTGTTGGCTGATGGGAAGTCGGCGTTGAAAGATAGGTAGGTTGATAATTATCTACACTTGAGCTGTTGTAGAGAAACAATATTTATGCTTTCTTTGGTTGCAGAGTGAATACAATGGAAGACAAGTTGTTTCAGGATTTGCAGATTGAAAGGGAGAAGAATAAAGAACTAATTGAGAGAGTGAGTTAAAACTTTTTGCTTCAAGTTTTCAGTTTTATTTCACTTACTGTATAATTGACAAGGAAACATCTGGTTTGCCAGGTTGAAATATTGGAAAAAAATTGAAGGTTGCTGATGCAGAACATGAGGCTTTGATTAGCATGCTCGTAGAAGAAAACGAGATAGGAATGAGTCACATGAAGAGCAATTGAGAAAAACCAAGATCTTTCTCCCAAAAATACTATCCGAAGCAAAACCAAGATCTTTCTCTCAAAAATACTATCCTACTACATGAAAGATTGTTCTTTTGAAGCTTTTAAGCTTCTAAAGATTGTGAATGAGTGTGTGCCGGAAGCCGAGCAGTGTGCCGCCGGCGGACGCATCGAAAAAAGGACCGATGACTGCATCGTGTGGCTGAGATTCGATTCGACGTTTCGATACATTATATGCAGAGGTCTTGTCGGCGAATAGGTGCTTATTCGAGGCGTATCTCGAATGTTTTGTGCACAGTTCTCTATACATATGTTGTCCCTTGGGGAAATCAAATTGTTGTAACTAAATTCGGTAAGTTCTTTCTGTAAAAAATGAGCTGGGTTGATGTAAACAAGAGGGAATAAAAGGGTTTGATAAATGAATGAAGTCGTTGTTATGAGCTGCTTCCTCATATCTGCTTTTACTTTGCATTTTGTCCACAAACTTTATACTTATATTTTGGTTTTGCTTAATTATGATGAAATTTTATGTTCATTTACTCAATTTTATGCTCACTCGCACTCATTTACGCTCAAATTATGCTTAGTTTAAGGTGCGCACAGTTGAACACAATTCAGACTTCAGAAATAAAATATGGAGGCCAATTAATGAAAATGGACCTCCAATTCTAATTCCAATAATCAAATTCTAATACCAATTAAAGAAGGGCACATCGTGTTTATTATATTATTTTTTAAAATTTTGATAGCTATAAGAATAATAGCGGATATAGAATTTTAGAAAATATCTATAATAAACACTTTTATCATGTTGGGTTATTAATTACTTAATTATCAATTTTATTCGTTTTCTATTTCATTTTTATACATAATCTTCGAGCAATATTTATAATTGTAATATATATATATATATAATAATTTTCAATTATTTTGGTCAGTGGCCATGTTCAATCGTGTTTGTGGTTATGGATATAGGACCATGGTGTTAGAGTACCTGAAGAAGCCGAGTCAATACATGAATGTCATCGAGAGCACCTTGATGTTATATTAAAAAGCGTGGCGAAAGGTATATTTATTATATTTTTAAAATCGGTGTGATTGCAGTGCTTTAACATAAAAGTGTGGTCATTGATATTTTTTATATATATTAAAAACGCAATCAATAATCACGTTTAACAAAAACCTGCCGGAATAGGTACATTACATTCCACAACGTTTCTAAAATAAATGTCGCAGTAGTCCTCAAGTCTATGAAAGCGTTTTTTGTGAAGAAGTGCCGCAATAATCTATTCCGACAGTTGCATCCCAGACGCTTTTGCGGCGTTCACCGCTGAATCAATGTCAACGATTGATCATCGTAACGTTGTCTTACTTCCTCTCTCCCTCCCTTCCTTTTTTTCTTTCTTACCCTCTTCTCTCTTATTCCCTCTCTCCCCCTCTTTTTCTTCCTCTTCCCTCCCCCCTCCCCCCCTTTTTCCCCCTCATACCAGAGTGGAACCCGGCGCCCCCCCCCCCCCCCCCCTCTTGGGTCTTACCGCCCAGAACCGCCGCCTTGTTGTGACACCAACTCACGGGTTAGCCTCCACTACAATACGCCAATCATGTCGATTATTTCTTTCAACCATGCCAACCACAATTCATCAGAGTGAGAAGTACAATATGCATTTCAACACAAGTCCACAATCATACATAAATATCAAAGTCATAAGTATATAGGGTCCACAAAATGAGATAACTGAAAAGATAAGGGTTATGCCCAGTACATAAATATCCTCACTGTAGAGTCACTCGCGTAAGCAAACTAAATCTCTAATCACTCACATCCGTCTGTGGTAGTGTCGTGGTGCACTGCAGTGGTTCCCCATGCTCCGTCTCCCTGATCTGTTGCTGCTCCTGCTCCATGCGCTCCTGGTTGTTATGCCATATATGGTCGTTAGTCAAAAATACTAAGCAGTTTCATCCACCCCCTAACTCCTAGGCACCGGGCAGGAGGACGAGGAGAAAATGTATACAAAGCAGAATAACAAAGCAGGTAACATAGCTCTCACTAACATAGTATGTGTAAAGAATGAATGGCTACACTAGCAGTTCTACCAAGCAAGTATTGCAAGGCTATAATAGCAGTTCTACTATGTAAGTACTAAAGAGTAAAAGTTGTAAATAATAAGCATAAAGTAAAGAGCAGTAAAGTAAATAAAGGAAATTGAAAGTGCACAGTTAACCTCACTAGAATTCTCTAGAGGGGGGGTGAATAGAGATTTAAAATATTTTTGTGCAAAGTTAATAATTATATATATGGGTGTAGTGATCACAGATTAGAGCTTCCCACGCACCAACAAGAATTAAACAAGTAAAGAAAAATAAATGCAATAAGAAAAATCACAGCACAACACAAAGAGATATAGTGGTTCCCCAAATTTTGGGTAGTCCACTCTTCTACCCCCTTGGTAGGAAATTCACTATCTTGCACTGAGTCTTTTGATAAGGAGACTCTTAGAACCACCCTGAGTCTTTTGACAAGGAGACTCTTAGAACCAACTGAGTCTTTTGAAAAGGAGACTCTTAGAACCAGTACAACTGAATTTTTTTTGAAGAGTGATTCTAAAAACTCTTTTACAATATGTGAGAATGAAAATAAGAAAAAGGAAAAAAAGTATTTAAGACAAGAATGAATCTTCTTCCTAGTAAGAAGATTGGAAGCACAAGAAGTAGTGAATTAAATCTCCCTTCTATAGTGAGAAGGAGATTGTAAGCTTTTCATAATTTTGCAGCAGTATGGCTTTAGAAGCAGAAGAAGAAGAATGTTTGATGCTTGCTGCAGGAATCTTTCTCAACTCTCTTTCTTTTTACTTGGGAGCTTTTCCTCTTTTTCAATATGTATATGGTGGATCACTTCATAAATTTTTTTTTGCCGACCTCCTTGGTTATTTATAGCTCTGTTTATTAAAATAACACTATAGGAGAGTAATCAATTAGCAGACAGAGTGTTAGAAAGAAAGAGAAATTTCCATAACAGTTATATCTATAGAAGGAAAGTATTCAATCTGATTTCAAATAATGTCCATAAAGGTTTTAATCAATTTAGCCAAGAATCTATTAGAGGAAAGAATGATTCAGAACGGCTATAAAGAATAAATTGATTCCATATAAATCAGATCTATAAAAGAAGGAAAGAGATCTGGCGATTTTTGAATTAATCATAGTAATCGACGTGCGTCGATTACTATTCGACGTAAGCGTCGAATTCATCCTGGCAGAGCGTCGAGAGGAGAATAAGGAAGGTGCGTCGACTAGGGTGCGTCGACTTCTCAAGATACGTCGACTAGAAGTCAGAGCTACGTCGACATAGAATACGTCGAATTCTGCTTGGAGATACTTCGACTCATTCTGATAGAAACGTCGACTTTATCTCGACGTTGCGTCGAATACTATTCGACGCATATTTACTTAACCTTGATTTTCTTTTCTTGGAATTCATATTCAACTTATGTTCAGGGGTTAAGAGAAATCATTTTCCCAACAATCTCCCCCTATTTGTCTTAACCCTATTTAGAGGGAAATTGTACTAGCATTTAATCAACTCAGCAAGACAATTATATAGAACAAAAATATGTCAAACAATCAGAAGAGAAATTAGAAAGAGTGATCATATAAACAAGCTTCCCAGAAATATATAAACAAGCTTCATGTTTAGTATTCAATTATAAGGTAAAGTATATCAGCATTATTTTCAATCACTGTTCAGGAGGGGTAGGAGGAGTCTTTCTTTTTCTTTTGAATACTTTGGTGGGTTGCTCTTTCTCAGTAGCAGATTATACCCTCAGCTCCCCCTGAGTCACAGTGGTGTGCTCCCCCTGGAATGGAACTTCAGAGCCTTTTATTTCTATTTCAGCATTAGTTAAAACAGCATCTGGCTCCACCTGAGCTTCAGCTTCAGCCAACACAGCATCTGGCTGTCCTTTTTCATTTTCAGCTTCATTCATAGCAGTATCCAACTCCCCCTGAGTTTCAGTTTCTTTGTCTTTCTCACCATCTACCACATCTTCCTTTTCAGCTTCATTTTCTGCCCTGCTTGCCTCCCCTTGTAATAGTACCACTTGATTTGCAGCCTCTCTTGCTATATTGAGTACCTCTATTGTTTGTTCTTCAATATGTAGCTCAGGTACTTTCTCATTTCCAATTGTCTTGAGCAGTGCAGGACTGTCAGATTTTGAAGAAGGAGGGGATTTGTGTGAGGAAGATTTAAGATTGGAGGACTGCTCTTCATCTAGCTTCTCCCCCTTCTTGACCTTCTTGGCCAAGGAGGTTAAGAAAGACTTGGTAACTCTTGAGGAAGAGAGAGAGTTCTTCAGATTTTGCACAGAGGCATTGACCCCATCTATTTGGGTGTGCATGTGTAGGATGGAGGAATGAATCTGGGAGCAGTGCTCATCCAGCATTGCTTGGAATGTTTGAGCTGCTGATGCAATGCACTGAGTGAGGAGAACTTCAGTGGATGCAGATGGTTCATGTTGTGGTTGGTGATGAGGAGAGAGTGGTGGAGGTGGTGATGAAAGGTTAGTTGATGTATGAGGTATTGGTGATAATGGAGGTGAAGAGGATGAGAAAGTATGAGGATGAGGAGATGGAGAAACTGCTATTTGAGGAGCAGGTGTTTGAGAAGAGGTAGGTAGAGTAGGAGTTGTGAGGGTGGTAGAGACTATTTGAGTGGATGATGGAGGTAGAGAAGAATTGTCTCTTTGAGGAGGAGGAGGAGGAGGAGGAGATGGATGAGCAGGAGAGTTAGGAGGAGAGGGAGTCCTTTCAGGAATGGAACCAGGCTTAGGGATTTGCCTGGTCCACTTGGAGAATAGGGCTATTGGCATTCTTTTCCCTGGAGGAATGGGGATTCCTTTTGACCTACAGAGGTCAGGGAAGGAGTGGAAGAGTACTTGACTCATAATCCTCTATATGCATTTTCTTTGTGTGAGTATTTGGAGCCTATTATTTTGAGCAACCATGTGGCCTAGTCCACCTTCTTCTTCAGCACAAGGGCCCCCATGATGTTCAGTTGTTGCTTGGGAACTGCATCATGGGCTGAAATTTTGCACAGTTGTATCTTTCCTACTAGATCTGCTAGCAGTCTGTACTCCTCAGAAAAATCTATTTTCTTTAGATGGATTGATTTATCCCTTGAAAACTTCATGGTGGTTAGCAGATGCTTGATTTCATCAGGTGTGAGGTTTATAGATTCATCACCTAATAGGGGAATGATAAAGACTTATAAGGTTACTCTTTAGAAATTGATTTCCTTTCGCTATTTTATTTGAACAAAGATAATATTAGGATATACTTGAAGGAAGATCAAAGGTGGTCCTAATATGTTCTGCAGAGATTGAGACTGGTGTCTCATAGATTGTTCCCTGGATTTCTCCTTGTTCAGATATCTGAACATGAGTCATCAACTCTGTGAGCTCTGTTTCCAGGAGCTTGCATCTTGTGGAGATGAGTTTGTCCAATCCAGCTTCAGTGAAGAGAGCTATGACGTTCTTATAATTTTCTGCAGCGGCTTGGAAGGAGTCGAGGTCAATGTCGAAACCAGAGTTTATCTTGGGAACCATTTTTAGGTCAGTGAAAGAGAGGAGGAACTGGCTGGACTAAGAAGCAAGAAGGATGAAGAATGCAGAGTAGTGAAGGTTTCTAACTGAAGAGTCTTTTTAAGTCAGGTGAAGCGTCGAAACGGGACTCAATTCGAGGCTTATTCGGTACTTCAGTGGATGTGACCGAAAATATTTTAGCATTGCCGCTCGTTTTTATGAAGTCGACGTTACGTCGAGTGAAATTCGACGTAAGCGTCGATACAGCCCGCGTTAAGATGTTAAGGTTTCGTATCGACGTATGCGTCGATTGTTATCGACGTATGCGTCGATTTTACTTATTGAGTTAAGCCATCGACGGTGCGTCGATTCGAAGTCGACGTGACTTTTGATATTCCTGAAAAATTTTAGGTGTATATTTCTTTTTATCTCTTCCTAGTTCTAAGTCAGTCTTGGACTAATTTTTACAGATAGTTTGATTGGTTGTGCCAACATTGTTTGGCAAGGTGGCCAGTTTTGTTACATATATGGCACTTGATTATCTTATTCTTATGGTAATTTGAGTTTAGAGAAGGATAGAAGGGTTGATTAGAATAGAAAGTTTGATTAAGATGGGAATTTTGGTTACCAGGTTTAGGGTAGAAATTTTGGTTAGGATAGAGGTGTTGATTAGGATGGAAATCATGGTTAGGATGAATGGATCCTGAATGGGAATTATAGAAGGTTTTTGGAGAATAGGCATTTAAGTTGCTCTGAATTTTTGTGCGTCGATATCTATTCGACGCATGTTGATAGTTGCTTCGATTTATATTCGGCGCTTTCTCCCGATAGCGTTGATCTGATATCGACGCATGGAAAAAGTTGCGTCGATTGGAAGTCGACGTACTTTTATTCAAGCGTCGAGTAGAGGTCGAGGCATCAGAGAGGTTGCGTTGAGTAAAAGTCGACGCACTATCATTCATGGGTTGATATAAAGTCGACGCAACTGTATCTTCACACATTTTCTTTTTCCCTTTTTCTGATTTTGTTCTTTTATGTATTGTTTCTTTTGGCTTAGTTGCTTCTTCAGATGAAGTTTGAGAGTCATCAGCTGAATAATATGATGTTTTATCAAATTGTTTTATTTCCTTGAGGGAGTCTTCTTCCTTATTTAGTGAGTCTTTTTCTTGGTTTGATTTGATGGGTTTTGTGAATTTTACAGGGATCATCCAAGCAGGTTGTTGGATGGAACTTGGCTGGTTGAGGGATCAGCTCCTAGACCAAGATTTTTATGTCTCCTTGTTTGTTGTTCAGTGATTTCCTTGAGAGTTTGGCTTCTCATGTTTATTGATTCTTCAAAGGCTTTTGCCTGGGATACCTTATCCTTAAGGAGCTGGTTTTCTATTCTAGCCCTTTCTACTTCCTTTTCTATGATGTTTACTTCAAAAATTTTAGAGCATTTATCCTCTCTATTTCTCTGGTTTTTAGCCACATTAATTTGTTCCTTTAGATCTTTAATTTCGTGTGTAGCTTTTAGTTGATCTAAACACATTCCCATAAAATCATTTCTGAAATTATCACTTTGAAAATCTATTTCATCAAAAATGCTTACCTCATCCTTATCCTCAGATTCCTCTATGAGAATAAGGCTATCTTCTTTTTCATCTTCAGAAGATATGCTTTCTTCTGATCCTGTCTCACTCCATGATTTAGCACCATCATCATTCTTTGATCCTTCAAGGGCCATCAAGCACAGATCTTCTTGCTTAGGCTCTTCATTGTCACTTTTAGAAGAGCAGCTGTCCTCAGAGTCTGTATCACTCCAGGCTTCTGCTATAAAGCCTCTTTCTTTCTTCTTCCCCTTTTTCTTGAGATCTTTCTTTTTCAGATCTTTCTTTGTCTCAGCATTTTCTGGACATTCTGGGGCAATATGTCCAGGTTTCCTGCAAAAATAACAAATAATTTCTTTAGTAGGAATTTTATCATACCTTGGTTTTGACTCTCTCCTTCTTGATCCATCTGTCCTGACCCATTTCTTGAATTTTCTGGCCAGGAAACTGAATAGTTCTTCTTCAGTGATAGTGCTTCCTTCTTCTGTTGCTTTTAATGCAATGTTCCTATCTTTTGAAGAAGTTGGGGTGTTTTCTCTTCTCTTCTTCTCTTCTCTGGTTTTCAGCAGTTGCTCATAGGATCTGAGTTTTCCTAAAAGAGCATCTGTTGAAATTTCCCTTTGTCCTCTTGTGTCTCTTATTGCCCATATCCTTGAATCCCATGAGCTTGGGAGACTCATCAGCAATTTGTCATTGATTTCTGTAAGAGAAATTTCTCTATCCAAGTCCCTTAGTTGATTGATGATCAGACTAAATCTGTCATACATCTCAGAGATGCTTTCTTCATTCTTCTTTTGGAAGTTCTCATATTGAGAGATCAATAGAGCCTTCCTATCTTTTCTTTCATCAGCACTTCCTTCTACCATCTTTATGAGAGCATCCCAAATTTCTTTGGCTGATTCACAATCAACCACCCTTTGAAAGATTTCATCAGAGAGGGTTGAGACCAGAATATTTACAGCCTTTGCATCACATGTTCCTGCCTTTTTCTCTTCAACTGTCCACTCAGCCTTTGGGACAAGTGTTTGAGTCACTTCACCACTTGAGTCTTTTCTATAAGGCTTGGGAGGACCTGTCAAGATAACATTAAATAAATCTTCATCAATAGAGTTCATATAAATCCTAATTCTTGTTTTTCAAACTGCAAACTTTTCAAGATTGCACATTGGTGGTCTGGTGGAAGCATAATCTTTGATTTGTGCCATGTGAAAAATAATTGTTAGAGAAATATATATATATATTGATGAGTACTATTTGTACTCATCTTTTAGCATAATTTTGATGTAATTTTAATATGAATTTATATCAATTATTTGTTTTATCTTATAATAATCATTCCTTTTTATTTCTGTCACTAATATAAGTTTAGTTTATGTTTTGCAGGTTTTCTGGGCACTTTGAGCAAAAATATTAAGTACACGCCCAAGGTCACGGGCGTGACCAAGGGCGTGTCAGCCTAAGATGTGTTCCAGACCTGCTGCCGCTACTTCAGGCCCATTCCGTGAAAATTCGCCAAGTACACGCCCCAGGTCACGCCCGTGACCAAGGGCGTGACATCCAAGTCACGGTCGGGACCACGCCACCAGCATCCAGATCGAGCCGCCGCGTCATTTAAAGTTACACGCCCTCGGTCACGGGCGTGACCGAGGGCGTGACCTACAGTCACGGGCGTGACTTGCCCCGCGCTTCTTCCCGCCAGAGTTTCCCGCCAGCAGCACTATTTCAAGATTACACGCCCCAGGTCACGGGCGTGACCTAGGGCGTGACGCGTCCGAAACGCCTGCATTGAAGCCAGAACGCGCCCTCTCCGCACCAGCATCGATCACGCCCCTTACACGCCCTTGGTCACGGGCGTGACCAAGGGCGTGTAACCTCATTTTTTCAGCTATATAAAGCCAGCTTTTCCAGATGTTTAAAAAAGAGTTTTTTAGAATTAGATACTTCGTTTCATGTTTATTTTTCATGTTTTAGTAGTCTTGTAATCCTTCTTCTTGCAAATTGTATTTTCATTTCAATAGTCGTAATTCTCAATTTCATAGCTTGTACTCTCTTTTGTAATTTAATAAATTAGATCTTTTCTTCTCTCATTCCCTCTCTCTTTTATGATACGCTCTTTTATTTATTTTGATTCCCCAATCTCCATGAGTACCTAAAATCTCTATTGGTACTCGATCGAGATGATCCAAGGAATAATATTGGTTTTGAAGTAATTTAGAATTGCTCTTTCTCTTTTCTAAAAACGCTTAAGATTTATCCTTGATTTTAATTAAATGAGATTATACTTTCTAGTTTATAATTCTCGTTCTTGTTTTCGTTCTTTAGTTAGCTGAACAAGCTCGTAAGGCGAATCGATCATTCAAGGATAAAAAGAGTAGAATGCAATCCTCGAGAGAGGACGACGTTACCCTTCCGGATTGGAGTAAAAGCCAATAGCGGGATTCACTTCGATAAGGCGAGTTTTAGGGGTTTCGATTCTAGAACGAGAGTTCGATTGATCAACCTAAACTCAGGTGAGCGCATCCTCGAGAGAGGTGCGTTCATAATTCGGGAATCTCCACGGTCAAGGCTATTTTATTAAGAGAATGCGCTTTTATTCTTCGTTCTTATTTTATCTCCAAGGTGATTCAAAGATCGAGTGCTGACCTTTTTACTCGTCATTTAATTTAATCTTATTTTTATTTTCCGTTTGCATAATCACTCCCAAGTTCTATTTGATAAAATAATAGAGATTTTCTTGAAGTAAGAGTACTCAACCGCCCCGAGTCTAATACGATCTTGTTTCAATAACCTATACTACATTCGATACGGTACACTTGCCGTTATCGTTTGCAAGCATAGTTTTGCCCCATCAAGTTTTTGGCGCCGTTGCCGGGGACACGGTTGATATTCTGAAAAAAGAAATATTTATTAATTTTATCGTTCTCTTTCTTCTCCCCCTTTTTCTTTAATTTTATTTTTATATAAAAAAAAATCATGACAAAAAAAAAATCTTAAAAAGCGCAATCTAAATTCTCGGAAAGGACGCTTTGGGTTTGAATTCCCATCATAGCCTCTAGTACCTTGCAAACCCTTCACCGGGTAGATCTTGGGAAGTCCGGGACTAATTTAACCCGCTTTTTGAAAAAATAAAATTTATAATAAAAATATTTATAAAATTCCATTCATTTAGGTGAAGGTTGTTTCCTTTTTATTTATTTTAATATGAAAGAATCGGAATTAGCTGTTAAGGTTGTCGAGCTTCGAAACCAACTTTATCTCTTACAAGCCGCACGAGAACGCCAATTTAGTTGTCACTATTGTGGTGCGCCTCATCAAAGTGAGGAATGTTATTTGCATTCTTATTCTCAAAATAATTATTATGAAAATAATTATCCTCAATATTATGAAAATAATTTTGATAATAACTACGATCATAATTTTTCATCTTTTAATAATTTTTCAAACTTTGATGAAAATAATTTTTCAAATTTTAATGAAAATAATCTTTCGGCATTTAATAATTGTTCTTCTAGCTCCGAAGTAGATTATTCCTCATGGCAAGCTCACCCGGATAGTTTACGGAGCAATGAAGATAAATCTTTAGTTCCGAATTTTTGTTTTTCTTCTTATACACCGCTGTCTTCGTTCTCTAATTTGGGGGAAATTTCGCCAATTCATATAGATACTTCCCCCCAAAATTTAGAGGAAAATGTCATTTCGTCTAGCGTTTTCTCTAATTTTCACAAGAATAATTTTTCGGCTTCTAATAATTTTTCTTCTATCCCCGAAGTAGATTATTCTTGGTGGCAAGGTCACCCGGATAGTTTACGGGGCGATGAAGATAAATCTTTAGAATCGAATTCTTGTTCTTCTTCTTTTACGCCGCAGTCTTCGTTCTCTAATTTGGGGGAAATTTCGCCAATTCAAATAGATACTACCCCCCAAATTTTAGAGGAAAATTGTATTTCTACTAGTATTTTTTCTCCACCTTCGGATGATTTAGTTATGGAGGAACATGTGGTTTCATGTAATCCCATAACTTCTTTTACCGAAGATGAAGAAAAATTACTTTACCAAGAATTTCTTAAAGTTATGGGCACCTCGGATGAAATAGAAGAAGAACAAGTTTCTTACCCTACTTCACCCGGATTTTATTTTTTTTGTCATGAATACTCGCGAATTTCTTCTATCCAACCAAAAAATCATGAAAATTTAGTGTCCGAAAATTTAATTCCGCTTGATAATACACTAGATTTTTCTAAAGAAATAATTATTATAGAAAAGGAACAACCGGATCTTAATCATTTATTTTCGCAAGCGCCTCCTCCTTGCGAAATATTATCTGACAAGTTTAATTGTGATTCTCTTTATACTAATAATTTCCAGGTTGAAGATGAGCCGTTGCTACCCCAATTAATTGATGATCCATATGCCGCCCATCTTTATAAATTCAAATCACCTCAGGTATGTATAGGTGATTTGGATTTACATATTCAAGTTCAAGGACAAAAGGAGAATCACAAGATAAACGGAGGAGTTGCCGTGCGACTGACGCCGGCCCATTCACCCACGCGTGAATTAGGGGAGTTGCCTGTTCACTTCTCTTTCAAATTTCCATTTTCCTAACAATAACCGTCTAGCTTAAAGACGGGAAAAAGAAAGCGCTCTTGCGAGGCACCCCTTGCTTATCTTTAATTTTATGTATTTTCCTTTTAAAAAAAAAGTTTATTTTTCAAAATTTTCTTCATACTTAGTTTTAAACATTGGGACAATGTTTAATTTTAAGTATGGGGGTGTAGCTTCGCTTTCATTATTTTTTTTTATTTGAAAAAAAAAATAGTAATAATAATAAATAACGCCTAGCCTTGTTGTTTTTAATATTCTAGAAATTTAGTTTGAGGTACGATTATAAGTATTCCTACATTTTTAATTTAGCTAATATTTAATTTTATCAAAATTTGTTAAATTTAAATTTGAAGTAATTTGGTTTTAAGAAACATTTTATGTTTTTAATTCGATTAGAGAGTTAATTTAGCACTACTTCTCCGTTTAATTTTAAATAGCTTCACTTTGTGGTAAATTGGCTAAACATCTCTAGATTTTTTTCATTATATTCGCTTTTAACTTTAAGATCTTAGGAAATTTCATTCCACTAAAAATTTGCTCTCAAAATAGTTTAATTTATAAACTAGAAGTTTTCTTTACCCTTGGTAAACATATGTATTTTTTCTTTTCCCCTTTTGTTAGATCATATGTCATGGGAATAAGGAGATATTAGTTCTTTATTCTCTGGTAAACATATGCAACCCAAAATTCCAAAAAAATGAAGAGAGAAAAATGTGTATATGTCGTGGAAATGATAGGATAATAGTATATCATTCTCTGGTATTACATATACTTAAAAAAAATGAAAAAAAGGGGCTGAGAGGATAAAATTCATCACCCCAATCAAAAACCTCTTCATATCCTTTGTCTTCATTTTGTCATTCCGCTTAAACACACTCCTAGCCAATTTCATTGTTTCTAGTCTTAAACTAAATTATTAAGAGAGCAATATTTTGGTAGGTGTCTTTTCCTTAAGTTTCTTTTATGTTAGAGTGTCTATAATTTTAATCTAATTTTGTTTGAAAATTTCTATAATTTCGATTGCTAAATAGTTATCTTGAGAAGTAGTTAGCTAAACAAATTCCTCTTTTTAAATTATCAACATAACTTATGACTTAATTCTTGAATTCCTAAAATTTGCTTTTGACTTATTCTTGGTTTAATAAAATTTTAGTTAATTAGAAATAATACCGATGTCTTGTAACTCTTCCCTCATTCTTTTACTCTGGAATAGCAAAAGCTCAAGTATGGGTGTGTTTGATGAGTACTATTTGTACTCATCTTTTAGCATAATTTTGATGTAATTTTAATATGAATTTATATCAATTATTTGTTTTATCTTATAATAATCATTCCTTTTTATTTCTGTCACTAATATAAGTTTAGTTTATGTTTTGCAGGTTTTCTGGGCACTTTGAGCAAAAATATCAAGTACACGCCCAAGGTCACGGGCGTGACCAAGGGCGTGTCAGCCTAAGATGTGTTCCAGACCTGCTGCCGCTACTTCGGGCCCATTCCGTGAAAATTCGCCAAGTACACGCCCCAGGTCACGCCCGTGACCAAGGGCGTGACATCCAAGTCACGGTCGGGACCACGCCACCAGCATCCAGATCGAGCCACCGCGTCATTTAAAGTTACACGCCCTCGGTCACGGGCGTGACCGAGGGCGTGACCTACAGTCACGGGCGTGACTCGCCCCGCGCTTCTTCCCGCCAGAGTTTCCCGCCAGCAGCACTATTTCAAGATTACACGCCCCAGGTCACGGGCGTGACCTAGGGCGTGACGCGTCCGAAACGCCTGCATTGAAGCCAGAACGCGCCCTCTCCGCACCAGCATCGATCACGCCCCTTACACGCCCTTGGTCACGGGCGTGACCAAGGGCGTGTAACCTCATTTTTTTAGCTATATAAAGCCAGCTTTTCCAGATGTTTAAAAAAGAGTTTTTTAGGATTAGATACTTCGTTTCATGTTTATTTTTCATGTTTTAGTAGTCTTGTAATCCTTCTTCTTGCAAATTGTATTTTCATTTCAATAGTCGTAATTCTCAATTTCATAGCTTGTACTCTCTTTTGTAATTTAATAAATTAGATCTTTTCTTCTCTCATTCCCTCTCTCTTTTATGATACGCTCTTTTATTTATTTTGATTCCCCAATCTCCATGAGTACCTAAAATCTCTATTGGTACTCGATCGAGATGATCCAAGGAATAATATTGGTTTTGAAGTAATTTAGAATTGCTCTTTCTCTTTTCTAAAAACGCTTAAGATTTATCCTTGATTTTAATGAAATGAGATTATACTTTCTAGTTTATAATTCTCGTTCTTGTTTTCGTTCTTTAGTTAGCCGAACAAGCTCGTAAGGCGAATCGATCATTCAAGGATAAAAAGAGTAGAATGCAATCCTCGAGAGAGGACGACGTTACCCTTCCGGATTGGAGTAAAAGCCAATAGCGGGATTCACTTCGATAAGGCGATTTTTAGGGGTTTCGATTCTAGAATGAGAGTTCGATTGATCAACCTAAACTCAGGTGAGCGCATCCTCGAGAGAGGTGCGTTCATAATTCGGGAATCTCCACGGTCAAGGCTATTTTATTAAGAGAATGCGCTTTTATTCTTCGTTCTTATTTTATCTCCAAGGTGATTCAAAGATCGAGTGCTGACCTTTTTACTCGTCATTTAATTTAATCTTATTTTTATTTTCCGTTTGCAAAATCACTCCCAAGTTCTATTTGATAAAATAATAGAGATTTTCTTGAAGTAAGAGTACTCAACCGCCCCGAGTCTAATACGACCTTGTTTCAATAACCTATACTACATTCGATACGGTACACTTGCCGTTATCGTTTGCAAGCATAGTTTTGCCCCATCATATATAAATAAGGGGTAGGATCTTTTTGATCAAGGAGTTAACCTTTTTAGATCAACCTCGCTCTGATACCAATTGAAAGTGCACAGTTAACCTCACTAGAATTCTCTCGAGGGGGGGTGAATAGAGATTTAAAATATTTTTGTGCAAAGTTAATAATTATATATATATATGAGTGTAGTGATCACAGATTAGAGCTTCCCACACACCAACAAGAATTAAACAAGTAAAGAAAAATAAATGCAATAAGAAAAATCACAGCACAACACAAAGAGATATAGTGGTTCCCCAAACTTTGGGTAGTCCACTCTTCTACCCCCTTAGTAGGAAATTCACTATCTTGCACTGAGTCTTTTGATAAGGAGACTCTTAGAACCACCCTGAGTCTTTTGACAAGGAGACTCTTAGAACCAACTGAGTCTTTTGAAAAGGAGACTCTTAGAACCAGTACAACTGAATTTTTTTGAAGAGTGATTCTAAAAACTCTTTTACAATATGTGAGAATGAAAATAAGAAAAAGGAAAAGAAGTATTTAAGACAAGAATGAATCTTCTTCCTAGCAAGAAGATTGGAAGCACAAGAAGTAGTGAATTAAATTTCCCTTCTATAGTGAGAAGGAGATTGTAAGCTTTTCAGAATTTTGCAGCAGTATGGCTTTAGAAGCAGAAGAAGAAGAATGCTTGATGCTTGCTGCAGGAATCTTTCTCAACTCTCTTTCTTTTTACTTGGGAGCTTTTCCTCTTTTTCAATGTGTATATGGTGGATCACTTCATATATTTTTTTTTTGCCAACCTCCTTGGTTATTTATAGCTCTGTTTATTAAAATAACACTATAGGAGAGTAATCAATTAGCAGGCAGAGTGTTAGAAAGAAAGAGAAATTTCCATAACAGTTATATCCATAGAAGGAAAGTATTCAATCTGATTTCAAATAATGTCCATAAAGGTTTTAATCAATTTAGCCAAGAATCTATTAGAGGAAAGAATGATTCAGAACGGCTATAAAGAATAAATTGATTCCATATAAATCAGATCTATAAAAGAAGGAAAGAGATCTGGCGATTTTTGAATTAATCATAGTAATCGACGTGCGTCGATTACTATTCGACGTAAGCGTCGAATTCATCCTGGCAGAGCGTCGAGAGGAGAATAAGGAAGGTGCGTCGACTAGGGTGCGTCGACTTCTCAAGATACGTCGACTAGAAGTCAGAGCTACGTCGACATAGAATACGTCGAATTCTGCTTGGAGCTACTTCGACTCATTCTGATAGAAACGTCGACTTTATCTCGACGTTGCGTCGAATACTATTCGACGCATATTTACTTAACCTTGATTTTCTTTTCTTGGAATTCATATTCAACTTATGTTCAGGGGTTAAGAGAAATCATTTTCCCAACAGAAATGCAGTTATCTACCATCATAAAAAATTAACTTAACTTATAAGAATGCTCATACAAACTTATAAGTTAAGGTTCGGGTGGCTTAAGTAACTCATCATATAAAAAGAGTCCATAATAATTCTATATGATGAGGATTTTGTTGTATGCAATGTCGCGTATGCTATGCAATGCAATGCTTATGTTATGATTTCACACAAGTATACACACTACCTAGCCTAGACCTTACATACACATATGTATACGCCCTAGGTGCACTCTAGAGTCTTTGCGTATTATTGTTGGAATCCACCAGTCTTTTATGGTCGAGAGTAGGGTACTGATGTTGTAGGGAATGTGTCTTTTGGACGCGCAGCAAAGCTGGCCCTCTGAACCTCTACGACTCACCAGATCATTTATGTACATGCACTTATATGTATCACCTCAACCACCCGAGCCTCCAGCTCGCGGGATTAACAATCCCTTTATATCATAACCATATCACAACCAAACCAAGCTTTAGCTCCCCGGACTATCCAGTCCTTCATAACCAAATCTTTATCATCCCCCGAGAGGTGTGTACATAAGTTCTACTTATCTTTCTACTTAGTCTAATCTTTTTTAGAATTTAGTTGGACTTAGCCGTTTATGGTGGATCTTGGAGTTCCCGAGGACTACCCGGTGAAGGGCTCGCATCGGTACTAGGTGGTTTTATGGGGTGACATCACAAACCTCCCTTTCTCAAGATATTTAATCTTATTAGTGGCCTCCCTTCCTTAAATCCCTCTCTCATTGTTACACTTATTATCCTAAGATAGATTTATAACTCTTGTAGGGAAGAGTTAATCATTACCCCCCTTATTGTCCATACACTCTATCACTCAACACCACTTCGCTAATTGACATAGGTCCCAAATCAAATGTCTAACATACTCCAAACATGTCACTAACCCATTTATGAATATATCCTAAGTTCATTTTCAAGGTTTACTCACTAGCCTATGTTTGTTATATGCAGCTCATTTCTAACTCTCTTAATCAAGTGAATAGTGTAAACCCCAATCTTTCTAATCTATATGCTCCAAGATAATCCAGAGATGCAACTTGATCTCCCTAATGTTCTTGTCAATAATCCTTCATTTTCTAAAGTGATTTCACTGGTCAAATCAATAAATTATGTTTTCGCTATACGCAAACCAATATTGTTCAAGATGTGTTATTCATGTCATGGGTGACGTAACTATCAAATCTACATGGCCAATACATCTAAAATTCTTTCTAGAAGTTCAACATGTCATGAAAGGTAATTTTCTAGAGATTCAAATATTTCCTAATTTAATTTGGCCATAATTCATATTTAACAAATATGTGACAATTAATCTAATTACACATGAAGTACATAAATCTGATGTCCAAAAATTCCAAAGATATTGTTTGTTATTCAAAACCAAGGTATGATAAGACTCATACTAAAGATATTGTTTGTTATTCCTGCAGGAAAACTGGACATATTGCTCCAGAATGTCCAGAAAATGCTGAGAAAAAGAAAGATCTGAAAAAGAAAGACCTCAAGAGGAAGGAGAAGAAGAAAGAAAGAGGCTTCATTGCAGAAACTTGGAGTGAGACAGATTCTGAAGATAGCACTTCATCTAAAAGTGACAATGAAGAGTCTAAGCAAGAAGACCTATGCTTAATGGCTCTTGGAAGCACAGAAGAAGAATGTGTTGCTGAATCATGGAGTGAAACAGGATCAGAAGGAAGCATCTCTTCAACATCAAAAGCAAATAGCCTTATTCTCATAGAGGAATCTGAGGATAAGGGAGAGGTAAGCATTTTTGATGAAATAGATTTTCTCAGTGGAGATTTTAAAAATGATTTTGAAAGACTCTGTTTAGATCAACTAAAAGCTAAACAAGAAATTAAGGATCTAAAAGAACAAATTAATATGAGAAAAATAGAAGATACATGTTCAAAAAATTATGAACTAAGGTGTAAAATATATAAAACAGAAAAGGAAATAAATAGTGCTAAAATAGAAAATCAACTCCTTAAGAATAAGGTATCCCAGGCAAAAGCTTTTAAAGAATATATAACAGTCAGAAGCCAAACACTTAAAGAAATCACTGAAAAACAAACAATCAGACATAAGAATCTGGGGCTAGGGGCTGATCCTTCAACCAGTTCAATACCATCTACCAAACCTGCTTGGATGAGCCCTGTTAAATTCACTAAACCCATCAAATCAACAAACCTAGAAGAAGACTCACAAAATACAGAAGACCTCACCTTCAAAGAGATAAACCACCTTAATGAATCATCATCATACCATACAGAAGAAGACTCCCAAACTACCTCTGAGAAGGCAAATATGCCAAAAGAAACAAGTTATAAAGAAACAAAACTCCAATCAGAAAAAGGGAAAAATAAAATCTGTGAAGATAAAATTGCGTCGACTTCATATCGACGCATGAATGATAGTACGTCGAACTCTACTCGATGCAATCTCTCAGATACTTCGACCTCAAATCGACGCATGAATAATATTACGTCGACTTACAATTGACGCAACTACTTCCATGCATCGATTCCAGATCAACGCAATCTAGAGAAAGCGTCGAATACATATCGACGCAACTCTCAACATACGTCGAATAGATATCGACGCACAAAACCTCAGAGCAACTTAAATACAGGATATAGCTATTCTTCAAAAACTTTCTATCTTAACCCCCATTCAGGACCCATTCATCCTGATCAAAATTTCTATCCTAATCAAAACTTTCATTCTGATCAAAACTTTTATCCCAATCAACAACTCTATCCTAATCAACATCTCTATCCCTCTCTAAACTCAAATTTCCATAATCAAAAGACAATTAGGTGTTATTTCTGTAATAAATTTGGTCACACTGCCAAACAATGTTGGCACAATCAATCCAACTGTTTATAAAATTAGTCCAAGGGTGACTTAAAAAACCTTAGGATTAGGAAGAATAATCTCTGAAGAAAAACCTGGAATTTTCAGACAAAGTAAAAGTCACGTTGATCTCTTAATCAACGCATACGTCGATAAGAAACCCTATCAGACTATATCGATGCATACATTGACTTGCACTCGATGCAACGTCGACTTCATGAAAAAGGCGGCAATACTAAAATATTTTTGGTCACATCTACTGCTGTACCGAATAAACCTCGAGTTGTGTCTCGTGTTGATGTTTCACCTGACTTAAATAGATTCTTCAGTTAAAATTTTGCACACTCCTGAGCTTCTCTCATCCTCCCCATTTCTCAGTCCAGCCATCTCTTCCTCTTTCTCACTGACCTAAATGGCTCCCAAGATCAACTCCGGTTTCGATATTGATCTTGAATCCTTCCAAGCCGCCACCGAAAATTATAAGAGCATCATAGCTCTCTTCACTGAAGCTGGTTTAGACAAACTCATTTCCACAAGATGCAGACTCCTAGAGACAGAACTCACTGAGTTAATGAATCATGTTTAGATATCTGAGCAAGGAGAGATCACAGGAACACTCTATGAGACACCTATCTCAATCTCTGCATAACACCTTAGGGACACCTTTGATCTTCCATCAGGTACACAACAATACTATTCTATTTCAAATCAAAAGGAAAGCAAATTATTTTCTAAGAATAGCTAAATGAATCTTCATCATCATTCCCTTATCAGGTGATGAACCTGTGGATCTCACCCCTGAGGAAACCAAGAATCTATTACTCATCATGAAGTTCTCCAAAGATAAACCAATCCACCTGAAGAAAATAGATTTTTCTGAGGAATATAGGCTATTGGCAGACATAGTAGGAAAAGTTCTATTATGCAAGATCTCTGCCCATGATGCAGTGCCCAAGCAGCAACTGAACATCATGGGGGCACTTGTGCTGAAAAAGAAGATTGACTGGGCCAGCTGCTTACTAAAAATGACAGGCTACAAATATTCTCACAAAGAGAATGCCTATATGAGGATCATGAGTCAGGTACTCCTCCACTCCTTCCCTGACCTATGTAGGTCAAAAGAAATTCCCATTCCTCCTGGAAAAAGGATGTTCATAGCCCTCTTCTCAAAATGGACCAGGCAAATCCCCAAGCCTGGTGTCATTCCTGACAGGACTCCCTCTCCTCCTAACTCTCCTAGTCATCCATCTTCACCTCCTCCTCCTCATATAAACACCTCTTCTCTACCAACATCATCCACATCTATAGCTTCTACTACCCTCACACCTCCTATCTTACCCACACCTTCACAACTACTAATTCAATCACCTGCTCAACCCTCCTCTATTCCTCCACCTCCTCCATCAAACACACTTCATCACAATGATACAATCCTCTCTCCACCTTCATCACCTCCACTTCCACCATTATCTCCTACTCCAACACACCTTGAACCATCTTCAACTCTCATCACCCAGTGTATCCAGTCAGCAGCTCAAAAATTTCAATAAATGCTAGATGGACACTACTCCCAACTTCACTCCTCCATCATGCACATGCAAACCCAAATAGATGGGGTCAATGCCTCTGTGCAAAGCTTGAAGTCCTCTGTCTCTTCCTCTAAAGTGACCAAGTCTTTCTTAACCTCCTTGGCTAAGAAGGTCAAGAAGGGGGAGAAATTAGATGAAGAGCAGCTCTCAAGTCTCAAATCTCTCTCACATAAGTCCCTTCCTACTTCAAAATCTGGGAATGAATTAGTACCAGAGCTACATACTGAGGACCAAATAACAGATGTACTCTCTATAGCAAGAGAAGCTACACAATAAGTAGTTCTCTTTAAAGGGGAGGCTAGCAGAGCAGAGAGAGAAGTTGAAAAGGAAACTGATGTTGAAGTTGAGAAAGAAAAAGAAGCTGAAGCTCAGGGGGAGCCAAATGCTGACATAACTGAAGCTGGAGCTGAGAAAGAAACTGAAAAGGCAGAAGTAAAAGAAAAGGAAGTTCCATCTCAGGGGGAGCAAACTGCTGTGACTCAGGGGGAGCTGAGTGAATCACCTGTTACTGAGAAGGAGCAACCCACTTCTCTAAAAACTTTAGTATTCACTAGGAAAATAAAAACTCCTCCTACCCCTCCTGAGTGATGTGTTGAACAATGTTGATATACTCTTTTCTCCATGCTTAAATACTGTTTATGAAGTCTGTGCATATGATTCTATTTTCTTCTGATCACTTAACATATTTCTTTTCTATATAAATGCCTTGTTGTGTTGATTAAAAGCTGGTACAATTTCTCCTTGAATAGGGTTAAGACAAATAGGGGGAGATTGTTGGGGAAATGATTTATCTTAACCCCTAAAAATGAGTAGAATATAAATTCTAAGAATGAAAAATTAGTCTAAGTAAATATGCGTTGAATAGTATTCGACGCAACGTTGAAGTGTAGTCGACGTTCCTTTCAGAATGAGTCGAAGTAACTCCAAACAGAATTCGACGTAACCTATGTCGACGTAACTCTGATTTCTAGTCGACGTATCTAGTGAAGTCGACGCACCTTAGTCGACGCACCTTCCATATTCTCCTCTCGACGTCCAGCCAGTCTGAAATTGATGCTTCCGTCGAATAGTAATCGACGCACGTCGATTTCTATATCAGATTCAAAAACACGCCAGATCTCTTTCCTTCTATCTGTAGATCTGAAATTTATGGAATGATATTATTCTTTTCTAGTCGTTTTGAATCAGTCTTTCCTTCTAAATGATTCTTGGCTAAATTGATTAAGTTTATTGTGGATATTATTTGAAATCAGAATGATCTCTTTCCTTCTACAGAAATATTGATTATGGAATCGTTTCTCTCTTACGATTTCTCTGTCTGCTAATTGATTATTCTCTTATAGTATTCTTTGAATAAACAGAGCTATAAATAAGAGGGAAGTCGGCAGAGAAGACAAAAAGAAGTGATCCACTCCATACATTTGAAATAGAGGAAAAGCTCCCAAGAGAAAAGTGAGAAAAGCTGAGAAAAGTGATAGTGTGCTGAAGCAAACAACAAGCCTTCTTCTTCTCTTTCTGAAGCCATACTGCTGCAATTTCTGAAAGCTCTCATTGATAAAGAGAAAGGCTTACAATCTCCTTCTCACAATAGAAGAGAGATTTCATTCACTATACTTGTGCTTCTAATCTTCTTGCTAGGAAGAAGATTCTTTCTTGTTTCAATTGTTTTTCTTCTACTTCTTCTTCTTACTCCTATTTCATTTTCAAATTGTGTAAAAGAGTTTTTAGAATCTCTCTTCAAAAAATTCAGTTGTACTGGTTCTAAGAGTCTCCTTATCAAAAGACTCAGGTTGGTTCTAAGAGTCTCCTTATCAAAAGACTCAGTGCAAGATAGTGAATTCCTACCAAGGGGGTAGAAGAGTGGACTACCCAAAGTGTGGGGAACCACTATATTTCTTTGTGTTGTGCTGTGATGTTCTTTATGCTATTTTGCTTAATTCTTGTTGGTGTGTGGGAAGCTTAAATCTGTGATTATTACATATATATATATTTGTTAACTTTGCACAAAGTATTTTTTTAAAACTCTATTCACCCCCTCTAGAGAATTCTAGTGTGGTTAACTATGCACTTTCATCCTTAATAATGGGAAATCCAAGCTAACCAAGTTTGCTGAGAAAAGAAGTGAGAATATTTTTGTTGGCTACAGCTCTCATAGCAAGGCCTATAGAGTGTACAACATCAATAACCAAGCAGTGGAAGAATCTGTTCATGTGGTATTTGATGAGACTAGCCTTATACACAAGGGCTGGTCTAGTTCTCTAGTGAATGCAGGTACAGTGGAGAGAATAGGGAAGCTATCCATTAAAGACAATACTGATACTTCACTTAGAAATGAGAATCAGTCAGTGACAGTTGAAATCGAAGAAGAACCTGCAGAAAGCTCAGAAACGGCTAAAGAAGTGCAACCTGGAGAAGTTGCTGATGCAGAAGTACTCAGAATTCTCCAAACTGCCTTGAAACAAGTAAGGGACCATCCCCAAGAGCAGATAATAGGAAATGTAACCAAGGTGTGCTGACAAGGAGCAGAGCTGCGAATGAAGCATTGTACCTGATTTTTCTATCTCAAATTGAACCCAAGAAATTTGAGGAAGCAAATCAGGATCCATTTTGGATTGCTGCAATGCAGGAGGAACTGAACCAGTTTAAGAGATGCAAGGTTTGGAAACTAGTTCCAAGACCCCAAGGACAGAATATCATAGGAACTAAATGAGTTTACAGAAATAAGTTGGATGAAAATGGAATCATCATCAAGAATAAAGCAAGACTGGTGGCAAAAGGCTACAAACAAGAGGAAGGGATAGATTTTGATCAGACGTTTGCTCCAGTAGCCAGACTGGAAGCAATAATACTGTTTCTAGCCTATGCGGCATACCAAGGTTTCAAAGTATACCAGATGGATGTGAAGTCAGCATTCCTAAATGGTGACCTCAAAGAGGAGGTATATGTAGAGCAGCCCTCAGGTTTTGTAGATCCTACTCATCCTGATTATGTTTATCTTCTTAGAAAAGCACTTTATGGCTTAAAACAGGCACCCAGATCTTGGTATGAAACTCTGTCAAGCTTTATAATTGAGAATAAGTTCTCAAGGGGAAGGATTGATAAGGCATTGTTCCTAAGGGAAGTAAAGAGCAAGATCTTGCTAGTGCAGATCTATGTGGATGACATCATCTTTGGCTCTACAGATAATAATCTCTGCAAAAAGTTTGCCAACTTGATGCAAGGAAAGTTTGAGATGAGCAGTATGGGGGAGCTCAAATACTTCCTAGGTCTCCAAGCGAAACAATCTGAAGATGGTATATGTTGGAGCCTATGTTCCGCATCTCTTGGTTTGAGAATAATAAATACCATGTTGTATTTAATCTAGTCTTTTGTGTGTTTATAGTGTCCAGGTTGTACATGTTCAATGAGGAGACAAGTCCTCGTTCATGGGCATGATCCAAGAGTGTGTACACATTAGAAAAAGCAAAAGGATGAGTTTTGTGTGCTGATCTTAAAATGGCCATAACTTTCAATCCAGGAAGAGTTACAGAACGGTCCACCCCATTTCGGAGATGAGAACGACTCGATCTACAGTCTGGAGAAGTTTCAGACGGAAAAAATGAAGAGGAGCTGTCGTAATTACGACAGCGATGTCGCCTAGGCGACAACACATAAGTTACAGCAACAGCCCGCACGACAGCACGATGAGCGGTAGTTTGGCGCTGTCAGAATCCGACAGCGATGTCGCCTAGGCGACAGTGAAAAACTATAAATTGGTTCGTTTTGTTCGTGCATTCTAAGCTTTGAGAATTCTAAGTCCTTTCCTGAGTGCATACGAACCAGAGAGCTCCAGAACCTCATCAACTCTCATTTGTGCTTAGAAGGTTTGAAATTGAAGACGAGATCGGACGCGCTTCTACATCAACAATCATCTCAAGGCTTCAACCTTCCTTTCAGAGATCTGAATTTCTAGAGAGTACTTTATTTGATTTTGTATTTTCATTTATATACTTTTCACTTTGTATTGGTAGGGAAATCGTCTCCTTGTGCATGACGTCTAAGTCCTTGCGTGGCTTAGGGGAAAGTCGCTTCCTTGTGCAGAGCGTCCAAGTCCTTGCGTGGCTTGGTAGGAAATCGTGGCCTTGTGTGCTACGTCTAGATCTTGGGAAGATCTAGAGGATAGACTTGGGCTTGGTCTAGGGAGAGACAAGTGATAGCCTTCTGATCCTTGGGAGAAGGATTGGTAAACTCAAATTGTTAAAAGTTTATTATCATATTTGTGCCTTGATCTTAAGCATTGTTAAGATCATTTTTATTGTATGTGAATTTCATGATTAAAAATTATGACTTTTTCTTTAATTGCAAATTTGGTTGATTAATCTTTAACTTAGAAATTTGTGTTTGAATTAATTTAAAATTTTCATAGTTTGAAAAATTTTATAAGTGATTTTTAGAAAAGCAAAATTTGTTTTAAAAATTCTTAAGTAAAAAATCATATTTAAAAAAGGCCCTTATTCACCCCCCCCCCCCCCCCTCTAAGGGCGCCACAAGATCCAACACGTGGTATCAGAGGCAGGTTATTCCAATACGGCTTCACAACCGGGAATAATGGCGCTTCATGATCTCGCATCTTCTAGAGGGGATAATTTTTATGAAAATGAAAAATCATTATGTCCACCATTATTTATGGGTGAAAATTATAATGGGTGGAGAATACTTATGGAAAAATTTCTTAAATCCTTGGATATTGAAGTTTGGAATATTACAATTAAAAAGCTCCCAAATATTTTAAATAAAAATGAAATGTTTTTAAATGCCAAATCAATGAATAGTCTATATTGTGCATTAGATCAAAATATTTTCAAACTTATTTATACACTTCCTAATGCTTATGAAGTTTGGAAATTTCTTGAGAATTCTTATAGTCTTCCTTCCGCAGATGATGCCTGTGAGCAATTCCTTATGGATCCAAGAGAAGAAGACATCGTCACAATATTGGACTCAGTTGATGGCAAAACATCAAGCAAAAGAGAAGACGGAAACTATAGCAAGGTAAGAAAATCTAAATCTTCTCTTTTAGTAACTAATTCTATTTCTACATTTCGTGTGCTTAAATTTGCTAAACGTAAAATTTCAAAGTTGAAACATGCTAATTCCAAATTACGTTTAGAAAATAAAACTTTAAAAGCAAACGCTAAAGTAGAATCTTATATTGATGTTTCAAATTCTTGTTCATGCTCTTTAATTGAAAATGCTAAACCTTGTTTTGATTATAATACATTTAAAGAAGAACTCAAGGTTTTGGGAAAAGGTCTTTTAACTTCAAAAGAGCATAATGAAAAATTGTTAAAAGAAAATGATAATTTAAAGGATAAATTAGAATCATTAAAAATGTTTATTCAAAACTTTTCATATAATAAAACATCTTTTATTTCTAGTTTATCAAATTATCAAAAGTCTAAAAGCTTAACTTCATATTATAAGAGTACGTCTATAAGAAAGAGTGAAAATGAAAATCATCAAAATAAGAACCAATCATTTAAAACATATTGTAACCCACTTTTTCAACATTCAATTCTTAAGAAAGACCATCACTCTTATAAACTCTCAAAGAATCAATATAATAAAATTCATTATGATTATCAACATCAATGTATTTTGAAAAATAATTTGAATAAACATAAATCCCAAATGAATTATTTTTCAAACAACTATCATTCCAAAAAGATGTCAAATAATCATAATATGAATTTAAAAGATAAACAACCAAAGTATGAATGGAGGCCCAAAATTAAAAACGAAACACTAACTCCACTTGTAAAGGCCCATTCATCACTATCTCTCCAAAAGCCTACACGATGTATTTGGGTACCCAAAGGAACCATCACACTTGGTCCCCTTTGGATACCTAAGTCTCTCATTCACTAGGAATCATTATATTGCATGAAGTAGAAATTAATTAAAAATAAAATATCAGTACTCTACTTCATGATATGCTTAATTGCTTTTTCTTTTGTTTGTTTTCTTATTTTTGAGCCAACACGCTAAGGTCACTTAGATATATTATGAAATATGACTTTTACATTTTAAGTCTAATGTTTATCAAATCAAAATTGAATTAAATTGAACATAAAGTCATAATTTTTAAGTGATCTATCTTTTCTTTTTGTTTTATCCTTTTTAAATCTTTTGCCTATAAATGTCTTATATTATCAGTATAAATTGAATGCTAAATTTTCTAAATGATATTATCAAGACTAATGAAATTACTTTCAAAATTGTATTTAAATGGATTTTTAGGGGTCTTAGGCTAAAATATTAAATGCGCAACTAATTGCATATTTGTCTATTTTTTGTTGCTGCATATAATAGCCCATATATTGAAAATCATAATCGAGAAAAATCAGAATCAAATAATATCAAAAACAATGTGTTTTAAATCAAATATAGTAACTCTGTTGCTAACGCCAAGCGTTATCACTAACGCTGGCGGTAGCATATTTTCCTAAAAATTCTGATTTTCTCTGAAAAATTATTTTTACTATCATTGTTGTCAAATACCTTGTATTTGTTTTGTCTAATTTCTAAAAATTAAAATCAAAAAGAAAATTTACAAAAATGATGAATATGATTTCACAATCACCACCATGATCTATTAATATCCTATGCTAAAATTCACTATAATCATATATCATAATTCATGATCCATCAAGACCTATCTTAAATCAACTAATTCTATCAACCTTAGGAATTATGAAATATATGATTGCAATTGGTATTATAGTTTCATATCGTATTTTGTGTGTGTGATGTGCATCTTTATTGTTTGCATGAATCTCATTATCTTTAGACCTATGAATTAACTTGATATCAACAAGATGAAATCAAATAGAATTGTCACTTCTTTCTAGGTCTATGAAAATTCAAAACTCTATGTTTGAATACATGCAACTTAATCTTATATTTGTCCATCTTTACTTAGCTTTGCACCATGTTGTCCTAATTCATCACACTAGCATTATCACGTACCATAGATAGAAATCAATGCTCATGCTAGTTATATCTTGCAATGCTAAAGTAAATTATATCATTAAAATATGAAAATCTTATTTTCCTTTGTAGTTATTTGCATGAATAAAACTTTTCTAAATGGATTTAAAATCAACAATCTTCGATAAAATTGTAAATCCAAAACTAATCATGAAATTATAACACAGTTAATATATTTAAGGCTTACGCGCTTAGTATGTCCATAATCAATAAACCTATGACATGTGTCTCATAATAGCGAGGGCGTAGGATTGTGTGCATTAGAGACCTAACCTCTAATTCATGTCTTGTCCTTAACCGGGGAGGGTTCCAGTGGGGCCTTGAGAGGCACTGGGGGAAAGAGTGCTAGGTTGAGCATCGTCTTTTGTATGCATATGGGATTAACACCCCAACCTACGGCATGTGTGCAGCTCCTCATGCCCATCCGTCACGTAGTACGGGGCTAGAGTGTAGTCATGTAGTTAAGGTATCTTGATCTTAGATATACTTATATTATATTCATTGCATGAACATTATCTCACTCTTTATACATAAATTATGCATATTTTTTTATTCTAACATTGCATCATGTGTTTGCATATTTTAATATTTCGAGCTTTAATGATTTTACCAAACACAAGTATTTGAAAAATCATCAAATACATGCTAAAAGAGCCTTCAAATCTAATTAATATACTCTGAAATTTCAACTGAAGGAAGGTCTCTTTATAATACAAATGAATTGAGAAAAATATTTTTCAAAACATCAAGAAATGCAGTTCTGTTTTGGCGTTAAGAAGTTAATGCCTGGCGTTAGCTCCTTTGCTCCAAATTTTTTTTTTTTTTGAATTATTTCTGGTATTATTTTAATATTTTGTGTGTTTGTAAAAAGTTTTCTATCTTTTTATTCCTTTTAAAACAAAATTTTATTTCTTTTAAAAAAATATATATGTATTTTTTCATACATTATTTTTGTTTATTTCTCTGGCATAGAATATCATTTACTGAAAGGGTTATTAAAGACTTCTATGATTTCCAGAGAATATATATAAAAAAAATAAATACAAAATTACAAAACAATTTCAAAGAACAAAATTTTATTTTTCTTTATGTGTGTTTATTGTTTTGTGCATATATAAAAAAAATTCAAAAATTTATAAAAAAAAAACTGATTGTTATTCATTGTCATTGTCAAGGATGGATGATTAATTATATCAATTAAAGATTAAATACAATGTTTAATTTAACTTTCAAGTTTCTTACAAACATTGTTTTGTATTTGTCATGCCTTGAAAATTATCTTGTTATGTGCAATGAAATTGATTGTAGATAAACATGTGTAGAAATGTTTAGCATGCCTCTAAGTATGAGTAATTTATTATGTTTGATAATGATTCATTCACTCACTTATTTTTGATAACCTACATGTGTTTACAATCTTATTCTTACATGATTGTGTAGTGTAATAACATAAATAATTAAAATGCCTAAATAGATTACCTACACAACATTGAATTGGTTATTATAATTCTTTGTCTTTCATGCACTTATTCTTTAGAGAAATGTGGTTTAAAATGCTATGTTTGCAAAACAAGTGAATTCGGAGTCCTTAGTCACTAAACTAAAAAGTAAATAATAAATGACAAGGAAAACTCCACCAAGCATTACTCACCCTCCTGATAAGTCTTAATGAGCATTGTGAGGTTGAGCACCTTGGCTAAGAATTGTAAAGTGTCTTGTAGCAAATAATTTATACACCACTTCTCTTTAGTACACCGGATCACAAAAAAAAATTGAAAATAAAGCTAAAAAGTATAAAAGTGATCCCCCAAGCACTACTTTACACCCCAGATAAGTCTTAATAAGCATTGTGTGTGCAGAGCACCTTGGTATTTGTACTATTTATTCATGTGCATTGAAATAGTGTGGAAGTAATATTATTTGCGTATTTTAATGTTGTGTTATTTCACTATATATGTCATGTGTTTTTGATTGATTCACTTGTATAATTTATCAAAACACTACTTTGTACACATCATTATCTTTCATAAAACTTCTACTCATGAGAATTGGATCCTAATGCTCATCTACTCAAATCTCTACAAACTTAAGTAAATGCACTAGATAAAAAAGCATGACCGCTACAATGTTTATGTTTACTTGAAATGCAAATTTTATTACATTGTAGTTTGTGTATCTTTTCTTGATATTATGAAATCATGCTTGCAATTTTTTATCTTAATGGAATAGCATCTCTTCAATCTTTAACTCAAACATCAACTTTTCAAATTTAAAACTCATTATCCTTTATATGGTTTTATCTTCTAAAATGATGTTTATGTTTAAGAGTGCTTATTATTTTTAACACCGTATTTTCCTTTAAGCAAGTGATATCTTAAAATAGAATGCTTACTTTATCATGTTAGCTATGTTGCTTACTACTTTATGTTACATCATGCTTATATTTTTCTCAACAAGTAGTATTTAACAAGCTTTTGATTGCATCCTATTTTTCTTCTCGACATAAAATATATTACTCCTTATTATACATACTCACTCCTAAACCCTCTTTTGATTCTACCATAAGGGGAGATTAAATTGCATAAATCTAATATTTAGGGGGAGTGCATTATAATGATATTAAACTCAAAAAATGGGTATATTTGTAGGGGGAGTAATCATATAGGAGGTGCATACACTATCATATGCTCGATCATGAAAATCCTTCAATAAATGGTTCCTTACATATCTTAAAAGATATACACTCATCCCTACCCACTTTTGTTAATAACAAAGGGGGAGGAGAAATTGAGAAATCTAGTAAAATAGATATTTAGGGGGAGTAGTTTATAAGAGACACTAATGTAGGGGGAGGACTTGATATAGAAAGAGTAGGCATTATCGCTTTCAATTCTATCACGCTCTTAATATGTTCTTCATGCATATCTTATTACCGCACTTATCTATAAACACAAATTGTCTTAATCTCACTAATTTCTCATACGGGTATTTGTTATTATCAAAAGGGGGAGATTGTTGGAGCCTATGTTCTGCATCTCTTTGTTTGAAAATAACAAATACCGTGTTGTATTTGATCTAGTCTTTTGTGTGTTTATAGTGTCCAGGTTGTACAGGTTCAATGAGGAGACAAGTCCTCGTTCATGGGCATGATCCAAGAGTGTGTACACATTAGAAAAAGCAAAAGGATGAGTTTTGTGTGCTGATCTTAAAATGACCATAACTTTCAATCCAGGAAGAGTTACAGAACGGTCCACCCCATTTCGGAGATGAGAACGACTTAATCTACAGTCTGGAGAAGTTTCGCACGGAAAAAAATGAAGAGGAGCTGTAGAAATTCTGACAGCGATGTCGTCTAGGCGACAGCACAGAAGTTATAGCAACAGCCCGCACGACAGCACGACGAGCGGTAGTTTGGCGTTGTCGGAATCCGACAGCGATGTCGCCCAGGCGACAGTGAAAACTATAAATTGGTTCGTTTTGTTCGTGCATTCTAAGCTTTGAGAATTCTAAGTCCTTTCCTGAGTGCATACGAACCAGAGAGCTCCAGAACCTCATCAACTCCCATTTGTGCTTAGAAGGTTTGAAGTTGAAGACGAGATCGGACGCGCTTCTACATCAACGATCATCTCAAGGTTTCAACCTTCCTTTCAGAGATCTGAATTTCTAGGGAGTGCTTTATTTGATTTTGTATTTTCATTTATATACTTTTCACTTTGTATTGGTAGGGAAATCGTCTCCTTGTGCGTGACGTCTAAGTCCTTGCGTGGCTTAGGGGAAAGTCGCTTCCTTGTGTGGAGCGTCCAAGTCCTTGCGTGGCTTGGTAGGAAATCGTGGCCTTGTGTGCTACGTCTAGATCTTGGGAAGATCTAGAGGATAGGCTTGGGCTTGGTCTAGGGAGAGACAAGTGATAGCCTTCCGATCCTTGGGAGAAGGATTGGTAAACTCAAATTGTTAAAAGTTTATTATCATATTTGTGTCTTGATCTTAAGCATTGTTAAGATCATTTTTATTGTATGTGAATTTCATGATTAAAAATTATGACTTTTTCTTTAATTGCAAATTTGGTTGATTAATCTTTAACTTAGAAATTTGTGTTTGAATTAATTTAAAATTTTCATAGTTTGAAAATTTTTATAAGTGATTTTTAGAAAAGCAAAATTTGTTTTAAAAATTCTTAAGTAAAAATCATATTTTAAAAAGGCCCTTATTCACCGCCCCCCCCCCCCCCCCCCTCTAAGGGCGCCACAAGATCCAACAGTATATTCATCTCCCAGACCAAGTTCACTAGGGAGCTAGTCAAGAAATTTGGATTGGAGAGTGCTTCTTCAATGAAGACTCCAATGGGAACCAATGTGTCTCTGGACAAGGATGAGAAGGGCATACCCTTTGATGAAACCAAGTACAGATGCATGATTGGATCCTTGCTCTATCTAACTGCAAGTAGGCCTAACATAATATTTGTTACATGTGTCTGCGCTAGATATCAGGTGAACCCTAAGGAATCTCATCATGTCTCTGTCAAGAGAATATTAAGATGCCTAAAGGGTACATCAAATCTTGGCTTATGGTACCCTAGGAACAATGGCTGTGAACTAACTGGATATTCAGATGCATATTATGCAGGGTGCAAGGAAAACAGGAAAAGTACATCAGGGACATGTCAATTCCTTGGTGGAAGACTAATCTCTTGGAGCAGTAAGAAGCAGACAAGTGTGGCAATCTCAACAGCAGAATCAAAATATATCTCGTCTGGAAGCTGTTGTGCCCAACTGCTATGGATCAAACATCAACTTGAAGATTACAACCTAAAGATGACCAAAACACCCATGTTTTGTGACTCTTCAAGCGCAATCTCAATTGCTAAGAATCCTGTCTCTTATAGCAGGACTAAGCATATTGAGATCAGGTATCACTTCATCAGGGAGCATGTGGAAAATGAAGATATCACCCTTGAGTTTGTCCCAACATACAAACAAGTGGCTGATATATTTACAAAGCCCCTAGATGAAGCTAAGTTCAACTTCTTCAAATTCCAACTGGGAATGTTGAACTTCGAATAATTCTCTACTTATTTTTCACTAATCCCTTTCTAGATGATTGGTTGGACAACCTTTCAGGATTTGGATGAACTATAACCGAGAAAGAGGGAGCCTTGAACTATTGTCTCCTAAAAGAAGTGCTCCAGAAAAGAAGTCAGAAAGGGGGAGAAAGGGCATCAAATGTTCAAGACAAGATGCTCAAGAAGACGACCTCAAAGATAGGGGGAGCAAAGAAGTAGGGGAGCCATAAAAGAAGAGACATCGAATCTAGGGGGAGCTACAAGCTTGATGATGTACTTAGAAAGTTCAGCAAAGATAAGTGCAATCTTACATGCTCAAAGTTAAGATTATAATATTTTTGTCTAGTGAAAGTAGTCTTGAATTGAGATTCTGACTTCTTCAAATAGGGGGAGATTGTTGGGAATCTTGCCCCCATGATTCTTGATTTGAAGAAGTCACCAAGTCAAGAAAACTTCACTTTGTATTTGATCGCTTCTCTAGCTTATAAATCTCAGGAAGATAGAAAAACAAGATTCGTCGAACGCAGAATTGGCGTATTCGTCGAACGCAGAAGGAAGATCGACGGCCGCTGAGATTTGGCGTGTTCGTCCATCGCTGAGACGAGACCAGAGAAGGAGCCGCTGAGAAGGCACAAAGGGCGTGTTCGTCGAACGCAGAACAAAGTTCGTCGACCGCTGAGACGAGATAGAAGAAACAGCTGATAATAGCGTGTTCGTCGAACGCAGAGAGCCGTTCGTCGAACGCAGAATAAAATTCGTCGACCGCTGAGACGAGATAGAAGAAACAGTTGATAATAGCGTGTTCGTCGAACGCAGAGTGTCGTTCGTCGAACGCAGAGACAAGGCAGATCGTCGAACTCAGAAGGAAGATCGTCGACCGCTGAGACTCGGCAAGATCGTCGAACGCAGAGAAGACGCGGTATCGTCAACTTCACCAAAGTTGCCTTGTCGTCGAGAAAGAACAAACAATATCGTCGTAAAGAAGGCATGTCGTCGAGAGAACAATATGATTACGACGACAGACAACAAGATAGAAGATCTCGACGACACAGTCAGAGACAACATATCGTTGTATATGCAGAAGTGGCAGAATGTCTCGAATCGTCGAGATATCTGCTTCATAGGCAGAAGCAAGAAGAACTGAAGGTCTACCCAAGTTCAAGGCATCGACAATGGAAATATCGTCGAGACAGATTCAAATGTTGCGGACGTGCTGTCAGCATTTAACGTCGACGCCTGATTGTCTAATCAGCGCGTGCTCTTAAGGAAAGGAGCGTCTGACACTTAAGGCACTTTTTCAGAAGACCGTTGGGGACCTCGCGGTCTTATAAAAGAGATAAGAGGTTGCCCTAACACAGAATCAATCAATCGATCAGAGAGAAAGAACTTGCGCATATAGCGAATCGAACAGTACAAGCGGCGCAAGAAAGAAAGAAAGAAAAAGGAGAAGCAGTCATCTTCATCGACTGTAAAGTTGCCGATCTTCATTAGGCTAAGAAGAGATTGAAGAAGAACTGCGCTGTCAAAGATCTGAATCAGAAAATCTTCTTCAACCTTAAGAAGCCAATCCTCAACAGGCTAAAGTTGTCAATCTTCATCCGACAGAAGTAACAGTCTTATTACTGTAATCTCTTGTAAAGGCTAGCGGTCTTGTTTGTCTAGCTTGAGGGATGGAGAGCTGTGAGGCTTGAGGGCCAGGGCAGTGGACTTGCGGGTCCGACACCGTCTAGCTTGAGGGCTGGAGAGCTATGAGGCTTGAGGGCCAGGGCAGTGGACTTGCGGGTCCGACACCGTCTAGCTTGAGGGCTGGAGAGCTGTGAGGTTTGAGGGCCAGAGCAGTGCACTTGCGGGTGCGATTTGTCGAGCTTGCGGGCTCGGGGCAGTAGGGGCTTGCGGGCCTAGGCTGTTGGGACTTGCGGGTCTGTGTTGTAAGGCTTGAGGGCCTGAAGTTTTTGGCAGAGTTTTGCTGAGCCTAGCACACTGCTAGGTGGGCGTAGAGGGAAAGAGGACTACTCAAGACACCCTGTCTTGAGGAACCTCTATAGATCTTGTGTCATCTGTTGTTCTTTTTGTGTGTGACATTTTACTACTGTGCTTAAATACACATAACTTTCACTAACTTATTAAAAAGAACCAAGATCACCTAACACCCCCCCCCCTCTAGGTGAACGTTCCATAACTAACATAAAGGGTCACTATGAAGACGTCACCAAGACATTAGCTGAGCTGGCCCTCTAGACCACAACTACTTGTCAAGTCAACGTACTCATGTTAGTGTGACGATTAGTGTAGTACCGAAGACCTGCCACATCATTTACACACATGCACATATATGTATCACCTCAACCACCCGAGCCTCCAACTCGCAGGACTAACCTGCCATGTATATCATAACCATATCACAACCAAACCGAGCTTTAGCTCCCCGGACTATCCAGACCTTCTTAACCATGCATGTTACCCAATCACACCATGACTGATGTCCATGCATGTTACCCAATAGCCGTGTATGTGGCATTTGCGCGTCGCTCCCGGTCATGGTCGGATCTCACCGATCCGAACCTCATCAAACGTCGTCGAAGAGGCATCAGCCTTGGATCTGGCCGGAGAACTCTGACAGCACTTTGTCATTTCCTTTCTTTCCTCCTGCTTATTCTTGGTAGATACAAACAATGGCATCTCAACATCTTTTGGCTACAAAGATCAATATAGGTTTCTGGTTAGATCCTAAATCATTTTCTCATTGTTTAAAAAGGTATATGGAAATATTATGGCTTATAAAGAGAAGCCATTTAGAGAAACTAGTTTTTGAACCAGGAATACTGTATAGAGAGGATGTGATTAAATTTTACAAGAGTGCGCATATTGAAGGGCTTTCAATCAAAGCTACACTTTGAAAGAAAGATGTAACCATAGATATTTTGTTAATTTCTCAGACTTTTAATCTGCCAGAGGGGAACTATGACATTGAAATCACAAATGAAGATATGGAGTTAGCTTTAATCTTCATGAGATGTAAAGAGAAGAAACCTCAGAAAATTTTGAAATCAGATTTTATTGAAGGTTTTTGGTTTTTAGCTGAAATTGTTGGGAAAGTGATAATGTGCAAAACAACTGCTCATACAGACATCACCAATACCCAGTTGAAATTGATGGTAGCTATTGTATTAGATAAAAAGATTGATTGGGGGATGGTTGTAGTGAAGTGCATGATTAATAGGATGGAATCATCTATAGTTCAATTTGGATGGATATTAAGTATTATATTCTCTCATTCTTTCTCTCATCTTCTTAGCTCTTATGGAGAAGAACTTCCAGAGAAGAAGGGTCTAGTATGTCTACAGCCTTCACGACATTGAAAGAGAAAGCTTCCTTATTCTATTCCTTCCTCTCTTATTGTTCTCTCATCTCCGTCTCTCTTGGTATATACAGATGTATTTTTTCCTAGGTCCCCTGATTCTACTCCACATGTTCTTGCCTTGTCTCCTCAAAGTGGTGTATCACCTCATCCTAGTGAGAGCTATACAACAAACTCTTTGAGCAAAATACAAGCTGACTTGGAGAACCTGATGAATTTTGTTAAAGAAAGGTTTGGTGATCTTGGGTGCAGAATTTCAGAGCTGTCAAAGCTGATTCAATCTTCTGAAGAAATTAGGAAGGCAAAGGAAAACTGAATGAACGAGATGAACGAGAAGTAGGATTTCATACTATGAACAAGGTGGCAATTGAAGCTACAAAAACAAGTGCACTGCCAGAAAGAAGGATGAGCCAAAGAAACAAAGAGTCTGATCTTCAAAATCAAAGGAAGTCAAAAGATCTCGGAAGATCTTAATTTTTGAAAAAGGACTTTAATAGTTTGAAAAACATTAACACAAATTTTTTTTTGCTGCTTTCATGAAATTTTAGTTTCCTTTCGTGAAAAATATTAAATTTTGTTACTTTATGCTTCTACTTTATGAAAGGTCGTATAAGTTTATCACTTAGAACTTATCTTACAAGAAGGGAACATCTTAGATTTGTTAAGATTATAAGATCTAATTGGTGAACTCTAACTTCATTAATGTTAATATTTTTGTAAGACACTTCTCATATCATATAAATTATGACAAATGTTTTCTATAGGATATCATGTAGCTAGGGAGAGTCTTACCATTAGAAATTGTATCCCCATCTTTATTAGCAATCCGATTTTCTTCAGAATATATATGTTCTTGAGTATTTTCTCAAGTTATAAAGTTCATCTGAAGAGAGATTAAAATCAAGGAATGAATACATTTCTTCTCCAATGTGGTTCACCAGAACTAGTCAATGCTCCACTCTTGACTGAAGCATTGAGGGGGAGAATGTTATTGTTCTGGGAAGTCAGGTATTCGGTACAAGGGGAGTTATGAGATAACTTTTCATAGATAATACACTTCGGGGTATGATAAAACTTGAGCTGATATTGTGATAACTGATTTATTAGTTATACTCTTATGATACTTATTTGATAAAGTTGATATCTTCCAACAAACTGGCTCATTAATTTAAAGTAAATATGAATGCAAGTGCATTCATGGTCGAAATCGATTTTTTAAGTAATGATTTTGAAAATTTTGACAAATTATAACTTGTTATATCAAATAGGGGGAGATTGTTGGGGAAAAAAATCTTAATTTGGTATATCAAGTTGATTTGTGCTTACCCAATTTTGATTGGAAAATGTTGACATCACCATACAACTGTATAGTGAAGAAGTTTATGTATGTTGAGTTGTATCTAAGACTGACGTCGATGTATATAAGACTAACATCGATGTATATTGAAACACATTCAAGAAAAGGGCTGATAAATATCTCATAGTAAGAAACTATCAAAATACGTCGACAAGTATTATTGACTAATGTCGACATACGTGCAGTGGAATTATGGGAATATCAAAGTATGTTGATTTGCTTATAATCTATGCTTCAAAATTTGAGTTAAAGTTGAGATGTGCAAGTAAGTTGGAGTCAAAGTTTATCGTATACATCGAGATGCTTCTCTTATATCTCTGTATACTCTTTCTATATAGTCAGAGCTTGAATTTGCTTATATCAACTTACTATGACAGGAATTCAAAGTTCAAGAATTATTTTATCAATTCCTATACAAGATTTACGGAATCTGATTATAACTGTTATGATCCTATTGAGGAAAGCTTTTACTTCAATTAGCGACTTGGCTGGAAAGAGATCAATTGTGTATTATAAAAGGATACTTACTCCTTTCAATATCTAGAGGCAAATTAAAAATATTTTTGAGGCTAAAATAGAGTTCTGATCATTGGGAACAAGGCGACATTCTTTTTCACCTCGCCTCACTTCTCTTGAGGATCAGAAGAAGAATTATAGTCAGAAAGGATCTCTTTTCTTGATCCAAAGATGTACATTTGAAAGGAAGGAATAAGGGGTTCAACAGAATTCATTCATCAACAGATTCATCTCTTCTCTCGATTGAATATGTAATATCAAGGGGAAATAACTGCTCTTCTCTTGGCAGATCTTCTTCATCAACATTCTGAAAGAGTTCTTGAAATCTCTCTCTTTAAAATATTATCAGTGGTGGTTGATCCTCTTTAGCAAAATGACGGTTTAGCCTCCTTATCAAAAGACTGTGGGTTTGAGAAACCTGGTCAAAATCTCGTTTGGTTCTAATAATCTCCTTAACAAAAGATTCAGTAGTTTTTGATTCTGAGAGTTTCCTTAACAAAAGATTTAGTTGTTGTGGTTCTAAGAATCTCCTTAGCAAAAGATTCAGTTGTATTGGTTCAAGAGTCTCTTTATCAAAAGAATCAAACACTGTTTAGTGGAATTCCTACCAAAGAGATAGAAGAGGGGACATACCCAAATTTGGGGAACCTCTATAAAACTCCTGTGTCTTTTGGATTCAATTTCTGTGTGGTTGTGCTTGTTATTTGTTTGTTATATTATTTTCATTCCGCTGAGCATAACTTAACAAACAAATATTTTGTGATTATATTAATTAGTGATAAAAGTGAAAAGAAAAGATAAATACTCTATTCACCCCCTCCCTTAGAGTAAATCTCAATAGTTCATCTTACCTTCACAGGTGACAAATGGTCTCCCGGGGAAAAACGCGCGCCCGGGCAAAAAATGGGTGCCCGGGCAAAAAAAGATGGCTCGGGCGAAAAAAAGACCCCCAGGTCGGGAGAAAAAATGCGCTCCCAGGAAAAAAATGTGTCCGCTCGAAAAAAAGGGCGTCCGGGCGGTCAAATGCGTGCCCGGGCGGACAATTAGGTGCCCAGACGGAAATAAGTACGCCCAGGCAGAAACTGCGCGCTCAGGCGGAATAATGCGCGCCCGTGGGAAAAAGCTTGCCCAGGCAAAAAATGTGCATGCACGCGAAAAATTGCAACCCCCGTTGAAAAGCGCTTGCGAAACAAATGTGTTCGTGCGAAAAAATGCGCGCTCAGGCGAAAAACACGCGCACGGGAGAAAAACACGCCCCAGGCGAAAAACGCGCGCCTGGGCGAAATATGCGCGCCCGGGCGAAAATACGCACGCCCGTGCGAAAATGCGCTCCTGGGCGAAAATTGCTCGCCCGGGCAAAAAAATACGCCTTAGCCGAAATTATCTAATTCTTATACAAATTGGAAGGTATTGGCTTTAGTTTAAAATGAATTCCATAGAATTCATTAGAATTCTAATTCCAACGTTCAAGTGCGCAAACGAGCGACAAAATTGAAATTAGACATTCAATTCAAATTTCAGGATCTCAATTACGTCCAAACGAACGGACCCTAATAGACTGCGTAGGTGATGATCATCTATGACGACATTGGAAAGGATGCAGGGTTTGAATGTGAGGAAGACGATGGACGCGTTGGACAACAAGAAAATTAAGTTGCCATCAAATGGTAAATAAATTTTACAAGATTTTTTTGTGGTGGGAAAAGAGGTAGCCCTGCCCCCTCTCCTGCTTGGAAGCTAGAGGAAGATATCAGAGATGAGTTGGAAGCCCCCTCCGGCGTCACTGAGAGGCTAAAGCTCCATTTGGCACAGTTTTTTTTTTTTTTTTGCTCTCGTGAGTTTGGACATTAGAAAGCATGTTTGGCAAAGCAATGGTTATGAGCGCCACCAAGAAAATAAAACTACTTTTGAACATAAAAATGGATGAAGTTCCTTAGGTGAGGTTGGGCATTCACGAATGATCGTTCATAACCACCGTGTTCACGACCGTCACCGCCTCGCCAAACATAACCTAAGTCTGGGAGGAGGAGGCAGTCTGCTTCGGCTCAGAATCTCGATGCGAAGCTCTTTGGAGAAACCACATCACCACAGGGGATGGAGTCGGCGCTAATCTCTCGCATCTCGGTGAAAATGATCAAGTGAGTTTATAAATTCAATTTTGATGTTTCCCATGCATACAGTGGATGGATGGATCTGTGGATTTTGTGTAAGTTTCATTGAAGGTGTAATGTCTATATTTTTAGGGTTCCATTTTCATATGACTTCACCGATCGTAGAACCGATGAAAACTTCGATTGTGAAGACGACAGAGGCGGAGTTGAGATTTGCTCCCGGCCTTAATTCTACTTTTATTGGATTAGCCACCTTAACTTCGATCCAATGAACTCAATATCACCCAATTGAATCAAGATTGAGAAAAGGGGGAAGTTGTTTGTTATTACTTCCATTATTTGATTCTACCTCCAAGGAAGACTATTGCTTGCAAAATGCAACACATACTTTTCTGCAAAATCTCTATTTCTTTGAGGCTACATTGTACAAAAATGAAAAAATCCACTAGGGTGCGTTCGTTGGAAGGGTTTTAGGTGGAGGAATTGGATGTCCAAAATCAAAATTTTGTGGGTTTTGGAAATGGCCAAAAGCAAAAAAATTTGTTCCTTTGAAGAAGGTTTTGAGATGGAAAGAAATAAAAAATGAACACGACTTTTGAAAATTCAAAGGTCAAAACCTACCACCAGCGACCATTCTTGTTTCGGAGGTAGACGATCCGAGCGTCGATCCAGCAACAATCTGAGCAAAATATAAGCAATCTAAGTGAAACATCAACGATTTTGTTCGTCAACCTCACTTCCCTAGGCGGTGAAACAACAGCGATCTGAGCGCCGATCCCTCACCCCGTTCCAGACGAAGCAGACAATTGCTCCCTCTATGGCCACGCCTTCTCCTACAGCCTCGTCGATCGCAGCAACGATCTGAGCGTCACGAAAAAAACCTGTAACAAAAGCATCTCAAACGAAAGAGACGATCGAGGGGGCGATTAAGATGATTGCACCTGTAGCAAAACCCACCAAATTAGGTAGGTTGTGGGATAGGTTGATTTTGAAAGACTCAAAAGCAATGGGTTTTGTGCGAAAGTCAATCCCGTCCATAAAAAGCCACAAGCGAACACCAAAACACCAGAATTGGTTTTGGTCCAAAACCTTCCTCCCAAAACCGATCAGATCAATTCTATCCTTTAAAAACACGAAACGAACACAAAAATTTGTTTTGATGTACCCAAAACCAATCCTTTTCTCTCAAAATCGGCGAAACGAACACACTCCTAAGGTTTTTGCATGTGGATGAGGTTGCCCAACTTAAGGAATCTGAAACTTTGATCTCATGTATTATCATATGATTCGTTGGATGCGAAAGCTATATTTGTTGATTAGGTGTGCATATAATAAATGACTTGTATGTAAAATTTTGTGGTGTGCATATATCACTGATGTGTATGTAGCAATTATAGTTTTGCATGTTAGTTGTTGTGCGCAGCATCGTCGACATCAATAATTGATCAAATGTACTATCCCCACAGCAACATGTGCATTGAACTCATTTATATGCTAATTTATTAAATTAAAATAATTATTTCAAATAGTTAGTTTTTCTTTGTAATACAAAAAGATTTAAATATTAAAAGTATGTAAAATAATTACTTTAAATAATTTTTTTTACGTATAATCAATTAAAATAGTATTATATATATTCTTAAGCCAAAAATGTTAAATATAATTATATTAAGAATAAAATACGTGAACATATACAAAGAGTGTAGAAGAAAATACAATATATAGATACCCTCAATATATACATTATAAATATATGAATTCACATATTATTTAGGACAAAAAAAATCCAGCTAATTAGCCAATTTTCTTTGGCGATTGTTATCGGCACCCTAGTTTTGACTATCCACAACTCTTTTATATGAAGTATTACGCGTTTTTTTAGAAATACGCATTCTACAAGCATTTTTAGGAAAAGTGTTCAACACAAAAGTTGTAGATATCGTCGAGATCTATAACTTTCGTGTTGAACATTTTTCCTAAAAATACATGCACAAAGCGTATTTCCAAAAATTCGTTATAGTTACGCCCATGTTTTAATTCGAGCAGCAATACGTCTTGTGCCTGCATTTTAGCAAAAGTGTTCAACACAAAAGTTGTAGATCTCGACGATATCTACAACTTTCGTGTTGAACACTTTTCCTAAAAATGCTTGTACAAGGCGTATTTTCAAAAAATGCGTAATACTTCATATAAATGGGTTGCGGATAGCCAAAACTGGGGTGCGGTTAACAATTACCTTTTCTTTATTTGTTTAAAAACATTTTCAGGGAATCTCGCCGTCCGTTTCACATTAAAATTTGTGCGTTTTGACTGATGAACGGCATTCCATCGTTCGTTCTACAGACTTTGCCCTTTAGTTTCCTTCGATTTTTTACACTGAATTCACATCACCCTCAAGCCAAGATTGAGATCCCCGGCGAGAGAGATTCAGGCTTCGTTTGGCGGAGCACCGGAGTTCACCGGAGGTTGCAATGGACAAGCTAAGGAAGCAGGCGAGCAAGCTCAGAGAGCAGGTCGCGAAGCAGCAACAGGTGATCTCCATTACCTGCGATCCAAGAAAACAATACCTGTTGAATGATTTTGTAGAAAACAAAACCTATGGTTGATTTGTAATCCCTCCTGTTGCCTACTGGCTTTGAATTTGGTGGCATCGAGTGATTGTAGGGTTGAGATTATGCCATTTGGAAAAGGGGAAACGTCTTGTTTTGGATCAAGTACCTTCGCTGATATTTCACTATAGTAAGCGTGAATGTTTTTAGTTGTGTTTGATGAAGATCATCTCTAGTTGTGATAGTGAATTTACGCCCCTATTTAGTGTTTCCGTCCATTACTGCTTAGACCCTTACTCATGAACCCTAGTGTTGGCGGGGACTCTTTCGTTAATGGAAATTTGAAGAAATTAGCAAACTTATTTGACGAAGAAAGTATTTGTTTTACTTCAATTTTTAAGAGTAACCGCTGGACCTCGACATAAGCTTCTCAGCCGGCCTTCGCCACATTAAGCAGTTCCGGAAAATTGTCCATGGATCTTCAAGGCCTGTTCTAGTTATTCCGGGGCTATTTTCTTCACAAATCCATTCTATTGAATCTTACTTTCCGTGAGGAATTTACTTATAACGCACCTGTCATCTGAAAATTGTATAACTGGCTAGCATTTGTTTGGATTGATGTGAAGTGTAAAATACATGAGTCAAATTTACTTTTCCTGTGCATAGTTTGGCATACAGTAGAGAAGACGCAAAATTGTTGGTGTATGGCAACGTTGATGATGATGATGAGTTTGATGTTAAAGTAGATTCATTTATTTAACATTACGCTATTTTTAGGTCAATCATAGAATTGTTGCAAAATAAATGCATGTAATTTAGCTGTATTTGTTTGGGAAGAGAGTTTGAATTACTTTGCATCTATTGTAGTTGAAAACTTGAGAAATATGTCAACAATTGAATGCATCAAAAGACAAATAATTGAGTGAAGCGAGAATAGAAACGGGCTTGATTGCATACGAAACTACTTGATTGTTCGCTTTCGTTATTGAATTGAATGTTTGGTTCAGTGTCGTTAGAAACTAACACCAAATTCAAACTCCTAATATTCACTATACGCCGATGCGCATCCATGTACATCGGTACGCATCCATATACATCGGTGCGCATCCATGTATGTTGATGTGCATTGCGCATCCATGCAACGCGTTGTGCATCCATGCAACGCGATGCACATCCATGCAACGCGATGCGCATCCATGCAACGCGATGCGCATCCATGCAACGCGATGCGCATCCATGCAACGCGATGCGCATCCATGCAACGCGATGCGCATCCATGCAACGCGATGCGCATCCATGCACGCCGATGCCCATCCATGCACGCCGATGCCCATCCATGCACGTTGACGCTCACATATTTCACGATTCCATACATCCTCTCATCTATCCATGTATGAATATATTTGTCCATGCATTCATAGATATTACTGACTTAAACAAGTTTTTTACAACCTTGCTATTGAATCATTGTTTATACTAATTTTATTGTTCTATTTGATTCCAGGCAGTAATAAAGCAGTTCAGTGGAAGTGGTTATGAAAGTTCTGATGTTATGGTAATAGATGAGGTTGAATTATACAGACATCAACAACTAGAAAAATTATACAAATCTACTCGTGCAGCCAGGGTAAGAGAGAACCCGTCTTGTTTTATGTGCTTATTGTGCTCCGAGAATGTTTCTCTCATATATCAGTGTGATGATGTTCGAGATGCTTTAGAATCTATTAATTTTCGTTCGTAGTCATTTCTAATAATCCTATACTTCCCTAACAAGTGCTTAATTTAAAATTATTGGTTTAGGTTCAAAGCTTTGCCCACATCTAATTGTAATGTAGAATTTTCTATTAAAGTGTATGTGATGTCTGAATATTTCTAAGGATGTAATTTGCTATAACATATATCAATTTAGGAATATTATATGTCGGACACTTTTCATATTATATGGTTCACAAGATCAAGTCCACCATTGTACTGAACGTGTATCTTGTTGTAGGTGTTAGATTAAGGAAAATCTTATAGTAACCATCAGATTACTCTCCATAGATTATTATCATAGTTAAGGTTGTAAATATTGGATCTCAATGACCTGTCTGTTTGAATTTTTAGATGTCAAATATCGAAGACATAGCATGATATTTTAAAGTATCAAATTAAATAAACAATAACATGTACATTTCAAAAGAAAGTCGAATAATATCCAAAACAAAATATTAATGACACACTATGACTATCACTAACAAGTATCCATATCAATACAACTTATACTAAAAAAATTATCAAGGTAAAGAAATGCAAATGACAATCATATATCCTGGTCGTCGCTCAATGTCCCTTCCTGTAGTGTGTGACATAAAATGATTTTTCTCGAGAGGACACTGAGCGATGGTTGAGATAATGAAGCTGTTATAGAATGTGCACAGTGGATTCATGCAATCTTTTAAGCTTTATAGAAATATTTTAAATTGTGACGTCTTATTCTTTGTTATATCTCTTTTAAGTTTGTTGAAGGAATCTGTATAAAGTCGGGCGGTTACCCTTTGGTAACTGGCCAGTGTTGCTGCTCTGTAAAGGGTCGGGCGGTTACCATTGCGTAACTGCCAGGGGTTGCTTCCTGTTGTAGTCCGGGCGGTTACCTGCATTGTAACCGCCCGATGTATTTAGTCTCACATTGTCATTTGTACATTTTCTTACCTCCTATATTCTATATAAAGAGGGTGCACTCGTGTAATATGAAGATTTCTGGAGGAATAAATTCATTGTTTTATTTGTATTTAGAGTTTATACATGGTATCAGAGACATCAGTCCTTGGAACGGACTCCGCGCTGAGCCATGATCGTCGGAGAATATGGGTTGAAGTCGACCGCAACGATCCAAGGGAACTTTCTCCGGCAACGGCTCGTCGATCCTCACAGCGGAGCTCCGGCAATCCCTCCTTACTCACACATGATGACCGCCCTCCTCTTGCTCTCGCCCTCACTAGTGAACTAGCCAAAAAGGGAAGAAAATGAAGTGAGTTTTGGTGGCCAGCCTATTTACCCTCGGGCTCTCAAACAGTGACCATCAGATTGGCCATCAATAAGATCGAACGACCAAAATTGCAAGATTTACAACATGACGGAAGCTATCGCGCCGCGGTAGCACTACCACACGGCGGTATCTCCTAGGACACCTGGACCACTCAAAACGAATGCTACCAGCAGCAGAAGCACTACCACCAAGCCTATGTTGGATGCTGTAAGTGGGTCTTCACTGTGAAGCATGGTCCTGATGGGGCAGTTGAACGTCTGAAAGTTCGACTTGTGGCTCGTGGTTTTACTCAGCAACACGGCCTCGACTACGAAGAGACCTTCTCGCATGTAGAAAAGTTGAACACTGTTCGGGTTCTGATCTCCTTGGTTGTTCATCGGAGTTGGCCGTTACATCAACTCAACATCAAAAATGCCTTCTTGAATGACGACCTCATTGAGCTGTCTACCTGCAGTAGCCTCCTGGTTATGAGACCACGAGGGAGTCTCGTGTATGTCACCTCAAGAAATCTCTTCATGGTCTCAAACAGTCTCGTCGAGTCTGGTTTGATAAGTTCAGTCAGGTTGTTCACGATGTTGGCTTCACTCGAAGCTCGACTGACTTTTCTTTATTCACTTGTCATCGCCCGACAGACACAGTGATCCTTTTAATGTATATTGATGATATTCTCATCACAGATGATGATCTCAATAGTATAATTATGATCAAGAAAAAACTGGCATCCGAATTTCAGAATAGGGATTTGGGGTCTCTCTGATATTTTATTGGCATCGAGGTGGCTCGTCGACCTGATGGTCTCGTTTTTTCACAACAGGGTACTGTCTTGACATACTTTATGATGCCAACTACTCTAGATGCAAGCCCGTTGATACTCCTATGGATGTCAACCATAAGCTCTGTGCTTATGCATCTGATTCTGATCTACTCCTCCCTAACCTGAAGTACTATCGTCGTCTTGTGGGCAAGCTCATTTACCTGACAGTCACGAGGCCTGATATATCCTTTGTCATTGGGGTGGTCAGTCGTTTTATGCCCTACGAATCTCCCATCTCCAGGCTATTGTGCGCATCCTCCGATATCTGAAGACTACTCCAGGACAAGGGCTTGTATATAAACCCTCCTCTTTTTTATCACTTGTTGTCTACTCTGATGCTGACTATGTTGGTTCTCTTGATGATCGTCAATCCACAAGTGGGTATTGCACATACTTTGGTGGACATCTTGTCACTTGACGGAGCAAGAATCAAACTGTAGTTGCACGATCATCTATGGAAGCTGAGTATCGATCAATGACTTCTGTCATTACATAACTCACATGGTTGGAGAGTCTTCTGAGTGATCTGGGTGCGAAACTCCCCTCTCCGGCCACTCTCTTCTGTGACAACCAAGTTGCTATTCATATTGTCAAGAATTCCATATTCCATCAACGTACCAAGCACATTGAGGTTGATTGTCATTTTATTCGGGAAAAGGTTCAACTTAAAAAATTAGACCTGAGACCTATGTCTGTTGCTGGGCAAGTTGCTGATATCCTCACTAAGGCATTACCTCGACTAATTATCATCAGTTTTTGTCCAAGCTTTGCTTCTACGATTTGTTGCTCCATCTTGTGGGGGAGTGTTGGAGGATATATCTGTATAAAGGCCGGGCGGTTACCCTTTGGTAGCCACCTGGTGTTGGTGCTCTGTAAAGGGTCGGGTTGTTACCATTATAACCGCCCGGGGTTGCTTCCTGTTGTATTCCGGGCGGTTACTTGTATTGTAACCGCCCGATGTATTTAGTCTCACATCGTCATTTGTATAATCTCTTACCTCCTCTATTCTATATAAAGAGAGGTGCACTCGTGTAATACGAAGATTTCTGGAGAAATAAAATTCATTATTTTATTTTTATTTCGAGTTTCTACAAAGTTTTTGTTACCAAGTCAGCAAGATCCTCTCCTTCCTATCATTTTTAGAGATTTCACATGTCTTCTTATAGTTACATTTTGTTAGCATTATGTATGGTGTTGCCGTGTGACCAAGGTCACGGTTTCAAGTCCTGGAAGTAGCCCTTGCAAAAATGCAGGATAAGGTTTGCCTACATTTCACCCTTGTGGTGGGACCCTTCCCCGGACCATCGTTACGCGAGAATGCTTTGTGCACCGAGCTACCCTTTTTTATGTACTAAGATAAAGGGAAGGGGAGCCTTGACGCACCAGTTGAGGTCTTGCAGTGTGACCTTGAGGTCACGGGTTCGAGTCCGGGAAGCAACCTTTTGCAAAAATGCAGGGTAAGGTTTGCCTATATTTTACCCTTGTGGTGGGACCCTTCCCCGGACCCTCGCCGCGCGGGGATGCTTTGTGCACCGGGTTTCCCTTTTTTATGTACTAAGATCAAGGACCTTGGTGCTCTAATATCAATCTCATCCAAAACTATTTGATGTTGTAAACATGTTTAGTCGTACGCAGGAAACAGACAACAATTTCGGGTAATGAAATGCATAGTTATGAGTTGTCTGAGGAACTCTCTCATTATCCTAGTTGAGCAAACACAACCCAAAAATTGTATTATAAACACAAAGAGGAGCTTTTGAATATTTGAATATTGCATGTCTTTTCAAAGTTGAATTCAACATCCTTAATTGCTTGTAGACACCTCTTGTTGGTACTAGGACTAGCAATATGGTGCTTAAATCTCAATATTATATGTATTGTACTTAGAAAAATAGAAAAGTATAATTAATACAAATTCCCGGTGATGTCTTATGCGAAGATTTCGATGGAAGAACATTGGATTTCTCTCCAATTGAAACCAGATGTTTAATTCATTTGTTTCATCTTGTTTGGCATCAAAAGTAGGTCTTAGATTAATTGATTCTCCGTGCTTTGTCGACTTGCTGGTGATGGCTTTAGATCTCTTAGTTGATTAAAGGCTAATCCTTCTATGAAAATTGTTAACGGGAGCAGTGAAAATGTGGGATTGTATTATTATCGTAGAAAAGGCCTCTTATATAAGAGGTGAATACATTTTTACTTAATTCTAACACCCCCTCAAGTTGCGCATGTTATATTTCTCATACCCAACTTGTTGATACAACAACAACAGAACCCATATAGTCCCCAATTGTGGGCGTGGGAAGATTGGAAACAGACCTAACCTTTGGCCCATGCCCAAAGTGGCTTCTCTCAGAGGAGAAAGACCCAACTTGTTGATAGAACCACAAAAAACATTCACCCCCAGATTCTTAGTAAGAATATCAGTTAATTGTCCTTTTGAAGGAACAAATGGAATGCAAATGATCTTCTTCTCAATATTTTCCTTGATGAAGTGTTTGTCCACTTCAATGTGTTTGGTGCGATCATGCTGAATGTGGTTGTTGGTGATACTGATTGCAGCTTTGTTATCACAATACAACTGGATAGGACTGACCTCATTTAATCCCATATTACGCAAAAACGAGTGTAACCACAATCTCTCATATATGTCATGTGTCATAGCTCTAAATTTTGCCTCTGCACTAGACCTTAAGACAACAAATTATTTTTTACTTCTCCAAGTAACCAGGTTCTCGCCAACAAACGAGCAATATCCAGATCTAGAATGTATGTCCTCTACGGACCCTGCGCAATCTGCGTCAGCATAAACTTCAACTTTCAATTTTGTATTAGGGGAAAAGAGGATTCCTCTTCCTGGCGAGGTCTTCAAATACCTCAAGATCCTATGAGCAACATCAAGATGTCTCGCCTTTGGGGAATGCATATATTCGCTAACAACATCCACAACATAAGCGATGTCAGGGCGAGTATGGGATAAATATATTAACCGCCCGACAAATCTTTGGTAACCAGTAACATCTTCAATAAGATCTCCATCATCCCTTCCAAGGTTTTGGTTGACCTCCATAGGAGTATCAACAGGTCTGCACCCACTCATATCAGATTGTTCCAGCAAATCGAGGACATATTTTCTCTGAGAATGAAAATACCCCGTTTGGATCTACCTACTTCAATCCCCAAAAATTACTTAAGTTTTCTTAGATCCTTCATGATGCGGAGCATAAGCGAGGACGAGCGTTGGGCCCATTCGGGGCTGATTTGGTAACTTACCATATATGGCGTGCCCGGATCGACGATCTGACTCCGTGGATGCGTTCGGATTCATGTTGCTAGTCGATTTCATATATAACATTATGTATTTTGAGTTGTATTTCATGTAGTTATGGCATCGGAACTGCCGGCCAATCTTAGCCGTCGATTTCGGTTGCCCTAATGTTGTTTTCTTATAAATAGGATCTTTAGGGCTGCAGGAATTTGATTGCTGAAATTTAGATGCCATCTTCCTCATTTCCGGTGATCCCCTCGACCCCTCCGCGGTGCCGACTCCGTGGAGCCCCTTGGTGCCGACTCCTTGGGTAAGTATCTTCTTCCTTCTTGTTAGCCTCTCCTTCCTCCACCCGCAGCCACTCTTCAAACCCTAGCCGCCAACATCCCTGTTGATCCCCAGCCGCCAGCCCCTGCAGATCCACTGCCGCCACCCCCTACAAATCCCCTGCCGCCAGCCCTCTTTCCAAGCCCCAGCCTCTACCCCCTCAACCCTCTTCCACCGCCCTCCCTGTTCCCAGCAACCCCATGCCGCCAGCCCACTAACACCCGCCAGCAACCTCCCAACAGCAGCCCCCTTCCGCCCCTGTCCCAGCCCCTCTTCCCTGTCACAGCCGGCCAGATCTGTCCAGATCTGGACAGATCTGTCCAGATCCAGTCCAGGGCCCCGATTCAGCCCCTAAACCACCCATACCCGCAGCCAACTCCCCCCTTCCGTGGATCCACCTTCCCCTTGCCCGATCTAGGCTTCCACCACCCGGAAAACCCCACGTCACCTCCAAACTTCAGATTTATTTTAAATCGCTGCAGCCCTAGATTTATTTTCAGATTTCTGTCTTGTGTTTTGTATTGTTGAAGGTGTTAAAACATTGTTGCATTGTGGTAATCTTATGCTTGTTTGGATGTCCATTTTACTCTAGTTATTTGTGCCTGGATAAATCTCTAACTGCAGGAAGGAATTATTTGTCGCGCGCTCTTGCTTTGGCCCTCCACGCTGAGGGAAGCCTAAGCTTGTTTCGCCTTAATAAAATATTTTGCCTTGTCGTGAATTAGTTGCGCGTGGGATGTTTAAATTTATTATCTAATTTGGATTCACGCCGTCGGATTTGCCTAGCATGTAGGGTTTGGTTACGGTTTATCCGCCGCCTATAGATTCGTCCTGCGTCAATTGGTATCAAAGCTAGGTTGCGCGCACTTTTCGATATGCAGTCGTAGAGTCTATAGGTTTTCATTATGTCTAGGTGTCACGATTATTCCTCCCTTCACTTTGGAGGTCTCGAGTCCACTAGCACCCGCTCTCACAGAGCCCCGTCAGGGAGATCTTCACGTTACTACGCGATTATTCTCGATCGCAGCACACCACTTTTAGAGATCGTGTTGACTCATCGACACGAGACCACTACACTAGAGACGATCAGTATGATGGTTGTCGTTGTTCTTATCCGTACACGCAAGCGGATCGTGTCGATCCTTCGACACGACTCGGTTACCTTAGAGATGACTATTATGAGGATCGTTGCTGACATGCTGTGAGAGAGATCTTGAGTCAGTTTCGTACTGTTGCCCCTTCCTTTGACGGCTCATCGAGTCCCGAGTCTTTCAGTTATTGGCTCGTGGATATGGAGTATTATCTTGACCATTTTGAGGCATTCAGTGAGCGTCGCGTCAAGTTTGCGAAACTTAGGCTTTTAGATCAGGCGAGGGCATATTGGGCTAGCGTTGAGAGGACACGCGAGCGAGACCATCTACGCCGCGTCACTAGTTGGGTGGACATGAAGCGTACATTGTGTCAGAGGTATCTGCCTTCGTCGTATCGGAGTCGCTTGCTCGACCAATTATTTTCCCTTCAGCAAGGATCCATGTCCTTCGCTGAGTACATGGATCGCTTTGATGAGTTAGTTGTGAGGAGCGATATCCGAGAAGACTCAGCCACGACCTCTTGCAGATTTCGGTCTGGCCTTCGATCAGACATTCGTACTGAGGTGGTTTATCATAGCTCGAAGTCCCTCGAGCAGACGTATCAGCTTGCCCTTCGTTACGAGCAGTCTTTGAGATCCGCAAGAGCTGGTCGATTGGATTCTCACTTTGACCTCCGCAGTACGAGCTCCTCCCATACTGAGGGCACCACGACGCCTATCATTGTTTCGTCAGACATGACTGAAGTGATACATGATAAAGATTGCTTTCACCCCAGTGGGTTGCTTAGCCCAGTGAGTGACCTACACTGTTTTAAATGTCGGCCGACATGTCGGCCGACATGTCCTGTTTGAACAAAAAACGACTTGCATAATGAAAATTTAAAGGTTATGACGTTTTTCATTATGTCGGCCGACATAACCGATTATATCTGATATATCGGTCGCCGCCGACATTTCTAAATGTCGCCGACATTTTTAAATGTCGCACGATCATAGATTTCTCTCCACTTATTCTCCGTCCTCGCCGCTGGATGGGTTTTTTGCTAGGTTTTTTCTCATTTTATTGATTGCACATTTTCGAGCACATGGATTATACTTTATTTTCACTTGTCTCCTTCCAATGTTTTCTTCTTGCATGCTTTATGTATGGAGTATTAGTTGTGTATTTGATTGCTGAAATTTATCCATCAAGTTTTGTCATTATCACAAAGTCTGTCACATTTATTCTTAGTATTGTACAGTTAATTTGCATGTTTATATGAAAGTAAAAAAACCATTATTTAATGCAGGTTGATATCTAAATAGTGTTTGCCATTTCCGTTTCCAACAATGAGGAAGAATGATAAAATAATTTTCAACATTTGAGTGCTTAAAAATGAAAATAATAAATGGAGATATACATACAATGAAAATAGATACATGGTTAGAAGATAATGACTATTGAAGATAGATTTGAGTATTTTGGAAATAAATTAAATAATACAATTAAGTACAAAATATGTCCATTGAGTAGAACAAATTAATGCAGTTTATAGAGCTAAGATAATATGGTATAACTTAAAATATAAATATTTTTTAGGAATCCGACATATTAAAATATCCCCGACATGTCTCCGACATCCGACTTCCGACATCTAAAACCCCAATCCGACATGTCTCTGACATCCGACATTTAAAACCTTGGTGACCTATCCCTTGTTTCTGACCCGTCTCTCGTGACCTCGGCTGAGAATGAGCCTGAGCGACCTCCTGAGCCTATAATGTCGTGCTCCTCACCCACACCACCACCTCTGGCATGTCATGGGTTGACTAGCACCCCTACCCCGGGCTCATGTCTTGACACCGCACCCACAGACCCATTCTTGAGCGTAGATCTAGGTCGCTCTCTCATTGTCATTACCCTCAGTCACATCACGATCGAGAGCCCAGAGCCTAGTGTTGATCTCGTAGTGGCCATGTCATCCATTCACGGGGACACTACCCCTTATGTTGGTACTCATCTGGTGGACCTTGAACCTAGTGACGAGCCCCATGACGAGCCCCCAATTAAGCCTCCTGATGATCCACCACATCCTGGTGAACATGAGATTCAAGTGAGGCGCTTGTTTATGAGTTTCGAGTTATTGACGTCTCCTCCCCTATCATCTCTGGCCTTGCCCCGGAGGATGGGTCGCGAGTGGAGTAAGACGTGTGTAGGGCCTACCTTGAGCACACTAGAACCTACTCATATTTTGAGGACCTACTTTATGACACATCACACTCGTGATGAGTTTTGGGACACACCACCCGCGGACCCACCCGATGAGTTCTTTGTTGTCGGGGACACTCACCACACTATAGCGCCACGTTTTCTAGTCGGTGTACACGATGTTCACTTCGGCGGTCGTCTCATTCGCGATGACTTTTCTTACACACCTCCTGGTGAGCCCCCTGATGTTTCACGTCCTCTGAGAGACGCTTGGATCTTTACGAGCTCGCATTTGAGTATAGGTGTCTCACGCAATCATCTGAACACTCGTCGTAGACGGGATGAGTTTTTCTACACTCCCCTGAGAGAGCCTCCTGATAGGCCACCTCCTGCGATATATTTTCAGGTCATTATTGGATTTTTCCCATAGAGAGCATGTTGTGTTAATCATGTTTCATTTATATCATTTGCATGAGTATGTTGAGTCGTTTCGTCATCATTTGCATGAGTCTGTTGTGTTGTCTGTTCATCATTTGCATGTGTGTCATGAGTCGGTCCGACGAATAATCCATATTGGTAATAAATATTGTAAATCACATGCGGATGTTCATTGGCAAGTGCAGGTACTTCATGAAGGCGAGCATGTGATGGTGAGAATCTGCGTTGTGAGGCTCCGTGCGAGGCTTGCTAAAAGCTTAGGCGTTAGGCGAATGGTTCCCTACTCAGTCCTGAGACGCATCTGGACAAATGCTTATGAGTTGGACATCCCCGCGAGCATGGGTACCCACACTGTGTTCAATGTCGAGCACGTGACGCCATCCTTTGCACCTCACGAGTATTCGGGCCCACATCTTGGCGGCCCTCCCGAGCCTTTACCACCATTTTTATCACCCACCACTCAGTCTACCCTCGAGCCATTGCCACCACATTCATTTCCCCGCTCTCAGCCCACCTCTGACCCTTATTTACCCGGGATGTTTTCCCCAACGACTTCACCTTTGACTCCTCAAATCCCACCGGATCCTTCTACTAGTGTGTTGAGAGATGAGCTCGATCGATTCGCCCCCGGACTTTGACTTCAGCACGTCCGTCTCCACTCATCGGGGATGGAAATTTTTCAGTCCGGAGTTGATTGGCGCGGCCACTTTTCAGCGTCGACACTTGGACGACCTCGGGCCTCTTCGAGTATTACCTGGCATGCGACGAGAGAATTCTGACCCCTATTCATCCGGAGATGAATTCTTTCAAGCCGGGGAGATTGATGCGGAGCATAGGCGAGGACGAGCTTTGGGCCCATTCGGGGCTGATTTGGCAACTTACCATATATGGCGTGCCCGGATCGACGATCCGACTCCGTGGATGCGTTCGGATTCGTGTTGCTAGTCGATTTCATATATAACATTATGTATTTTGAGTTGTATTTCATGTAGTTATGGCATCAGAACTGCCGGCCAATCTTAGCCGTCGATTTCGGTTGCCCTAATGTTGTTTTCTTATAAATAGGATCTTTAGGGCTGCAGGAATTTGATTGCTGAAATTTGGATGTCATCTTCCTCATTTCCGGTGATCCCCTCCGCGATGCCGACTCCGTGGAGCCCCTTGGTGCCGACTCCTTGGGTAAGTATCTTCTTCCTTTTTGTTAGCCTCTCCTTCCTCCACCCGCAGCCACCCTTCAAACCCTAGCCGCCAACATCCCTGCTGATCCCCAGCCGCCAGCCCCTGCAGATCCACTGTCGCCACCCCCTACAAATCCCCTGCCGCCAGCCCTCTTTCCAAGCCCCAGCCGCCACCCCCCTCAACCCTCTTCCACCGCCCTCCCTATTCCCAGCAACCCCACGCCGCCAGCCCACTAACACCCGCCAGCAACCTCCCAACAACAGCCCCCTTCCGCCCCTGTCCCAGCCCCTCTTCCCTGTCACAGCCGGCCAGATCTGTCCAGATCCAGTCCAGGGCCCCGATCCAGCCCCTAAACCATCCATACCCGCAGCCAACTCCCCCCCCCCCCCCTTCCGTGGATCCACCTTCCCCTTGCCCGATCTAGTCTTCCACCACCCGGAAAACCCCACGTCACCTCCAAACTTCAGATTTATTTTAAATCGCTGCAGCCCTAGATTTATTTTCAGATTTCTGCCTTGTGTTTTGTATTGTTGAAGGTGTTAAAACATTGTTGCATTGTGGTAATCTTATGCTTGTTTGGATGTCCATTTTACTCTAGTTATTTGCGTCTGGATAAATCTCTAACTGCATGAATGAATTATTCACCGCGCGCTCTTGCTTTGGCCCTCCACGCGGAGGGAAGCCTAAGTTTGTTTCGCCTTAATAAAATATTTTGCCTTGCCGTGAATTAGTTGCGCGTGGGATGTTTAAATTTATTATCTAATTTGGATTCACGCCGTCGGATTTGCATAGCATGTAGGGTTAGGTTACGGTTTATCCGCCGCCTATAGATTCGTCTGTTACGGACCCACGTTGGGGGTTAACATACAAGCGCCGTGCCCCGGCACGATCCGATTAGTCGTTCATTTTGGATGGCTTTGTATCTTTTATGTGATGTTTTTATGTTTTGTTTTTATGTTCAGTTTTTATGAACCTTGGGTTGGTTTGGGCTCAACCATATATTGGGTTGAGGGCTTTAATGAAAAGGTATGCAGAAATTATTCCAACTCCCTCTCTCTCTCTCTAACTCTCTCTTCCTCTCTCTATTTCTATTTTCGTAACCTAAGCCGACCGCATCGCCCTTCCGCCCGCGCGACAACTTCTTCCGCCCGCGTCTCCTGCGCCCGATCGTCGCTCCTCGCCATTTCCGCTCCAGCTCGCCATCGCCGCATCTTCCGAGCGCCTCCTTCACGGTAGAAACCCTCCGAGCAACCATTGGATCTCGCCAGTGCAACGCCAACCCCCTACGGGACTTCCCTCTTCTTCCCGGCCGAACTAGGTCGCAGACGAAGGACCGTATCAGCTTGGTATCAGAGGCCTCCTCTTCCTCGGCGCCTCCTCCACCATCGCCTCCGCCCGTCGCCGCTGTCCCAGCTCCGACAGCCCCCTCGAAGCCCCGTCCGGCGTGTCCGCAGCCCGGATCCGGCCACCCCAGCAGCTGTCCTCCCTCACCGATCCTCTTGGGGGCTTCCTCCCCCGGTTTTCCACTCCTCCCGGCAACACGGGTATTTTGCCCACTCCTCCGGTCATCCACACTACTTTTCAGCCCGCTCCCATGGACGACGGCAACTCGGGAGGGCTTACTTTGGCCCAAATCGTGGAATCCTTTCAGCAAATGATGGTAGCCAACAATAGGGCCCTCATCGAAGCCCTTAGGCCGGCTGCGTCCCCCCGGCCCCACCGCCCCCGCGTGCCGCTTCGGGCTCCTCCCAAACGGTACACGAATCCTCGACACCGAGAAACGAAGGAGGCGGGTTTCCTCGTTTTGTGAAGTTGGATTTCCCTCTGTTTGATGGTCGGGAGGACCCACTCACGTGGCTCACTCGTTGCGAGCAGTTCTATGAGACCCAGCGCACTCCGGAGGAGGAGTGGATTGGGATTGCATCGTTTCATCTCCTCGGATCAGCACAGATGTGGTTCTCACAGCTACGTCGAGAGCAGCCCCAGTTGAGTTGGGAGGATTTCAAGACTCAGTGCACCTTGCGTTTTGGACCCCCGCTTCTCGGCAATCCCATGGGTGACCTTATTTCTCTCCGACAGACGGGCTCCATTGAGCAGTATATCGATCAGTTTCAGGTGCTCCTCGCTCGCGCCCCGACCGTGCTTACATCCCAGCAGGTACCGGTCTTCCTGGCTGGCCTCCAGGAGCGTTTGCGGATGGATGTTCAGTTGCAGTCCCCTGTAGACCTCTCCACTGCTATGAGCTTATCCCGCATCTTTGAGCGACGCCTGTTGATGGACCGGCAGTCCATGGGTCGTCGATCTGGTGAGGGACCCCCCAGGAGCTTGGGCCCGTCGCCTGTTACTTTTAGCGCGGGAGCTGGCAGGGGCAAGGAAGGCGACCGACAGTCTACATTTCGACGGCTCTCCGCTCAGGAGATGGCGGATCGGCGTGCCAAAGGCCTTTGTTTCAACTGTGACGAGCCGTTCACCCGTGGGCATCGGTGCAAGCGCCTGTTTTGGCTAGAGGTGGAGGATCCCGGTGATGAGGACCCCGGTGATGAGGACACGGACGGACCCGAGATCTCCGTCCATGCTATGATTGGATCCCAGACTGGGGACACGATTCAGCTACCAATTTTGGTGGCGGATCGCCCTCTAGTCGCTCTTATGGACTCGGGCAGTACACACAGTTTTCTCAGCGATATCACCGCACAACAGCTTCGTTTACCTATTACTGCCCGTCCGAGCCTCCGAGTTTCTGTTGCCAATGGCATGGCTATGTTGTGCACGGGCGTCTGCCGAGCGGTGCCGATTAGCGTGGAGGGCTATCAGTCCCACGTTGACTTTTACGTGATAGCCTTGCGAGGCTTTGAGGCAGTGTTGGGAGTTCGCTGGCTCCGTACGTTGGGGCCTCTTCAATGGGATTTCGATGCTCTGACGATGACTTGGGGGCGACACCCGCAGCAGACGGTGTGGCAGGGCCGCATGCCCACTACCTCCCGACAGGTTTTCCTCGCCTGCGGAGAACATACAGAGTCCTCTGATCTGGAGGCTCTTCTACAGGAGTATGCTGACACGACGACAGCCCCGACTGGTCTTCCTCCCGTTCGACGGCGGGATCACCGTATTTGTCTCCTTCCCGGAACGGCCCCGGTGGTGGTACACCCCTACCGCTACCCATTCAGGCAGAAGGATGAGATCGAGCGTCAGTGCGACGCCGTGCTGCAGCAGGGCATCATCCGCCACAGTGTATCCCCTTTCTCCTCTCCGGTCTTATTGGTCAGCAAGAAGGACGACACATGGCGTTTCTGTGTCGATTACCGCGAGTTGAATGCGCGGACGGTGAAGGACAAGTTCCCCATTCCGGTCGTGGAGGAGCTCCTGGACGAGCTACATGGCTCCCGCTTTTTCTCCAAGCTGGATTTGTGCTCCGGGTACCATCAGGTGAGGATGTCTCCCGAGGATGTGGAAAAGACGGCGTTCCGCACCCATCACGGCCACTTTGAGTTTTTGGTGATGCCGTTCGGGCTCACCAATGCCCCCTCCACTTTCCAGACATTAATGAACGAGGTATTCCATGGCCTTTTGCGTCGCTACGTACTTGTTTTCTTTGACGATATTTTGGTGTACAGTGCGACTTGGGAGGAACATCTTGTCCACCTCCGAGCCGTTCTCCAATTAGTCAGACAGCACCGACTCGTATTGAAGCGTGCCAAGTGTTCCTTTGGCACTGAACGGGTGTCCTACTTGGGGCATGTGGTGGATAGTACAGGGGTATCGGCAGACCCTATCAAGATCCAGAGCGTGATGGAGTGGCCTACCCCCCAGACTTTGCGGGAACTGCGGGGTTTCCTCGGACTGGCGGGCTATTACAGACGCTTCATCCAGGGATACAGCATCATTGCCGCACCACTATTCGATCTCCTGAGGAAGCATTCTTTTGTGTGGGGAGACAGCGCGACGGGGGCTTTTCACGCTCTCCAGTAGGCCCTGGTGTCAGCCCCGGTGTTGCGTTTACCAGACTTTGATCAGGAGTTCCAGATAGAGTGTGACGCCTCGGGCCAGGGATACGGTGCGGTGCTCCAACAGGAGGGCCACCCAGTGGCTTATTTCAGCCAGCGCACGGCCGTACATCATCAGAAGCTGCAGGTTTATGAGCAGGAGCTTATCGGATTGGCAAAGGCCGTCCAACACTGGCGACCGTACTTATGGGGGCGGCCGTTCACTATTCGCACCGACCATTTCAGCCTCAAGTACCTCTTGGAGCAACGCCTCATCACTACACCGCAACAGCGTTGGATCAGCAAGCTGTTGGGATTTGATTTCCGCGTGGAATACAAGGCGGGCGCCTTGAACCGCGCCGCAGACGCACTTTCCCGCCGCGATCATCAGGAGGGGTCTCTCCTGGCCATTTCTTGCCCGATACCGACCATCCAACACCGCCTTCAGCAGGAGATCCAAGACACACCGGCTCTCTGCGAGTTATTGCACCGTATTGAGGAGGGAAGTGCTCCTTCACACTGGACAGCCCGGGACGGCCTCATCTGGTACAAGGGCCGCCTCTACCTGTCGGACACCTCGCCTTTGATAGCGGACATTCTGATAGGCTTACATGGCACCACACATGAAGGGGTTCATAAGACCCTTCAGCGGGTTCGAGCCGAGTTCTTTTGGAAGGGACTAAAAAGGAGGGTACAAGACTTCATCGCACTCTGCCCCATCTGCCAGCGCAGCAAGACCGACAACCTCTCACCCGCCGGTTTACTTCAGCCCCTCCCCGTTCCGACACAGATTTGGGCCGACATATCGATGGACTTTATTGAGGGATTACCCAAGTCAAGGGGGCGATCAGTTATTTTTGTGGTGGTCGATCGCCTGTCCAAGGGCGCTCACTTCATGGCGATGAGCCGCCCCGTAGAGGCGGATGTGGTCGCCCGCATCTTTTTCGACCAGGTGTTCCGTCTGCATGGCATTCCAGAGAGCATCGTGTCCGACGGGGACAAGGTGTTTACATTCCTATTTTGGCAGGAGTTGTTTGCACTGTGCGGTACCAAGTTGGCGATGTCGTCCGCCTACCACCCGCAGTCAGATGGCCAGACGGAGGTGGTTAACCGGACCCTAGAGATGTATTTACGCTGTATCACGGGGGACCGCCCCAAGGATTGGGTCCGATGGCTCCCTTGGGTGGAGTATTGTTACAACACATCCTACCATTCCGCTTTGCAGACTACGCCGTTCCGTCTGATCTACGGTCGCGAACCGCCGCGCCTCCTTACTTACACTTGTGCATCCGCTCGTTCTCAGGCGGTCGACTCCGAGCTGGCCACGCGTGACCAGGTCCTAGCGATGGCCCAGGAGAGGCTGCTCCAGGCTCAGGGCCGTATGGAGACGGCCTACAACAGGGGGCACCGTGAGTTGTTCTTTGCCCCAGGTGATTGGGTATGGCTGAAACGCCGCCCATACAGGCAGACGTCCATCGCACAGAGAGCCTACAACAAGTTGGGGCCCAAGTTCTATGGGCCATTTCCGATTGCAGAGCGCATTGAAGAGGTGGCGTACCATCTCAACCTACCAGTCGAGGCCAAGATCCATGATGTCTTCCACGTCTCCCAGTTGAAACCGTTCGTGGGTGCACCCCCCCAGGAGCCCTTGGTCGACCTTCCCCCACAGCTACAGGACAAGCTTGAGGACAAGCTTGATGAGGAGGCCGGCGGAGATGTTACGGACCCACGTTGGGGGTTAACATACAAGCGCCGTGCCCCGGCACGATCCGATTAGTCGTTCATTTTGGATGGCTTTGTATCTTTTATGTGATGTTTTTATGTTTTGTTTTTATGTTCAGTTTTTATGAACCTTGGGTTGGTTTGGGCTCAACCATATATTGGGTTGAGGGCTTTAATGAAAAGGTATGCAGAAATTATTCCAACTCCCTCTCTCTCTCTCTAACTCTCTCTTCCTCTCTATTTCTATTTTCGTAACCTAAGCCGACCGCATCGCCCTTCCGCCCACGCGACAACTTCTTCCGCCCGCGCGACAACTTCTTCCGCCCGCATCTCCTGCGCCCGATCGTCGCTCCTCGCCATTTCCGCTCCAGCTCGCCATCGCCGCATCTTCCGAGCGCCTCCTTCACGGTAGAAACCCTCCGGGCAACCATTGGATCTCGCCAGCGCAACGGCAACCCCCTACGGGACTTCCCTCTTCTTCCCGGCCGAACTAGGTCGCAGACGAAGGACCGTATCATCGTCCTGCGTCACTTCACTTCAAACCAGAAGGAGAAAAACCAGGGGGAGAGACATATATACCTCTTCTTCTAAATTTTCATGAAGGAATGCATTCTTCACGTCTAATTGGGTAAGATCGCATCCCTTGCACGCAACACACGATAGCAAGGCTCGTATAGAAAATTGAGTAGAAACCATTTTGTGAAAGTTCTGAAAAATGGAAAAAACTTCATTCTTATTTTTTCGTCAAATAAACTCACGTTGTGCGGGAAAAATATTCAATAAAGGTAATAACCAATGACATCCAAAAATTGAGGCAATGGGGCAGGGCCCCCAAACATGAGTATGTAAGATATGAAATGGAATAGTACTGGGTAAAGAAACATGATTAACAAGAATATGATGATGTTTAACAATAACACATATCACAAACAAAGTTTTTAAAAATCATAGAAGGAAAAACAGGAAATAAACGTTGCATGGTAGCAACAAAGAGATGACCAAGTTGACAGTACCAGGTGAGCAGGTCGGATGTCTACGAAGTATGGGGCGCTTGCGGGGATGGAGGTCCACTGGAGGGGTCAAACTGTTATGAATGAAGTAGGGAGAGAGAGAGAGAGAGATTTGAGAAATCTAAAGAAGAAGAAGAGGCTAGGGTTATGGTTGAGAGGGAAGGAGGGGAAAATACCTGAATAATATTCTTCATAGCCCATCCAAGAGAGCCCTGGGGTTATAAATACCCCGGGACTAGAGGGGGCCGGCCAGCCCCCTCAATAGGGGCTGAACCGTGTGGTTCAGCCCCGCAGACCGCCTTTTAGTGATTGGGAGCTGAACCGAATTGTTCAGCCTCGTTGCTCCTTGTAGCCTCCTTTGGTCGTCGAGCATATTGATGCCCCGTGAATCAATGCATTCGGGGGCATAACATTCCCTTCCCCATCAAGCACCAGCTTGTCACCAAGGTGGAAGTCTGGAAACAAGTTACGAAACTCGAGCAGATCAACCCAGGTATTGTGTGCAGCTGTCAAGTTCTTCCATTTAACAAGGATCTCAGGACGGTATTCAGTACCCCGCTTCTTCCACTTGGTCAGCACTATTTCCTCCGGCGAGGGCCGCAGCTCCCCCGTTGTAGTAGCTTCAGGTAATAAAGGGCTCGCCTGAACGGCGTCGCCAATCTTCTTTTTGAGCAGGGATACATGAAAGGTCGGGTAGATACGGGAGCCTTCTGGAAGTGGTAGAGTGTATGCCACCGGCCCCACCCTTTGAGTAATGCGGAACGACCCGTAGTACCGTGGTGCCACTTTCTGATTTGCCCTGCGGGAAACGGAGAGCTCCCGGTAAGGTTGGAGTTTGAGGAAGACCTCGTCTTCGACTGCGAACTCCCGCTCTTTTCGATGTTTGTCTGCCTATGCTTTCATCTTGTCCTGAGCCGCTCTGAGGTTGTCACGCAGGAGGGTTAAGGTGTGATCTCGGTCGCGCAGTGTGCGGTCGACCGCTGGAAGAGTTGTGTTGTATGTCTCGTAAGATCCCAAGGATGGCGGAGGGAGGCCATAAACGACCTCAAACAGGGTAAGCTTGCTGGTTGTATGATAAGAAGTGTTGTAGCAGTACTCCGCCCAATATAACCAGCGGATCCAAGTACGTGGCTCGTCCATCACGAAGCATCGTAGGTATGTCTCCACCCCCCGATTGAGAACCTTCGTCTAACCGTCTGTCTGGGGATGATTGGTCGTGCTCAGGTGCAACCACATGCCTTGCAACTGAAAAAGCTCCCGCTAGAAATTGCTGATGAACACCGGATCGCGATCCGAAATGATAGACCGTGGCACACCATGCAATCGAACGATCTCGCGAACAAAAAGTTCGACTACGGATTCCCCGGTGTAGGGGTAGCTCATGGCGAGGAAGTGCTCGTATTTCGAAAGTTTGTCGACCGTGACCAAGATGACGGACTTGCTCTGAGATTTGGATAGTCAACGAAGTCCATGGAGATCGTGCCCATATCTGGTGCGGAATCTCCAGCGGAGTAAGCAAGCCCGCTGGGGAGGTTGTTTCGTATTTCTGTCGTTGCCAAACCTCACACTATTGCACAAATTGCTGTACGTCACGACATAAGCCTTTCCAAAAGACATTTGCCCTCAACCGTTGGAACGCAAGTCCATCTTGGTGAATAGGCACGCTCCGTGTAGCTCATCTAACAGTTCCTCAATCATGGGAATGGAAAATTTGTCTTTGATTGTAGAATTGTTCAAGCTTTGGTAATCAACGCAAAATCTCCAAGAGCCATCTTTTTTCTTCACTAGAATGATGGGTGGAGAGAAGGAACTGGTACTGGGGCGGAAGAGCACGACGGTAAGCATCTCTCTAACGCTGCGCTCGATTTCTGCTTTTTGTATGTGCGGGTAGCGGTACGGTCTGATGTTGGTGGGTTCTGACCCCGCCTTGAGTTAAATCGCGTGGTCTCGGAACCTCGGCGGGGGAAGTGTGTGCGGCTCCTGGAAGACGTCTTCGTACTGGGTCGGCACGGGTCGCATCTGCTCCGGTATCGCTGATGGAGGATGAGGGGAAGATGCTAGACCCATAATCATCACCATCGAGCTTTCCTGTTCGCCCAGACGTTCCAAACTCCTGACAGAGATCTCCTTCAACGACGATGATTTGAGGCTGTGGAGACGGTAATCCTTTCCAAGATGCGTGAACTCCATGGTCATCTGGTCCCAGTCAAATGTGACTCTCCTCAACTGTCGCAGCCACTGGACTCCTAGTACCATATCAGATCCCCGGATGGGCAGAAGGTAGACGTCGGTGCGGCACGTGTACCCCTGTATCTGCATTTCCACTCCCCTCATCACCCCTTCACACCTCAGTTTGCTCCCATCGGCTACCATGACCTGAAAAGCGGCACCCCGATCTATCATGTGTCCCACCTTCATTTCCATGGTTGGGTTGATGAAGTTGTGGGTGCTCCCACTATCAATCAGAATTGTAACCCGCTCCGGGTTACTTTCCCCGTTATGCGCATCGTGAGGGGGGGGGGGGGGGGGGGGGGGGGGGGGGGGGGGGGGGGGGGGGGCGTACACCCCTCCATTGTCTGTATGGATATCCCGAATTCTATCAGATCCAAATTCTCCTCCAGTTCCACCTCGGTGGTTTCTTCTTCCTCTTCCTCCTCTCTTAGCAGGAAAACCTGGATCTTCTGGCACTTGTGCCCCGGACCATACTTCTCATCACAGTTGAAGCATAAGCTTTTCTCCTTCCTTGCCTGCAGCTCGGGCCATGTCAGTCTTGTCACCGTCGGCCGTCCACCCGTCGGCGGATCTCTCCTAGCGGGAGTGGGAGCCATAGCAGTTCTTCCTGTGGTGCGGTTCCTCTGTCTGTTGAAGCGCTCCTCCTGTATCTGTGCCAGACTAATGGCGTGACTCAGGCTGCGGGGCATATAGGCGTGGACCTCGTCCCTCAGATGATCCTTCAGACCAGAGACGAAACAGCTCAGCAGTGTTTTCTCCTCCCATCGGACCCTGTTGGCCAACCGCTCAAACTCTGTGCGGTATTCCATCATTGTTCCCTTCTGTCGAAGCTTCTGTAGCATGGTCTCGACGTCTTCATACTCCAGAGGGCCAAATCGGGATGAGAATTCCTCCACGAACTCAACCCATGGTGCATAATCACGGCCCCTCAGGAACCACTGCGTCCACTGGTAGCCATCGTCTTCTAGGTGAAAAGCTGCCAGTTGCACCCATTGTTCCTCGGGAATCTCCTGATAATTGAAAAAAAGTTTCGCCTTCTGTACCCACTCCAATGCATCTCCTCCTCGGAATTTGAGGAACTTCATGCGAGTCCTCTTGGGTGGCATGTAGGTCCTCTGGTTCGCCTGCCCGTATCCTCCCAGTTCCTGTCTATACCCCGCCGCCCTCTGATGTTCCATAGGAGGGAGTGGTCCTTGGGGTCTGGGACAATGCATTCCTCCTTGGGCCATGGCCGGGAAACATCGTTCCCTTCCTTGTCCGCCGCCCATGTGTTGTCCTCCTCCGTAGATACCGGTCGGTGGCGGCCGCATGTGCCATTGTTCGCCATTCACATATCCCATCGGCTATCCGACGGTTCATGGAAGGGGTAAAAGTCCAGCAACTCCTCCAATCGAGGCGCCCGGATTTCCGAGAGGTCGAAACTGCCCCGCCGCGTGCTCCGGAGAGTGCCAAGTGGTTGTACGCCCTGTCCCGGCCTCGCCCCAGCCTGCTGATGGGCCGCCCAGGCCAGACGACCCGGCCGCTGGCTCTGGTGGCCGCCAGGAGGTCGTGCGGCCAGTCCCGGATTCGCTCCAGGTCGATGGTAGTGCCAGATGCGTGTTGTGGAACCCCGGCGGGTCCCCCCGTCGCCGACGATGCGTGCGGTCCCCCGCACGCTTGCTGCGGGTGCGTTCCGCCCGTCCACGGGGGCGGATGATGTAGCGGAAGCGGATCGGCAGCTTCCGCTTCGGATCCATCGAGGAGTGTCTTGATCTCCTCCATGCAAGCGCTCATTCGCTCCTCCAATTGTTGAGTCGTGGTCTTCATCCTTTCTTCGATGGCCGTGATCGTGTCCGTCAAACCGACGTAGTTCTCTTCTAGGGTTGCTAGGCGACCGACCTCTTCGTGCAAGTGGGTGTTCACCATGGTTGGAGGAAGAATCCTCTGATACCAAATGTTATGAATGAAATAGGGAGAGAAAGAGATTTGAGAGATCTAAAGAAGAAGAAGAGGCTAGGGTTAGGGTTGAGAGGGAAGGAGGGGAAAATACCTGAATAATATTCTTCATAGCCCATCCAAGAGAGCCCGGGGTTATAAATACCCCGGGACTAGAGGGGGCCGGCCGACCCCCTGGGCTCAACCGTATGCTCCTTGTGGCCTCCTTTGGTCGTCGAGCATATTGATGCCCCATGAATCTCAATGCGTTCGGGGGCATAACACAAACACTTACATACCATCCTGCATGTTACCAGAGTCAATCACCTTCCCTGTATTCAGATCCTGAAAAATGCAGTGAGAAGGAAAGAAGGTAAGGTAGCATTGGAGAGAATTAGTCAAATGACTAATAGAAAGCAAATTATGAATAAAATTTGGAACATGAAGCACAGAAGATAAAGTGAGGGAAGAAGAAGGGATAGGGCCTTTTCTAGCAATGGTGGAGAATGAGTCATCAACAATGCTCACTTTATCTCTTCCAGAAAGAGGAGAATAGGACACAGCCTGAAGTTGATCCAATTATGTGATCAGTGGCTCCGAAATCGACAATCCAATGAGTAGAAGGATGAGTAGTAGCAGAGTGGGCCCCTGGGGTACCAGTGTGGGCAAGAGCAGAGGAGGAAGTAGCAGTCTCTGTAGTAAGGTCATGCATCATTCGACGAAGGGCCAGCATCTCTTCAACAGAGAAGAACTACGACTGAGGAGTAGTAGGAAAAAAAACTCCATGCGAACTGCTCTCGGGAATTTCGGTCAGATGAGTAGAGTGATGGATTCGCCCTGGAATTCTACCACGGCCGCAACAACCATGTGATGACAATACCCCTTGGGAGGAGGAAATCCATATAGACTGAAGCACGTATCTCGGGTATGACGAGGCTTCCCACAATAATCGCAAGCAAGATGATCCTTATATGTGAGATTTAGGTTTGAAATCACGAGAACCACGACCTCCAAAAATAGGACGATGAGCAACTAATGTTGATCCCTCTGTAATAGCAGTGGTGTTCCAAGACTGTCGGCGGTCAAACTCCTGTTGTACAATGTTGTCTTTCAGGAAACGAAGGAATAGGAATATGTCACAAGATATGGACAGTAATCTGATCAAAATCTCTGTGTAGCCCATGCAAAAACTCGAATACCCGATTACGATCCTCGTGAGCCACATCGAGAGTTCATCCGCATTACAGACCATGACGAGAGAGTCAAAGTGGTCGTACTCCTGATACAGTTGAGTAAACTCAAGATAGTAAGTCGATGGAGGTCGATCACCCTGTCGAAGAAGAAAGATCTTGCGCCGCAGTTGGTAAATCTGGGCCGCATTCCCCTTCCTGGAATAGGTAGCCTCAACACGTTTCCAGATATCAGCAACAGTGTCCAGGAAAAGGTTGTTCCGAGCAATGAATTCCTGGATGGAATTTGTAAGCCAAGACATGACAAGGGAGTTTTCCGACTCCCATTGAGACCAAGTGCAGAGTCCTTGGTTGGTACGCTGGTGGCACTGTTGATATTGTCAAAGAGACGACGACTCTTTAAGGCTAGAGTAATGGAGCGAGACCACGATAAATAAGTTGTATCATCCAGTCGGATCGTAGTGATTCTAGAGAAGTTGTGATCCTGACCAGCCCGGGTAGATCCAACGGGGGTCATGGAGCTACCAGAATCAACTATGTCCGACATAAAAAAAAAACTTGAGCAGAACAACTCCAAGACAACGGTGGAGAGGAACGGAGAACATGCCTTCAAAGAGTGGAGTGGAGATAGGGCCTCATTGGAGAGTTAGAAGCATTCCTCCTCTTGAACCAAAAAGTACTAGATCTGATTTTGGGAGACATTCAACCGTTGGAACCTTGTAAAAACAGTATAATGATAAGCAAGAGAAAGCAAAACTTTTCTGTCAATTGGACCGCCGGAGGTTTGCCGGAGAACCCATCCGTCAGCCAACGCCGACCGGCCGACAGGAAGAGACGCAGGGGGATTAGCGGCGCTGCAGGGCGGAAAAGAGAGGAGAGGCGCTTGGGCTGGACGGAGACGGGAGGGAAGAGGCCGGCGAGGAGCGGCGGCGGGTAGACGACGGACGGCGAGAGACGAACGAGCGAAACCGAGCGGTTCAGGTCACACACGCTCTGATACCATGGTAACGGGAGCAGTGAAAATGCGGGATTGTATTATTATCGTAAAAGAGGCCTCTTATATAAGAGGTGAATACATTTTTACTTAAATGTTTGATTCATTTGTTTCATCTTGTTTGGCATTCAAATTAGGTCTTCGATTAATCGATTCTCTGTGCTTTGTCGACTTCTATGAAAACCTTGCGTAGAAGAGTTCTATTTCATCTGGCTCTCCTACTCAGTTAGGTAGAGGCAAACCTTTAGAACCCTATTTACGGGGTTCTTTGGTATATTATATACAACAGAAAGATCTGGCGAAGAACACGCGCGAAAGACTTTCAAAAGCTCACGCAGACGCTATGTGCATACCTTGGCTACTGATGAAGAGGGAATATTTTCATTAATGACCGCCTTGACCACGGGAATTAGCAAAGTCTTCTAGGACTTGTCTCTCTGTAGTTTTATCTTTAAATCAGGATTGGACTTTAATGCATGTACATCAAATATATTTCTTTCCTAACTACTCAGGCAGGATGTTGAGTAGCCACATTACTTGGATGGTTGATTGGGTTAAGCTCATGAAACTTTAGTCGGACATTTGGAAAGTTCGACTAATTCAATTTTCATGCTGATTTGATCTCCTCACCAACCTTCCAATCAATATATTGCACCTAAAGGCGAAGGCCCCAAAGGGGGTGAGTCGCGATATTTTCATCATTTTTAGATGAGCTAGCTAATTTTAAACTAGCACAAGTTATAAGAGTGTTGCTGGTCAGTGTGTATCCTTTTGTCTGATTAAACTGTATATTTTAACCAGGTTAAAGCATTTTTATTTTGCTTTGTCATGATGTTACCTGGTTCAGATAGACATCTCTGCAATCCTTCCAAGTGGCACTTTCTCCTTTTTAGCGGTATTAGCTTGTTTGATGGAGTAAATGTTTATTTCAGGATTTCCAAAAGGATGTTGTTAGAGCAGGCGAAGTTTTTACTAGTATTGGACATAGACATATTGAAGCTGGTAATTACTTTAAAATTTTAGTTTCTTTAAATTATTATCTGATGCTATTTTTTAAGTTTATTGCTCCTAAGGGTTTATCTATGTTTATAAGGAACAAAATTGTCAGACGATTGCTATAAGTACGGAGGTGAGAACTATGCGAGTGATGGGAGTCTAGCTAAAGCTGCATCTCTATATGGCGGTGCTTTAGTGAATGTGGAGAAAGAATATGAAGAACACACCAAATTTTTAATTACACAGGTCTGTTTGCATTTTCTATCCTTAAATGGCATGAGATATTGAATTTTTCATGTTAGACTTGATTTTTAATATCAAGTTTACCCATATCCATTTGCAAAATATTCGGATACCGAAAGCTCTCTGATCAGAAGCATGTTAAAAAGAAAAACAATCCCAAGTGCATTAGAATAACATCTTTCATGTATTTGGAGCTTGAGTGAGTTAATGAAGAGGAAACTTGTTACATGTTTAAATTACTATGACTTGTTTCAAATTAGGATTGTAGTAATTCCTTGATCATCCAGCTTAATTTAGAAAGTAGTAGATCACAGGGAAATGAGTATGAACTTATTATGGGCCATCGATTGCGATCGAGTGCGCGGCCGTCAAAGTGAGAAGTCCCGGCGAGGGTCCTCTAGACCCTTCCTTAACCTAGCTTTCCCAATGATGGAGGGAGGAGGGAATGATACTTCCGTCATGGAGCTGATCTTAACTTACAAACCCGTCAACCCTAAGTATGATGATAAAAGAGAAGAAGGAGAGGATGAGTTAAAGGAGTTTTCAAATTAGGCTTTTGCTTCCATTCCATGACTCCTCATACTGGTTGTTGATTCCATTCCATGACCCCTCTTGCTCACTTAAGTAATGAGGGGGAAATGTTCAAAGTGTTACAATCACGTGCCTTACCAAGGCCGCAAGATGTATCAATAAAACAAAGCGCGTGAAAGTAATAAAGATATTGTGCGAGAAATAAAGATACAGACGATTTTGGCCGAACGTCGTGACCCCCATTCCAAACCCTTAACATCGTATTCCCTTTGCAGATCAAGCTTGCCTTCAAGCGTGAGTGGGTAAAGGTTTCAGTTCTTCTGCCAACCATGCATCCTCTTCGTCATCCGAGGGATCACCAGCTTCTAACCAAAAGAGACATTTACACTTGTGCTCTACTGTATATCGCATGTCACTATTGAAACAGAGACCTGTGTATTAAAATGCAAGTGCACCTATCATATGTAGTAGTTGATTTGTTTATATCAAGGTTGTATTCCACAGGGCCTTTGTAAATACCTTACTTCACTCTTTACTTATTTATCACATCGAATTTTTAATAGAGATGAAGTCCTAGTCTAAGATATGATTGTCCTAGACTAAGTTGATTAGATCCGATATGCTTAAAACTTTAAAGATAACATATAATTATTTTGTTCTGTGAAAAGTAAGTGTTTTCATAATATAATAACGTATATATTTCTTTATTTAAAGTAGGGATTTGTCTCTCTTACTCTCACTTTCTCTAGACCGCAGGGGTTTCACAACTACTCCGGCCCCAACATCATATGGGTAGTCGGAGCTCTGATTTTAGGGAGGCCTACCTGAGAATTGTACTATGAGTAGGGGCCCTAAAGATCACATTAATGTTCTGTGAACCCCAACACTAGGTTTTGCACACCCTGGACGGGAGAATTATGTTTCCTTATTCTTTCAGGGAGCAATCAACCATCTTTATCCGAGTGCGATCCAACATAGCAACAATACCCAAAATCATATGACTTGAGTTGCTAGTAACTTATATGAACTCGATATTCTAGAACTACGAATTCATTCTATTATAAGCTCGGATAAATCATAGGAAGTGGAGTAGTAAAAGTAGATTTAAAATTTTAGTAAAGAATGTTTACTCAGACACTTAAAAGTATATGATTACATAAACAAACAAACACAAAATACATACAAAGAGAGGAAGGAAGAATAAAAATATTTAAGGAAACCTACTAGAGTGGCCTCCATTTTTCGTGGGTTCACTTTCTTCTCCTCTTCTCTTCATAGTGTTGTTCTCCAATTTGGATTTTCTCTCGTTTCTGGATTGAATCAGGCATTGCATTCTTTAAGTCGAAGTCTTCTATTTATAGGGTGGACTATGTCGGGAAAATTTGGAGTGCACATGCCCATGACACACGGGCGTGTGTCGCGGTCGTGTGCCTCAAAAGGCGTCGCTTAACTCCTACACATCCAAAACAGTCGGTAACTGCCATACGCCCGCAACAGACGGGCGTGTGTCACGACCGTCTGTTTCCAAAAGTGCGTCTTTTCGCTTTAAATTGTCAGGCACATGTTAGGACAGGAATCCAAGCCATCCCTTGATCGAAATTAATGTTGATCCCTTTGTTGTTCTTAGCCAAATATTTACAAAAATGTCCTGATTCGCTTTAAGTCACGTATACTTGCTCTGCGCACTTAAACCACTTAAACAAACATTAAAAATACAAAACATCATATAAAACACGAGTTTTATTCAATCTAAAGCCAATAAACACGATGAAACATAGAATTAGTCATATATAATTATGCTTCATCAGAGCTTGAGCTTGAAGATGGTCCAAGATGTACAACCCCCTCCCCCCCCCCCCCCCCCCCCCCCCCCCCGCAGGTCCTACCACTGCCAATACACTACTTCGTTGTCAAATCCTGAAAAACACAATGATCGGAAGAGAAAGTGACAGACCAATTTAAGGATGTAGTCAAACGACTGATGTATAACAAATTGCGAGGAAATTCAGGAACATGCAACACTTCGGTGAGGGGCATGGCGGAGGAATAGAGAATTGTCCCCTTGTCAGCAATTGGTGAGAGTGAGTCATTGGCAGTGACAACCTTATCACGCCCTGAGAGGGGGGTGTAAGAGGTAAAACCCGACGATGTTCCTGTCATGTGATCTGTCACCCCAGAGTCAATAATCCATTCAGAGGAAGTTGCAGAGGCAGACTGGGAGCTATGCATACTAGCGGTGGCAAATGCAGCAGAAGGGGAAGAAACTTGAGTACCCATGAGGCGGCACAAAACATCGAGTTCCTCCGAGGAAAGACTATCATAGGGAAGTCGATCAAGAGCAACTTCAGTAGTGTGAGCAACAGCAGAAGGATTGCGTTGGCGAGAGGGACCACGACCACGAGAGCCTTTGAGCGATGGAGCAAGATGACGATGGAGATGGAAGCAGGAGTTTCGGGCATGGCCCGTTTTGCCACAGTAATCGTACAACTTGAGAGATGAAGGAGGAGCGCGAAGAAGACCAGCAAGGTAGGAGCGATCAAAACCACGATCGGAGTTGAGAGTACAACGACGATCTTCGTCCCCTAAGACTATACTGAAGGCTTCCCGAAGAGAGGGAAGCGGCTGTCGGTTTAAAACATGAGTTCGCACCATATCGAATTACATATTAAGACCCATGAGGAAGACATGGAGTCGATAACAGTCTTCCTTGGTTTTTAAGGCCCGAGCATCAACAATGCAAGAGGTAGTGAAGTTCTCAATGTAGTCCAACTCTTGGTAGAGGCTTTCGAACTCGGAGAAGTAAGCGGCTACAGAAGAGGTTTCTTGTTTTAGTTCAAGGAGACACCGAATGAGCTCGTATACCTGGGTAGAACTATCAAGCTGTGAATAAATCTCACAAGCCCGAGTCCTGATGTCAAAGGCCGAGTCCATCAACATGTAGCTACGATGGATCAATGGAGGCATGGAGTGAAGCAACCACGAAACAACAAAAGAATTTTAGGCATCCCACTTTCTCCAACCCGGATCAGTACTAGGAGACTGAACAGTCGTCCTGTCGAGGTACCCATAAATATGATGACTGCGAATAGCATGTTGTAATGCACAAGACCACTCGAGATAATTTGTTCCATCCAAAGGAACAATGGTAATTCAGAGGGAACCGAAAGAGCCATGAGGTCGTGAGAATTCACCACCCGAAGGAGGGATAAACGAGGAGGGAGACTGAACGCTCGAATTTGAAGAGTTAGCCGTGTTGAAGAAAGAGGCCGCACTTCACTAAGGGGGCACGAGACGAAGGAAAGACCGCACAAGACACAAGAAGAGGCCGCACGAGCTAATGCTGGAGGCGGCGCAAGCTGGAGGATAATGAGTCTGGTTGAAGAAGAGACCGCGGAGAAGGGAAGACTGCACGGGCCTGAGGAAGGAGCAGTCGCTGAGAGGAGGAGATTGCACTGACCGCGGACAGACAACACCGGACAGACAGGCCGCATGATAAGGAAAATGGCGAGGAGCACGCACAGGTCGCAGAGCCGCAGAGCTCGCGTAGCGGAAGGGAGACGAGACTATGAGCTTGCGTAGGAGGAAGGCCGCACACGCAGCGGAAAGGTCGTAGAGCTCACGTAGGAGAAAGGCCTGCGTTGAGCGCGCATGGAAGAAGCGGAAAGGCCGCAGAGCTTGCATAGGAGAAATTCTTGTGTGGAGCGCATGGGGAAGAAGCGTCCGCACACGCGGACTGAGCGCACACACAGACTGAGCGCGCGGGGAAGAAGAGGCCGCACACTCGGACTCAGCGCATAGTTCGGTCCCGCCAGGAAGACCGCACCTCTCCGCACTACCTCTGATACCAAGTCAGACGGAAATAATGAGATCAATACTTCATTTTAGGGCAACACCCTCTATTTATACACAATGGGTGAAGACACAAAAACAAGAAAAATAAATGGGTCTTTTACAATATGCTATAAATATGTTAACCCTAAATAATGATTTAATTCAACTTCATCGACCACGAGCTGCAGCAATCTCCGAGTCACGACCTGCAGAAATCGACCAAATCCTCGGCGCAGGAATACCGCGTCATTGAGTAATGAGCTGCAAGATCTCCCACGGGTTCTCTTGTCGGTCGTCTTCATCATCCAGCCCGCGCTCCTACTTGGCTCGTCTCCCCAACCTGCGGCGCCTCTCGCCCTCTTCGTTCCACATGTCCTCTTTTCCATGCCATCGCCTTGCCTTTGTTGACCCCCTTACACGCCCTATGCATGCACCCTTGCCATGCACATCAAGGACACCAAACCCCTCGTTCCTGTCAGTTTTTGCTTTCCCATTTCACCCATTGTCACACCCTCATTTCTCTCCCTTTTTGTTCTCCTCCTGGTCCTCACGCGGGCTGCCTTTTTTGGCTTCATTCTGACAATTACTCTTTTACCTATTTCTCTTTTCAATTACTTGCACCCGCCCCTTCCCTGCCATTCTCCCCGCCTCTATGGTGTCCTTTTCTTCCCTTCCACTTTCACCCACTGCTGCACCCACCTCTCTTCTATCATTTTCTAACACGCGCTCGCGTTCTCTCTCCTCCCCGCCTCTACACTTCGTTCATCTGATATCTGCCGCCGCCATTCTTAAAGACCCAGACAAATATTCGACCCTTGACCTTGGGGAAAAGGTTAATTTTTAAGGGCGGCATAATGTTACGACGTTACATCCGTCCGAGCGCACCGCCTCTCAGGAGTTATGTGAGCGCTTGTGGAAGCCGTCGTGATAATCTCATTTTGTAATCGATTAATTACTTAATATTGATTAATCCTCATCCATATAAGGGGGAGGGGTATGCGTGTTGGAGTATGCTTTTGGCTAGTTGAAGTTTGGGCTCTCATTGGAGAGAAACTCCTTGGAGGACCCGGCCTCCAAGAGTTGGCGGGAGTTCGTTTCTCGATTGTATCTCGTTTATATGCAATGTGTAATGAAATTTCCTCTTCGGTGACACTAGATGGCTTAAATTTAGTGCAGTTTCCATGTGGTGATGGCACAATTTTTGGCATAATCTGTGTAGTGTCTAACTGTGCTTTTGCAGAGAAGCGCATCCATAGAAGGGAGATGAGCTTTGTCCAATATTAAGGTGGGAGGGGAAAGTGATCAAAGGTGTCACATCACGCATGTGGCACGTCATATGTCATTATTGGTGATAGGATGGCCATATATAGGAAGCGTGGTCGGTCTTCAGGTGCGGTGGACAGAATTATCACCTTTGGTGTAGGTGTACTAATGTCGCTATGTGGTGGTGAGGATAGGCAAAGACCAGCATTACTAGAGATCGAAATTATCTAGAATTCCCCCATTTTTGAAGAAAAACCTACAATGTATTGATGAAAGAGTTCTATTTATGAACTTTTGACAGAGGCAGCTTCCAAGTGTCCTCAATGTAGATATAAAGAGTTATATTTATATTTTGCCATCTCCTTTTGGATGGAACCACCACAAATCAAGTATAATATCTCAACAATTTTACATGACTCAACCTCTCTCCCAAATGAAATGATGCTAATTTACCGCAAATTGGTTGATTATGGGCCTTCCCTTTCTCGATTATAGATATCAAGGCGTGCGTAGACATTGTGATGACCCAAATCTTGTACAATAGTTTTCATGTTGTTGTGAGTTTGTTCTCTCCGTTATTTGGCTAATTTAAGCAAAATCTGTCAGCACTTTGATCTTTATGGATTTCTTAGAGTTGCCCGTTTTGCATAAAATATATGTTTGATCAGATAGACTTATGCTCGCAACAAATATAATATTAGTATGTTCTTTAATTTGAGCATCTTGCTACATAAATAAGCCCAAAATCCTCAAAAATTTACTTTTTTTTCTTCGATGTCAAAATTGATGCTAACCAACATTTTTTACTGTATTTTCATGCCTGTGGTGCTGTAGATAATGGAGCCTTTAAGATCCATGGCTACCGGTGGCGCCTTGGAAGATGCTCGCCATCTTGCTCAGCGGTACAGTCGAATGAGACAGGAAGCTGAAGCTCAAGTAAGCATTTCATATACAATTTCTGCTTCTTTTTCCTAATATATGCATTACTGTGCAACTTTGTAAGTCTCATACTACAATGTATAGTATACATGGATTCAAATAATCCGGCAAAGCTAACAGGTGGGAGAAGTTTCTAGGCGGCAGTTTCGAGTGAAGGAAGCTCCAATCCTGGAGAATTCTTCGAAGCTGCAGTCATCCGAGTCTAAGATCAATGATCTCAAGGCAAACATGGCCGTCCTCGGAAAGGAAGCAGCTGCCGCACTCGCTGCCGTCGAGTCGCAGCAGCAAAGGCTCACTATTCAACGTCTGGTTGCCATGGTGCGTATTTATTGGGACGATGAAGAAAATTGGATATGCCGTGGATGCGGGTTATCACTTCTATGCTTTTATATTGATTCTAACTCTTGAAGGTGGAGGCAGAAAAATCATTTCATTTAAGGGTAGCTGCTATATTAGATGATGTTGAGGCAGAGGTATTTTCCACACTCACTATTTGACTCTTAAATATTGCAAAACTGAAAACTTTTTCATAGATGCTCTCCGAAAAGCAACGAAAAGAATCGTCCATCCCATCTGCTCCGAACCATGCGACCCATCCCACCCTTCCAACCCCTAAACGTTCGGAGAAAGCGCTGTATTTTCTCGCCGAGGTAAATGATTGTCATTCACATTATTGCGGACATATTTCTATCGACGTTAAAAGTTAATTATTTCTGCTTGTGGTTGCAGGCGGTGCACGCATTCACAGGGATTTCGGAGAAGGAATTGAGCTTGGCTGTTGGAGACTATGTTGTAGTTAGACAGGTTAGTTATTTTCCCAATGCCATGACCATCTTTTTTGTGCTTATAACTTAGGTTTTAACGGGCATTGAATTGGGGGAAGGACCCTAGGTTTAACCGTAGATTCTAAATTTCACTGCTATATTGATTTTGCTATAAATTTCTAAAAAAAGAATAATTTTTTTTATAGATTTTATAAAGAAAATGATAGTTTTTATTTAGTCAATTTTTAAAATTTATACTTGGGTATGGAATCGCATTAAATATACTCAAAATTAGAATATTATATTTATGTACACACATATAATAACCCACACACAGCTTAATAGTGGCAGCGTTCTTTGGTTGGGAAGGGCGGGTCTGCTGTTTGATTCCCTAGCTAAGCATAAAAACAATATTTTACAATCTGGTTTTTAGAAAGTGGACCAGTTTGCCTTCCTAACGGTCCAACCGAGCAGTTAACCCGTTCCGAATGATTTACAAATGGGTTGGTTAAGTTTTGTAGGAATTTGGCCCATGAAAGTTTGAGACTTTTTTGATAGAACTTGTGCGTCTTAACATAAAACCAGTTGACTATAGGCGAATGCGACATGATCTATATGCATATAAGTCTATATGAGTTTCCTGAAGTGGGATTAAATTCTTAATGCATCACCTCATGTCTAGGATTTTTCAACTCTAACACACTTTTTTTCTTAAAAATTAGGTGACATGAGAGTTGGAGGCTGACCCTAGTCTGTTTTGATAACCATGTTAGAGTCTATACATTAGACTTGAAATCAACTAATTATAGGTAGAGAGGCCCGTGAGTTATATTAAGTGCATAAGTTGTTCGTGTTTTTTGATGTGGGATTAAATTCTTAATATGCTGCCTCATGTCTAGGGTCTTTCGTCCCTCGGGTATATTTTTCTTAAAAATTAGGTGACCTGAGAGTGGGACGCTGGGCCTAGTCTGTTTTTGTACTATGTTAGAGTCTCTGTCAGACCTTAAATCAACAAATTGTGGTTGGAGAAGCCTCTGATCTATATAAGTGCACAATGTTATACGAGTTTTTTATTGTGTGATTAAATTCTTAACATGCCCCCTCAAGGTTGGGGTTTTTCTCCTCTAATGCGTGGACATATTTTTTTTAAATTAGGTGATATGAGAGTGAGTCATTTGGCCTAGCCTGTTATAATGTCATGTTCGAGTCTCTGCATCCAACCTAAAATAAGCTGATTACAGTGAAGGGGCATGATCTATATTAACTATTAAGTTCACAAGTTATACGAGTTTTTTTTGTCAGATTAAATTCCTAGCCTCCCACATACACTTGCAGACTCATTCTCCCCTAACACTTATATTTTTCTTTTATAATTAGGTGATATAAGAGTGGGTTGTTGGTCTAGCATGTTTTTGTGAATCTCAAAGTAAAGGCCATCCAATTCTATGGCCCATTAGGAGCATCTTGTATAGTTTAGTCCTACATTGTGGTTTGGAGTTGAGTTCTCACTCCTCACACCTATGAACATGTACATATATTTATAGGTACGAAGAGTGGCAACTTAACTCCAAACCAAAATATGGGATTAAACTGTATAAGATGCTCCTGATGGGTCATAGAGGTGGGTCTTTACATTAGGCTTCACAAACAGTTCTTTTATACTCCTCCACGAGCTGGAGCCTGGAGCGTACAGATTATAGGCGTCAAGCTTGGAAACGACTGACGATAGAGTGGGCGAGGCAAGACCTTGGTGAAGACATCAGAGATTTTATCAGCAGCGCAAATATGTCGAAGATCAATTTTGTGGAGTTGAACTTTTTCTCTGGTGAAGCGATAGTCTACTTCAGTTTGTTTGGTGCGTTCATAGAAAAATGGATTTTCGGCAATATGGAAAGTATCTTGATTATTGCAGTCGAGGATTGCAGGAGGGGAGAGAAACAACAAGATCAGTAAGAAGACTCCAGCCAAGTGAATTCAGAAACGACAGACCATCGAACGATACTAAACCTTCGCAGATGAGTGTGCCACAACCGTTTGCTTCTTCCTCCACCAAGTGACCAGGTGTCCTCAAAAATATGTGCAGTAGTCATTTGTAGACCGACGATCATCGAGGGAGCCTGCATAATCCGCACCAGAATAAGCAATCAACGAGAGGGAAGAGGAGGGCCGATACACAAGTTCTTAAAACATAGCTTTCTTCAGATAGTGGAGGATCCACTCGATTGTGTGAAGGTGGGTTGCCCAACGAGCATGCATGTACCGGCTAACCACTCCAATAACGAACAAGATATCTAGCCGAGTTACAATCAGATAGATAAGTTTTGCCAACAAAGCGACGATAGTACTCTGAACTAGGTAGAAGAAGATCAGAGTCAGACTCGTGAGCACAAAGCTTGTTGTTTTCATCCATGAGTTACAATAAGATAGATAAGTTTTGCCAACAAAGCGACGATAGTACTTTGAACTAGGTAGAAGAAGATCAGAGTCAGACTCGTGAGCACAAAGCTTGTTGTTTGCTTCCATGGGTGTGTCAGACGACTTACAACTCAAATTATTCGACTTCATGTAGAAGATCTATGCAGTACATTCGTTGAGACAAAATAAGCCCATCAGGTCGGCAAGCTACCTCAAGACAACCGTGGTCTCATATCCAAGAGGTTGTTGCATATAAACAGTCGTCGTTAGATTATCATTAAAGAAATACATTCTTGATATCAAGTTTATGCGACTGCCACTGGTGGACTACCATGGAGATCAATACCTGCACAGTATAAGCTTTAGCTACTGGAGAGAAATTTTACTCATAGTCGATGTCATATTATTGAGTAAAACCATGAGCCACAAGTTGCGCTTTGAGATGCTCAACCATCCTATGAGGATGGTGTTTGACCGTGAATACACATTTACATCCCACTCAGGATTGGTCAGGAGGAGGGGAAACAAGATTCCGCGTCCTATTTGCCCATAGGGTCGCCATTTCGTCATCCATTGCTTCCCGCCACCCAAGATGCTTGAGAGCCTCCTGCACAGAAGAGGGTGGAAATATAAGACAGAGGGGCCGCAAACCTGTTTAGTTCAGGAGATAACCGGTGGAAGGAGACATAGTGAGAGAGCGGTGAGCTATACATGAATGTGGGTCCTCGGTAGGAGGTGCAGGCAGATCCGTTGGTCGAGGAGAGACATCAATACGGGCGACTGTTCCAGGGCGTTCTGACGAGATCGACGACGAGTGTACACGTTTAGAGGTATCGGTAGCACATTGGGTGGTGGACACTCGATAGGGACATTGGGATGTAAGAGTAAGTAAAGTCCTCAACAGTAGACGAGGAATAGAAGGGTTGATCCTCAAGAGGATCGTAACACCAACGGAAGTCACAATTTGCCGATTTGTGAGAGAGTAAACACATATCCCTTTTGTGTGCGAGAGTACCCAACAAAAATATATTTTGTAACTCGAGGTGTCAGCTTGTCCCCATATGGAATTGAGCTTGTATGTTGGCAACTATGTTGTAGTGAGATGGGTTTGTTATTTTCCCATTGCCATGACCAACTTTTTTGTACTTATAACTAAGGTTTTAAGAGCCGAAAGGACATTGAATTGGCTTAAGGGCCGAGGTTGAACTGTAGATTCTAAATTTTACTGCGATCTTTATTTTGCAATAAATGTCTAAAAATGAATGATAAATTTTAAAAAATTTATAAAAAATTAATAGTTTTCATTTATTCTTTTTTTTTTAATTTTAGTTGGGTATCGAATCGCATTGAATATTCTCAAATTTAGAATATTATATTGTATGTAAGAACACATATAAATACATATATTTATACATGTATTACCCACACACATCCTAGTGGACCGATTTTGCCGACCCAGTGGTCCAACCGAGCGGTTAACTGGTTCCCGAATGGTTTACACCTGGGCCAGTTTTTACACCGTAATACGAACAAGAAGGAAATTGCATGGATTAACGGAAAATGGATACAATCCGGAGCAAGATCTGGCCAACTCTTGGAGGCCGGTTCCTCCAAAGAGCCTTCTCTCTAATGAGAGTCAAAGACAATAGATCCCAAGATACCCTAACTCCTAAAATCACCTCCTTATATAGGGAGGGGGCTCACAACAGCCTAATACATTTAAAAGAAAAGCAATAATAAAATAAGAGGACGCGTGCACCAAGCTTGTCAGGATCGAGATCTTACGTAAGATCGGTCGGTAGTGGTACGATCGTAAAACGTGGGATCGACACGAAACGGTAAGATCTTACTTATTATACAAAATTAAAAAAAATCTAATTTATATATAAAAATATCTAGTAGATCAACAATCATGAACGATGAAATGACGAAAGAGTGAACGACTTAACTGAGGAAATATATGTAAATATATGTATATATATCGACTTACAATTATTGCAGGAGGAATGCAGACGATCAGTGCAGCTAGTCCATAGTCCATCGTCTGTGAGGAAGAGAAAGAAATGTAAGCATACACTGATAGGTCGGCAGCTGTGAGGAAGAGAAAGAAATGTTGGAAATCGCTAGTTACTCCATCGTCGAGCGGCTGTGAGGAAGAGAAAGAGGAAACCGCTAGTCCATAGTCCAGCGTCTGCTCTGCGGAGGAGGAAGAGGAAAGTCCAGCGTCTGCTCTGCGATTTGGGTCTATTTGGGAGAGCTGCTGCGGATTGAAAAGTTGTTGATTGAACAGAGCTCTTTAGACAGAGCTCTTTGAGGAGCTGTTTTGAAAAGCTGCAGACTGTTTGGATGGTCAGTGCATAAGCGCTGATTGAACATAGCTTTTTCAAATAGACTGTTTGATAGAACAGCTTTTTGAGAGCTGTTTTTTTTTTCTAAACAAAAATATTAATATATATTGTTCGCACACACAAACACATATTAATATGATTGAACACACATATATTAATATGATTGAACGCACATATATACATACACACACAAAAACACATATCTATTCAAACACACACACACACACATATACAAGCATACATATTCACCCCCACAGACACATACACACTCAAACATATATATACATGCAAAATACACATTCATATACACACACACACACATACACACTCATAATGAACAAACTCAAACATACCCAAAAAAATCATACAAAAAATCATACACATGCACACACACACATACACATCCATTCAAACAAACACCAACATTGTACAACCCTGAATTCGCCGAGTGTTTTTCCGAGACCCAGGAGTCCTTTAGAACATTGTGTGGTAACATAGGCCCAGGCAGGAAGAGTAGAGGCAGAGGGGGGCGAGCAGGGTGGGAGCCAGCTCCCTGGCTCACCCCAGAGCCCTTAGGGGGCGAGCCGGGAGGGGGCCAGGCCCCTGGCTCGCCTCAGAGCCCTTAGGGGGCGAGCCGGGAGGGGGCCAAGCCCCTGGCTCGCCCCAGAGCCCTTAGGGGGCGAGCCGGGAGGGGGCCCAAGCCCCTGGCTCGCCCCAGAGCCCTTAGGGGGCGAGCCGGGAGGGGGCCCAAGCCCCTGGCTCGCCCCAGAGCCCTTAGGGGGCGAGCCGGGAGGGGGCCCAAGCCCCTGGCTCGCCCCAGAGCCCTTAGGGGGCGAGCCGGGAGGGGGGGCCAGCCCCCTGGCTCGCCCCAGCTTCGAAGTAGGAGGCGGTCTGCGTTTAGCGTCTCAGAACAGCGGGACTTGGCTATCCGCAGCCACTTCCGGGGGTATGTTGGTATTTTCAGGGACCGGTTTTTGGTTATTTGCAGCCCAACTTCAGAAATTCTATAAATAGGACCAAGGGGGCATCATTTGGGGGCAGGGTCATTCTAGGCTAGTTCTCTCCCTCTCTCTCCCTCCCCAAGTCTCTCTAGTGGGTGAGGAGAGCCTCCAGTGGTGCCCAAGCTTAGTAGTGGCTTTGGAGGGGAAGTTCCTAAGGGGCTTCCGGGTATGTGGCGAGACCTCCCCACTAAGCCCTTGGTCCAGTCCATAGTTCCTCAACCTTCAACCTAGAGCTCTCCCTTGGGGGGAGTAAGGGTTGGTTGCCCCTCATCTCGGTGAAGGCCCCGAACTCCACAGAGATCGAGAAATCGGTTTCAACATTTTGGTGCGGTGAGCGTGGAGTGTGACCGATTCAAGAAACTCTCAAAATGAGGTCCATGGCTGGAGGTGGAGGATCTGACCCAGGTCGCTCGCAGCCCCCGGTGGCTGGGGTGACATTGGAGATGTTCGAAAATTTCAAGCAAGAGGTCTCACAGACCTTCCAGGTTGCTTTCGCCATGATAGTCGGAGGCAGAAGAAGAGATGGTCCAGAGGTTCCGCCCCGGCAGATGGTCGAGGGAACTTTCGGCCAACAGTCCAGGGAAGAGGTACCGGTGGGGGGGGGGGGGGGGAGTGGGGAGGTGCCATACCCCAGCTCGCCCCACCCCTTCAAGGGGGCGAGCTCAGGAGGGAGGCGCCCTCCCAGCTCGCCCCACCCATTCAAGGGGGCGAGCTCTGGAGGGGAGCGCCCTCCCAGCTCGCCCCGCCCCTTCAAGGGGGCGAGCTCAGGAGGGGGGCGCCCTCCCAGCTCGTCCCGCCCCTTCAAGGGGGCGAGCTCAGGAGGGGGGCGCCCTCCCAGCTCGCCCCGCCCCTTCAAGGGGGCGAGCTCGGGAGGGGGGCGCCCTCTCAGCTCGCCCCGCCCCTTCTAGCCCAGTCCCAAAAGGGGGCGAGCGGGAAGGCATCCGCCCCCCACTCGCTCCACCCCAAAAGGAGTCGAGTGAATGTTGATGGTCGAGACCACCCCGGGTGGAGGCTATCCAATAGCCCGGCGAGCGCAGAGGCCAACAAGTCAACTCCGCGAGAGCAAGGAAGGTGGAACTTCAAAAGGAAAAGATTAAACTACCCAAGGTGGAGGCAGGGAGCAAGGGCACCCCCTCCACCGCCTCCGCAAACTATGGCGATTGGCGGGGGAAGAAGGAGGAGAGCCAGGAAAGCAGAAAGAAGAGGAAGAGGAGGGTGTAGGGTGGAGTTATCCTACTGTGACTTCCACCAGGAAGAAGGTCACGCGACATCCACCTGCCCCGAGTTTTTGGAAATAAGGGAGGCAATGGGTCCGATGCAACAACGACACTAGTCGAAGGGGATCGAGGAGGACAGGACCTAGGATGTTGGAGACGAAGAAAGGATATCCCGAGCTAAGTGGTGGCGACCAAAAACGCTTGTACCAGTAAATCCACGTAGTGCGATGGTTTGTTTTCATACTTAGTTCCTTTTTCTTGCATACAATATTATGACTAGCAAGATGGTATATGTTTGGTGCTGGAATGCCCCAGATCGATTCCGCTCCCGGGCTCTCACTAGACAGGGGGTTCAGGTTGATCTCTGGAGAGGCTGGCAAGGTGGTATATGTTTGGTGCTGGAATGCCCCAGATCGATTCCTCTCCCGGGCTCTTACTAGACGGGGGGTTCAGGTTGATCTCTGGAGAGGCTGGCAAGGTGGTATATGTTTGGTGCTGGAATGCCCCAGATCGATTCCGCTCCCGGGCTCTCACTAGACGGGGGGTTCAGGTTGATCTCTGGAGAGGCTGGCAAGGTGGTATATGTTTGGTGCTGGAATGCCCCAGATCGATTCCACTCCCGGGCTCTCACTAGACGGGGGTTCAGGTTGATCTCTGGAGAGGCTGGCAAGGTGATATATGTTTGGTGCTGGAATGCCCCAGATCGATTTCGCTCCCGGGCTCTCACTAGACGGGGGGTTCAGGTTGATCTCTGGAGAGGCTGGCAAGGTGGTATATGTTTGGTGCTGGAATGCCCCAGATCGATTCCGCTCCCGGGCTCTCACTAGACGGGGGTTCAGGTTGATCTCTGGAGAGGCTGGCAAGGTGGTATATGTTTGGTGCTGGAATGCCCCAGATCGATTCTGCTCCCGGGCTCTCACTAGACGGGGGGTTCAGGTTGATCTCTGGAGAGGCTGGCAAGGTGGTATATGTTTGGTGCTGGAATGCCCCAGATCGATTCCGCTCCCGGGCTCTCACTAGACGGGGGGTTCAGGTTAATCTCTGGAGAGGCTGGCAAGGTGGTATATGTTTGGTGCTGGAATGCCCCAGATCGATTCCGCTCCCGGGCTCTCACTAGACGGGGGGTTCAGGTTGATCTCTGGAGAGGCTGGCAAGGTGATAAGTCTTTGGTGCTGCAGTTCCCCTCGGATGGTTCCGCTGACCGGGCTCTCACTAGCCGGCAGGTTCAGGTTGACCTCCCAGGGAGGCTAGGTTCTTTTCCCCTCGGATGGTTCTGCTGACCGGGCTCTCACTAGCCGGCAGGTGCAGGTTGACCTCCCAGGGAGGCTATGTTCTTTTCTCCCGAGGTGGTCTCGCTGGCCGGGCTCTCACTAGCCGGCAGAGTTGGAAGACCTCTCGGGGAGGCTATGTATTTTCCCCCGAGGTGGTCTCGCTAGTCGGGCTCTCACTAGCCGGCAGAGTTGGAAGACCTCTCGGGGAGGCTATGTATTTTTCCCCGAGGTGATCTCGCTAGTCGGGCTCTCACTAGCCGGCAGGGTTGGAAGACCTCTTGGGGAGGCTATGTATTTTCCCCCGAGGTGGTCTCGCTAGCCGGGCTCTCACTAGCCGGCAGAGTTGGAAGACCTTTCTGGGAGGCTATGTATTTTCCCCCGAGGTGGTCTCGCTAGCCGGGCTCTCACTAGCCGGCAGAGTTGGAAGACCTCTCGGGGAGGCTATGTATTTTTCCCCGAGGTGGTCTCGCTAGCTGGGCTCTCACTAGCCGGCAGAGTTGGAAGACCTCTCGGGGAGGCTATGTATTTTCCCCCGAGGTGGTCTCGCTAGCCGGGCTCTCACTAGCCGGCAGAGTTGGAAGACCTCTCGGGGAGGCTATGTATTTTCCCCCGAGGTGGTCTCGCTAGCCGGGCTCTCACTAGCCGGCAGGGTTGGAAGACCTCTCGGGGAGGATATGTATTTTTCCCCCGAGGTGGTCTCGCTAGCCGGGCTCTCACTAGCCGGCAGCGTTGGAAGACCTCTCGGGGAGGCTATGTATTTTCCCCCGAGGTGGTCTCGCTAGTCGGGCTCTCACTAGCCGGCAGAGTTGGAAGACCTCTCTGGGAGGCTATGTATTTTCCCCCGAGGTGGTCTCGCTAGCCGGGCTCTCACTAGCCGGCAGAGTTGGAAGACCTCTCGGGGAGGCTATGTATTTTTCCCCGAGCTGGTCTCGCTAGCCGGGCTCTCACTAGCCGACAGAGTTGAAAGACCTCTCGGGGAGGCTATGTATTTTCCCCCGAGATGGTCTCGCTAGCCGGGCTCTCACTAGCCGGCAGAGTTGGAAGACCTCTCGGGGAGGCTATGTATTTTCCCCCGAGGTGGTCTCGCTAGCCGGGCTCTCACTAGCCGGCAGAGTTGGAAGACCTCTCGGGGAGGCTATGTATTTTTCCCCGGGGTGGTCTCGCTAGCCGGGCTCTCACTAGCCGGCAGGGTTGGAAGACCTCTCGGGGAGGCTATGTATTTTTCCCCCAAGGTGGTCCCGCTAGCCGGGCTCTCAATAGCCGGCAGGGATGGAGGACCTCTCGAGGAGGCTTTATGTTTTCTCTCAAAGTAGCTCCGTTAGCCGGATTCCCAGCGACGCTCGTCGAATATGCAGGGTTGGATGTTTCTTTCCGAGCGCGTACCTCGCTCGAAAAGAGCGGGGATTGTGTACAACCTTGAATTCGCCGAGTGTTTTTCCGAGACCCAGGAGTCCTTTAGAACATTGTGTGGTAACGTAGGCCCACGCAGGAAGAGTAGGAGCAGAGGGGGGCGAGCAGGGTGGGAGCCAGCCCCCTGGCTCGCCCCAGAGCCCTTAGGGGGCGAGTCGGGAGGGGGCCAGGCCCCTGGCTCGCCCCAGAGCCCTTAGGGGGCGAGCCGGGAGGGGGCCAAGCCCCTGGCTCGCCCCAGAGCCCTTAGGGGGCGAGCCGGGAGGGGACCCAAGCCCCTGGCTCGCCCCAGAGCCCTTAGGGGGCGAGCCGGGAGGGGGCCCAAGCCCCTGGCTCGCCCCAGAGCCCTTAGGGGGCGAGCCGGGAGGGGGCCAAGCCTCTGGCTCGCCCCAGAGCCCTTAGGGGGCGAGCCGGGAGGGGGCCCAAGCCCCTGGCTCGCCCCAGAGCCCTTAGGGGGCGAGCCGGGAGGGGGCCCAAGCCCCTGGCTCGCCCCAGAGCCCTTAAGGGGCGAGCCGGGAGGGGGCCCAAGCCCCTGGCTCGCCCCAGAGCCCTTAGGGGGCGAGCCGGGAGGGGGGGCCAGCCCCCTGGCTCGCCCCAGCTCCGAAGTAGGAGGCGGTGGCTCGCCCCAGCTCCGAAGTAGGAGGCGGTCTGCGTTTAGCGTCTCAGAACAGCGGGACTTGGCTATCCGCAGCCACTTCCAGGGGTATGTTGGTATTTTCAGGGACCGGTTTTTGGTTATTTGCAGCCCAACTTCAGAAATCCTATAAATAGGACCAAGGGGGCATCATTTGGGGGCAGGGTCATTCTAGGCTAGTTCTCTCCCTCTCTCTCCCTCCCCAAGTCTCTCTAGTGGGTGAGGAGAGCCTCCAGTGGTGCCCAAGCTTAGTAGTGGCTTGGGAGGGGAAGTTCCTAAGGGGCTTTCGGGTATGTGGCGCGACCTCCCCACTAAGCCCTTGGTCCAGTCCATAGTTCCTCAACCTTCAACCTAGAGCTCTCCCTTGGGGGGAGTAAGGGTTGGTCGCCCCTCATCTTGGTGAGGGCCCCGAACTCCACAGACACCGAGAAATCGGTTTCAACAAACATACACGCTCATAATAAACACAAAAAAAATTTGTAGCAGTTCAGAATTCAAAGAGCCATAAATCATAGCTGATTAACAGAACAAAAAAAATTTGTGCTGATTAATGAAAATGGTAGCAGCTGGTTAACAACTCTTGTTCTTCCTAATACCATTATACAAGCAAAGCCCTTCCTAAATGGTAGCAGCTTTTTGGTCTCAATGCTCGGCGGCGGGACTCGTCGAGGCGTCCTGCTGAGTTCGCGGTCTGCAAGCGCGCGGGGAAGACACGATCTTTAGGGCTCGACGAGGGCAAATCTTTAGGGCTCGTCGAGGGATGATCTTTAGGGCGCGTCCAGGAGAGGGCATCTAGGTCAAGGAAGACGGCGGGATCTGCGTCGAGGAAGACGGCGGGATCTTTAGGGCTCATCGAGGAAGACGGCGGGATCTGCGTCGAGGAAGACGGCGGGTTTTGCGTCGAGGGCGCGTCCAGGAGAGGGCTCGTCGAGGGATTGCAGAGCGCGGCTTTTTTTTCTCTAGAAGGAGAGACACGGGAGCGATTACGGGAGAGCTGAACGCGGAGGGGCGGCAGCTTCCGAAAAATAGCTAAAACCGTGATTTTATCATCCGTGATTTTTAGAGAGCGGGCATTCCAAACAGGATAAAATCAGCTCCAGCGGATGGAATATAGCTTTTCCATCCGCTGGAGCTGTCCCAAACAGACCCTTTATCTTCGTCGAGCGGCCTGCAATCTGCGTAAAATAGGTCGGCGGCTGTGATGCAGAGGAAGAGGAAGAGGAAAGTCCAGCGTCGAGCAGCCTGCAATCTTGCCGCCGGAGGAAGAGGAAGAGCGTCGAGCGGCTCTGCGTAAATTAGGTCGGCCTGCGATTCGTAAATGATGTCCAGCGTCGGCCGCACGTCCCGTTTTATTCATACGCGTGAGACGAGATCGCTCAGGATCGTCCTAACCATCCGGCGATTTTAGCTTCAACGCGAATCGTTGCCCCAAAAAAAACGTAAGATCGTGCGATCTTACGTCTAAAATCGCGTTTTTGAAAACATTGGCGTGCACATAACAATACATCCCGTCATAAAAGTGACCTTGACCCCAAGGTCGGAGCGCCGCCCGTCGTTCAGTAGTGACATGCTCGTGGTTGGGACGTCATCGATGTGCCCGGGGCGTCGTCCGGTAGTCCGTCCGAGATCAGCAGGGCGTCAAAGTCGGCGGCGGAGAGCGCGGCCACGTCGTCGCCGATGAGGATCCGACACTCCTTCACCGAGCACGCATGACCTGGAGAGTAGGGTTGCTTGCAGCGGAAGCACCAGCCCCTGCTCCGTAAGTCGTTGTACTCCTGGTTGGACAGGCGGTGTGTAGGGATATGCCGAGTGTTGGGTGGGCCCCTAATTGGTGGCCGGGGTAGAGGAGGTGGCGGAGGCGGAGGTTTAGGATGGGTCGAGAAATATGGTTGGGAGGGATGCCTGGAGGGAGGTGATGGGAAGGAATGTCGCCGTACGTCGCAAGGAATTCCTCCTCCACAAGGGGGAGAGGTTGATGGTTTGGTGAACCGTTGACGGTTTGAGGGTGCGGAGGCGGGAGCGGAAGTGGAGTTGCAAGCCGTTCATGAAGAACCCCAAGTAATGGTCTGGTGGGAGACCGGGAACATGGGTGACCAATTCCACGAAGGCATCAATGTATGAGTCAGTGGAGCCGGTGTGACGGACCCCGCAAAGTCGCTCGATCATGGGGCCGGAGTAACGGTCGTCATACCGCTGTATGATGGCCTCGGTGAGAGCTGTCCAGGTGAGGTCGAGAGAGGTCTGGCGGATCCAACGGACCCAATGGAGGGAAGACCCTTCCATGCCGATAAGTGATGTGGAGACCCGTTGTGTCGGAGGGGTCTAGTGAATGTCGAAAAACTGTTCGGCGCGGGCAATCCACCCGAGGGGGTCAGTCCCGTTGAATGGAGGGATGTCAGGTCCACAGTACGGTGGAGTAGGTAATTTCACCAATGCGGGTGTATCGGGGATCACGGTGTTGGGGGATCCCACAGTAGAGGTGGTAGGAGGCCCGGAGTGCTGGCTGGGCTGCAAGTTCTGGAGCATGGTCAGAATCGAGGCGAACTGCTCGGCCTGTGCCTCGAGATGAGAGTTGATGGTGGTGAGGGAGTGTTCGAGGGCTTCCACGCGAGATTCCATCCGGCCCTTTGGCGTATGAATCGACCGGCGCTGCTCAGAAGGTAATGGATCGTGGCTGTTGGACGGAAGGACACGTCGGCACAAATGTCGTGGGGCTGGAGAAGAAGTCTGTGTGTCTGGAGAGGAAGAAACGGACGTACAACGCCGATTTGGATTTGTCGGTGTCGGTCTGGATCGGTTGGCGTCGGTCTGGTGTTGTTGGTGTCGGGCGGATGGAGCGCAAGAAGCGCGTCTGGATCGGACGGTGTTGGTCGGGGCAGGATGCATGCGCGCGCCGAGAGGACGCGATGCCTGCGCGCGGCGAGTGCTGGATACGACGCCGAGAGGATGCGATGCAGGGCTCGGTCGACGAACTGCTGGATACGACGTCGAGAGGATGCGATGCAAGGCGCGGTCTGGATACGACGCCGAGAAAGAGGCGGAGTGTAAACCGGCGGCACGCGATTTGCAGGCGGGGAGGCTAGGTCGGACCAAATAATACGAACAAGAAGGAAATTGCATGGATTAACGGAAAACGTATACAATCCGGAACAAGTTCCGGCCAACTCTTGGAGGTTGGTTCCTCTAAAGAGCCTTCTCTCTAATGAGAGTCAAAGACAATAGATCTCAAGATACCCTAACTCCCAAAACCACCTTATATAGGGAGGGGAGCTCACAGCAACCTAATACATTTAAAAGAAAAACAATAATAAAATAAGAGGACGTGTGCGCGTAACACAACGGTTCACGGCCCGGCCGGTTGAACCAGCCGGTCCATCTGAGTACTGCTTATAACTGTTCTACTTGCCTATTACACCCATTGTAGTAACCACGGCTTAGGTCACCCGCCCAGTTAAATATTTTGCTATTTGATATGCGTGTGTGGGTAACCATTATAGTAACCAAATCTGATATGGTTGAACCAGCTTAGGTCCATCTGATTTTAGGTTGTTTTTAGGACTGCGAATAGCCGTCATAGGACTGCTAATAACATCGCCCTTTTTTTTTAGAATGCAGAATGAAAAATGCGGATTATTGATTACCATTAAAATTATTTATTATATTCATTCATATATCAAAAATGACTTAGGTGGATGTGTGGTCACACGAGACTAGACAAAATTAGGAATGAATGTATCAGGGATAAGACGGGAGTGACGCCAATTGTAGAGAAGATGCGAGAAGTTCGTTTAAGATGGTTCGGACATGTGCATAGGTGACCATTAGAGCCACCTGTTAGGCGTTGTGAGAGTTTAGTCTCTAAACATGTTAAACGGGGGAGGGGTTGACCAAAACTGACTTCGAATGAAACTATAAGGAAAGATACGATGTACTTAGGCATTAATGAGGTTATGATTAAAGATAGGGCGCAATGGAGACAAAGGATCCATATAGCTGACCCCACTATGGTTGGATAAAGACTTGAGTGTTGTTGTTGTTTGTATTCATTCATATATCAAAATCAGACATAAATGAGCTTTTTAATTGATAGGGGGTATAAAACAAAAAAATTGTGTATATTATACTTTTGAATGTTACAAATTTATGTATTTTTCAATAACATCTAAAAATATGTGAAACAAATTTTTTTTAATGAATATTTAATGCATGTGCAATATTTACATTTATTTATACTATTATAAAAAGACTATTATTTTTGGCTTGACACCATCAAATTCATCACAATCATTCAATTATTTTGATTTCTAAAAGTTAAATATGGATGAAGTAAGCAAAATCGTTCGAACGGGAGGATACCCTGACACAGTGTGCGACAACTGAACGATGTGTAGTATGTTATGGTATTTTTGGCGTAAACCCGCCTGCATGAATGAAGAGATTGTCATTGTTGAATGCTACGCACGGGAGACACTGTCCAAATTTTCTGCTAGGACTCTACTTTTATCTGTATTTGATTACAAATTACGGCGTAGCTTATCATAAGTTTTCGATCGAGATGCAGGTCGATGTATCCGGATGGTCGGAGGGCGAGTGTAAGGGCAGGGCGGGCTGGTTCCCATCAGCTTATGTGGAGAGGAGGCAAGATATTCCTCCAAACAAGATTCTCCCCCATGACTTGTAAATATGAGAAACTTGATGCTGTGGATTGTACCAACTCTCATTTCATGGATTTTTGGACCAAATTATTTTAAAATAACATCCATCTATTTGTTGATATATATATATATATATATATATATATATATATATATATATATATATATATATATATAGAAATAATTACCCAAACCTCCCGTCTAAGTTAGCATAATTACTGAGAGCACCCCTCTTATTTTCGAAATTACAAAAACCTCCCCTGAACTTTTAATTTCATAACATCATGAACAAAAATTCTGGGTTTTTTTGTAATGAAATTGCATCACGGATGAGGTTTTTTTTGTAATGAAATTAAAACTTCAAGGGAAGTTTTTGTAATTATGCTATAACTTATAGGAGAGTTTTTTGTAATTTCGAAAATAAGAGGGGTGCTCTCAGTAATTTAGCAAAGTTAGAGGGGAAGTCTCGGTAAATGGCCCTATCCCATGTAAGTTAGCATAATTACTTAGATCGCTTCTCTTATTTTTGAAATTACAAAAAACTCTCATGAATTTTTCATTTCTTAACATCCATGAACAAAAATACCACCTGAAAACTGTACACTGAGGGGGGGGGGGGGGGGGGGGGGGGGGGATTTTTGTGCATGGATTTTATGAAATGAAAACTTCACAGAGATTTTTGTAATGAAATGAAAACTTCACGGGAGGTTTTTGTAATGAAATGAAAACTTTATGGAAAGTTTTCAAAAATAAGAGGGGTGTTGTCAGTAATTTAGCAAAGTTAGAGGGAGGTCCTGGTAAATGGCCATATATATAAATATTTATGGCTGTGGATAAGATCTAGTAGTAATGTTAGAATCTATGCATGAATTATGTTCTCAACCTGTCTCCTCATGTGTAGAAAGTTCTTTGGATTCTAACACTGAATTTTATTTCTTTGGATTGTTTTTTTTTTGCTCTCCTGTACTCACTTTGCAGTTATACTTTGTATTTAGTTTGTTGTGACTGAATTGGAAAAATGCAAACTCTTTAGATGTCTGTGAAGGATGCGATCGTCGACATTGTATACGAAGCGTGATGCGATCATAGCTGTCACATTCGGACGGGAGATTGATGTCATCTGGCCTTTTTCGCACGGATGTTGCTCTGGCGATGTCAACTGAAAGCCCTAAATTTAACTACGCCATAGGGCGCGATCTACCATGCTTCGTGGCTCTGATGGATAGAAAATTTCGACGAATTGATTGGATGGAGCAACTTTTTTAATGAAAATTGTTTTAAGATGATGTGGGATCAAATCATCTCCCCTAGAGAAATGTTTTGAAATGAAGAGTTGTAAATCATCGAAGCCCGAAGGCGCAATAGTCGATGTTTCATTCGTAGCGAAAGTTCTTAGGGGTGGGTCGGGGAGTCTTTGTACATCGAAGGGGTCGTGTAAATGATCACAATGAGTTGTACATGAACTTGGTGTTAAAAAAATAGAGTTGATATTAGCAATCCAATTCTCGCTATTTGCACGTCAAAAATTGCAAAAAAAAAATTAATTATATTTGCAGTCCAATTCTAGCTAATCGCACCCCATCAAATAACCTCTCCATCTCTCTCCTCCCGTTGCCTAAACCCTAGCCGTAATTTTATTGATCACGTCGTCTTTCCCCCCTCTTAGATTCACCTTAAAAAAAGAAAATTATCCAACGAAAATCCAAAAAAAGTAATCAATTTTCTTGTTAAAGGAAGGTTTGCATGTCATTTAACTTGTTTTAGAATTAATTCCTCTATGCATGTCATTTAACTTGTTTTTCTGCTATATTTTTAAATTGTTTGAGTTTTTAAAATGTTTCTCTAGGCTTCTATTGCTTAATAAATCAGCAAAGTATTTCGCTTATTTGGGATGGTAGTGGGGTGCAAATATAATTTTGGACTATAAATAGCGATGGACTGCGAATAGCCAATTCCAGACAGCTAATATCAACTCTAAAAAAAGACTGATTTCTTATATATAATATTACAAAGTATGCAGATTGACTACTTCATATAAAGACCAATTAAGGCTTTCCATAGAATTCTGACCTTATATGCATGGAAATTGACCTTTTATACTAGAACTTTGGAAGAAGAATGAGCTATCAAATCTTGATTCTCCTTATTTTTTGGGAGCGGTGTGCTGCTGTTTTTTTTCCCGTGAAAAAGCCGCCTCTAATAATGAGGACAATGGCCGCCGCCCCCATAAAAATTAGGGGTTTATCGTGAATGTGACTGCTGCTCGACGTTGCGGTGATTGCCCCCGAATGCCTCGTATGGTGCCTAACATGTAAAGCCAGCCTAATTATTAGGAAAGTAATATGAAAAGTAAGTTAATAATTACTATTAACAATATAATTCAGTTCAAAATACATCAAGTAGCTCAATTATAATTGTAATTCAAATTCCAGACAATTTGTAAACAAACTGAGATAAACAACAACAATAATAAAAAAATAAATGAATCTTATATATAAACAAAGCATTAGAATGTTTAACTTTATAAATAAAAAATGTTGTGCTATAACAATATGCATACATAACCCTTTTAAACTTGAACTCGGTAAAAAGAAATTATTGTGTTCACTTCTTGAACCTAAATTTAGGGCTGGAGAAATTGACGATCATCCTCGTAAATAAATAATCGTGTACGATCATTTTTTTAATGCAAAATGATCGCTTTCAAATCACAAAAAACATTAAATTTGTGATAAAAATATCCGTTGAATTTCTCTTCTAAATGACGATAAGTTGCTTATCAAATCACTCGTTCTTAAACCCTATCGTAGTCTTTGAAATTAGAACGAAAAAACTTAAAACTATGCAGGGGCATATTGGAGTCTACATTGTACAAAATTTTCTCGAAAACTATTGATGACAAATTTGTCTGGTCGATGAACACTCTTAGGGTCTTCGAATACGAAGAGACCCTATACACACGGCTATCTTTTATAGGGTTCAATAGCGATAAAATTATTGGCCACTGCGCATGCACCGAGCACGTGGGTCCGTTGCGACTGCACGCAGACAATCGCTCGCATGTGTGCATGCACACTTATGTGGATCCCGCTAATTGACATTGGAAGCATCACTGACTATGCTCCCAATAATTTGTCGTTCTCCACGCAATCACTCATCCGCTAACCCTCGCATGAACTTTGAATACGAGAAGAGCATGTCTTCGGACATTCCCTTCTAGGGATTGCTCATCAAGAGATGTTTTTGAGCCAGTGAGGATCATTCTCGATACTAGGTTTCTTTTGGGACCATGGCCCTCCCAAGCACCCACGTTTTAAGGGCTTGCTCATTGGGAGCTCTCTTATGTAGGACACCATAAACTACTATAACTTAAAGAATTCCAACTAATGCAAAGAATCCATATTGATATTAATGAAAAACCAGCAAAGTGAGGCAAGTTGCCTTACCCCTTTCTCTCTCCTTTTGGTTTAAGAACTTAGTGGAAGCATTAGCTCTAATCCTCCTATAGACGATCGGGTGAGTCACAGCCACCGGGTGGCTCGTTAATGAAATCGACGAAGCAACACTAACAATGCCGTCAATCAAGGAGAATCGTGTAGATCACTTCGACGATATCTTCCTCTAACATGATCTCTACCATCAAGTCATCATCCATGCACACCTACTTTCCACCTTTCTAAAACATGAAGAACTACCATGCCCCCGACCCACCGGCTCGTAAATTGGGGTGGGACCGACCAAGAGATGTGAATAAATAAATAAAAAAGATAATCCATTAAACCAACTAACTATTTATAGAAATTTGAGCTATTTCATTAAGGCTCCGTTTGGCGCGGCTTTTTTGCTATGGTGAGTTTGGATAAAAACTCGAGAATGCATGTTTGGCAAGACAATGGTTATAACCGCCACAAAGAAAAGAAAACTAGTTTTGAACATAAAAGTGAATTAAATTCCTTAGGTGAGGTCAGCGTTCACGAACGACAGTTCATAACCACCACGTTCACGACCGCCGCCACGGTACCAAACGGAGCCTAAATAAAAAAAAGTATTACAAATCATCAGATATTGGCATTCAAAATCAAAGGAGCATTGATTTTCCAAAGAAGAATAGTACATAGATTTATAGTAAATACAAGTAGACCTCTCCTCCCTCTTTTGAAATTACCAAAACCTTCCATCTGAGTTTACGATATTACGAAGACACCCCTCCCAATTAACATACATTCTGACTGCATCCTTTGCAATTTATTGCACTAAAATCTCAGAAATGATATTTCGATGATTTTAAAATGGGAGAGAACCCAATATTTACGCAAACTCGCAGATGACGACGGTGTAAAACAAACGAAAAATGCACACGGATAGGCACTACACAATATACAGGTTACTCTTGAGTAGAATGTCTGGTCTTTCTATACCTTATGAGAGCAGTTTCAAAGTATCATGTGAAATCAATGGGTAGTATTTATCATGCATTTTTGGAACAAACTCTCCAAGCATCCCTTCCATTATTCGGAAATGTATGGAAAGATAGAAATAAAATGAGTATAATTTTAGGTATTCATTTAATTTTATCAGGTATATATGCTTTTCTTCTAGTAACACTAGCTTTCTTTTCTATGAGAAAAGAAAGTCGCTGCTGCCTCGAGAAAGAAAGCAGTGGATTTAGGCTCTGTTTGAGACGGTGGCGGTGGCAGTAGTGGTAAAGGCTCTATTCCTACCACCATCGCTGTTTTGGAGGCATTTAGATTACCGGCTGTTGGAAAGTTTGTGTCAAAAACGCGTTTTCAAGTCTTTTTGGAAAGCAATGAACTCTCTCATGTCCAAAAAGAGATTTCCGTATTTTCATGATTCTCTTCCTACTACTGTTTTTCATACCACTGTTTTTCTTGATAGCTCTAATCTCACCATTGGTTTGTCACCATTGCTTTTCCTACATCCAAAGTTGTCCCAAATAGAGACTTAGCGGTATCATCAAAGTTAAGGGCTCCATGTCAGGGGACAAACAGGGTGATTCAGGTGGCATCCAATGGAGATCAAACTTTCTTAGGAATTGTGAGCAATTTTTGGTTGCTTGATGAGATTTTTCCAAAATCTGACCATCTACAAGGATCATGATTGATAATTGTTTTTCTTCGAGAAAGAGGTTGTTGGTAAGAAATGTTGGACGGGGACGGGATACAAAAAACGATACGATACGGATACGGAAAACGTGATTTTTCAAAAAACCTAGGATACGGGATACGATTTTGAAATTTTTAATTATTTAAATATAAGTACAAATTAATACGAAGACATGGCTTACATTCACGTATTCTTCATTTTTTCATCATTATATCTCATATATTTTATATTAAATGAAAACAAGATTTGTGTCACAAAAACATATCATATCATAAATAAGAGACATAAATAAAAATATGTAATCAGTTGAATCTCATCATTTATCATTCTATATTTTTTCTTTCACGTCTTTCTTCATGTCACCATTGCAAAACACATAATTTTTGGGCATATTCGAGCAAACTCAAACGTATTCGATAATATCTGAAAGTATATGTGAGTATCCAAATTTTTTTATCTAAACTTAGAAGAAAAGGTTTCTGAGAGTTTCAGGGACGTGTTTCCTAGAGTTTCCAAGAGTTTCCTGACTCCAAAACGTTTCAGATACGATGCGTAAGATCATTGTAAGTATTCGTGCTTCATAGTTGGTAAGCCCGCCCATTCTTCATTTCCTATCTTAGCTTAGTTACTACTATTAAACTCCCACACTCGAATTGAGTCCTACCATCTTGGAAGTTACTGAAAGATAGTCCCAATAATGTGAGGCAAAATTTATCTGTGGATTCGACCTGAGATACATGGGAAGCCTTCTCATCACTGACTGGTTGGAAACAAGACTTCGTATTTGAAGCAGAAGATTTTTGTCATGGTCCATGGAGACTGGAGAACTCCTATCTTCTAACAGGGTCCTAATATCCCCAGCGGACAAGCAAGTGTTACTTGATATTCATTTTCTCCAACGCCCTAAAAGGATATTGGATGGACTGGATTAGAAGGATCAATCGCCCGAAAATTAGGATTCATTTCCTTCTTATCTCAAACATTCACTTGTAGCACATAATATTTCGATGAATTAAAGTACTTTTTATATCATGTGTGCTTTCCCAAGACTTCTCCCCCTTTCTCTTATGCGTCCTTGGGAACTTAACATCACAATTGTACCCTATGAAAGTGATATCTGCCCTACGAACATTATAAATGCACCTTACAAAAATGGTGTTTGTACCTACTGAGAGCGGCATTTTTATCTATACACATGAAAGTAATACACCTGAAAGTGAATTATGTATTGCCCATAACCATGATAGTATAGCTCGCGCCCCCGCTACCTCTGGCATCGAACTCTGACCAAAACTTCTATACCATATGAAAAACTAGTATCTACTGTCATCTTCCTCGAGCATCGATCCAAAATGTTGGGCCACTTTAGGCTGCCCTCAGCAGTCTTCGCATAATCTTAGTCATGATGCTCGGGTGTACTTCCTCCTAGGATCTATACCCTCCAAACATTTTGTGAACTGGGCATTTAGATAAGTTGAGTTGCTCAGACAATTTAACATAACTTGACCGAAATTTTACAAGATTAGGATAGCACCACAACATGCAGCCAAACTGCTACCAAGTGGCTCCACCAACTCTTGCCCCAAAGATAACCCATGTGACCATCCTGTCACATTGATAGAATCACAAGTCTCATCTAAGCACTTGCCTCATAAGGCAACTCAAACTTAAATCCAAAATTGAGCCCAATAGACACGGAGAGCAGAAAATTGCAACCCAAATCTGCACCATTCTCTCTTTGACTGAAACTAAGCTAAAAATAATGTTATGACGGGGTCAAAATGGAGGGAACATCACACCAACACAAAGGAAACTCATGCACAAAGATCCACAGCCACCCACTAAGCATATTAGCACAAAGTCTACTTGTTGTCCGCTTTATGCCTTTGTCGCGTGTCTTTTAGTTAGGGACCAAATAATGTGCCTTTTAATTATGATTACTTAAGATTTTAGTTCAAGTAATTTTGCATTTTTATTATGTTTGGGTATTCTCACAATTAGTAAGTATGTTTGTACTTCTTTGCAAGTGTTATGAGTGTGTTGTTGTATTTAAGGACTCCATTGGGGGATAAATGGATAATGAAGTAAGCAAGTTGAATCTTCTAGAACCTTGGAAGGATTTGGTAGCTCTCCCTCGAGCACCACACCTCAAGCAACCGCAGAAAGCTCCGTAGCATCATTAGAAATTTTGTTTGTAACATTGGCTCACTATCTTAGGCATAAAACGCAGAAATCAGAAACTATATGGTCTATAGGTGGAACATATAGCCACTAGAATCAAATATAGATATCAGGTAATGCTAATTAATTCAACTATTTAGCATGGGTGATTGAAACTCTTCAACAACTATTCAGTAGGGGTGAATAGAACTCCTCGGCCACTTGCCTAAACTAGACTAAATGAAGTAAAGAAATGCTAATTAATACAAGTGTAACAAAGCAAGAGGAAAACAAACAGGATAAAATTTGAAAGAGGTGGAAAATAATGCAAGCATATAGTCAAAATAAACACAACTTGTCTTGATTAAATAAGCAGGCTATAAATTGTTAAATCAAAACTAAATAACCAAATATTAGTTTAAAAAAATAAAGAGACATTTGAAGAGTGTTGAATAATTAGAACATAATACTATGGATATTATTCATCCACAAAGGGAAAATATATATGAGTTACAACGGACTCTTAAACAAGACTCACAATGTGGGTCTAAACTCACACATACTAAAAGACTTCAAATAATACTAAAATATCAATATCTTCAATACTCCCCCTCAAGCTGGAGGGGAAACCATCAGCTTGCACACATCATAAAAAGATAGGTAATGGTAGTTGGCAACGTGGGACAAAACAACAACCACCGGCGCCCAACTGCGTGTCATCGGGGATAATCCAACCATGCATAAGCCACACGTCGTTGGTCCACAAACCGACCATGATCACACTGGATGCTCCCGGAACTGAAACCAGGTCAACCAACAAAGGCCAAACCACCCCTACCCAACAGCGAAGAAGAAAAACGTGGGGAGACACAAACAACACACGAAATACACTTGGAGGCCGTGTGTGACTAAGGCAGGAGTCGGGAAAGAGAGTCATCTGAGTCGCCCTCATCACGAACACTCCCCCCTCATGTGGAACACGTGCATGAAGACATATAGCACAATAAAAAAAACTAAGACGATGCAAATAAGAAATACTAAAAAACCAAAAGAAAAAAACTTCATCAACACATCAGTCTTCGAGAGATGCGGGCGGAACAGCAGCGGGGGCCATCGACAACGACAGAGAACAACCTCGGGACAGCAGCAGGCTCCATCATCAAAGGTACCACAAGATCAGTCGAGAGCACACACATCAATCGGACAGGAGCAGCAGCAAGCATGAAAGGAGAGCAGTAGCAAGCAGGCTAGACGGTATCTTCAGCGGAAGAAGAGGAGAGCAGCGACAGAGAAGCCAACGGAAGAAAGGATCCAGCAGTCGATCTCACGACGATGGGAGACGACAAAAATGAAAGCATGTCGGCAGGATCTAGACAGGAACAAAGGAAGGGACCCTTGATGTCGATGACAACGCAGAGCGTCGAGGAGACCAGATGTTGCTTCCGCCGCAGATTATGGACGTCGTGGGAGGGTTGAATGTCGTTCCCTTCGACAAAATCAAAAGACCGGTGTTGTCGACGGGAGCGGGACAGGGATGTCTTGATGGGACCCCAAGTTGCGCAGTTGAAGGGCTCGAAACAAGAGGAAGAGACGAAAATCAGATGGAGGCTACCGAGAACTTTAGGTCGCCAACAAATTAGGGCGACAATTTCTCAAATTCGATTCCCGCTCTGATACCATGTTGAAAGAGAGAAAAGGATGATAGTTGGTGTCATTTATTCTTCCACAAAGGGGTATATATGAGTTACAACGGACTCCTAAACAAGACTCACAATGTCGGACTAAACTGACACATACTAAAAGACTTGAAATAATACTAAAATATCAATATCTTCAACAAAGAGGAATCCAAAAAAGAGTTATAAGAGTCGTGCTCTAGTCAGGGAATGAGTGGAGTACACATCAATGTAAGGAGGAATTATCTTCTTCTAGTATTGAAAGATCACACGTATCACACGTATCAATTAAAGGCATAAAAGCTACATTTTTATCTAGGCTTGTCTATTCATGTATTGGTAACCTTTGGATAAGTTCCCCGATAATCATCCTTCATGAAAGACGATTGATTTTGCTCTAAAACAATTTTATAGCACTTATTCACTAATAAGAATTCGCTCACTAGATTCTTTCTAACTCTCGGCACATATAGCACATCATGCATGGCTAGTGTCTTCTCGGATGCCAACCTAAGATCCACTCGCCCGCGTCCAAGTATTTGTGCCGAAGAAGCATCTCATAAGATCACGCTTCCTCCACTAATGTCTTGAAAGGTGGCAAAGCAAAAAACGAACAAGTATGAACATTTACTCCGGAATCAAGTCACCAATCTGATGAACAAGTGAGAAGAAGACTAAGAGTATAATCTAACCTGAAGATAGGTTGATCTGGTGCTTGGATCATGTTGGCATGGGACTTGACCGCATGGGGTTTGTCGGTCACGAGTTCTATCTTCTTTTATAAACAGTTGGTAGACAGATGATTTGTGCGGCCGCAGATGATGACAAATTTGTCCGGTCGATGAACACTCTTAGGGTCTTCGAATACGAAGAGACCATATACACACGACTATCTTTTATAGGGTTCAATAGCGATAAAATTACTGGCCACTACGCATGCACCGAGCACGTGGGTCCGTTGCGACTGCACGCAGACAATCGCTCGCATGTGTGCATGCAAACTTATGTGGATCCCGCTAATTGACATTGGAAGCATCACTGACTATGCTCCCAATAATTTGTCGTTCTCCACGCAATCACTCATCCGCTAACCCTCGCATGAACTTTGAATACGAGAAGAGCATGTCTTCGGACATTCCCTTCTAGGGCTCGCTCATCAAGAGATTTTTTGAGCCGGTGAGGATCATTCTCGGTACTAGGTTTCTTTTGGGACCATGGCCCTCCCAAGCGCCCACGTTTTAAGGGCTTGCTCTTTGGGAGCTCTCTTAAGTAGGACACCATAAACTACTATAACATAAAGAATTCCAACTAATGCAAAGAATCCATATTGATATTAATGAAAAACCATCAAAGTGAGGCAAGTTGCCTTACCCCTTCCTCTCTCCTTTTGGTTTAAGAACTTAGTGGAAGCATTAGCTCTAATCCTCCTATAGACGATCGGGTGAGTCACAGCCACCGGGTGGCTCGTTAATGAAATCGACGAAGCAACACTAACAATGCCATCAATCAAGGAGAATCGTGTAGATCACTTCGACGATATCTTCCTCTAACATGATCTCTACCATCAAGTCATCATCCATGCACACCTACTTTCCACCTTTCTAAAACATGAAGAACTACCATGCCCCCGACCCACCGGCTCGTAAATTGGGGTGGGACCGACCAAGAGATGTGAATAAATAAATTAAAAAAGATAATCCATTAAACCAACTAACTATTTATAGAAATTTGAGCTATTTCATTAAGGCTCCGTTTTGGCGCGGCTTTTTTGCTATGGTGAGTTTGGATAAAAACGCGAGAATGCATGTTTGGCAAGACAATGGTTATGACCGCCACCAAGAAAAAAAAACTAGTTTTGAACATAAAAGTGAATTAAGTTCCTTAGGTGAGGTCAGCGTTCACGAACGACAGTTCATAACCACCACGTTCACGACCGCCGCCACAGTACCAAACGGAGCCTAAATAAAAAAAAGTATTACAAATCATCAGATATTGGCATTCAAAATCAAAGGAGCATTGATTTTCCAAAGAAGAATAGTACATAGATTTATAGTAAATACAAGTAGACCTCTCCTCCCTCTTTTGAAATTACCAAAACCTTCCATCTGAGTTTACGACATTACGAAGACACCCCTCCCAATTAACATACATTCTGACTGCATCCTTTCCAGAATCCGTAAGTTGCCATTTATTGCACTAAAATCTCAGAAATGATGTTTCGATGATTTTAAAATGGGAGAGATCCCATTATTTACGCAAACTCGCAGATGACGACGGTGTAAAACAAACGAAAAATGCACACGGATAGGCACTACACAATATACAAGTTGCTCTGAGTAGAATGTCTGGTCTTTCTATATCTTATGAGAGCAGTTTCAAAGTATCATGTGAAAGCAATGGGTAGTATTTATCATGCATTTTGGAACAAACTCTCCAAGCATCCCTTCCATTATTAGGAAATGTATGGAAAGATAGAAATAAAATGAGTATAATTTTAGGTATTCATTTAATTTTATCAGGTATATATATGCTTTTCTTCTAGTAACACTAGCCTTCTTTTCTATGAGAAAAGAAAGGCATTGCTGCCTTAAGAAAGAAAGCAGCGGATTTAGGCTCTGTTTGAGACGGCGGCGGTAAAGGCTCTATTCCTACCACCATCGTTGTTTTGGAGGCATTTAGTTTACCGGCCGTGGGAAAGTGCTAGTGCGAAAAATGTGTTTTCAAGTCTTTTTGGGAAACAGTGAACTCTCTCACGTCCAAAAAGAGGTTTCCGTATTTTCATGATTCTCTTCCTACTAGTGTTTTTCATACCACTGTTTTTCTTGATAGCTCTAATCTCACCATTGGTTTGTCACCATTGCTTTTCCTACATCCATAGTTGTCCCAAATAGAGACTTAACGGTATCATCAACGATAAGGGCTCCATGTCAGGAGGACAAATGGGGTGATTCAGGTGGCATCCAATGGAGATCAAACTTTCTTAGGAATTGTGAGCAATTTTTGGTTGCTTGATGAGATTTTTCCAAAATCTGACCATCTACAAGGATCATGATTGATAATTGTTTGATTGTTTTTCTTCGAGAAAGAGGTTGGTAAGAAATGTTGGACGGGGACGGGATACAAAAAATGATACGATACGGATACGGAAAACGTGATTTTCAAAAAACCTAGGATACGGGATACGTTTTTGAAATTTTTAATTATTTAAATATAAGTACAAATTAATATGAAGACATGGCTTACATTCACGTATTCTTCATTTTTTCATCATTATATCTCATATATTTTATATTAAATGAAAACAAGGTTTGTGTCACAAAAATGTATCATATCATAAATAAGAGACATAAATAAAAGTATGTAATCAGTTGAATCTCATCACTTATCATTCTGTAATTTTTCTTTCATGTCTTTCTTCATGTCACTATTGCAAAACACATAATTTTTGGGCATATTCGAGCAAACTCAGACGTATTCGATAATATCTAAAAGTATATGTGAGTATCCAAATTTTTTTATCTAAAATTAGAAGAAAAAGTTTCTGAGAGTTTCAGGGACGTGTTTCCTAGAGTTTCCTGACTCCAAAACGTTTCAGATACGATACGTAAGAACATTGTAAGTATTCGTGCTTCATAGTTGGTAAGCCCGCCCATTCTTCATTTCTTATCTTAGCTTAGTTACTACTATTAAACTCCCACGCTCGAATTGAGTCCTACCATCTTGGAAGTTACTGAAAGATAGTCCCAATAATGTGAGGCAAAATTTATCTGTGGATTCGACCTGAGATACATGGGAAGCCTTCTCATCACTGACTGGTTGGAAACAAGACTTCGTATATTAAGCAGAAGATTTTTGTCATGGTCCGTGGACAAACAAGTGTTACTTGATATTCATTTTCTCTGACGCCCTAAAAGGATATTGGATGGACTGGATTAGAAGGATCAATCACCCGAAAATTAGGATTCATTTCCTTCTTATCTCAAACATTCACTTGTAGCACATAATATTTCGATGAATTGAAGTACTTTTTATATCATGTGTGCTTTCCCAAGACTTCTCCCCCTTTCTCTTATGCATCCTTGGGAACTTGACATCACAATTGTACCCTATGAAAGTGATATCTGCCCTACGAACATTATAAATGCACCTTACAAAAATGGTGTTTGTACCTACTGAGAGCGGCATTTTTATCTATACATATGAAAGTAATACACCTGAAAGTGAATTATCTATTTCCCATAACCATGAAAGTATAGCTCGCGCCCCCGCTACCTCTGGCATCGAACTCTGACCAAAACTTCTATACCATATGAAAAACTAGTATCTACTGTCATCTTCCTCGAGCATCGATCCAAAATGGTGGGCCACTTTAGGCTGCCCTCAACAGTCTTCGCATAATCTTAGTCATGATGCTCGAGTGTACTTCCTCCTAGGATCTATACCCTCCAAACATTTTGTGAACTGGGCATTTAGATAAGTTGAGTTGCTCAGACAATTTAACATAACTTGACCGAAATTTTACAAGATTAGGATAGCACCACAACATGCAGCCAAACTGCTACCAAGTGGCAGTTTGGCTCACAAAGGGAAAATATATATGAGTTACAACGGACTCTTAAACAAGACTCACGATGTGGGTCTAAACTCAGACATACTAAAAGACTTCAAATAATACTAAAATATCAATATCTTCAATACTCCCCCTCAAGCTGGAGGGGAAACCATCAGCTTGGACACATCATAAAAAGATAGGTAATGGTAGTTGGCAACGTGGGGCAAAACAGCAACCACCGAGGCCCAACCGTGTGTCATCGGGGATAATCCAACCATGCATAAGTCACACGTCGTTGGTCTACAAACCGACAATAATCACACTGGATGCTCCCGGAACTGAAACCAGATCAACCAACAAAGGCCAAACCACCCCTACCCAACAGCGAAGAAGAAAACGTCGGGAGACACAAACAACACACGAAATACACTTGGAGGTCGTGTGTGACTAAGGCAGGAGTCGGGAAAGAGAGTCATCTGAGTCGCCCTCATCACGAACACTCTCCCTCACGTGGAACACGTGCTCGAGGACATATAACACAATAAAAAAAACTAAGACGATGCAAATAAGAAATACTAAAAAACCAAAAGAAAAAAAACTTCATCAACACATCAGTCTTCGAGACATGCGGGCGGAACAGCAGCGGGTGCCATCGACAACAGCAGAGAACAACCTCGGGACAGCAGCAGGCTCCATCATCAAAGGTACCACAAGATCAGTCGAGATCACACACATCAATCGGACAGGAGCAACAGCAAGCACGAATGGAGAGCAGTAGCAAGCTGGCTAGACGGTATCTTCGGCGGAAGAAGAGGAGAGCTGCGACAAAGAAGACAACGGAAGAAAGGATCCAACAGTCGATCTCACGAAGATGGGAGATGACAAAAACAAAAGCATGTTGGCAGGATCTAGACAGGAACGGAAGGGACCCTTGACGTCGATGACAGTGCAGAGCGTCGAGGAGACCTGATGTTGCTTTCGTCGCAGATTACAGACGTCGTGGGAGGGTCAAATGTCGTTCCCTTCGACAAAATCAAAAGACCGGTGTTGTCGACGGGAGCGGGAGAGGGATGTCTTGATGGGACCCCAAGCTGCGCAGTTGAAGGGCTCGAATCAAGAGGAAGAGACGGAAATCAGATGGAGGCTACCGAAAACTTTAAGTCGCCAACAAATTAGGGCGACAAAATTTCTCAGATTCGATTCCCGCTCTGATACCATGTTGAAAGAGAGAAAAGGATAATAGTTGGTGTCATTTATTCATCCACAAAGGGGTATATATGAGTTACAACGGACTCTTAAACAAGACTCACAATGTGGGACTAAACTCACACATACTAAAAGACTTTAAATAATACTAAAATATCAATATCTTCAACAAAGAGGAATCCAAAAAAGAGCAATAAGAGTCGTACTCTAGTCAGGGAATAAGTGGAGTACACATCAATGTAAGGAGGAATTATCTTCTTCTGGTATTGAAAGATCACACATATCAATTAAAGGCATAAAAGCTACATTTTTATCTAAGCTTGTCTATTCATGTATTGGTAACCTTTGGATAAGTTCCCTGATAATCATCCTTCCTGAAAAACGAGTAATTTTGCTCTAAAACAATTCTATAGCACTTCTTCACTAATAAGAATCCGCTCACAAGATTCTTTCTAACTCTCGGCATATATAGCACATCATGCTGGGCTAGTGTCTTCCCGGATGCCAACCTAAGATCCACTCACCCGCGTGCAAGTATTTGTGCCGAAGAAGCATCTTCTAAGATCATGCTTCCTCCACTGATGTCCTGAAAGGTGGCAAAGCAAAAACGAACAAGCATGAACATTTACTCTGGAATCAAGCCACCAATCTGATGAACAAGCGAGAAGAAAACTAAGAGTATAATATAACCTGAAGATAGGTTGATCTGGTGCTTGGATCATGTTGGCCTGGGGCTTGACCGCATGAGATTTGTCGGTCACGAGTTCTGTCTTCTTGTAGAAACAGTTGGTAGACAGATGATTTGTGCGGCCGCAGATGAAGCATCATTTCCCTTTACCTGGGTTTGGTTGGAAGGACCAGGTTTCTAATGGCGGGAACCTGGACGGGAGGGTTTCTTATAGTTTTTGTTGTACAACCCATATTCTCCGATGGTAGGACCCGATTCGAGGTCACGTAGGCAAAAGTCAAAGGTCAACACAGAAGACAGGAGTCAGAGACTGAAGACAGCTCAGCAAGCAGAGGAAGCAGAAGGCATGTGCGAGTGTAGGCGAGTATGCGCGAGCAAGCCTCTTATACTCGTCAGGTGTGCGACCATAGCGGAAGCACGCCGAAGCCAAACGAGATTCCCCTCAATGTCGTGTAGTCGTCGGGCAGGGCTGGGCTTTGGTTTTCCTATAAATAGGACCACAGGGGTACTTGGATTTAGACCTTTTGCTGAGCTTTTGGAACCCCATTTTCAAAGACTTGTCCCCCTGAGTTCTTGACTGTCACCCTCGATCGTCATCCTAGATACTCGCCAAGTTGGTGCCTTCCTCGTGCCCTGCTCGGCCATCTTTGGTTGTGGAGGAGAAGTCTCTTCTGAGCTACTGGATACGTGCTGGGACCTCCCTGCTGCAGCGCCTGGGGTCCTGTTGTTACCGTTCTAGTCCCTTCGTCATTGTCAGTCAAGTCGTCTAGTCGGACTGCTGGACGAGTAGCCTCCGGCTGCATTGATCCGAATTTTGGAGTCGGGATTTTCCTGGCATCAACACTTGCGCTTGGTTTTAAAGTGATGGTGGGATGACTGATTGTCATGAGTTTCAGTGAGGTTTACTTTGGGAGCAAGATCTTTGGGGGCTTTAGAGTTCTTATTCTTATGTTCTTCCTCTATGCGGATTGCATTTTGAATTTGAACATAAGAGAGATTAGATTGGTCATGTCTTAGTCTAGTGCTAAAGCCAAGCCATGAATCTGAAAGGGAATCTATGAGACATGTTACTAAGCAATTTTCGAATAGGATTGAGTCATCGGCTCGAATCTTAGATAACATATCATCTAATTGATGTAGTTGAGGATTGATAGGCTTGGAAACACCAATCATGAATTTGAGGAGATTGGAAACATTATAGCGTTCTATACCCGTATTGTCGAAGTTATAGCGCGCTTCAAGTGCATACCACAAATCCTTAGCCGTACGGGTATGAGAGATGGAATAAATCCACTCTTATAAAGGAGGTCGGCAATTTAAGTCTTGGGCTCAACAACCTACTTCCCTATATTTGGGAGGAGAGAAGGTTGGGGTGTACGGACTGCAGTCCGGTTGTGGGTCCGCTTGTTTGGCTCTTGTGTTACGAGTGGTGCCTGTGTTGGGCTTGACCGTACTCGTGCAGAGCGGCCTTGGCCCACTTTCAACAAAACATATTGTCTCGTCCAGACACAATGCTATGTGCGTTGACACAAATTTTGCACCCAAGAAAAAATATATCTTCGGGCGCATGAGAGCGTAGGTATCATATAATCTGAGTTACGGAGTTGTGTTAGGATGACTAAGACAATATTTTCTCCTTCTTAATAAGAAGGATTTATGGTATTATGCCAAAATCCCTGCCAGCCTGGTCCAATGGTCTGGCGATTAGTACTTTCAATAGGAAGGTGGGTGTTAAGCCCTCAGTCTCATTAAATGGGAATTCATCATGGATCAAGTCTTCAGGGTCCAGATTCGAAGTTTCTTGTCATAGGAGGAGGAAATAGCACTGTTCCCCCATTTCTAAGATGGGTCTATCGCATAGGAGCAAGTGACTCGTCTTGTTCATGAGAAGGAATCAAATTTGTGGAAAAAGTGATTGATAAAGTTAAATCAAGTATTGAATTCATGAAGGTGGATGCCAATACTTATGATAATGACATCAAGACTGTTTGAAGAAGATGGAAATTAGTCAAGTCACCATTCCAAATAACTTCCTATTGATGATGTGTATTTTGGGCTAAGCTGAACTGAACTTGATTCGTGAGGGTCCTTTATGGAAAACTATACTGATGGAACGAAACTGCATTGATCATTGGGCATATTTTTCCTTCTCCATGAAATCGTGATTTCATCGATGTAGAGAAACCGGAGGGCTGGATGGTTCTCTGTTCAACCTAACTGCAGTTCGAACTTTGACCTTCATTTTATCTCCTGCTCAGCATTCATGAGTATGACCCTCCAGTCACTGAGCTCCACTCTACTCTTGTGATGATGTCATTGACACCTACTCTGTCGTCGAGTCATTTATTGGCCTCCAACAAGACCACCGGAGTTGTGTCCTTGGCCGCCACCACTGCCAACCAATTAATAGCATCAGCCATTGCCAAATCATCTGATCCCAGCGTTACCGTTGACCCTTGCCAACAGAAGACCCACCTCTCGTCAGCTGGTAGACATGTGATCTCACACAGTCACACTCCATCAACCACCAGTCACTTCCACTTACGGCTCAGTTCTCTTCATCCTCTTGCTCTCCCAAGGTTTACGACTCCTGGAGATCGACCTCTTAATGGAAGATGAAGACCTTGTTCTCATATCTATTTGTGTTGCAAGAATTACTTATTGTGAGAATGCGTAAGATGTAGTAATTAAAGAATGAGACACTGGTGATAAGTTCTTAATCCATTCCTGTTATTTATACCGCCTGATTGTTATAAAGACTATTGATTCATATAATCAATATTCTTGGAACCTTGGAGTCTATGTTCAGATCTATATTATGAATTCTATGACTGTAATCTCATAGAGGATTAGCCATGCGTGCATGATTAAGTATGTTCTTCCACAACAAAGCATACTCTTATCCAATCAATCTTATATCTTCTCTCCAAAAGGCAATTATAGGGCAATGATTAGTTGCCTCCGTTGTGATTTTCAGTGCAGAATTAAGATTGTATATAGCAAACTTCTTTTAAACCATATATTAATGGAAAATCAATGTGGCTTTACATTCCAGAGAGGAAAAAATACGAGAGAGACCATGCAAGATAAACATCACCTTTAGCTTACAGTAATGAATTTCCAGAGGCGTAAGTATTGCATACCTTTGACAAACTTGATCATTCTCTCTTCTTGATCCCATGGATACAAGCCCAGCCATCCATTTCAGCCACTGAAATGTTATCCAAATATATGGAGAAATGTTCTTTTATTTGATTTATCTGCAACCAGAAGTGAAGAGAATGAAATATTCAGTCATTTTAAGGAAAATAGAACAAACAAAGTATATAATCAGTTGCATTGAAACTGCTGGAGTTTGCGCATTAAGTGTATTTTATATTTCAGGTTATGAATTAGTGGTCTTAGGTGTGTGTCATGTGACTCATGTCTTTAGTCTCACATCGGCTATCAATGTTTGGTATGTCCTTTGTAATCCTTTATATAACCCCTTTTGAGCGATGAATAAAATACACTAAATATTTTCTTTTCTTTATTTCAACATAGTATCGGAGCCAGGTTTCGATCCTCCCTGGAATTTCTCACCCTAACATTTCTTACGGCGTCTTCCGCTCTTCCCGAGCGCTCTTCTTCCACTGCCCTCCGTGAGTCTGCAAGGCTCCTGATCGACGGATCTTCAGCTCGTTGTTCATCCCGATGTTGGGCCTCCCCTCTGCTGCTCATCGTCGACGACATCGACGTTCTCCACTGACGATCCTGTTTCCGATGGATACTGCTCATCGACGTTATTCCCGTCGCAGGGACGTATTTTTCCATGCTTCTTGTCGACGATACCGCCTCCAATCCTCATCGACGCTCGAGTATGTCGCTTCTCATGTTCTCATCGACCCTCGAGACTGTCGCTGCTCCAGTCCTCGTCAACAATCGAGAACCTCTGGGCTACAAATCCAGAGCCCGTCGACACTCATGTGCCCGCTCTCGTCGACTTCTCTGTCGACAGCTCAGTGCGGTCCTTCCTATCAACCCGTCGATCTCGTTGCTTATCCAGTCGAAGATCCCGTTGTCGTTCCCGTCGACTTTTCCCTCTGCCTATCCCGTCGTAGATCTCGTCTCCATCCCCAGTTGTTCACATGAACCACTCCTTCTGATCCTATCGACGATGTCGCTCCAGTCGCCGTTCCCTCTTATCGATGATCCCGTCCATCTGGTTGCTACTTTGACGTGGATGAACACCCTTCCAAATCAAGTCTCTCAAGGCAGAACCGTTGTTGACTGCTCCGCATCTCGCCGACTGCTTCTGTCGTCGATGTTTTTGCATCCCATTGGTGTGTTCCAACCTCAGCCTCTCCACTGCTCCAGATTCAGTCGCCTCGTGTGTTTTGTCGATTCCAGTTGCTGCCCCTCGTGTTTCCGACGATTCCAGCAGCTATCGTCATGTTTCCAATGATTCCAACCGTTGTCCCTCATGCTTTTGACGACTCCGGTCGTTGCATTCCCTTCTAGGGTGGTAATCTCTCGTCGATGATGAGGTTTCATGATGTTTTGGTCGTGTCTTTGTTTAGTTGTTGTTTGTATTTGCTTAGTATGGTCTTGTTATGCATGCATGCACGTGTGTCTCACATGAGGGGGAGTGTTTGGAACGAAGGCGACTCGGATGGTGTTTCCCGACTCTCGTCTTAGTCCCACACGGCCCTCCAGGATTATGTCTTGTGTTGTTTGAGTCTCCCCAATTTTCTTCGTTGATTGGTATGTGGTATGGTCGTTGCTGATTGACTTGTATTCCAGTGGGTTGTGTCGTATGGGAGTATCCCCGATGGCCCGTCTATTGACTTGATTCCAGCGGGTTGTGTCGTGTGGATCTGTGTCCCCGGTGGCCCGTCTGTATTCCAGTGGGTTGTGTCGCGTGGGTTTGTGTCGTGTTAGACCTTGTCATGTGGGACCACCCTTTGTGTGGATTATCCCCGACGGATTTTTCCCCGGTGACCCATCTAATGATTTGTCCCACATCACCTGCCTCCACTACCTTTATATGATGTTTTCAAGCTGAAGGTTTCACCTCTAGCTTGAGGGGGAGTGTTGGAGCATTAAGTGTATTTTATATTTCAGGTTATGTATTAGTGTCTTAGGTGTGTGTCATGTCTTTAGTCTCACATTGGCTATCAATGTTTGGTATGTCCTTTGTAATCCTTTATATACCCTCTTTGAGGGATGAATAAAAATATAAAATACACCAAATATTTTCTTTTCTTTATTTCAACAGAAACAAAATGGCAAGACGGATGCTCTGATATCCATTGTTCTTCATTCTATTTGTAGCACAGTTTTTATTTTATATACAACCGGGTTCAATACAACTACATTGATGGAGTATCGAACAAATCAAGAGACATGCTTGCATTAAACGGGAAAATGGATACAATCGCTCCGGCCAAGATCTAGGAGGTTGGTTCCCCCTAAGACCCCTCTCTCAAATGAGAGTCAAACTCTAGTGATCAAAAGATGAAAATAACACTCTCATACCTCCTCCTTATATAGGGAGGAGGGGGCTCACATATAAAATCAGATTTAATTAATATTAATTAATTAAGATTAATTAATACCAATTAATTACACAAATTAATTAGGGTGGTTTCCATATGCGCTCCCTTGACTCCTGCGAGCTGGTGTGCGTTGGCGGATGCATCATCGTAACAATAGGTCGCTCTTGAAAATTGACCTTGTCCCCAAGGTCAAGGCTAAAATAATTGTCGGGGTCTTTAAGAATGGAAACGACATACAACTTGTCGCCGCAAGGTAAGGAGAATTTGAATAAAAATGGCAAAATGATAAAAGGTAGGGGGCCCGCTAAGGTTTTGTCTTGGAGTGAAGGGGGGTAGTTTGGCGGTTTGGGAGAGTGGGAACTTGAGTGAGGTGCATGCCAGGTCTGAAAAGGGGAAAACAGGAAGGCGGGGGGCTCGAGAGCGAAAGCAGGTGGGGGTGACATAGGCGATAGGGGGAGTCGTCTGTGCGGGCATCGAATGAAGTTGCAGGGAAGTGTTCTGGCGGAAGCGGCGGTCGGGAGGTGACGTTGAGGGAGGAGTTGGCTCCACCGGCAGCGCCCATGCTGGAATCACTAAGATCGACGGTGGCGCGGGCTGCATCGTCGCCGGGAACGGAGCGGAAGTTGCGGCCGGAATCGATGCGAGAAAGGCGCGCATGGTGCGGTCTTCTGTCGTGGCTGTCGTAGTCGTCGCGGCAGGATCTGGCGGCCGACGACGCTGAAGGTGCGGGTTTCTGCTGCTGCTACCGGAAGCGGTGCGTACTGACGACGGGAGAGGGTTCCTGATCGAGATGTCGGCTGCCTGTGCAGGAAGCGGCACAGGCTGGAGTTGGAAGACGAGGGCAGAAGGATTGGCGCCAGAGACGGTGTTGGAGGTGTGGCCCGCTGCTGCTGCTTCCGGAATCGGCACAGAAACGACGCTGGAGGTGCAGGCTTCTGTCGCTGCTGTCGGTATCGACACGGTCTGGATCGGGGGTGCTGCGGCGACCGGCTTGTCGGAATGGCGTTGTAGATGTGCCGCTGGAGGGAATCGAATGAGTTTGGCATGGAGGCGCTGCATCATGGCGAGGATGTCGGCGAGCATGGCGGATTGCTGATCTAGCTTGGCACCGATGGAGAAGGCGGTCCAATGGTTGTTCATCAGGGTTTGATCCCCGGCGGCATGGAACGAGCGGACGGGGGCGGCAGGTCAGACCATTGATGGAGTATCGAACAAATCAAGAGACATGCTTGCATTAAACGGGAAAACGGATACAATCCGGAGCGGACTCCGACAAGATCTAGGAGGCTGGTTCCCCCTAAGACCCCTCTCTCAAATGAGAGCCAAACCCTAGTGATCAAAAGATGAAAATAACACTCTCATACCTCCTCCTTATATAGGGAGGAGGGGGCTCACATATAAAATAAGATTTAATTAAGATTAATTAATTAATACCAATCAATTACACAAATTAATTAGGGTGGTTTCCATATGCGCTCCCTTGACTCCTGCGAGCTGGTGTGCGTTGGCAGATGCATCATCGTAACATACATCCAATCAAATAATAACATGGAATTGAAACACAATATCTCCTCAAGATTTGTAAAATGATGATGTCAATTCAATGCATAAAATAAGTGAACAAAATCTTTATTTTTATTAAAACATGACTACTATCTACAAATAAGTAAATGATCATTATATAAACCAAACAACTCAAAAGTGGAAATCACCATCATCATCATCATCAAGCTATACAAAGTTCGTTCCATTAAAAAGAGACTTCCCACTTCAGCATTCCATTAACTACCCTAAGGGCGTCTTTGGTTGCTTGAAATTAGAAAATATGTTCAATAAAAACATGTAGCATCCTAAATCCATGAAAAACTTATTTTATATATTGTAGACATAATATTGCATATAGTTGTGCATGTTCCGTTATCATATATCATATATATATATATAGAGAGAGAGAGAGAGAACTATGTTATTAAAGGTGCACCGAGGCGCAAAGGGACCCCGGAGCTTAGGCGCAACCAGCAGGCGCATGCCTGAGGCACGTAAAGCACCAAAATGGGGAAAAATAAAATCAGTGAATTAGGCGCCCAATTCATGGAAATTCAGCGAATCGGGCGCCCAATTCATGGAAATTCAGCGAACCGGGCGCCCAATTCATGGAAATTCAGCGAATCGGGCGCCCAATTCATGGAAATTCAGCGAATCGGGCGCCCAATTCATGAAAATTCAGCGAATCGGGCGCCCAATTCATGGAAATTCAGCGAATCGGGCGCCCAATTCATGGAAATTCAGCAAATTGGGCGCCCAACTCATGGAAATTCAGCAAATTGGGCGCCCAATTCGCTGAAATTCAGCAATTGGGCGCCTAGGTGCGCCTCGGGTGAACCTTGGCGCGTCTCAGGCACATCGCCCTCCTAAGCCTTGCTTGGGCGCAACGAGTGCGCCCGATGCGCCCGGCGCGCGCCTTGATAACACAGATATAAACACACACACCTCCTTCCCCGTGGGGTAACGAGAGAGTATTATCTTTACCCAATTAGGTCGTAACATGGTATCATAGAGACATACGCTTAAGAGAAAAAATAGTGTTGCGTCCCGTTCTTGGCTTTAACTATCTGGTTTCTTCCTTCGTGATCATTTTGAGATCAACGGCGACTTCGACGATCTGGTTTCTTTCTTTGTAATTGATGATGATAGCGGCGATCGTGCTTCGACGGGTTCGTCTGTGTTTGACGGGTATCGTCTCATCTCTGTGTTCGACAAGTTACTGATGCGCGGATTTGGGTATGTTGTTTATCTATTACCGGATGTCCTTGATCAACGCATGCATCTCTATTGTCGACTGATTCCAAAATTTGTTGTCTATTCTTCGCGAATCTAACTGCCTGTCCTTCGTGAATCTTTTGTCTGTCTTTCGTGAATTTGTTGTTTGTGGTTCATGAATCTATTGTTTGTCTATTGTCGGTTAATTCAAGATCGTTCTTCCGCTAATTCCAAGGCCGATGACCTTTACTTGTAATTGAATATGTTATTTCCTAAAGTCGAAAGGCACTGCTACTACCACTTCCGCAGTGTCGATTGTCGATTATAGTAACATGTTCACCTCAAATGCTAAAATTTCCACTACCATCTTCCAATTTTCAATTATGTAAGAAGGGTGTGATCATGTCTCTAGCAAGCATACAACGTTCATAATGAGTAGTGATGAGTATGAGGACCGGTACAATCATTGGATCTTCACCTTCTCAGCTTAATGGATTCCTTTGTTCAATAGATGAGCAAGAATTATAATAGTAATAAGGAGATTAGAGATACCCTTCATATGATGTTCTTTCAAACAAATAATCTGACTCGCCTTGGTGAATTGTTCGCTAAGATGAATTGTCACGACCCGTCTCGACAAGAGTCAGAGCGCACTTCGGGCGGGCCGTGATGCCACAGGCATGAGCGAACAGGAAACCATGTCTGCTAAGGCGGAAACAGAAATGCTACAAAAGTTTTGGATTTATTACTTTTGAAAAGAATTTAGTATATTTTGTAAGTATGCGGAAGCCACAATGAAAGATTAAAACTCATGCATTTTCATTAAAAACAATTGTCACACATTATACTGAAATGATGAACATGCAATGAGTTACAATAGTAAAATGTTATAAGCAAAAAGATCTGATACAAGCAAAAACACCCTAAGAGTTGTCCACAATACCAGAGAAAATGGCTGACAATAACTAATACAAGAAAAGTAGATCCAACAGTACTGAAACAAAATACATAGAACCTGCTGACGCAGTAATCAAAATAGAACCTCCAAGCAAAACTGCAGCTGAACGAAGAAAACTCAGGGAGCAGACGGCGCGGTCACGAACCCTAAGGCAAATCCAAACAGAAGGAAAATGCCTCAGAACAAGAAAATAATAGAAAACAAGCTGTAATTTTAAGTACATGCAGAAATAAATCTAAAGTACCAATTAACTCTTGAAACAGGCTAGAGAAACAGGCAGGTAACTGAAACAAGCTGAAACTATCTAGAAATATTAGCCTACTCCGGAGTATAGCCTAAACAAGTGTTTTGCAACGACATAAGCTGTAATCTATGAAATACGTAGATGTTTATAGTGGGCACACATGGTTCACACTTAAGTCCAAGTGTAAGGCTTACCAGAATAAGGGTATTCCATGCTCACCGTGACCATGCAATCAAGACGTTGCACCACATAAACCCTAGTTTCCACGATTTGCTTATGACACTCAAGACCTAAGGGTTTCATGTTTTTCCGAGGAGATTCCTATCACAACGCGACATGTTCACGAGTGGTAGTTCTTATGCTATCAGATATTGATAATAATTTAGAATACCGGTAAAAAGAATTTAAATTCTTGTTTGCAAGCGAGAGGGAATTTCTCCACTTGCCTTAAGGTGAAGCCGCAACTACCAGCAACAACTATGCGGTGCAAGCAAGGACAAGGCTCTATTGAACCTGTTCAGAAATAATCGCAGTCGATATTTGATACTTGACAAGTAACAAACCAAACGCTAACACATACGATTCACTTAACAAGCCTAAACATGAAGGGTTAGCAAATTTACCTCCCTCAAGAGTGAGGGGAGAAGGAAATACTCCGCGGGAACCGGAGATTTGGCGGCGCTTTAGATTAGGAAAACCCTAAATCGGAAGGGCCCTCGAGAGATCCCGCCAATTGGAGCGACGTACGGCGCCGGGGAGCACAAATACCTAAGGACTTGGCGATTAGGACGCGCACAAAATCTGAAATGCAAAATAGGAGCGCAAAAGTCCCAAAAATCAAGCAGAAATTCTGAAATAAGGGGGGAGAAGAGGAATTTTACCCCAAGGAACTCAGATCCGGGCTCGAAGAGGAGAGGGGAGGAAATCCTAGTTGTTCCTCTCACAAATCCCCGATCCAATCGAGGAGGAAAAGGGGGCTGCCGGTCCCTTGGAGGAGAAGGAGGACTGTTGTCGTCGGCCAGGAGAAGGGAAGGAGGCGCAGAAGTCGGCTGGGGGCGGTGGAGTCGTCGACGAGAGGGGGAGCAGGCGGCGGCGGCGTCGCTGTGCGCAGGAGACGGGAGCGGCACAGGGTCGGGAGCGTCACGGGATCGGCACAGGAGCGGGATTGGAAAAACCTAGCCGAGCGGGTTGCGGGAACAGGGGTTTTAATCGGGTGGGGGAAGGGGTGCGGATAGCCTAATTAAAACCTTTTAATTTAATTATTATTATTTTTTTTTGTTAGGGTTGTTACAATCTCCCCTACTTAGAAAGTTTCGTCCCGAAACTTCTGAGAATTCTCTTATGCCGAATATTAGGATGACAATCATTCCAGCAAGGTTTGCAATTCAAGTCAAGAGAACTAACTGAAAAGGCACTTAAATAGAGAGAGGAACAAGAGCGGAGACATACCGGGATCAAGAGAAAAGATGTGGATACTTGCTACGCATGTCAGCTTCGAGCTCCCAAGTGAACTCCTCAGACTTGCCATGCATCCAAAGTACCTTCACCATAGGAATGGTCCTCTTTCGAAGCTTGCGCTCTTGATATTCCACTATCTTGGCGGGCTCAATCGGATAAGACAAATTAGCTTCAGGAACCACCGGATTTCCTCGAGAACACGATTAGGATCATGGATGTATTTCCGGAGCTGACTGACATGGAAAACATCATGAACACCGGACAACGAATCTGGCAACTCCAAACGATAAGCAGATCCTCCAACACGCTCTGAGATGATGTACGGCCCCACAAATCTCGGGCTGAGCTTATGATGGCGACCAAACCGTTTCACCCCAGGAGTAGGAGAAACCTTCAAGAACACCTGATCACCTACTGCAAACTCCAACGGACGGCGGCGCTAATTAGCATACTTCCTCTGTCTTTCAATGGCACGACTGAGCTGAAGACGAGTCTTCTTGGTGGCTTCTTCCATTTCCTGAAGTAACTCAGGGCCCAACACCACCTTCTCACCAACTTCTGACCAATAGAGAGGAGTCCTACAACGACGTCCATACAACGCTTCGAAAGGGGCCATCTTGAGGCTCTCTTGATAGCTATTGTTGTAGGCGAACTCAACCAACGGTAGGTGCTCATCCCAAGCTCCTTTGAAGTCTAGAATATAACAGCGAAGCATGTCTTCAAGAATCTGGTTAACCCTTTCGGTCTGCCCATCGGTAGTTGGATGATAAGCGGTGCTCAGGTTGAGCTCGGTACCCAAAGCTTGCTGAAAACCCTTCCAAAAGTGCGAAACAAACCTCGAGTCACGATCAGAGACAATCCGCAGAGGAATCCCATGAAGTCTAACTATCTCAGAGACATAAATCCGGGCCATCTTCTCGGTGGAGTGACCTTCCTTGTACGGGATGAAGTGAGCCACTTTCGTCATGCGGTCCACTATGACCCAAATCGCATCATGCCCTCTCGGAGTACGGGGCAAACCCGTGATGAAGTCCATAGAGACATCTTCCCACTTCCATTCGGGGATAGGCAAGGGCTGCAAAAGACCACCAGGACGCTGACGCTGAGCTTTCACCTTCTGGCACGTCAGACATCGAGAGATAAAGCGAGCTATATAATTCTTCATACCAGGCCACCAAACGATTTGCTTCAAGTCATGATACATTTTATTATTGCCTGGATGACCAGATGTGCGAGACTCGTGAGCTTCCCGGCAAATACTATCGAGCAATTCAGGAACATCAGGAATGCAGAGGCGGCCTCGAAAACGCAACACATCGTCAGAGATAGAGAAATCCGGAAGAGTCCCAAGTTCAACCTGTCGGTGGATGCGCTGGAGTGCGGGGTCAGATGGCTGTAAATCCTTCACCTGCTCTACCCATAACGGAACGGGAACCTCTTCATGACCTTCTGGCGCGATGGATATATCCATCCGATCGAGGTCATCAATCAAGGCTGCTAGAATAACTGACATGGGTGCACAAGCGGCTACGGAGGCATGCCGGCTCAACGCATCTGCCACTGAATTGGCCTTACCAGGAACATACGTGAGCTGCAAGTCATAATCTGCCACGAACTCGAGCCAACGCCTCTGACGAAGATTGAGGTCCTTCTGAACAAAGATGTACTTTAAACTCTGGTGGTCGGTGAAAAAGTGACACTTCACGCCATAGAGATAATGACACCAAAGCTTCAGAGCAAACACCACCGCAGCGAACTCCAGATCATGAGTGGGGTAGTTGCGTTCGTGAACCTTCAACTGCCTCGACCCATAAGCAATAACACGATCATCCTGCATCAGGACACAACCCAAACCAACTCCGGAAGCATCAGTGTAAACTGAAAAGTCCAACCCTTCTGCCGGGAGGGCTAAAACAGGCGCTGAACACAGACGTTGCTTCAACTCAGAAAAGGACTGTTCGCACTGATCTGTCCACTCGAATCTAGCATGCTTTTGAGTTAGTCGAGTCAGGGGAGCAGCAAGAGAGGAAAAACCCTTGACGAAGCGTCGGTAATAGCCAGCCAAACCAAGGAAACTGCGGATCTCGGTAGGGGTAGAAGGTCGCTTCCAGTCCATAACTGCGGAAATCTTGGAAGGATCAACAGAAAGTCCATCCCCTGAAATAACGTGGCCTAAGAAGGCAACATGATCCATCCAGAACTCACATTTTGCCAACTTTGCATAAAGTTGATGCTGACGAAGGGTGGAGAGAGTGAGTCTAAGATGCGCTGCATGCTCCTCGCGGGTTTTGGAGTAGACCAAGATATCATCAATGAAGACGATGATGAACTTGTCCAGGTACTCACGAAAGACACGGTTCATCATGTCCATGAATGCAGAAGGGGCGTTAGTCAACCGAAAAGACATCATCAAAAACTCGAAATGCCCGTACCGAGTTCGGAAGGCCGTCCTGGGGATGTCGGAGTCCTTGATCTTCAGGTGATGGTAACCCGACCTGAGATCTATCTTGGAAAAGACTGTACTGCCTTTAAGCTGATCGAATAAATCATCCACACGCGGAAGGGGGTACTTATTCTTGATGGTCACCTTATTAAGATCTTGGTAGTCGATGCACAATCTCATGGATCCATCCTTCTTTTTCACGAAGAGTACAGGGGCTCCCCAAGGTGACAAGCTAGGGCGAATGTACCAACGCTCAAGCAATTCGTCTAACTGCGATCTGAGTTCTTCTAGCTCACGCGGTGCCATGCGGTAAGGAGCTTTAAATATGGGGCGCGTCCCAGGCTCTACATCAATACAGAACTTCACATCTCGATCAGGGGGCATCCCAGGCAATTCGGCGGGGAACACGTCAGGAAACTCCGAAGCAACAGAAATAGACTCGAGTTTAGGAGAGATAGCATCCGAGTGCGATGCATAAACGAAGCAGACAGAACATCCTTGGCTAAGAAGTCGAGTGGCTCGTACAGCAGAGATTACCTTCAGGTGACTGCGGGTCTGAACATGAACGCTGTAGTCTTTGTCATCAATGCTGAGATTGACCCTCTTTGCCACACAGTCCAGCTTTGCTCGATACGCGACCAACCAATTCATTCCCAGGATTACGTCGAACTCTGTCATATCCAGAACTATAAGGTCAGCGACGACTTGCAATTCTCCAAGCAGGATCGGGCAATTGAGAACGCCTCTGGTTGAGAGATGTAGATGACCGGGTACAGAAATCTCAAAAGGAACCTCAAGTGGCGAAGTATGCCAACTATAAAGGTCCACGATGCGGCGGGCGATAAAAGAGTGCGATGCACCGGAGTCAAATAAGATTTGCATCCACTTATTCTTGACCCTAAAACTTCCTAAAAAGGAAAACATAAAGCATAACAGGTTTGTTCGACTAAGGCAAGTCAGATTTAAGAATGCAGAAAAATTTAAAATTCTACACAACACGTACCAGAGATGACGTCGGTAGATGCGATCGCCTCGCCATGAGTGACGACATTCAACACAGCTCTGCCCTGAGCTCCGGGGATAACTTGCAGAGTTTGAGCGGGGATCGGGCTATCCTTTATGGGGCAGTCGAGCATGAGGTGCCCAACCTGCCCACATTTGAAACAGGCCTTCTGCTTGCGGCGGCAGTCCTTTGCCAAGTGGCCCGACCTCTTGCAGAAAGCACAGACGGAGGCAGCAGAGGCAAGTGTCATCTGAGGTTGCTGCGCAGGAGTAACCATCTTCTGCTTCTTCAGGAGGGAGCGGCAGACTTGGGCGACATGGCCCACCTTGTGGCAGAAGGCACACACCTCTTTGGACCTGGGGCCTTGCTGCTGAGCTGGAGCATCCTTGCGCTTGAGGTCGGATGCGGCGGTATTACTTGTTCCATGCTGGGCTTTCTTGGCAGAACGATCCAACTCAATAGCTTCCACCTGCAAGGGGGCTCCCACGGTCTCCGCGTAGGTGGTGGCGCCATGAGCTACCACAAGCTGGCGGAAGTCATGATGGAGCCCCTTCACGAAACGGCTGATCTTTTTGCCTTCATCCGGTACGAACTCCGGAGCAAGGAGGGAAAGGCGGGAGAACTCTCTTGCGTATTCGGTCACTGTCCTACCAGTCTGCTGAAGGGACAGGAACTTCTCAGCTAACTTGTCCCGTTCCACGGAAGAGAGGAAGTTCTCCATAAGAGCATCCTTGAACTGTCTCCAAGATAAGGTGGCAGAATCAGGGAGGCTGCGGCGCTGGAGCCACCAAGTATAAGCATCCTCAGACAATTGATAGGCCGCAAGGAGGACCTTCTGGGTCTCGGGAACTCCAGCATACTCAAAATGCTTCTCCATCTGGGAGATCCATTCAGTGATCACGAAGAAATCTCGATTGCCATCGAAAGACGGCGGATTCAGCCTCTTGAATGCAAGAGTATCTGCCATTGCCACTGGCGGGGCAGGCAGGCTTGGCACGAGCGGGGGAACCAAGGTGGCGGCAGGCGAGCCGGTCCCAGAATCAGTTGCAGGAGGGGTGGCTCCAGGAAGGGCAGTAGTGTTGGTAACTCCAGCTGTCCCTGCACTGCCGGAACCAAGGGCCGGGTCAGGAGTTTGACGATCCTCTTCCAGACGGGTGAGACGTTCCAGAATCTGCCTCATCAGCTGGGCAGTGGCATCTCCAGATGTTCCTCCCGCTGAAGAGGTAGCCCGCTTGCGTTGCGATCGCTTCGAAGCCATCTAGAAAGAAACACAAAAGAGTCAAGTCAGAGAAACAGTCAGGCTAAGCTTAGAGGATTGAGACTACAGGTTCTAGCATTCTAATATTGTTGAATACGTAAATCATGTAATAGTTACAGCATTTTCAGTAGACAACTCTAGGTGGTAGTCATGCAAGTGCAAATGCGACGATAAGATCGCGTGCGGTAGAAGAATGATTTGAAAAATCCATGTGTGTACAATCGTCATCTGTTGCTCTCAGCTTAACACTCGTGCAATGAGTTATGTCATGCATGCAATGTATTTATGCCTACAATGCATCCTTAAGAATGTTCATGAATGGATACGCATGCCATGTTAAGCGCCCATATCACTTAACATGTCACGCGCATGATGATTCTAATGTCAGCGCACTTGAAAATATTAAACCGCCCATACAATTTAATATTCGCAAGCGGTGTATATCCTAGTGGAAATTCATATGCATATAAATGTTAAGTTTGCCCATACTCCCTTAACATTTGTACGCATACTACTCATGCTTATGAGTGAGTGTGTGCGTGTTTCAGCTTCGAACAACAGACAACGACAAAGTGAGTGAGGAAATGATGCATGCACGTATATTTACATAATAGATTTCGAAATATAAAAAAATTTTAAAATATTTTATCTTTAGATGCAAAAACCTGGCTCTGATACCAACTGTCACGACCCGTCTCGACAAGAGTCAGAGCGCACTTCGGGCGGGCCGTGATGCCACAGGCATGAGCGAACAGGAAACCATGTTTGCTAAGGCGGAAACAGAAATGCTACAAAAGTTTTGGATTTATTACTTTTGAAAAGAATTTAGTATATTTTGTAAGTATGCGGAAGCCACAATGAAAGATTAAAACTCATGCATTTTCATTAAAAACAACTGTCATACATTATACTGAAATGATGAACATGCAATGAGTTACAATAGTAAAATGCTTTAAGCAAAAAGATCTGATACAAGCAAAAACACCCTAAGAGTTGTCCACAATACCAGAGAAAATGGCTGACAATAACTAATACAAGAAAAGTAGATCCAACAGTACTGAAACAAAATACATAGAACCTGCTGACGCAGTAATCAAAATAGAACCTCCAAGCAAAACTGCAGCTGAACGAAGAAAACTCAGGGAGCAGACGGCACGGTCACGAACCCTAAGGCAAATCCAAACAGAAGGAAAATGCCTCAGAACAAGAAAATAATAGAACAAGCTGTAATTTTAAGTACATGCAGAAATAAATCTAAAGTACCAATTAACTCTTGAAACAGGCTAGAGAAACAGGCAGGTAACTGAAACAAGTTGAAACTATCTAGAAATATTAGCCTACTCCGGAGTATAGCCTAAACAAGTGTTTTGCAACAACATAAGCTGTATTCTATGAAATACGTAGATGTTTATAGTGGGCACACATGGTTCACACTCAAGTCCAAGTGTAAGGCTTACCAGAATAAGGGTATTCCATGCTCATCGTGACCATGCAATCAAGACGTTGCACCCCCTAAACCCTAGTTTCCACGATTTGCTTATGACACTCAAGACCTAAGGGTTTCATGTTTTTCCGAGGAGATTCCTATCACAACGCGACATGTTCACGAGTGGTAGTTCTTATGTTATCAGATATTGATAATAATTTAGAATACCGGTAAAAAGAATTTAAATTCTTGTTTGCAAGCGAGAGGGAATTTCTCCACTTGCCTTAAGGTGAAGCCGCAACTACCAGCAACAACTATGCGGCGCAAGCAAGGACAAGGCTCTATTGAACCTGTTCAGAAATAATCGCAGTCGATATTTGATACTTGACAAGTAACAAATCATACGCTAACACATACGATCCACTTAACAAGCCTAAACATGAAGGGTTAGCAAATTTACCTCCCTCAAGAGTGAGGGGAGAAGGAAATACTCCGCGGGAACCGGAGATTTGGCGGCGCTTTAGGTTAGGAAAACCCTAAATCGGAAGGGCCCTCGAGAGATCCCGCCAATTGGAGCGACGTACGGCGCCGGGGAGCACAAATACCTAAGGACTTGGCGATTAGGACGCGCACAAAATCTGAAATGCAAAATAGGAGCGCAAAAGTCCCAAAAATCAAGCAGAAATTCTGAAATAAGGGGGAGAAGAGAAATTTTACCCCAAGGAACTCAGATCCGGGCTCGAAGAGGAGAGGGGAGGAAATCCTAGTTGTTCCTCTCACAAATCCCCGATCCAATCGAGGAGGAAAAGGGGGCTGTCGGTCCCTTGGAGGAGAAGGAGGACTGTTGTCGTCGGCCAGGAGAAGGGAAGAAGGAGGCGCAGAAGTCGGCTGGGGGCGGTGGAGTCGTCGACGAGAGGGGGAGCAGGCGGCGGCGGCGTCGCTGTGCGCAGGAGACGGGAGCGGCACAGGGTCGGGAGCGTCACGGGATCGGCACAGGAGCGGGATTGGAAAAACCTAGCCGAGCGGGTTGCGGGAACAGGGGTTTTAATCGGGTGGGGGGAGGGGTGCGGATAGCCTAATTAAAACCTTTTAATTTAATTTTTATTATTTTTTTTTGTTAGGGTTGTTACATGAATGAACTAAAATAAGGCAACCGTCCTATTGCTTAGTACTTTGCAGAATGGAAACTTCTTGCGTATGAAAATTTTGATCTATGAGAAATTCATTCCACCTGAGAGGAGCACCGTGCACAAAGGGTACACCTCCTGCTTTGAGCATTAAATAGTCTTGCTCCACACTTCTCTACTACAAAGACCAAAGGCGAGTGATGCGTCAGTGAGTCTATTTACTTTACATACATCTATTGTATACCATCCTTTGACCAAGGAAGGATCAGTCGCTGTAGAGATACCTCCATCCGACCTGCAGATCCCATCTAGTACTTTTGAGCCGAGGAGGTGGTCGTGGAAGACGTTGTGATTGTAGTCGAGATACTGATACCAAACACTGCATTCATTATGGGCGTCATGGGCAATCAAAGGCACATGTTGGACTTTTCATGAAAAACCGAGTGGGCTTCTAAGCCTACTTCTCAATCTGCATCTTCTTGCTCTGCTCATGTCATCGATAATGGGAGCACGAAGACCGTAGAGATCTCTGAGGATGAATATTGAAGACCACTCCCTTCATATAGAGTCATTCTAATAGTATTGTCGTTGCCCAAACCATCCAGCAAGCATGCGCCACTCAGTGTCCTACCCGTCGGTTGGTTGGTTGACTCTGGTGCTTATGCTCATTTTTCGAACACCACATGTATCTTACATTCATATTGCACTCATAGTGGTACTTTCATCATTGTTGTTGATGGCTCAACTGTCCCAGTTGTTGGATTTGGTAACTGTGCGGCTACACCGGACATAATTGTACACAGTGGCTCATGTACCACAGTTTGCTTACAACTTAACGTCTATTAGTAAACTTACTCGTGATTTAAATTGCAATGTTATCATCACCTCTTTTGGATGTGTTTTTTAGGAACAGGCGACAAATCGTATTATTGGTATATGGAGTTAAGCATGAGCATGTATGTTCTTGATGAATCCACTTATGTTGCATGTCCACTATCTCTGCCCAGATCCTGGATCTTCACTACTGCCATAGTCTCCCCTACTTCTATTCTTTGACGTGAGTGTCATGAGCTAATGTTTGTTCCTAGTTTCAATTGTGAGTCTTATCAATTTGTTAAACATCATCATGTTAGCTATGTATCTGGTGATAATAAACGAGTTCTTGCACATTTTAATGTTATCCACTTTGATGTTTGAGGATCTTACTCGGTTCCTACTTTATTAAGTCATTATTATTATGTTATTTTTATTGATGATTTTGTTGGAATATTTTCTTCTATATTCCTATATTAATATACAAAAATGATATATTTTCCGATTTTAAAACTTTTACAGAAACAGCAGATATATAAAAATATATAAACAGCAATATCAATAATTTTGCATGAAGGAGGTGAGAAATAAAGGAGAGGAAATATAGATTAGAATCGAGTCTGGGTAAGGCGTGTGATTACTGCCCTAAAGAAGTTGCACCACCCTCCGGCAGGGCTTTCAACCGATGCTCACTCCTCCAAGGTACAACACCCGGCTAGATCCCGAAACTCCGATGTGCGCGGACACCGAAGAAGCACAGAGCACCCGAACAACCACTTGATGAAGCAAATGTGAAGAAAAGGAATCACGTAGAAGGTCGTCAAAACAGAGAGAGCAGAAGAGCATATATCAGCATGTAATCTTTCTGAGAAGAACGTCAATATATAAAGACAGTAAATCGCCGGAAACGGAATCTTGAAAAATGGCAATATTAAAACCATAATAAGTATTGATGGTTATAGTTGGAAGGATCATAATCGGGAAGATAAACGTTGAATATTTCCAACGTAAGTAATGGCGTAAAACACGCGTAAAGGAGCGGTTAAGAAAACGCGTAAAACTGCGAAGAGAGAGAGCGTAAAACGGCAGAAGCGTCGAATCCAATTCGACGTTGCGTCGATATCATATCGACGCAAGACGACGCAGGTCTTATCGACGCAAGCGTCGAAAACATATCGACGCAAGTCGGTTGTGTCGAATTCCATTCGACGCCTCCAACTTCAGCGGGCTTCTCGACGTTGCGTCGAAATCTATTCGACGCAGCTCCGATTACTATTCGACGCAACTCCAAGTAAAAGCTTTGAAACTATTTTGTACAAAAAATACAATTCAATTCAATTATTCCCCAAATCCCAAATCCAAAATCCGGATCCGGTCCGGTCCGGTGCGTGCGCGCGCGCGTGTGGTTCATAGTTTCTCTTTATGTTCTTTTGAACAAATAAGGTGTGAAAATATATATAAACTCTTTGGCTAGAGAGCTAATAAGCAAGGTGGGACTAAAGGTTCATCCTTTCATTTATGAAAGGTTTCCCTCCAAATAATTTGGATTCCCTCCAATTTGGTTTTGGAGTTTTTCATCTATAATGAGGAGTCAAACATCAAACACCATACAAGGCTCCAATAAACATTTATGAAATGAATGTTTATAAATAAAATTTCTAACAATCCCCCACAAAAACGAAAAACAAAAGGCGAACTTCATAAATATGATATTACTAATAATAAATAAAATCAAATACAAATTTGCTTCATCAAGTTGTATCTAATGCAATGGGTATAGATGGAATGGTTACCTTGAATCTATACTTAGTACTTACTTCCTCTACCGAAGAGTATAATGTGTCAGAGGCTTTGAATTATAAACTTTTGACTGGTAAATTAGATAAGCACACAAAAGATTGGTTGTTCTTGGGTTATGGCGGTGGGCGCGTTAATGGCCATGCGCATTCCTTGATTTTTTATGAGAGTTATTTTGGGTTCAGCCCGAATCCCAAAGTTGCGGCCTCACAACAACCCCCACATAGGTGGTGCCTCAAGAGATATTCGTAACCAATATCTCGCAAAGAAACATGCATTTGGCAACCATTAAGAACTTAATTAAGTTCATCCTAACTTGTTACATAGAGCATAACATCATAGGAATGGGGAGAAGGTTTTCTCAACCTTATATTTTGTGTTCCCAACTACGCTACATCAACGGTTTCGTTTCTACCACATTGAACCCACTTCATGGGATCTTCAATCACATGGGTTGGGTATCCACCGTTGGCAGCAAATCATGTGGGCTTAAGCCTCATTCCCCTCGATGACAACAATATCTCCCTTCGGGACAATCCCTTGGTAAGATTATCAGCCAGATTCAATTCTGACTTTACATAGTTGAGTGATATCACTTCTTTTCTTCTTTGCTTCACGGACTTGTACCTGATTCTCATGAACTTATTCATTTTGGAATTAGTACTATTAGAAGCAGTTAAATCAATAACACTTTTATTATCACAATGTAAAGAGATATCAGGCATGGGGTTTTCAATTAATGGAATTTCACTAAGAAAATTTTTAATCCATTCTGCTTCGGCACATGTAGTGTCCAAAGCTATAAGCTCCGATTCCATGGTGCTTCTAGAAATAACTGTTTGTTTTGTAGAAGCCCATAAAATGGCAGCACCTCCAAGGAGGAAAACATAGCCCGTCGTTGACTTAACGTCTAACGAATCAGTTACCCAATTGGCATCTGAATATCCTTCTAGTACTCCGGGAAATCCCGTGTACACTAAACTATAGTCCATAGTTCCACGAAGATATTTAAATATTTTATTTAGAGATATCCAATGTTCATCACTTGGATTACTAGTATATCTACTAAGGCGGCCTACGGCATAGGAAATGTCGGGCCTAGTGCGGTTAGCTATGTATAGGAGTGATCCTATCATTTGTGCATACCTATGTTGATCAACGGGTTCATTAGTATTTTTACAAAGTTTTACACTAGCGTCATATGGAGTAGAAGCGGGAATGGAATCATATAAGTTGAATTTAATCAACATTTTCTCAATCGAGTGTGAAAGAGATAATGATACGCTAGAATCATTTTTAACTAGTTTCATTCCTAATATAATGTTTGCTTCCCCCAAATCTTTCATATCAAAATTGGATGATAAATTATTTTTGGTTTCATTAATAATTTTAATTGAGTTTCCAAAAATTAAAATGTCATCTACATAGAGACATAACAAGACAATTTCGTTTCCGTTTTGTTTGGCATAAATACATTTATCAAATTCATTAGATTTGAAACCAAAAGTTAAGACTACGGAGTCAAACTTTTGATGTCATTGTTTAGGTGCTTGTTTTAAACCGTAAAGAGATTTAATTAATTTGCAAACTTTGGTTTCATGGCCTTTGACCACAAAACCTTCGGGTTGAGACATGTAGACTTCTTCTTCTAAGTCTCCATGCAAGAAGGCGGTCTTGACATCCATTTGATGAATGATCATTCTATGGATCGAAGCCAAGACGACTAGAATACGAAGAGAGGTTATTCTAGCTACGGGAGCATATGTGTCTAGATAATCTATTCCTTGTTTTTGGGCATAGCCTTTAGCTACAAGGCGAGCCTTATATTTATCTATGGATCCATCCGGATTTAATTTCTTTCTAAAAATCCATTTACATCATATGGCTTTGGCACCGGGAGGTAAGACGGTTAGGATCCAAGTTTTATTTTCTAAGATAGAATTAATTTCTAGATTAATTGCTTCTTTCCAAAAGGGATAATCAGATGAGGTCATTGCTTCCTCATATGTATTAGGATCTCCTTCAACTAGATAAGTGAAGTAGTCCTCCCCATAGGATCTTTCGGTTCTAACTCTTTTGCTTCTTCTAGGTTTATCATTTTCTAAAGGTTCTATAGAAGAAGTGGAAGGTTGGTTTGAGCTAGTTGAAGGTTGAGATGAGTTATTTAGTTTATATGGAAATTTATCTTCAAAATAAGCTGCATCTCTAGCTTCTATAATGGTGTTGTTAGATATTTCACTAATTAGGGAATTAGTGATGAGAAATCTATTAGCACTACTATCGGATGCATATCCTATGAAAATAGAGTCTAATGTTTTTGGTCTTATTTTCTTTCTCTTAGGTTCAGGAATTGCTACCTTAGCTAAACACCCCCACACTCGAAGAATTTGGAGGTTAGGTTTTCTTAATTTGAATAATTCAAAAGGTGTCTTATCGTTTTATTTAGATGGAATCTTATTAAGGATGAAGGAGGAAGTGAGCAACGCTTCTCCCCAGAGATTTTCCGGGGCACCGGACTCGGCTAACATGGCATTGACCATGTTCATCAAGGTCCGATTTTTACGTTCAGCTACACCATTCGATTGGGGAGAATATGGAGCAGTCACTTGATGAATAATCTCATGTTCTTGGCAAAATTGGGTTAGTTCATTCGAAGCGTATTCTCCACCTCGATCGGATCTAAGAATTTTGATTGACGATCCTAATTATTTTTCTACTTCGGCTTTGAAAATCTTAAAGTATGAAAATACTTCATCTTTGATTTTTAATAAATATATGTAACAATACTTTGTAAAGTCATCTATGAATGTTACAAAATACTTATTTCCACCTCTAGTAGGTTGGCGGTTTTAATCACATACATCCGAATGAATTAGTTCTAAAGGTTTTGAAGTTCTATCAACTGATTTAAAAGGCTTTCTAGAAAATTTAGTTTGCACACAAATTTCACATTTAGCACTTGGTGCAATATTGATTTTGAGAATCAAATTTAAGGACATCATTCTTTTCATGCAATCAGAATTCACATGTCATAATCTAGCATGCCAAAAATCAGGAGAAGAATTTGAAACTAAGGAAGAAGAAGAAATTTGATTTACTTCTAAATCAGCAATATTCAATTTAAATAATCCATCACAATCAAAACCTTTGCCAATAAAATTGTCATTCAATGTTATTACAACTTTATTAGATTCTAAAACAATCTTGTAGCCTTTCTTCACTAGCAAAGATCCGCTAACAAGATTCTTCCTAACTCCCGGCACATAAAGCACATCATGCAAGCTAGTGTCTTCCCGGATGTCAACCTAAGATCCACTCGCCCACGTCCAAGTATTTGTGCCGATGAAGCATCTCCTAAGATCACGCTTCCTCCACTGATGTCCTGAAAGGTGGCAAAGCAAGAACGATCAAAACAAGTATGAACATTTGCTCCGGAATTAAGCCACCAATCTGATGAACAAGTGAGAAGAAGACTAGGAGTATAATCTAACCTGAAGATAGGTTGATCCGGTGTTTGGATCATGTTGGCCTGAGGCTTAGAGCCATGGGATTTGTCGACCACTGGTTCAGTCTTCTTATAGAAGTAGTTGGTTGACAAGTGATTTGTGCGGCCACAAATGAAGCACCATTTCTCTTTACCTAGATTTTGGTTTGAGGAACTAGGTTTGGAATGATTGGGTTTTTTATGGCGGGAACCTGGACGGAAAGGTTTCTTATGGTTCTTTCCTTTGGCTTTGAAGTGATGGTGGGAAGAAGGATTGCATTGCGATTCGGTGAGGTTTACTCTTGGAGCAAGGTCTTTGGGAACTTTAGAGTTTTTACTCTTATGTTCCTCCTCAATGCGGATAGCATTTTGGATCTGGACATAAGTAAGGTTTGATTGGTCATGCCTTAGTCTAGTGCTAAAGCCGGACCATGAATCGGGAAGAGAATCAATAAGACATGCCACAAGATAATTTTCGGAAAGGATTGAGTCATCGGCTCGGATCTTGGACAACATCTCATCTAGTTGATGGAGTTGAGGATTGATAGGCTTGGAAGCATCAATCTTGAATTTATGGAGGTTGGAAACATTATAGCGTTCTATACCCGCATTGTCAAGGTTATAGCGCGCTTCAAGTGCATACCACAATTCCTTAGCCGTACGATATTGGAGGAATACATCGTAAAGGCTGTCGGACAAGGCACTAAGAATGTGGTTGCGACAATGATATTCAATGTCCACCGGATCTCTATATGGGACACGTCTAACATAGGTTCTAGTGGTGTTTGCAGTTGAGGATGAGGACGATGGTAGAGTCGAAGCAACTGCATTTGCAGTGCTAGGGATTTCAGTTTCTGAAGGAGGGGCATCGAAGATGGCAGACAAAAGACCTAGGGTATTTAACCAATATTCGACCTGTGCTTGCCAACGACGAAAACCGTTTCCATTGAATTTCTAGGGTTTGATCCTGGCGGAGTCCTCAGATCTAGAAGCCATTAGAGATTTCTGAAATTTAAAATATAAACAATAAATTGTTATACATATGAAAATGAAAGCAGATAGAAACATTTTGATTTTATTTATTTTGTTAATGTGGAATTACAAACTTCTTTAGATTGTTGGAATATTTTCTTTCTATATTCCTATATTAATATACAAAAATGATATATTTTCCGATTTTAAAACTTTTACAGAAACAACAGATATATAAAAATATATAAACAGCAATATCAATAATTTTGCATGAAGGAGGTGAGAAATAAAGGAGAGGAAATATAGATTAGAATAGAGTCTGGGTAAGGCGTGTGATCACTGCCCTAAAGAAGTTGCACCACCCTCCGGCAGGGCTTTCAACCGATGCTCACTCCTCCAAGGTACAACACCCGGCTAGATCCCGAAACTCCGATGAGCGCGAACACCGAAGAAGCACAGAGCACCCGAACAACCACTTGATGAAGCAAATGTGAAGAAAATGAATCACGTAGAAGATCGTCAAAACAGAGAGAGCAGAAGAGCATATATCAGCATGTAATCTTTCTGAGAAGAACGTCAATATATAAAGACAGTAAATCGCCGGAAACGGAATCTTGAAAAATGGCAATATTAAAACCATAATAAGTATTGATGGTTATAGTTGGAAGGATCATAATCGGGAAGATAAACGTTGAATATTTCCAACGTAAGTAATGGCGTAAAACACGCGTAAAGGAGCGGTTAAGAAAACGCGTAAAACTGCGAAGAGAGAGAGCGTAAAACGGCAGAAGCGTCGAATCCAATTCGACGTTGCGTCGATATCATATCGACGCAAGTCGACGCAGGTCTTATCGACGCAAGCGTCGAAAACATATCGACGCAAGTCGGTTGTGTCGAATTCCATTCGACGCCTCCAACTTCAGCGGGCTTCTCGACGTTGCGTCGAAATCTATTCGACACAGCTCCGATTACTATTCGACGCAACTCCAAGTAAAAGCTTTGAAACTATTTTGTACAAAAAATACAATTCAATTCAATTATTCCCCAAATCCCAAATCCAAAATCCGGACCCGGTCCGGTCCGGTGCGGTGTGTGCGCGCGCGCGTGTGGTTCATAGTTTCTCCTTATGTTCTTTTGAACAAATAAGGTGTGAAAACATATATAAACTCTTTGGCTAGAGAGCTAATAAGCAAGGTGGGACTAAAGGTTCATCCTTTCATTCATGAAAGGTTTCCCTCCAAATAATTTGGATTTCCTCCAATTTGGTTTTGGAGTTTTTCATCTATAATGAGGAGCCAAACACCAAACACCATACAAGGCTCCAATAAACATTTATGAAATGAATGTTTATAAATAAAATTTCTAACAGATTTTTCTCGTATGAGTCAGGCATATCTAATGAAAGTTGTTTTGAATTGCTTTTTCATTTTCAAAATCTGTGGATTGAAACATTTACTAAATTCTCTATTTGAATGGTCTTTGTAGCAATGGTCGTGAATATTTGTCTCAATCTATGTCTATCTTTTCATATAACAGAGGCATTGCCCACCAGACTACTTGCCCTGACACACCACAACAAAATGGTTTGTCGAGCACAAGAATTGTTGCCTTCTTGAAGTAACTCGTGCCATATTACATCATATGAAAGTGACTAGACACTTTTGGGGTGATGTTGTCCTTACTGCAATATACATCATCAATCGCCTTCATGCGCACATCCTTAATGGCGAGACACCTAAAAATGCACTATTTGCTACACATATAGCACATCATTTACCTCTTCGTGTGTTTGGTTGTGTTTGTTATGTTCGGGATGCTGTCCATCTCTCTCCAAACTTGATATTTGCTCTCTGAAATGTACCTTGTGATATTCTGGCACCACCAGGGGCTATCGTTGATACTCTCCTGACTTCTGTCAATGTTGCATTTGTAGAGTCATCCTCATTCTCTCCTGCGGAGTCTACGTCTACAGACTTTGTTGTGTCTCTCGACTCCATTCTGGCTCTCTATCCTATGTTACCTCCATTTCCAGCTGAGGAAACGATAGATCACTTCTAGGGACGCCCTTATAACACCTAAACTTCATCAAGAATTAAATATTAACATGTATAAATTAATAAATTAATAAATCCTCAATTACGATGAAAGAAAGTCAATGTCATATTCCATCACGAAATTTTCGAGACATTTTGACAAGATTTTTACAATGAATTTTCTTTATTTGTTTCTTATTTTTTTCTTACAAACACACACACACACACGCGCATATATATATGTAAACATATACATACATAAATTAAAGATGTTGGCTATGTGGTTGGGCTTGTTAATTGGTTGGCTGGGTTAATTGTTGGCGGGTTAATTGTTGGCGGGCTGGCTGGGGGTTAAATTAAGTTGGCCAGTTCGTATAAATCAGGGCATAACATAACCTTGATATTAATATATGTGAAAGTAATAGCATGAGTGAATTCATAATTTTCCCTAAGTGGATGCAAGTTGGCTCGGTTATATGCGTTGAACGGTAATCCATCTGCTGATGGTTGAGGGGCAACAAGGGAAATGTTAATTGCAAGCTTCATTTAACTTCTCTCGCGGTTTTGAGAGTCTCCATGCCCCCCTAGCTGAGCATTTCTTCTCTCATCTGGTGTTGCTGCGCTGGAGCTTCGACTTGAAGCTAGGGCTTGATTTTTCCTCTTCTTATCCTCCTCTGATCGATGTCGTTGCATTAGGACATCATCATCTTGCTCGACAATAACCTTGGCCCTGATTTTCGATGTTGACTTGGTCTTGCGGTTTTGGTTCTGTGTGGGATTAAGGCTTTCTCTTGATTTTATTAGCTTCACTATAAGCTTTTTCTCCTTCCCTCTTTAATTCTTTTTTTGTTTCATAAGGAGATAGAAAGATCACAATTTGTTTCATGTATGTTTGTGGCTATATTTGTTGCCGCAATATCTGTTAGTTTCATGAATGAAGTCTTTTGTGGTTTCGCCCTTATGGATTTTAGTTGGTATGTGATGGTTCTTTAGCAAAAAATTGACTCGTCATGGTGGGAGGCATATTGGGTTATTTCAATTTCATTGTTTTATTGAACTCCTCTACTCCTGGTTAAGCTGAGATACTTCTTATAAGTGATTATGTATGGTTTTATAAGTCATTATTATAATTGGCTATGTTTAGGATTGGTTTCCTTATTTGTATTTCCGGTAGGAGTTTTGGGAATCTATTCTTGATTTAAGAGAATTATAAGTTGAGTTTAGTAGTATTAGTATATTTATGTATGAGTGGGTTTAGTCCCACATCGTGGGTTATATTTGTGAGCTCTTTGTAATTCCTATAAATTAGCCCCTATGAGGAAGAATAACATTGCACTATTATATTTCTTCTTCATAATTCTACTTGGTATCAGAGGGGAGTAAAAAAATTCCCGTTGTGTGACGCCAAAATTCTGTGCGTGTTCCTGCTTTTACTTCTCGCTTCCGCCTTCCTCCTTTCCGATCCCATCCACCGCCGCTGTTGAAAGGCCCGTCGAGGAGATTCGCTCCCGCTCCCGTCGACGGAATCATCATCCGATTCCAAAGATGGGAGCGGATCCTGTGTCCATCGACGATAACGATCCCGTCGATTCCGTGTGATGCCTCCATCGTCAGCTCCTTCCATCAACTGCAGATCTATCGTCTTTGATCCTTGCCATCGACGACTGCTTCTTTTGTCATCGTCGACTGCTCCTGGTCAGTCCTCCTGTCTTCCCTTCCTCGATGAGACCGGGCAGCCTCGTCCTGATCCCGTCTGCCACTTTCCTCGTCGTTCTCCTGAGCCGATCTCGACGTGTTTCCTCTGTCAGCGACTTCGGCGTTTTCTGTTGTTGATCCCGCCGGAGATTTTGGATCCCGTTGTTTGTTTGTTTTCTCGTCGATGATGGAGATGACAGAGATGACAGAGTTTCCTTTTTATTGTAGTTTCTTTTGCGGCTTCATTTATTGCGTGTTTGTTTAGCTATTGTTCGGCCTATATGCACGTGTTTTCCACGTGAGGGAGAGTGTTTGGGATGAGGGCGACTCGGATGATCTTTCTCGTTGTTCGCCTTAGTCCCACGCGGCCTCTAGGCTTATGTCATGTGTTGTTTGTGTCTCCCCAAGTTTTTCCTTGATGATTGGTAGGTGGTATGGTCTTTGGTGGTCGTCTTTTTTCCTTTCTCTGTTATCACCGCGGTCTCGTAGATTCATGAGTGTGGTGTTATCCCCACGGTCTCGTAGATTCGTGTGTGTGGTGTTATCCCCACGGTTTCGTAGATTCGTGTGTGTGGTGTTATCCCCGCGGTCTCGTAAATTCGTGTGTGGTGTTATCCCCGCGGTCTCGTAGATTCGTGTGTGGTTTCCTCTCTATCTGTCTTGTCCGCTTTGCCTACCACTTTTTACCAGTTCTTTTATGATGTCCAAGCTGAAGGTTCCCTCTTCAGCTTGAGGGGGAGAGTTGAGTTTAGTAGTATTAGTATATTTATGTATGAGTGGGTTTAGTCCCACATCGTGGGTTATGTTTGTGAATCCTTTGCAATTCCTATAAATTAGCCCCTATGAGGAAGAATAGCATTGCACTATTATATTTCCTCTTCATAATTCTACTTTATATGCTAATTCGGAGGGATCACCTAATCGTTTCTCCTCTGATAACCCATGAAAAATCATGTTATCGTTCTTTATTATCAGTGACGACTTCTACTTTAAGACGCAACCTGTAATAAGAGAATTCCTATATTTACAAATACTACGAGGGATGGCGTCAAGAGATGTGCAAGGAAAATATTACGGTGAGTTTCACCTCTGTATTTTTGCACATTTTTAATCTATTACATGCACTGTTAATTACTTTAATATAGCAAATTATTTCTTGCATGTGCATACACGTGATTTCATTTAAATTGAATAAGTTCGCTATTTTATGACCTGAATGAGTCACTGACAATAAGATATTTCTAATGATTTGATGACTAAAGAAGATTATAAATATCACCTGGAAAACAGAAAGAGATAGAATCAGAGGGGAATAACAATTAAATAACATTTTTATTTTCCTAAATGAAGAATGACTGAAATGATTGAATGCATCGATGCATAGATAATGTTAAAGATTAACCCCAGTATGGGTGTGAATTACTTGTCAATGTACTGATTTTCCAACTCAGGGATCCGAAAGGCCTAACGCGTGTTCAATCGCGCTGAATTGGAATAGTAATCAAAGAGGCCAAAAAGTCTAACGTGTGTTCGATCGCGCTGGATTAGATATGATGACAAATCCATGGGGCTGAAAGGCCTAACACGTGTTCGATTGCGTTGGATTGGTATATAATGACCTAATGGGGTCGTGCCCAAATGACTGATGACTGAGACGAAATGAATGTAAATACAAGGTCATGAACGAAATGAATGTATAAACGAAATGAATGTAAATACAAGGTCATGAATACTCTTTAGCTTACTGAGAAATCATTTTATATTGTATTGTTTATTGTTACTATTATTGATTAATGTTTATCGGACATTTAATTAAACTTATGAATTATATAAGCATATTGTTGCTAACCCTTTGTGTTGCTTGTACAACGGTTAAAGGGGTAAAACCTCGCTTAGCCATTATGACTAACCCTTTATATTATAACTTTTTAGGGTTCAAGCATAAAAAACTGACATTAGCAAGTACCTGACTGGGGACGAGAAGAAAGAAAAATGAAGAATGTTATAAGTTGTGGGCACGACTTCTGGTTGGGATCACCGAGGTGGTAGAAGAGCGCGAAAAATGGTGTCGGGACCCGTAGTGTCCAGCTTGTAGGAGGACGGATTAGAAGTGTTGTTTATGTAGTAGTTTTTATGTGTATGTACATAATATGATGTATTTGATATCTCCTATTATAAATGTTTGGAACTCTGAACATGATATGTATAAGAAACTTTTGATGCAATGAAAAGTTTTTATTCTGTGCATTTTTGGTACTTATTGTGCTTACATTTTACTGTATTGCGGTGCTGAAATAAAAGTTCAAAACTATGCTAATATATGATATGTAATGTAAATTAGGGTGGTCTACGGGCCATTACAGCTCTTACTCATGTCGTCCGGTTGATTTTGCATATGTCCAGACGCTTTCGCCTACCTCTACTCACAGTATGAACGTGTTTATTCCATTAGACACTATCACTTTGAATGTCACTGAGTCTGTCAGTGTACTTACACCAGCTCTAAATGAGCTCTCCATTGTTGTCTGAAAAAGTACTCGTACTTATATGGATAATCTCATGTATGTTACCTCTCATCAAGGGTTATTTGCATTTGCTTTAATATCTATTCTTGATACTCATGTTGTTCCGCGATCTATTAAGGAGCTCAATTCCCATCCTAGTTGGGCCACAGCTATGTAGGAGGAGATGGAATTTTATTTTTATTCAAGTAGGAGGACATGTTATGAGTTGCAAAAGGATCTATATTGTTACAATAAAGGCCAATGAATCTTTGGATCACCTGAAAGCTCGTCTGGTTGCGAGGGGTTATGCTCAGACGACAAGACGCATGGCATCGCTATATGAGATTTTGCTCGTGTGAATAAAATGTCTTATGTTCGCCTATTTTTGTCTCTTGCAACAACTCACCACTAGCCCATGTATAAACTAGATATCAAAAATGTGCTTCTACATGGTTCCTTGAAGAAGAGGTATATATGAAACAACCTTATTGGTTCGTTACTGAGGGGATCACTCGAAGGTATGTTTTCTTTGAAAGTCCTTATATGAATTGAAGCAATCTCCACGTGTTTGGTTTGTACACGAATGTGCTATAGTGACTTAGTTTGGCCTTCAAATAATCCAGAAAGATTCTTTTGTTGTCTATCAACACACCTCGACAGGTAGAATATTATTGGTCGTTTATGTTGGCGGCATTGTTATATATGAAATGGAAATATAAGGTGCAATTTATTCTTCCACAAAGGGGCTATTATATAGCAATACAACAAGACACAAAACACTGATAAGAGGTGTGAGACTAATACTTAAATACTTCAACACTCCCCCTCAAGCTGGAGGTGAAACCTTCAGCTTGAACACAACATAAAAAGAGAGGTAAATGGTGGTTGGCAATGTGGGACAAAAACATCAACCACCGAAGCCCAACCGCGTGTCACCGGGGATACTCCAACCGGGCATAAGTCACACGACGTTGGTCCACAAACCGACCATGATCACACTGGATGCTCCCGAAGCTGAAACCAGGCCAACCAACAAAGGCCAAACCCCACCTACCTATCATCGAAGAAAAAGATGGGGAGACAAACAACATACGCAATATGCCTGGAGGCCGTGTGTGATTAAGGCAGGAGTCGGGAAAGAGGCATCTGAGTCGCCGTTATCACAAACACTCCCCCTCACGTGGAATACGTGCATGAAGGCATAGACTATGCCTGGAGGCCGTGACGTACACTCCCCCTCACGTAGAACACGTGCATGAAGGCATAACTAGCATGGAGACACAGACGAAGAAAACTACAACAACACAAAAAAAAACACAACATAAAAACAACTATGGATAACGGCTGCCGGCAAGACCACGATCCAAGATGCAGCGAGCAAAGCACAAGCCAGCGGCGAGCAGAAGGCTCGAGCAGCGGCGAGCAGATTGCTCAAGCATGCGGCGAGCAAAAAAAGGCTCAAGCAGCGGCGAGTGAGAAGGGAGCCTGACAAGGAAGAGAAGAGCTCGGCACAAAGGAAGCCAAGGAGAAAAACAACTAGGATCGGAAGAAGACAGCAGTAGCGGCAGCGAAAACCTTGCTGGAATAGCAGGGTGTAGCAACTTCATAAGAACAGCTGGAACGAAGAGGTCTTTGAATGGAACGGGAGCAGCGAGGACCTGGCGGGATCTTTGACGAGAGCCGCAGCCGGGCATGACGAAGGAAGCTTCGGCTGGATCAGAAGAAGGCTTCGTCGAAGGGATAGGTAGCTGGACTGGATCGAAGGAGAGGAGAATAGGCGCAGCAGCAACTCGACGGGATCGAAGGAGACATTGGATCAGCAGTCTGGAAGCAGCAGCGATGGTTGTCGGGATCAACAAGACCATCGGCACTAGGATCAGAAGCCGATGAGAACGGCAGATGCCGCACCCACATGCGACGGGATTAGAAGTAGATGTGCTCGCCGAAGAAGGGATCGAGCGACACACCCACTGGCAGCAGCTGGACGAGATGGAATCGAAGCCGGACGACGGGAGAAGCTCCAGCGACACAGGCGACGGGATCGATGAATGAGACCGTCGATGGAAGGAGCCGACGGGAACGATGTCGTCGATGGACACAGGATCCGCTCCCATCTCCGGAATCAATTGACGATTCCGTCTACCGGAGAGAAGGGAGAACTGCTCGACGGGATCGAAGACAGGACCGGCTGTCGGGAAAGAGAGAGACGGAGAGGCGGAAATCAAAGAGAGGAAGCCACCGAGAAATGTATGTCGCCCTAGGGCAACCAAATTTCAGGGAGGAGTCAATTCCTGCTCTGATACCATGTTAGAATATATGAAATGGAAATATAAGGTGCAATTTATTCTTCCACAAAGGGGCTATTATATAGCAATACAACAAGACACAAAACACCGATAAGCGGTGTGGGACTAATACTTAAATAATTAAATACTTCAACAGTTATTACTGTAAGCGACTATGCAAGAATTGTTCACCTCAATGCATTCATATATAAGAACTTTCAGAAAAAGGAACTTGAACCACTTACAAAAAAGGTATCTTCTTATACTAGAAAAAGTATGTTCTGAATCTCCTCAAAGAGGTGGGGATGTCTTAGCGTGTTGTTCATTCCCCACTTGAACCAGGCGAGAAATTTTTTTATGTGGAGAGCACGCTACCCAATTTCCCAGAGAGATACCGCGAACTGATTGGGAAATTGAACCTTACCATGACACGTCCTGATATTTCATGTGTTGTAAGTAAAATTAGTAAGTTCATGACATCACCAAACAATGCTCGATGAGATGTTGTCATCCGTATTATGAGATATGTGAAGAAAGATTCATATCTAGGTTTGGGTTACGGTGATCATGGACATGCAAAAATTGAAGCATTATGTGATCTAATTGGGCAAGATGCTGAGTTATTCTAAAATCCACCACAAGATTCATTATCTTTATGGGTGGTAACCTAATCTCAAGGTGAAGTAAGAAACAAGCCATGGTTGCTAGATCTAATGTTGAACCTGAGTATCATGATATATCTCACGTGACTGCAAAAGTTATGTTAGCCCAGCGGATCCCTCAAGAGATAGGCTACCCTGTTTAGGAACCCACACAATTATGATGCAATTCAGAGTACAACTAATCCAATCTTTCATGGCATACCAAGCACATTGAGATGGACTATCATTGTTACCTTCTAGGGAAGATGGGGGGAAAGGAGGAGAAAAAGAGAGGAGAAGTTAGGGTTAGGGAAGAGAAAAGAGGGAGCAGCCCTCTCCTTAATTAGATTGATCCAAAGATAACAATAAACAACATAAGGTGATCCTCTTATAGGGAGGGATCCACCACACTCACTTAAAAGGAAATACAACATTAAAAATAAAGATACAAGAGGATGCCGCCGGTCCCCTATTCCGCATCACCCGAACCGCCCGGTTCGGTCCGCCCGGCGCCCTGTAGCCCGGTTTGCAATCCCGCGTCACGCGTCCGCCTCGAATACACTTGCCAGGGTAGGTCTTCCGCGTGCATATCGGTAACAATACCGTCGTCTGGAAAATTAGCCTTGTCCTCAAGGCAGTAGTCCGGAAATTGGCGCCGAAAATCATCCCGCAGTAGCCAAGTCGCGGCGGAGGTCGGGCGGTTGCGCCAAGCGACCCGGACCTCCTCCGGAGTGGGATCTCCCGACGTATGAGGGCGTCGATCAAGGATGGCCTCCGGGTAGAGAGGTTCGGACTCGGAGTAGTCGAGGTCGGCTGATATGTGGTCGGTGACGGGGTGGTCGCCGATAACGCGCCGGAGTTGAGAAACATAAAAAACTGGGTGGATGCAGCTGCTGTCTGGGAGGCGGAGTCGGTAGGCCACGGCCCCGATTCGACTGATGATTTCAAAGGGCCCATAGAAATGAGGTGCCAATTTGGGGCAAGGGCGGCGAGCGACCGTAAGCTGGCGATATGGATGAAGTTTGAGGAATACCCGCTCGCCCACTTGGAAGGAAAGGTCCCGGCGCTTCCGGTTAGCAAAAGAGAACATCTTGGCCTGTGCACGCCGGAGGTGATGCTTCAAATTGTCCAGGATGACGTCCTGATCATACAAATGGTCGGCCAAGCTAGCGACAGGACATTCCCCCGGAAGATATCGGAGCACGGAGGGGGGCGGCCATAGACGGTCTCGAACGGTGAGGTATTTGCTGCGTGATGGTACGCTATGTTATAGGAGTACTCTGCCCAGCATAACCATTTCGCCCAAGTTCCGGGCATCTCGCCAATAAAGCACCGCAAATACGTTTCTAAACACGGATTAAGTACCTCGGATTGCCCATCCGACTGCGGGTGATATGTCGTACTCATCCGGAGACGCGTGCCATGTAGATGAAACAGAGAAGTCCAAAAACTGCTGAGGAAGAGTAGGTCGCGGTCGCTCACTATGGAACGGGGAAAGCCATGAAGTCGCACGATGATGGAGGACTGCCCGTGGTGATGGACGCGAGTCACCTCCTGTTTGGGCGACCATGGCAATATGACACGAATGTGACGTACAAGAGCCGAGAGAACACCTATTCCTTCACTTGGGGCGCGAAGAAAATCCAAATCGTGGCCCGGATCGGCGGCAAACCCGAGACTAGCCCGGCCAACGGTAAGGGACCTGGTCTTTTGGTAATTCACTCGGACCCAACCTCGTTCGACCGAGACGTGGCGGAGGCACAGGAGGTAGTGGCCCTCGTGCCATACGGTCTCTATGTCGTCGCCGAACTAGCCGCGGGTGACCCTCCGGAAGACGTGCACAAGTTACTGCAAGAATTCAAGGCCATCACCACGGAGGACCTACCCGACACCCCCCCCCCCCCCCCATTACGGGACATTCAACACCAAATTGATCTAATGCCGAGAGCGAGTCTCCTAAATCTCCCTCATTCCGCATGACTCCAAGGGAGCACCAAATCCTGCGCGAGAAGGTTGAAGAGCTTTTGCGGAAGGGATTCATTAGCGAAAGCCTTAGCCCGTGTGGAGTGTCGGCGCTCCTGGTACCAAAGAAGGACGGCTCCTGGAGAATGTGCGTGGACAGCCGCGCGATCAACCGGATCACTATCAAATATTGTTTTCCCATACCGCGCCTCGATGATATGCTAGACATGCTACATGGTGCTCAACTTTTCTCCAAGATTGACCTCCGAAGTGGGTATCATCAAATCTGCATCAAGCCCGGTGACGAGTGGAAGACTGCTTTCAAAACACCGGACGGCCTCTTTGAATGGAAGGTAATGTCTTTCGGCTTATCTAATGCTCCTAGTACGTTTATGCGCCTAATGACGCAGGTATTACGACCATTCTTGGGAGACTTCGTTGTGGTCTACTTCGATGACATCTTAGTGTTCAGCAAAACTAGAAGGGAGCATCTGTCTCATCTGCGCGCCGTGTTGACAGTGTTGGAAGAGAATCAGTTGTTTGTGCACCTCAAAAAGTGCACGTTCCTCGCACCTCAGCTGAACTTCTTCGGTTTTCTTGTGGGCGCGGACGGCATTCGTGTTGATGATGAGAAGATCCAGGCCATCCGGGATTGGCCGACCTCGAAGACTCTCACGGAGCTGCGCTCGTTCCACGGTTTGGCCACGTTTTATTGGCGGTTCATCCGCGATTTCAGCACTATCACGGCTTCGATGACCGACTGCCTTAAGAAGGGCCGATTCTCCTGGGGTGAGGACGCCTCTCATTCGTTCGAAACGATCAAGCTCCGACTAAGCTCAGCTCCCGTCCTCGTGTTACCAAGCTTTGACAAGCTTTTCGAGGTACATTGTGATACCAGCGGTATTGGGATTGGGGCCGTCCTCTCGCAAGAGAAACGACCGGTGGCGTTCTTCAGTGAAATTGAGTGACGCTCGGCGGAAATGGTCCGCCTATGATCAAGAATTCTATGTGGTTGTTCGGGCCCTCCGGCATTGGGAACACTACCTCCTGAATAAGGAGTTCATCCTATACACCGATCATCAGGCCCTCAGGTACCTCAACACCCAAAAGCGCATGGACGGCATGCACCTCCGATGGGCCGCCTACCTCCAGCGGTTTCCTTATATCATCCAACATAAACCCGGAACCAGCAATGTGGTCGCGGACGCCCTCAGCCGCCGCAGCTGCTTACTGACCACGTTGAGCCATGAAATTATCGGGTTTGACACACTTGCTGATCTCTACGGCGACGACGTCGATTTCAAACACGTCTGGCACGCCTGCTTGTTGGGCGGTTCCTATGAAGGGTTTCTCATTCTCGAAGGTTTCTTGCTAAAGGACAACCGGTTGTGTATTCCCTGCCTCTCGTTGAGGGAGAAGCTCATACGCGATATGCATGGAGGCAGGTTGAGTGGCCATCTAGGCCGGGACAAGACCCTCGCGAGCCTCCAAGAGCGGTACTTTTGGCCACAGCTGACAAAGGATGTTAGCAACTTCGTCCGGAAATGTTTTGTGTGCCAACAATTCAAGGGCGGGGCACAAACACGGGCCTCTACACGCCGCTCCCGGTCCCTTCGGGCATTTGGGAGGAGTTGTCTATGGATTTCGTCTTGGGGCTTCCGCGCACCCAACGAGGGGTGGATTCGGTGTTTGTCGTGGTGGACCGCTTCTCTAAAATGGCCCATTTCCTACCCTGCCGCAAGACGTTCGATGCTTCCCATATCGCCCGTCTTTTCTTCCGAGAAGTGGTGCGCTTACACGGCGTCCCTACCACCATCACCTCCGACCGCGACCCCAAGTTCCTCAGCCACTTCTGGCAAATGCTTTGGAAAATGTTTGACACGTCACTCAAATTCAGTAGCACCGCCCACCCCCAAACAGACGGTCAAACGGAGGTGGTGAACAAGACATTGGACAACCTTATCCGTTGCATTTGCCAGGACCATCCGAAACAATGGGATCACGCTCTCGCTCAAGCCGAATTCGCCTACAATAACGTCGTGCACAGCTCCATCGGGCGCTCTCCGTTCGCTATCGTATATTCCAAGGCCCCCAGGCATGCGCTGGACTTGGCCCGCATCCCCGCCACCCCTCCCGCCGCAGCTCAGCTCGCAGAAGATGTCCGTGACATCCAGGCGGAAACTCGTGAAAACATTATCCGATCCAATGCCAAGTACAAGGCCTCCGCCGACAAACATCGTCGTGACAAAGTGTTCGAAGTTGGGGATTTGGTGATGGTTTTTCTCCGCAAAGAACGGCTGCCCGCGAGAAACCATAACAAATTAATGCCGAAAAAGTTTGGGCCGTTCCAGGTGGTGAGTAAAATCAACAACAACGCTTATGTGGTCGACCTCCCGCCTGACCTCGCCATCTCCAAGACCTTCAATGTGAGCGACATGACCGCCTTCTACCCAGACGTGCCTCTTTATCCTGAGCACTTGGGGTGGACTGCTTTCCAAGGCGAGGCGACTGATGGAGGACTGCCCGCGATGGCGGACCACGGCGAGACCGGGATCGCCTGGTTGGAGCGGAACGAACCGCTATGGATCACGCAGACCGTTTAAGCCGCGCTCTCCTTATTAGTTTGTGTTTGCGGACTATTTTATTTGGTGTGCTGTTAGTTTTGTTCCGCTCCTCTTAATATGTGAGGATGCATCTTTATTTGGTGTGTTGTTAGTTGTACCCTCCCTTCATAGTATAAGAGGGGGTTTTGTTGTTTTTGGATTCAGTTTTTGATCTATGAAATTAGGGTAATCCCCCTTGCTACCGCTGCCTCCCCTCTTTTCCGCGAGAAGAGTCCCGAACCGAAAGGTTCTCGCCCGCCGACCTCCCCTCCTCCGCGAGGTTGAGACTTAGGCCGGAAGGCCTCCGCTGTGTCTACGTCGCACGATCTCGGTGATAAAGTTGTCTGCCACGGTTGCCGCCATGTACGGATGCCGGAGAGGAACGAAGTGGGCGTACTTCGTGAGGCCGTCGACAACCACCAGAATGCAGTCGAACCAATTCGAACGAGGCAGGCGGGTGATGAAATCCATCGCAATGTCCTCCTATACGCGCTCGGGAATCGGCAGGGGCTGCAGTAGGCCGCTGGGGAACAACGTCTCATATTTCGCCTTCTGACAAGGCAAACAGGTCGCCACGTAGGCCTTCACCTGGCGGAGCATGTGTGGCCAGTACAGCGATGCGGCTAAACGCCGATACGTACGGAAAGCCCCTGTGTGGCCCCCCGAGGGCGTGGAATGGAACTCGGATAACAGCTGCGGAATGCGGGAAGAGGTTGCCGATAGCACCTGACGGCCCCGATGGAAGAGCCGACCCCCAACGAGAGAATAGGGAGGTCGTGTCGCCGGGTCCGCCAGTAGGGCCGCCTGAATGTCCTTCAAGTGAGGGTCGTGATCCACCTCTTACTGGAGGACGGCGGCGTCCTCCCAAACCGGTCTCGAAATGGCGGCCAACTTCGGGGCGTGAGGGTGACGAGAGAGGGCATCGGCCACCCGGTTAGTCTTGCCAGGACGAAACTCGATTGTGAAGTCATAACCAAGGAGCTTGGCCACCCAAATTTGTTGCGTTGGTGTGGCAATTTTCTATTGGAGTAAGTAGCGGAGACTATGATGATCGGTGCGGAACACGAAGGGGCGGCCCAAGAGGTATGGTCGCCAATGCTGCACCGCTAACACTAGGGTCATGAGCTCGTTCTCGTATGTCGAACGGCTGCGCACCGCCGAAGAAAACGCCCGACTATAATACGCTATAGGTCGGCTGGCCTGCATTAACACGGCCCCCACGCCTGCACCAGACGCGTCACACTCCACGATGAACGGTTGCCGGAAATCCGGCATGGCCAGAACCGGACCCTGCACCAAAGCCGCCTGGAGAGCGGCGAACACCGCCATGGCGGCTGGCGGCCATACAAAAGGGCCTTCCTCCGAGGCTTTCAACAACTGGTGAGAGGGCGTGCCAACCCACCATAGTCCTTGATGAAGCGCCGATAATATCCGGTGAAGCCGAGGAACGCCCGAACGTCCCGAAGAGAGGAAGGAGGCAGCCATCGGAGGACCGCCTGAATTTTATCCTCGTCCATGGCCACGCCGTTGGCAGAGATGGTATGCCCCAAGTAGCTCACCGTGGTGGCACCAAAAGTGCATTTCTTCCGGTTGACGGTGAAGTGGTGGCGCCGAAGGGTGGTGAAAGTCTCACGCACGTGGCGGTGGTGGTCCTGCCAAGAGCTACTAAACACGAGATTGTCATCGAAAAAAACAAGAACATGCTTACGGAGGACCGGCCGGAAGATGTCATTCATGGTTGATTGGAATGTAGCGGGGGCGTTGGTGAGTCCGACGGCATTACCAAGAATTCGAAGTGGTCGTCGAGTGTCCAAAAAGCCGTCTTCGGCACGTCCTCCGGTCGGACCCGGATTTGGTGATATCCAGCGCGAAGGTCCAACTTGGTGAAGAAAGCAGCGTCATGGAGCTCATCCAAGAGTTCCTGAATGACTGGTATCGAGTATTTGTCGGGAACCGTAGCTTTGTTAAGCTCCCGGTAATCCACACAAAACCGCCAACTCCCGTCCATCTTGCGGACCAATAGAACCGGACTGGAGAACGGACTAGCACTAGGTCGGATGAGGCCCCCCAACAACATCTCCCGTACGAGCCACTCTATCTCGTCCTTCTGGGCATGTCCATAGCGGTAGGGCCGAACGGATACCGCCGCCGCTCCCGGTTGGAGCACAATCGCATGGTCGGTCGGCCGAGTAGGTGGAAGGCATGGCGGGGTGGCAAACATATCCGAGAAGTCCTCAAGCACGTCCTGCAATTCTGCGCGAGAGGACCGGGCGTAGCCGGCGGGGCCGACTGGAGAGGCCATATCCAAGCCGAGAAATCGACGTCGGTGACGCGTGTCATAGCCCGGAACGAGATCGGCAAGCGGAGGAGGGTAGAGTCGCCCACTAAGCGGCACGGTTGGCCCTGGTGCTGGAAGGACATAGTCATGGAGGCCCAGTTCACCCGAGCGTCCCCCAAGGTTTGCAGCCACGCCACGCCCAAAATGGCGTCGAGGCCGCCCAGTTCAAACATGTAGAAGTCCGCCGTGACCGTGAAAGGTCCCAAAGAGAGGGTGACATCCAGACATTGCCCCAAGGTGGGGCGGCGGCGACCATCGCCTAGACAGACGGAGAATTCCGGGGAGGGAGAGTATGGTAAATCGATGTCGTGGGCGAGTTGAGCCGACATAAAGTTGTGACTCGCTCCACTATCGATCATAACGATCACCGGGCGGCTATTGATCATAGCCGCGAGCTTCATTGTCCGGGGACCGGTAAGACCGCCCACAGAATAAAAAGGTAACTCCAAAACATTAAGGGGTGCCTCCTCCGGTTCCGGGGGGGGGGGGGGGGGTCCGGCGGTATCCCTGAAAGTGTCGAGTCCTCGGATGAGCAGTCGCCGTCACCGTCACCAATAATCGCGTGAAACTCTTTGACCGGGCACACATGTTGCGGTGAGTAGGGTTGGCGGCATTTGAAGCATAACCCGCGGCGGCGCAGGTCGTTGTAGTCGTTATTGGAGACGTGGTGCAGGGCATCTGGACGTGGAGGACAGTCGGCCCCCATTGGGGGCGGACGGGGGCCGACATCGCGCGGCGGCGGGTGGCGGAAAGTGGGCGGTGCGCCAGTGCGGGGCCCGATGTCTGCTTCCACCGCGCGGGCAAGTTCTAGGGCTTCCGAAACGGTGCGGGGATGGTGGGTCCGGATGCGGGAGTGGATGTTGGGGAGGAGGCCCTGCATAAAGAATCCCAGGTAATGGTCGGGCGGGAGGCCCGGGACTTGCATGACGAGTGCAACAAACTCGTCAATATAAGCGTCCACCATTGTCGACTGGCGGGCCGAGCAGAGCCGCTCAATGGCGGAACCGGTGTAGCGAGAATCGTAGCGGATGATCATCTCTTGTTTGAACTCGTGACATGGGATGAGGGGTTGGATCTGGCGTAGCCCCACAGAATAGAAAGGTAACTCCAAAACATTAAGGGGTGCCCCCTCCGGTTCCGGCGGGGGGGTGTCCGGCGGTATCCCTGAAAGTGTCGAGTCCTCGGATGAGCAGTCGCCGTCACCGTCACCAATAATCGCGTGAAACTCTTTGACCGGGCACACATGTTGCGGTGAGTAGGGTTGGCGGCATCTGAAGCATAACCCGCGGCGGCGCAGGTCGTTGTAGTCGTTATTGGAGAGGCGGTGCAGGGCATCTGGACGTGGAGGACAGCCGGCCCCCATTGGGGGCAGACAAGGGTCGACATCGCGCGGCGGCGGGTGGTGGAAAGTGGGCGGTGCGCCAATGCGGGGCCCGATGTCTGCTTCCACCGCGCGGGCAAGTTCCAGGGCTTCCGAAACGGTGCGGGGATGGTGGGTCCGGATGCGGGAGCGAATGTTGAGGAGGAGGCCCTGCATAAAGAATCCCAGGTAATGGTCGGGCGGGAGGCCCGGGACTTGCGTGACGAGTGCAACAAACTCGTCAATATAAGCGTCCACCGTTGTCGACTAGCGGGCCGAGCAGAGCCGCTCAATGGCGGAACCAGTGTAGCGAGAATCGTAGCGGCTGATCATCTCTTGTTTGAACTCGTGCCAGGGGATGAGGGGTTGGATCTGGCGTAGCCAGCGTGCCCAATGGAGGGCCGAACCGTCAAGGCCGACCATGGCGGTGTCGACGCGATCCGTCGGGGGGTACAATTGAGGTCGAAGTATTGCTCCGCGCGGGCAATCCACCCCATTGGGTCCGTCCCGGAGAACGAGGGAACGTCCAACACGAGTGGGAATCGGCCGGCTACGGGCTGTAGTACCGCTGGGGCTTGCGGAAGCGGAGCCGACGCGCGGAAGGTCGGCGCTAGCGGGGAAGGCAGCGTCCTGAGCACAGACGTCGTGTCAGTCGGGGATGTCGTCTCGGGCGGAGGCGGAGGCGGGGGCGAGGTTTGTGTCGGCGTCAACACCTCGAGGCGAGTGAGGATCGCGGCTTGGCTCGCAAGGATCGCATCCACGGACGATTGAAGGCTCGCGAGGTGGCTGTCGTGTTGCGTGAGGAAGTCGGCGACCGTCTCGGCGCCCTCGGCGGTGGAATCGGCGGGCGCATTAGGGCGGGTGTTCTTGTTCGGTGCCATGAGGGAACTCCGGCGGCTCGGTGTAAGCGGGTGGAGCGGCAGGTCGGACCAAATGTTACCTTCTAGGAAAGATGGGGGGAAAGGAGGAGAAAAAGAGAGGAGAAGCTAGGGTTAGGGAAGAGAGAAGAGGGAGCAGCCCTCTCCTTAATTAGATTGATCCAAAGATGGCAATAAGCAACATAAGGTGATCCTCTTATAGGGAGGGATCCACCACACTCACTTAAAAAGAAATACAACATTAAAAATAAAGATACAAGAGGATGTCGCCGGTCCCCTATTCCGCATCACCCGAACCGCCCGGCGCCCTGTAGCCGGTTTGCAATCCCGCGTCACGCGTCCGCCTCGAATACACTTGCCCGGGTGGGTCTTCCGCGTGCATATCGGTAGCAATCACATTGTTAAAGAAAAGTACAAAGGGATTATTTCTCTGGGACACGTCAAGACAGGAAAACAGCTTGTTGATTTTCTAAGGGGGTCTCGAGACCAAGAGTGAAATACCATTGTAACAAGTTAGGCATGATCACATGCATGCTCCAACTTGAGAGGAAGTGTTGAAAGTCATATTTTATATATTGTATATGGTTGTACATGGTCCCTTATATATATATATGCACACACACACACACACATATATATATATGCACACACACACACACATATATATATATACCTCCTTACCTCCATGTAGGTAATGAGAAAGTATAATTTTTCCACCCAATTCGGTCATACAGAACTCAACAAACCTCTTTAAAACTTCATCATAAGTGGTGATTTTATTTTCACACATAAAATGTATGAAAACAAAATCACCTTTTTCTAAAACATAATTTCTGCCTACAAGAAACCAAAGGAGCCCCATGCAGAAATAAAAAGAGAAATATACATAATAGACAATTTTTAGGAAATTACCTGCTCAGATATGATTCCTGAGAGGCCAATGACCGCACCTGGCTTCCCATAGGAAACAATGTCATCAGCTAGTTCCAACAATGGATTCAGAAGTATGTTTGCAATCACAATGTCAAAATTCGTCTTTGTAATAGAGAGAACGTCGCTACTTAATTTTCCAGCTGCAGAAATTAAGTAAACCCTCATTCTATGAGCCCCTATCTCATTCAGCGCAATGTTCTCAAGAGCAGATGCAACTGCATGGGGGTCTACATCTATCCCTACAGATAATTCAGCACCCATCTGCAATTAAAATAAATAAAAGGGATGCCCTTACTTTCATGAAGATGCATACTAAAAATACAAGGGAAATAAGGTGCCAATCAAATACCAATACATCATAAATCATGATAATCTACACGTACAAATAACTTTTTAACAGCATTTTTTGCATTAGCTCTCCCAGACAAGAAAACAGAAAATAATAGAAGATCCTATCTTAAAACAAGTAAAACTAAGACAGCCATTGTTCTTAAAGGGTTGATAGTATTATTTGCTAGATGAAATTTTTTATGGTACTATTTAAAGATGAACTTTAGTGGGATAGCCGACCCCACTATAGTGGGAGGCTTGAGTGTTGTATTTAAAGATGAAGTTTAGTATGATTTGATGAAGATATGTAAAGCATTAGATCAAGATGAGACATCTACTAAGATTTGGAGAATCATGATAGACCAGAGTAATTTAGTTAAGAAACATTTTTAATAAAATCCTAAAAATTAAGAACATGCTAAATAAGTACTTAGGTACAACTTTTTAAGAAAAATTATACCATAGGATCTTAAACTTGAGTCATCAAGTAATTAAAAAAGCAAAGATGTAACACAACCTTACGAAAGTTGAAACCGGTATTAGAGAATTGAATTGATCTTGCTAGATGCAGAAAAGTTATCTTGCGTCAGGATTTCAAAAGAGTATGTTTTTAACTTGGGTTATCTTCTTATACACAACCAAGAAAGGGAGATTCACGCCCAACCATAACCAATATATCACCCAGCTCCATCATCGATGATGCCCCAAAATTAGATCTTCCCTCCATCAACATGCCTCCCTCTAACAATACCGTAGAGTCCCCGCCTTACTCCAATCCACCCAGGCACCGCTCTAAGCCACCTTTGAAGCCTCGAGACCAACTACTTAGGCTGGATTGCATGCATCGAGCTATTTTTTTGAATTGCAAAGCACTCTGGCAATTCAAAAGGTACTCTCATCCACAATCCACATAGAAGATTTCTCTATCCACTAGATTGTTGGATACACCAAACCAACCCTTACTTATCATGGACATTTTGGACGGAAGAATTGACCCGCCTCAATGACACTCCCCAATCTGGTCTGTGTGCCTCAACGCAGTACACCAATCTGAGTCAATAAATGCATATATTAGCAACTTCATTGAGATCGTCAGCATGTCCATGAATTTACCATGCCAACTACTTACGTTATTTCCTTCATGGAATCCAATCATGCATTCAAGCACACTGTTGAGTGCATAACCCCTCCACTCTAACCAAAGTCATGGAACAAGTGTAGTTCGTTGAAGAGGAGTTCCACACCTTGGCGGGTACCACTCCACCCGATATTACACACCAAATCAGTCACACTGACATTTCTCCTATATCTCAATCATTCCACCTCTGAATACACACAACATCACATTTGATCTAACAATGAAACCTTGCCCAAATATACCCAAATACCCAATCTACCACCCCCTTAAGCCAAACCTCCATAAACCCAAACCCATCGACTACTCCCACCAAGAGTAGTTTTGTTGAAACCGATTTCTCGGTCTCTGTGGAGTTCGGGGCCCTCACCGAAATGAGGGGAGACCAACCCTTACTCCCCCCAAGGGAGAGCTCTAGGTTGAAGGTTGAGGAACTATGGACTGGACCAAGGGCTTAGTGGGGAGGTCCCGCCACATACCCGGAAGCCCCTTAGGAACTTCCCCTCCCAAGCCACCGCTAAGCTTGGGCACCACTGGAGGCTCTCCTCACCCCCTAGAGAGACTTGGGGAGGGAGAGAGAGAGAGAGAGAGAGAGAGCTAGCCTAGAATGAACCTCCTCCCAAATGGTGCCCCCTTGGTCCTATTTATAAGATTTCTGGATTTGGGCTGTGAATAACCACGACTGGTCCCTGAAAATACCAAAATACCCTCGGATTTGGCCTGCGACCAGCCGAATCCTGCTGTTCAACAGCGCTAAACGCAGACCGCCTCCTACTTCGGAGCCGGGGCGAGCCAGGGGGCTGGCCCCCCTCCCTGCTCGCCCCCTAAGGGCTCTGGGGCGAGCCAGGGGGATGGGCCCCCTCCCGGCTCGCCCCCTAAGGGTCTGGGGCGAGCAAGGTGGGTGGCCCCCCTCCCGGCTCGCCCCCTAAGGGCTCTGGGGCGAGCTAGGGGGTTGGGCCCCCTCCCGGCTCGCCCCCTAAGGGTCTGGGGCGAGCCAGGGGGCTGGCCCCCCTCCCGGCTCGCCCCCTAAGGGCTCTAGGGCGAGCTAGGGGGCTGGCCCCCCTCCCTGCTCGCCCCCTAAGGACTCTGGGGCGAGCCAGGGGGCTGGGCCCCCTCCCGGCTCGCCCCCTAAGGGTCTGGGTCGAGCCAGGGGGTTGGGCCCCCTCCCTGCTCGCCCCCTAAGGGCTTTGGGGCGAGCCAGGGGGCTGGGGCCCCTCCCGGCTCGCCCCCTAAGGGCTCTGGGGCGAGCCAGGGGGCTGGGCCCCCTCCCGGCTCGCCCCCTAAGGGTCTGGGTCGAGCCATGGGGGCTGGGCCCCCTCCCTGCTCGCCCCCTAAGGGCTCTGGGGCGAGCCAGGGGGCTGGGCCCCCACCCGGCTCGCCCCCTAAGGGTCTGGGGCGAGCCAGGGGGCTGGGCCCCCTCCCGGCTCGCCCCCTAAGGGCTCTGGGGCGAGCCAGGGGGCTGGGCCCCCTAAGGGCTCTGGGGCGAGCCAGGGGGCTGGGGCGAGCCAGGGGGCTGGGCCCCCTCCTGGCTCGCCCCCCAAGGGTCTGTGGCGAGCCAGGGGGCTGGGCCCCCTCCCTGCTCGCCCCCCTCTGCCCCTACTCTTCCTGCCATGGACTATCTTACCGCACAATGTTCTAAAGGACTCCTGGGTCTCGAAAAAAACACTCGGCGAATTCAGGGTTGTACACAATCCCCCCTCTTTCTGAGCGAGGTACGCGCTCGGAAAGAAACGTCCAACCCTGTATATTCGACGAGCGTCGTTGGGAATCCGGCTAACGAAGCTACTTCGAGAGAAAACATAAAGCCTCCTCGAGAGGTCCTCCATCCCTGCCGACTAGTGAGAGCCCGGCTAGCGGAGCCATCCCGGGACCTTAACCAACCTGAATCACCTGCCTCGCCGAGTGAGACTCCAGCCCTGCCGGCATCAACAGGCCCGGTCAGCGGTCTCTGCTCGGGGCCAAAGTCGACACAATCTAGGAGCCCGGCTCAACTAGAGGTGGAGAAGAGTCGACACAATCTAGGAGCCCGGTTCAACTAGAGGTGGATATTTTTTCCTTCCTGCCCCGAGCAGTTCCCGGCTCTGCCAGCTAGGTGAGAGCCTGGTCAGCGGGCCAGCATCGGGGGGGGGGGGGGGGGGGGGGGGGAGTACAAGGTCGACACACTCTAGGAGCCGAGCTCAACTATAGGTGGATATTTTTTCCTTCTTGTCCCGAACGGTTCCCGGCCCTGCCAGCTAGGTGAGAGCCTGGTCAGCGGGCCAGCATCGGGGGGGAGTACAAGGTCGACACACTCTAGAAGCCGAGCTCAACTAGAGGTGGATAAGAGTCGACACCCTCCAGGACATTCGCTAGACGAGCGAGCTCAACTGGAGGTGGAGAATGTTTTTCCTTCCTGCCCCGAGCGGTTCCCGGCCCTGCCAGCTATGTGAGAGTCTGGTCAGCGGGCCAGCATCGGGGGGGAGTACAAGGTCGACACAATCTAGGAGCCGAGCTCAACTAGAGGTGGATAAGAGTCGACACAATCTAGGAGCCCGGCTCAACTAGAGGTGGATATTTTTTCCTTCCTGCCCCGAGCGGTTCCCGGCCCTGCCAGCTAGGTGAGAGTCTGGTCAGCGGGCCAGCATCGGGGGAGAGTACAAGGTCGACACAATCTAGGAGCCCGGCTCAACTAGAGGTGGATATTTTTTCCTTCCTGCCCCGAGCGGTTCCCGGCCCTGCCAGCTAGGTGAGAGTCTGGTCAGCGGGCCAGCATCGGGGGGGAGTACACGGTCGACACAATCTAGGAGCCCGGCTCAACTAGAGGTGGAGAAGCGTCGACACAATCTAGGAGTCCGGCTCAACTAGAGGTGGATATTTTTTCCTTCCTGCCCCGAGCGGTTTTCGGCCCTGTCAGCTAGGTGAGAGTCTGGTCAGCGGGCCAGCATCGGGGGGGAGTACAAGGTCGACACAATCTAGGAGCCCGGCGCAACTAGAGGTGGATATTTTTTCCTTCCTGCCCCGAGCGGTTCCCGGCCCTGCCAGCTAGGTGAGAGTCTGGTCAGCGGGCCAGCATCGGGGGGGAGTACACGGTCGACACAATCTAGGAGCCCGGCTCAACTAGAGGTGGAGAAGCGTCGACACAATCTAGGAGCCCGGCTCAACTAGAGGTGGAGAAGAGTCGACACAATCTAGGAGCCCGGCTCAACTAGAGGTGGATATTTTTTCCTTCCTGCCCCGAGCGGTTCACGGCCCTGCCAGCTAGGTGAGAGCCTGGTCAGCGGGTCAGCATCGGGGGGGAGTACACAGTCGACACAATCTAGGAGCCCGGCTCAACTAGAGGTGGATATTTTTTCCTTCCTGCCCCGAACGGTTCCCGGCCCTGCCAGCTAGGTGAGAGCCTGGTCAGCGGGCCAGCATCGGGGGGGAGTACAAGGTCGACACACTCTAGGAGCCGAGCTCAACTAGAGGTGGATAAGAGTCGACACAATCTAGGAGCCCGGCTCAACTAGAGGTGGATATTTTTTCCTTCCTGCCCCGAGCGGTTCCCGGCCCTGCCAGCTAGGTGAGAGCCCGGTCAGCGGGCCAGCATCGGGGGGGAGTACACGGTCGGCACAATCTAGGAGCCCGGCTCAACTAGAGGTGGAGAAGCGTCGACACAATCTAGGAGCCCGGCTCAACCAGAGGTGGAGAAGAGTCGACACAATCTAGGAGCCCGGCTCAACTAGAGGTGGATATTTTTTCCATCATGCCCCGAGCGGTTCCCGGCCCTGCCAGCTAGGTGAGAGCCTGGTCAGCGGGCCAGCATAGGGGGGGAGTGCAAGGCCGACACACTCTAGGAGCCGAGCTCAACTAGAGGTGGATAAGAGTCGACACAATCTAGGAGCGCGGCTCAACTAGAGGTGGATATTTTTTCCTTCCTACCCCGAGCGGTTCCCAGCCCTGCCAGCTAGGTGAGAGCCCGGTCAGCGGGCCAGCATCGGGGGGGAGTATTTTTTGTGAAAAACTTTCATTATCTTAAACATCCTAATACATGTGAGGAAACTAGGCATGGAAACAAAACATTGCATTACATGATCTTAGGGATAGAAAAGAAAACTTAGGCATGAAAACCGAACTGAGTCTCCCACTCCCAGGCCTGGTCTTCCTCGACTTCTTCTGGTAGTTGTTGTTGTTGCCCTGGATCCCTTGCTTCCTTCATTTCTAATAACTCAGGGCAGGCGGATGTCGCGTGACCCTCCTCATCGTGAAAGTCGCAGTATGGTAACTCAACCATATCTCTTCTTTTCCCTCTTCTTTCTGTTTTCCTGGCCCCCCTCCTTCTTCCACGACCAATTGTCGTGGCTTGCTGAGGTGTCGGAGAGGGTGTGCTCGATTCCTGCCTCCATCTCGATCGGTTGGCTCTTCTCCTCGGAAAGCCCTTCCTTCCTTGCCCTTGCGGAGTCGAATTGCTGACCTCTGCGCTCGCCGGGCTATTGGGTAGCCGCCACCCGAGGTGGTCTCGCTCACTAACATTCGCTCGACTCCTTTTGGAGTGGGGCGAGTGGGGGTCGGATGCCTCCCCGCTCGCCACCCTTCGGGGCTGAACTAGAAGGGGCGGGGCGAGCTGGGAGGGCGCCTCCCTCCTGAGCTCGCCCCCTAGAAGGGGCGGGGTGAGCTGGGAGGGCGCTTCCCTCCTGAGCTCGCCCCCTTGAAGGGGCGGGGCGAGCTGGGAGGGCGCCTCCCTCCTGAGCTCGCCCCCTTGAAGGGGCGGGGCGAGCTAGGAGGGCGCCTCCCTCGTGAGCTCGCCCCCTTGAAGGGGCGGGGCGAGCTGGGAGGGCGCCTCCCTCCTGAGCTCGCCCCCTTGAAGGGGCGGGGCGAGCTGGGAGGGCGCCTCCCTCCTGAGCTCGCCCCCTTGAAGATGGGTGAGTGGGGGTATGGTACCTCCCCACTCTACCTCCACCAGTACCTCTTTCCTGGACTGTTGGCCAAGAGTTACCTCGTCCACCTGCTGGGGCGGGACCTCTGGACCATCTCCTCTTCTACCTCCGATTATCATGGCGAAATCAACCTGGAAGGTCTGTAAGACCTCTTGCCTGAAATCTTCGAACATCTCCAACGTCACCCCAACCGCCGGGGGTTGCGAGTGACTTGGGTCGGATCTTCCTCCACCTCCGTCCATGGAGCTCATCTTGAGAGTTTCTTGAATCGGTCACACTCCACGCTCACCGCACCAAAATGTTGAAACCGATTTCTCGGTCTCTGTGGAGTTCGGGGCCCTCACCGAAATGAGGGGCGACCAACCCTTTACTCCCCCCAAGGGAGAGCTCTAGGTTGAAGGTTGAGGAACTATGGACTGGACCAAGGGCTTAGTGGAGAAGTCCCGCCACATACCCGGAAGCCCCTTAGGAACTTCCCCTCCCAAGCCACCGCTAAGCTTGGGCACCACTGGAGGCTCTCCTCAACCCCTAGAGAGACTTGGGGGGAGAGAGAGAGAGGGAGAGAGCTAGCCTAGAATGAACCTCCTCCCAAATGGTGCCCCTTGGTCCTATTTATAGGATTTCTGGATTTGGGCTGTGAATAACCACGACTGGTCCCTGAAAATACCAAAATACCCTCGGATTTGGCCTGCGACCAGCCGAATCCCGCTGTTCAACAGCGCTAAACGCAGACCGCCTCCTACTTCGGAGCCGGGGCGAGCCAGGGGATTGGCCCCCCTCCCTGCTCGCCCCCTAAGGGCTCTGGGGCGAGCCAGGGGGCTGGGCCCCCTCCCGGCTCGCCCCCTAAGTGTCTGGGGCGAGCCAGGGGGCTGGCCCCCCTCCCGGCTCGCCCCCTAAGGGCTCTGGGGCGAGCTAGGGGGGCTGGGCCCCCTCCCGGCTCGCCCCCTAAGGATCTGGGGCGAGCCAGGGTGCTGGCCCCCCTCCCGGCTCGCCCCCTAAGGGCTCTGGGGCGAGCTAGGAGGCTGGCCCCCCCTCCCTGCTCGCCCCCTAAGGGCTCTGGGGCGAGCCAGGGGGCTGGGCCCCTCCCGGCTCGCCCCCTAAGGGTCTGGGTCGAGCCAGGGGGCTGGGCCCCCTCCCTGCTCGCCCCCTAAGGGCTCTGGGGCGATCCAGGGGGCTAGGCCCCCTCCCGGCTCGCCCCCTAAGAGCTCTGGGGCGAGCCAGGGGGCTGGGCCCCCTCCCGGCTCGCCCCCTAAGGGTCTGGGTCGAGCCAGGGGGCTGGGCCCCCTCCCTGCTCGCCCCCTAAGGGCTCTAGGGCGAGCCAGGGGGCTGGGCCCCCTCCCGGCTCGCCCCCTAAGGGTCTGGGGCGAGCCAGGGGGCTGGGCCCCCTCCCGGCTCGCCCCCTAAGGGCTCTGGGGCGAGCCAGGGGGCTGGGCCCCCTCCTGGCTCGCCCCCCAAGGGTCTGTGGCGAGCCAGGGGGCTGGGCCCCCTCCCTGCTCGCCCCCCTCTGCCCCTACTCTTCCTACCATGGACTATGTTATCGCACAATGTTCTAAAGGACTCCTGGGTCTCGAAAAAACACTTGGCGAATTCAGGGTTGTACAAGTTTGATTTCCACCTTCACAGCCTTTGTTTTCATTGCAAATAACCTTACTCTCCTACCCACCAATGTCCAAATAAAAATTTATAGATTCTCCTGGGTGCAAAAGATTAAACTCTTTCCAGCAAGAATTATCCACCACCACAAGGCAGAGTACTGATACAAGCAAGGTTCCCTCCCTCGACCTTCAGGATATGGTTAGTTTTGGAGGGGGAGCATTGATGTGCATACACATCAATATGCCTTCCTTTTCTTGATAGAATTTTCTTTGTAAACATAGAATAGTTAGGATGTGATCAATGGCTTTAGCAAGACAAATATAATGTGATGATTTTTGAACATCTTAAGGAACTTGGAGAATGCCTAGCGATTGTAGTTCAGGAGAAGTTAAATGCTTGAGTAAGAATTCGCGTTTGTAAGCTACTTCTACATTATGAGGTTAATGGTCTTGCATTGGTAGAGCAGTGACAAGTTTTTTAACATGGTTCGGCACTCTTTTAGTTTGAGAATAACAAATACTGGTAATTACTGATGCTACTTTTGAGTTTTGATAGTGTGCAGATAAGTACAAGGAGATCAAGGAAGGTTGAAATCCAAGCAAGAGATTGATTCATGGAGGCACTCAAGCATGTGGTCATCTTCTATTCTTCTTCCTTCATTGATCTATTGATGTCTTCTCTCCCTCAAATGTAAATCGACCAAGGATACAAACGAATCTTCATCCTTTAAGCCTTAGAAGATCTTCCCAGGTCACAAGCACGTCAAAGATGGAAACTTCACATCATAACAATTGTTCGTCAAAAGGTTCCATCATTTAGGGAGTTTTTCTTTGTCTTCATCTCTTTCATTTCATATTACATCTTTGTACTTTGTTATTGTTTTTATCTCTTGCAATCATAATCGTGGAAAATCGTCCATGTAAGGGACGTCGGGGTTGGGGTAGACTCGGTGGAAGTTGTCCTTTTGGGGGACGTCTAGACCGGGTATATCTAGGAAGATAAAATTGTCCTTGTAGGGGGCGTCAAGAACAGGGAATTTCTTGGGGAATCTCCGGGAAGGAGAGGTATTGTTGTCATCCGGGGTTTGGATTGATGGAAGCCAAGATTTGTAGGACTCCGTATAGAAACTAAAAGATTATTATATTGTCTCCATGATCTTAGCGCCATAAGAACAAACTTATTTATACTGAATAAATATTTTCTTTTGTTGATTTCATTTATCATATTTCTTTGTGGTTTGAGTTTTTATATTATTATTCCGTTGTGTTTAACTCTTGAATGAATAATTAAGAAAACCTTATTCATTCCCTCTAAGGTTGTCACCCGATCCAACAAGTGGTAACAAAGAGGGTTACTCTATATTAGGTTAACTACCTATAGTTAAGATGGACAACCCTACCCATGCCTTTTGAAAGGGCAAGTGACAAATCGTCCGCCTCTATTTACAGGCACTGAACATAAACTCTAGAAAGCTAGAATGAGATTTTTTTTACTTTGATTATGAAGTTTGGTACTTAGTCGAACATAGATATATTCTTCCCACAATTGTGTTGGAGAAATGACAATGCCTAAACCTACATATAAATGAGATGACCATAATAAACATAGGTGTGCCAATAACGCTAAACTATGAACGCATTAATTTGTGCTCTTGATATGAATGAGTATAATATAGTCTGCACTTGAGATACTACATTTGATATTTATCGTTTACTAGAACTAACTCATGAAAGTACCTCGCAAGTGAAAGATTCAAATCTTTTTCGTCTGGACTCGGACTACGAGAACTTGACATGATGTACACTCAATTCACAAAAAATGTGTATCAAGACAAGTCCTTGGGAAAATAGTACAAAATGCCGATTTGATGAGAAAAGTCTTGCGCTCACTTCCACCAAAGATCAACCTGAAAGTGACGGGCATCACTGAAGCTCATGACTTGACTCGTACGGAACTAAAAGACTCTCATCTGGAATCTCAAAACCCATGAGTTTGAACTGAACAACCAGAATGAGGAACATTAGCACGGGCCAAAGAACGAGTCCTTGGCAACGAAGTCCTCCAAAGATGCAAATAGTGACTCTGATCCAGAATTCAGTATGTTTGTTCGTGAGCTCAAGAAAATAATGAAGAAACCAGAAAGAAGAAGAAAATTTCAGAAGTTCTTGAACAAGATCGAGATTATGTCAAAGAAAGTTGATATGTCTGAGAACGAAGTTGAATGACCTCTTCTTGAAAGCTAACACTACCGAAAACCGGGGCATATCAAAAAGGAATGTCCCAAATATCTTAGAGAGAAAAAGACGATGAAAGGGAAGAAGAAAGTCTTGAAAGCATTCACATGGGATGACTCTAGCTCTGGGAATTCTGAAGGGTCTAGCTCAAGTGAGGAAGAAAAAATGAACATGTGCTCCATGGGATCAAATTCTCACTCCTCCTTCAATGATGACAGTTCCCAAGAGGAAAGTGAGGCATAAAGTCTTTCTTATACTGAATTATTCTCTAAGTACATGGAAACTGTAAAAATGTTTGATATTGCCCTAAAAATTTTGAAAATTAAAAGAGGCAAATAGAGAACTAGTAAAAAAGAATAAGGAATTAACTCAGAAGATTTCTTTGAGTTACCAACAAGATGAGCAACAAGTGTAATACCTTGGAGGCAAAATCAAAGAGGTAAACACATTGCTTTCTTACTCCAAGAATACAATAAAAAATGTAACTAATCAAAATGTTAGAGTTGAAAAGCAAACTAAAGAAAAATTCTGAGTTATTTGACAATGGAAAAACAATGTTTTCAAATAGACGTGAACTGCTGGTAGCGAAGAACACATCTCTGAAAGCTGAAGTCCATGATTTGAATGTGGCATTACAAAAATATAACCTTGGTCAAAAATCCTTGGACATGATTTTAATGAACCAACACCATGGAAATTCAAGGCATTGATTGAGCTATAAAATTGCTAAAGCTAATACACATTCAATCTCTAAAATATGAAGAGCCCTGTCTCAAGCATGTGCAGTGATGAGTCTAGAAGTCATTCTACTAGCACATGCAGACATGCTACTAGCACGATGTTTCAAATTTGGGCATTTTACTAGCACATTCTTGAAAAAAGGTGTAAATAGTGATATAAAGCAATTCTTTGTGCACAAAGTCTCCATCCCAACCAAGGGTGGACCAACTTGGGTATCAGAATCTTTACTTTCCTCTTTTTTAGGCATGTTGACAGCTAAGGATTAAGAAGAAAATGGTACCTAGACTCTGAGTGTTCCAAGCACATGACTGGTGATAAAGCAAAGTTTCTTAGCCTAAGAGAAAATATAAGTGGATTTGCAAAATTTGTGCACAAATGCAGTCTAAAAAATTTTAAATAAAAACATATAAGCAATGTGCTAAAAGAGGCATCATGCAAAGGGTCTTAACAGAAACAAATGTGAGAGGGACTTCAAAGAAAAATGTGGAATGATTATCTTTAGAAATTTGTTGCAGCCCATTGCACAGAATTGATGTTATTAGAGGCATAAATAAGATACTAGCAAAGCATTCTAACCTTCAGAGCTGCAATTCCAAGTATTCCAGAGCCTGTGCCATAGTCAAAAAATGTTTCGCCACCTTTGATCAAGCTATGCATCAAAAACAAACACAACTTAGTTGTAGGATGTTCGCCAGTCCCAAAAGCCATTCCTGGATTGAGGATAATATTTGTTGCATTTGGCACCTGCCATGTATCAAAAGTAACTAATTTTTTAGTTTTTTTTACTTTGTAAACTATTAGCGTGCATCCTATATTGACCGTGTAATTTATTGTGGGTGTTAACTATGTAGCACGGGGAAGGAAACGGGATACGGGATACGATACGAAACGGATATGAGAAACGTGATTTTTAAAAAAAATATGGATACGGGAAACGTTTTTAAATTTTTTTTAAATTATTTTAATATAAGTATTAATTAATATAAAAAAAATACAATTAACAAACTAAGGTACCATCTCAGTCACTACATTCAATAAAGAATAATTGGCTCACAATCATGTTGTTTAGACACAATGAGAAGGATTAGGCTAGGAGAAGGTATTGGATATCACAGGAAGAGAAAATATGAAGAATAACTCACACAATTTATTCCTTGAGGTATATCAAGTCCAAAAGCACAAACATTATTTTTAGTGCCTACAAGTACACACATTTTAGTTTGATTTATTTATTATCAATGCATATTACTCAGGAGTCAAGATTGGGCCTACAAGTACACATTGAGAACTAATATCATAATATGTAATGATAATCATCAAACTCTTCACATAAACAAGATCTTCTTTAGCATTAAATTAACAAAATGATTTTGTAATTTATATTAAGAAGAAGAGAAGGAGGCGGAGGAGGCGGAGGAAGAAGAAAAAGAGGACGAGGAGCTTACTAGCAGGGAGGGATCGAGAGCAGGGAGCGTGATCTGGAGCGACAATGGAGCGACAACAGCTTCGGCTGCGGGGGTCGAGAGAGAACAACGCAAAGTTGCGGGGGTCGGGGTCGTGAAGTGAACCCTAAACAATCAAATTAATATGAGGCGTGATCGCGCGCCTGATGCCGTGAATAAAATAGCGGGAAATGCGTATCCCGAAAGCGGGATACGCGTTTCCCAATTAATTTTTTTATTTAATTTAAATATTGTGTTTCCTGCGTTTCTGCGCATTTCCGGGCGTTTCCCGTATCCGATATGCGTTCGAGCCGATACACAAAGCATTTTTAAGTATGCGTGCTTCGTAGGGTGTTAAAGCCCACTTGTATGGAGCCCATAAGAGAGAGCCCATTTATTTTATTCTTCCTCCCTTTCTTTAGTCTCACACCTCTGATAGTGTTTTGTGGTTAACCACTTTATGTATATATATGTATATAGGAGATGCATTACTTTGTGCTTAGATTGAATCATTGAAATAATATATTTTATATTTCAAATTCTCACATCGCATCAGAGCAAAATGAAATTTTTAACTGCTCATGCTCGCTTGCGCATACACCTACTCATCTCGTGTGAAAACTGCTGGTTTCAAGCGAACCCCTCGGTCTCATGTGAACACTCCTGGTCTAGTGCATAATACTCCTGAATACGCACACGACATTGTAGCTCTACCAGCCCTTGCGCAACCTCGCCATTTCTTCTTACGTGAATCTTGAGATCGGATTCCCGCGAATACGTAATTAAACCAACACGTACTCCTGCATTTAGGCGAGCTTCAGCTCTCGTTGAACTCTAGACCTCATTGGACCTCTAGAAGGTGTTGAGCACTAGCTCTCCCAGATCTTCAGCACTCGTGTGACCTCCATCAACGCGAAATCTGGCATTCGCCGAACTTCAACACCCACCGAGCTCAGTACTCCCAAGTTCCAGCTCCTGTCGAGCTCCTATCAAGCTCCAGCTCTTGTCGAGCTCGAGAACTCGCCCAACTTCAGCTCTCACTGTGTCTAAGCACTCGCACGTGTTGAACTATAAGGAGACCCCAGCTCCCTCCTGCTCCCGTTGCAATTGCTCCTACACCCACACTCATTTTCAGTGCCTCTGGAAATCTCAGGACGATGTCCAAGTTAATTGGACCAAATTATGTTGATTGGAGTGTGATATGGTCCAACACGACCCATTATCCATTTTTTTATTTATGTATGTTTTAATTTATGTTCGTGTCGACGCATATCGCATCTTTTAATTATCATGTCATTGATTCTAGCATATGTTATTTTATACAAGTCCAAGTGTTCATACTTATTACGATTATACCATTATATAATCTTATTTAAAGACCCCTTGGGTCATAAAGGAGTATGCAAGAGTTTATGAAAGTTCAAGTCTCTTCCTTCTCTCCAGTACTTTCTTCCTCTCCCCTTTCTAGGGTTAGGATTGAGTATCGCTCCACCTTCCGCATTCTCCATAGGTTGAGCTCGGATCTTTTACATCTCCACCACCAATTTCACCATCGGCGAGATATTGACACGCTACGGTAAGGCCTAACGAACTTGGTATCATAGTTATCCTTTCTCTAATCCAGGGCCCAACCGCTAGATTACGCATAGCCTTGTCTTGAAAGGCCTTCTGCTCACAGCGCCTCCACAACTCCTTCCCGACCATGATCCAGCACCTCTGCATTGACATTATAGGATCATGTCTTCTTCTCGCGTGCGGGTTTTCGAAGCTAAACCAGAGAGAGATCGTCCTCCCTTCTCATAGCGCGCGGCCACAGGAGACAGAGTCGAGTGGCTCTAGCAGGCTCGACCTTGTCACTCCTTATGAGACAAACAAATTAGTGAATCGGCTTCCCCCTCATCAAAACCCTATCGAACAACAATCGTCCCTCCTGATTCTCGAGCCAGCCATCACAGTACAGAAGAATCGAAGCCCCTCCGTGAAGCCCACGAGCAATCTTCTCTTCGAGCAAGCGCCTCTTCCGAACATCTCGCTAGTACACCTGACACAACACGTGCGATCATCTTCCTCCTAGTAGCGAGCCCTAGTTCTGTAAGGGAAGCCATATTCGACCTCTTCTAACACGTTGCTTCTGCCAGTCTCGTTCAGCGTCATCTGTTGAAAAAGAAACCACGACCACATCTTCATCTACAGACTCGAGCCCAGCACCTTCGTTTCCTTCCACTTCATCATTGAGCCACACACCCCTTCCATCGAGCTCAGCGCCCTCAACAGGATCGAACTACATAGAGACCTTCTTCAGGTCTTGTCGGGCATTAAGCCATGCGCCCATTTTCCTTTTTCAAGTGGCACGTCATCTTCTACGGTTTTTCTCGAGCCGCACTCCTCCAGCAGAGCACAAGCAAGGTTATTAATTAATTACTCCAAAATTGGATTAGTTAATTGATTTTTTGCTACTTCAGCATGGCGGTGTGTTCCTACGATCAAAATGAACTTCATTTGATGTTATTGAAAATATTGGAGATGTCAACATCGCACCAAGTCGCAATTTTGCAACTCACCGTCAGCATTGACAGATTCTCAATGTTTGGACAATGTGGGGGGGCCGGCCCCATCAGAGAAGTCGTCGATCTAACTAGAGAACGAAGAAAGTCCACCAATCTCCGAAGTTCCTGTCGCCCCACCGTGATCACCACAGGTTGTTCCCTCCCGCAGTTCGCACATCAGGCACCTTTGACTCCTTGCCCAATAGTTGTGTCGCAACAATCTGTGTTGTCGCTGACCCCTACGGCTCTCCTCCAACAAACACTCTCAGTTACCCTTCCTTCGGACAGTCGGTCGCATCTTCTCTAATTGGCAACACAACAAACCTTCTCAGCCAACCTCGTACGAAGGACCCCGCCACTACTTCAATCGCTTAATGGTCGCATTGCAATCTCTTTTTTGATCGCCTCGCCACACAAGCTACAGCCCTCTGACAACATCTCCATCTTTTATAACACATGTAAGCACGATGAAGACTTATCGCTCGATGCAACCTACACTACACGCGTTACAAGGAGTTGTTCTGGACGGAAATTAAGGAGACAGATGAACAAATTATTTGAGCCTCGTTCGAGCTTAAGGCCAAGCTCGATTGAAAGACAAGTGGGATGTTATGGTCCCACACGACCAGTTATCTCTTTTTTTATGTTTTAATGTATGCTTGTGTCGAAGCCTGTCGCGTCATTGTCATCGAGTCCAGCATATATTATTTTATATAAGTCCAAGTGTTCGAAGTTATTATGATTATGCCACTATATGATCTTTATTTAAAGACCCCTTGGGTCATGAAGGAGTATGCAAGAGTTTATGAAAGTTCAAGTCTGTCCCTCTCTAGTTCTTTCTTCCTCAGCTTCTAGGATTAGGGTTGAGCAATACTTCCTCTTCTTCCTTCTCCTCGCATTCTCCGTAGGTTGAGCTCGGGTCCCTTGTAACTCCGCCACTACCATCACCACCGACGAGATATTGACGTGCTAAGAGAAGGCCCGTAACAAAGTGTCTCTTTCTCCTTGTGCGATCTCAACACAAGAAACACCATCACACTGATGCTCCTCCCGGACCTATATCTCCCGCCTATACGGATTGGGACATCAGTGATGTTCTTGTTCGTACGTGGCTTACACACAGTCTTTCTGATGTATGTTTGTCTATTATTCGACATGATAAGATTGTGAAGGATGTTTGGGATCATCTTGTTGCTCTTTACTCCAAATGAGTAAAAATATCTCGAATCAACACCTTATATTTGGATCACTTTGCCGATCCTCACTCCCGACACTGTCTACCAGGAAGTTTAGTCTCTCGAAGCAAAACTTCTACAACATTGTCCGTTCTCTACTAATCTTGCAATCCAGCAAAAGCATTTTCAGGATCTCCTTGTTGTATGTTAATCTTTTGTGACTTGCCAAGTCCTATGAAATGATACGGCAACAGATATTGGGAGAACCTAACATTCCCACATTACATGCAACTGCTACTTGTGTCTCCATTGTGACATTTACTCAGTCGACCTCAGACAATGCCACTACACACTCCAAGAATTATGTTTATGATGTTGGTCGTGGAGCAAAACATGGAGATTGTACTGGCAGAAGTGAGGGGTCTTCCTCTCTACACTCATTGTGGCAAATTTGGTCATCATGTCCACCGTTGCTTTGCGAAGCATACTCATCTTATACCTCAAACTCATATTGGTGTTACTAAGTATGAGATTTCTTTCTATACCACCTCCACTCAGCCACGAGTCAGAAATATGGTTCTCCTCTGCGAATATTGAGGCTCTAATTAATGCTTCAAAGAATTCTGCCTCTATTGTTACTTCTTCAAGTATCATGTATGTTACTGCTCAGGGTACGTGACTCATTTAATCTGGTGCCAACAATCATATGGCTAGAAACTCTCTTTCCTTCACTCACCTCAATAAGCATACCCGGTTACCTGATAATTGTGGTTGATGGCTCTTATGATTCAGTTTGTGGAGCTGAAATTGTGACCACAACCTCCCTTCTCAAACTGGACAACACTGTGTCCACAATTTTCTTTGCAATTTATTATCCATCAGTGTACTTACAAAACATTTACAATGTTGTGTCTCATTCTTTCCAACTCATTGTAGGTCTTTTTGACCTTGTTCAGTCTTATATATGGGATCTAAGTCCCTCTAAGTCTGTTGGAAGAAAGTATGTATTTTGTTATTTTTATTGATGATTACTCTATATATCCTTCTGTGTACCTTTTAAAAGAATGATCTAAACAGTTAACTATTTTTCATAAATTCAATAATTAGTTTTGCACTCAATTTGGTATTGATCTAAACTCTACGTATAGATAATGCAAAAAAATATATGAGCCAACAGTTCTCTTTTTGTAGTTCACATTGCATCATTCATCAGACCAGTTGTGTGCATACCTCAAAACAATATGGGGTGACAAAATTTTGTCATCTCATCGATGTTGCCCGAACATTGTTGTGGTAGATAAATGTTCTGAGATCCAATTTGGGTCATGCGGTTCTCATTTCTTGTTTTTTCATTAATCGCATAACATCTTCTACTCTTCAAGGTAAGGCACTGTTTTCTATTCTCCATTCAAATGGTACTAGTTTTCCCCCTCACTCTCGTGTTTTTGGATGTATTGTCTTCATTCACACTCCAGCATCCGTGACAAGCTCTCCAACCACGCCACAAAATGTATTTTCGTAGGATATTCTCCTACTCATAAGGTTATTGATGCATTGAACCAATCTGAAAACATCAGTCTATCTCCGTTGATGTCACTTTTTTCGATTTTACTCTCAATTTCTCCAAGGTCGGCGGTTCCCCTACTCTTGACATCTCCTATCATATATATTCCACCTCTCCTCAACCTAACTTTGTGTCATCTCTACCAATCATTCATGCTCATCCACGTGATGTAACACCTAAGGCACCACTTCCTAAACATATACCTCCTTCCATCATACATTTTTCTCATAATTATGAACGTCGTGTTGCTCTTCCCGCTCTCATAGCTCCTTCCACTCTGGCTACCCCTACGACAGCTCTCTCTCCTTTTCGAAAGGTTCAATAACATCAAAGGCCTCAGATCAGGATGTTCTCATTACTCTAAGGAAAGACGGTTTGCCTTGGCATTGAAGGATTATCGGTAATGTGTACACAACATCATTACTCTAAGGCATCAAATCAGCCATTATCGGACGATTCCTATCATATTAAAGAACGCCATTAGCAAGAAAAGTATTGGGATAAGTCTTTTCTTCTTGAATCAGTGAAATACACTTCGTCACTAAGCTCTCAGATTGGACCCATTTACGTCAATCAAAAACCAAGCCAAATTATTTTTTGTGAAAATCAATTCAAGTAGATAAAGGCTCTTTTTGGCGCTACATTTTTGCTCTGGTGAGTTTGGACAAAAACGTCACTGTTATAGAATGTATGTTTGGCATGACAACGGTTATGACCGCTAACAAAAAAGAAAACTAGTTTTGAACATAAAAATGGATGAAGTTCCTTAGGAGAGGTCGGGCGCTCACGAACGACGGTTTATAACCACCGCGTTCACGACCGCCACCGCCGTGCCAAACGGAGCCGAAGTATTCAAGAAAAATGTTCCCTTATTGTCTCTGCGGAAAACAAAAGGTTGTGGAGATTACTGGGAGAAGGCTTTAAGAGACAGGAAATTGATAGCATCACAACTAACATACAAAAGAGATTTTAATAAATATTTTATTGTCACTGTTGATTTTTTGAGTCCATAATCAACTTTTAAGTACTGCAATTATAAATGTGCTTCAAGCAAGCGCCACGGTTACTATAAATGAATAATCTACTCAAAATACCAAACTAAAGTATAAATAAAAGAAATTGAAGAGTATGGTATAAAATGAATCATACTGGAGTAGTCCATTTTGGAACAATCCAGAGACCAGTTGTGATTTCCAGTGGGTGAAATGTTTCCTGTAAAAATGTTTGCAACGGGAACAAGTTAATCAGGGGAGCAAAATGAGAAAGCTGGGATACGAGAAAGACAAAATTATGTCTACCGATACGAAATTGCAAATATTTCCCAGTAAATTGAAGTAAATGAAAACAGTAAATACCAGCTAGCAATCGCTCAGAATCTTCCCAATGCCAAGATTAATATGATCAAAGCTTTATACAATTATACTAAAATAAGTCATCATAAAGTAAAATAATTCTGTAAAGATAAGTGTATTGAAAAGCGACAACTTTTTGGTATTATAGGGAGCAAAATGAAAATGAATTCAGATGGTATTATCGAAGTCAAAGATATCAGCCTCAATAACCTATAGCGTGCTTATATCATTCCATGATTATTTATGATTTCATACTATTCCAAAATATAATCAGATTTCATGTAATTTACCCATGGAAGTCTTTTCTTTGAGAACAAAAGTCAAGGTTTCATTTTTATCCACTATTAACATGTTGTTGAAGTAAATTTTGGTGGTGGTTTCTCTTGAGAGTTGTCTTATCAGTGCAAAGGGATTACAATCACCTTATTTTTGCAAGAAACAAGCAAGCAAGAATAGATTAGCAGCAAAGAAATCAAATTTTGTTGTCACGAAAGTCTCCTATAGGGATTTCCAGTAAAGAAGCTCAATCTTCTCCCTGTTTGCATGGGCTTCAAATATCCTTGCCTTCTTTTTCTGTCCAACTGCTATGACTCCTTTCATTTTTTCCTTGTTAGGATTTATATTTAGTATATTTTTGTGTATTGTCATATGGATACACTACTAATTATGATTGCAGGTAAAAGAAGATAGAGAATTCAGTCAATGGCGCACCATTCACTATATGGATGAAGAGAAAAGAGATGACAAAACGATAAGGATTTCACATAAGTCAACAACACACAAATTGGCCTTGATTTAGGCGTAAATACAAACCACAGGCAGTTGCTACGGTTGAGTAACTCTTCCCGCCTTCTAGACAACCGCTGCACTCCACACGTAAGTTCAAATTTTAAATAGACATACAGGTACATTTACATACTTAACGGAAACATAATTAATAGCTATAACAATACTCCTTGCTTCAAATGATCCTTGTCCTCAAGGATCAAAGTCTGGGCATGCCGCCTTAATGGTGAGGTAATCTTCCCAAGTCGCATCTTCAGCTACAGCATTGGACCATTTAATCAGGACTTGAGCCACTGGTATTCCCCTCCTTGGTATAAGCCGCCTGTCTAAAATCTTCTCCGGCATTTTCAAGATAGCTCCTTCGGTTGTGAGATATTCTGGAATTGTTGGTGATGATGGGGTTGCTCCTATATGTTGCTTCAACTGGAAAATATGGAATGTTGGATGAATACGAGCGGAGGGGGGTAATTTCAATCAATAAGCTACGGGGCTCAGTTTTTTTACTATCTGAAAAGGCCCAAAAAAACGTGGTGATAGCTGTTGTGGTTTGCCAATCGAATGTTGGATTGCTTATAAGGTAGTAGTCGAGTATAGACCCATTCTCCCTCTTAAAACTCCTCCTTTCTCTTCTGGTTTGCTATCTGTTTCATTCTGTTCTGAGCCCGTTGCAAATGTTGTTTCAGAATATTGATTGTTTTCTCTCGATCCTGAAGAGTGTGGCTGACCGCTTCATTTTCTGTAGATCCTGCTAAGTATGAGATATGCATGGGTGGAGGCTGGCCATAAACTGCTACATACGGTGTCATTTGTGTGGCACTATGGAAAGAAGTATTGTACCAATATTCAGCTAATGGTAGCACGTCGCTTCATGATTTTGGTTTGTTAAAAGTGACACGTATTAGGTAGTTTTCCAAACACCTGTTGACTACTTCCGTCTGCCCATCAGATTGGGGGTGGTAAGCGGTGGAATTGTTGATGTTGACACGCAATAGCTTAAATAGTTCTTGCCAAAAATCACTTACAAAGATCACATCCATATCTAAGACTATTGATTGGGGCATTCCATGTAATTTGAACACATTGTTCATAAATAATTGGGCTATGGTAGTAGCTGAGTATGGGTGTTTGAGGGGAATAAAATGAGCATACTTACTTAACTGGTCCACCAACACCATTATAACTTCATAGTTGTTGGATATGGGAGTCCCTCTATAAAATTCATAGATAAGTCTCTCCAAATCTTTTGAGGTATGGGAAGTGGGTGTAATAAGCCCAGTGGTCTATCATTTGGAGGTTTGCATTGTTGGCATATGGAGCATCTTTGTATATATTGATATACATATTCTTTCGTACCTTTCCAATAAAAGATGGGCTTCATCCTCTGCAACGTGACATGAACTCCAGAATGCCCAATACTTGAGTCATGGTATATATGGCATAAAAGTTTTTTTAGTTCTTCACTTCTCCCTGCCACTACCCTTCCTTTCCTTCTTAGCCATCCATTAACTACCTGGAAATGTGGCTTTTCTGTGGGGTTGTTCTGTTTAAGTTGGATGAGAGACTGGATTTTATCATCTTCAACTTGGGCTTGCTGCAGTTTGTCCTCCAATTCAAGAGTGTCCAGTTACTATAGTGTTCAATTCTCCCCTTCCCTTTTCTCCTTTTCTTGACAAGGCATCGGTTGTCACATTCTCAACTCCTTTCTTATATTTTATAGAATAATCATAGCCCAAAAGCTTGGCCATAAATTTTTGTTGTAATGGAGTAGTGAGGTGTTGATCCATCAGATACTTGATACTTTGGTGATCAATATGGATGATGAAATGAGCCCAAATTAGGTAGTGTCTCCACTTCTGAACAGTCAATACAATTGCTAGTAGCACCTTCTCATAGACTGATAATGCCATGTGTTTCTTCCCCAAACTTTAACTGGAAAAAACACTTGGGTGACCTTCTTGTAGCATAACTGCCCCTACTCCTTGGTCAGAGGCATCCGTTTCTAACACGAAATGCTTCTGAAAGTTTGGTAAAGCCAGGACTGGGGGGAAGTAACAGCCTTTATAAGCTCCTGGAAAGTTAGCTCAGCTCTTCATTTCAAAGGAACTATGCTTTTTGAGTAAGTTTGTTAGAGGTCATGCAATGCAGCCATACCCCTTTAATGAATCTTCTATAGTAGCATGTCAGTCCCAAGAATCCCCTTAACTGCTTTTGAGTGGATGGTGTAGGTCATGATAACATGTCTTCCAATTTGAGTGGGTCGACTGCTACTCCTTGTGCTGATATGATGTGACCCAAATAATCAATTTGGGGGACCCCAAACTGACATTTACTTTTCTTGACATAAAGTTGCTCATGCAATAATATTTGAAAGGTTTGGGCTAAATGGTTGAGATGATCATCCCAAGTTTTACTATAAATTAAGATGTCATCAAAAAACACAAGAATAAATTTACCTAAATGTTGATGAAAAACCTGATTCATTAGGCTTTGAAAAGTGGATGGTGCATTTGTCAAACCAAAAGGCATGACAAGGAATTCATAATGACCTTCATGTGATTTGAAGGTTGTCTTGTCACTGTCTTGAGGGGCCATCCTTACATGGTGGTAACCGGCTCTTAAGTCCAACTTAGTGTATATGGTGGACCCATGGAGTTCATCTAATAGCTCTTCAATGATAGGAATTGGAAAGTTGTCTTTAATGGTATTGTTGTTGAGCTTCCTGTAATCGATACATATTCTCCATGACCCGTCCTTTTTCTTCACTAAAACAATTGGGGAGGAAAAGAAACTTTTACTTGGTCGTATGATTCCCGCTTCTAACATTTCCTTGATGAGATGCTCTATTTCAGTTTTTTGTAGATAAGGATATTTATAGGGTCTTGAATTTGTATAAAATGCAGGGTCTTTTATCAGTATGCGATGATCATGACTTCTATGGGGGGTAGCCATGTAGGTTCATTGAAAATTGGTTGGTACTTATCCAAGAGGAGTTGCAACTCAAGGTTGTGTTGTTGTTCACTGTCAGGTAGAATGGTTGCAATTTGATTGTTGTTGGGTGATTCCTCTTGGGATTGTAACCAACATACACTGAGTATTGTGCATTGTGCTTGCTTTTGAATCAACTTGTTCATTTTTCTCTTGTTAATGAGACTATTTCCAACATTCTCACTGCCTTGTAGGGTGACTGTTTTGTTCTCCCACTTGAATTTCATAAGTAAATTGAGAAAGTCCCACTCGATGGTGCCCAAGGTCACTAACCATTATACTCCCAATACCACATCACATCCACCTAGTGGTAATATTAACATGTCTGTTTGAAAGGGAATACCATGCATATTCCACTTGAAGCCCTGACACATTTTAGTACTTATCAGTTTCTTGTTATCTGCCACTGCTACTTTAAACGATGGTATTGTGGTAGTGATGCACTGTAGGATGTCGGTTGTTGTCTCATCAAGGAAGTTGTGGGAGCTGCATGTATCAATAAGGATAAAAATTTGTTGCCCCTTATATGAACTGGTGACTCTCATGGTATGGAAGTCTACTATTCCTGTGAGGGCATGCATGGATACTTGAGGGGTGATGAGGGGTTTCTGACACTGCTCCTCTTCCTCAACGTGTAACACAGAGTGCTCTTCTACCTCCTCTCCCTCTCTATCATTCTCCTCCATTTCTAATTCTAGCACATATACTTGAGATGAAGTATTACACTTGTGGCCTCGATAGTATTTTTGGTCACACCAGAAACAAAGTCCCTTGACCCTTTTTTCATCCATTTCCTTGGGAGATAATTTTTTTGTGGTTTTAGAGTGTTGGGGCATGCTTGAATTGGTGGTAGGGGCTCTATTGGGCTATCTGTTACCTTCAAGAGATGATGGCCCACTGACCATTCCCTGATGATGAGAGCTTTTATTGCCACCAGTGGAACATCGATGTTCTTGAATTCTTGCCAGAGCATACACTTTCTGAAGGGATGCTGGCATAAACATACGCACTGCTAATGAAATGTCTCACCGGAGACCAGTGAGGAAAAGACTAATGGCATACTCCTCTGTGAGAATCAATTTGTTGCGCAGTGCTTCGAATTCATCAAGGTACTGTTGCACAGTTGTTTGTTTTAACTCTTTAATTTCACACATTGGATCTTCGAAAAGTGTGGGGGCAAATCTTTCATGGATGGCAATAGAGAAGTCATCCCATGAAATGTCAAGTTGTGCCGTTTTGATTTGTCAAGTTATACCAAGCAAGGGCCTTGCCATCTAAATTAACCACGGTTATTTTGACCTTCATCCCCTCTGGTGTTCCATCAACTTCAAAGAAATACGCACTTCTGAACAACCAATCACGAGCCCCATCGCCAGAGAAAAGAGGGAAGTCCAGTCGTGCTCCTCTTGTAGGCATTGAGTAAGTTGGAATGTATTGGTGGCTTCTGGGTTCAGGTATGGCATTTGAAGCACTGTCGGGGCAATTTTTCTCTTTTGTGAAGGAAAGGAACATTTCTTTCAATTCCACCAAAGCGGAGAGATGTTTCTGATCCATGTCTCGTAATGTCGTCTGCAGGGAAGCATTGCTTGTGTCGATTGTTTGAACTGTCGCCTTCATAGCATCAACTTCCTTGCGCCACTCCTGACTGCGAGTTTTGTGATCACTCATGGTGGGATATCACGGCCAGGGAGGCTCTGATACCAATTGATACACTACCAATTATGATTGCAGGTAAAAGAAGATAGAGAATTCAGTCAATGGCGCGCCATTCACTACCTGGATGAAGAGAAAAGAGATGACAAAACGATAAGGATCTCACATAAATCAACAACACACAAATCGGCCTTGATTTAGGCCTAAATACAAACCACAGGCAGTTGCTACGGTTGAGTAACTCCTCCCGCCTTCTAGACAACTGTTGCACTCCACACGTAAGTTCAAATTTTAAATAGACATACAGGTACATTTACATACTTAACGGAAACATAATTAATAGTTGTAACACATATGTCCTCACTATTGTATGCACACCTCTCCTATCTAAAGGAGTGGTGTTTATTTTGTAATTAATAATAACATTTCTTTTCTACAATCAAAGCACTAGCGACCGCTCCTGCAGCCGTCGCGCACCCCACGTCCATTGCGACTGCTTCTTCCGTCGATCCTTCCTGCGACCGATCCTTCTCTCCCACGACTACCACTTCTTTTGCAGCGCGTCTAACCCGCTTCTTCCGCAGTGAGTCTTCTCCGCGCTCACTGCGTGGGTTTGACTAACGTTGATCACCCATGTGGTGAGTTCCTCTCCAACACCATTTTTCTCGCCTTTTTTGAGAAGATGATTTCTCTTCTTGTCACGACCCGTCTCGACAAGAGTCAGAGCGCACTTCGGGCGGGCCGTGATGCCACAGGCATGAGCGAACAGGAACTCATGCCTGCTAAGGCGGAAACAGATATACTACAATAGTTTTGATTTCATTACTTTGAAAAGAATTTAGTATATCTTATAAGTATGCGGAAGCCACAATGAATGGTTAAACTATGCATTTTCATTAAAATCAGATGTCATACATTATACTGAAATGATGAACATGAAATGAGTTACAATAGTAAAATGCTATAAGTAAAATGATCTGATACAAGCAAAAACACCCTAAGAGTTGTCCACAATACCAGAGAAAATGGCTGACAATAACTAATACAAGAAAAGTAGATCCAACAGTACTGAAACAAAATACATAGAACCTGCTGACACAGTAATCAAAATAGAACCTCCAAGCAAAACTGCAGCTGAACGAAGAAAACTCAGGGAGCAGACGGCGCGGTCACGAACCCTAAGGCAAATCCAAACAGAAGGAAAATGCCTCAGAACAAGAAAATAATAGAAAACAAGCTGTAATTTTAAGTACATGCAGAAATAAATCTAAAGTACCAAATAACTCTTGAAACAGGCCAGTGACACAGGCAGGTAACTGATACAAGCTGAGACTACCTAGAAATATTAGCCTACTCCGGAGTATAGCCTAAACAAGTATTTTGCATCGACATAAGTTGTTATCTATGAAATGCGTAGGTGTTTATGGTGGGCACACATGGTTCACACTCAAGTCCAAGTGTAAGGCTTACCAGAATAAGGGTATTCCATGCTCACCGTGACCATGCAAGCAAGACGTTGCACCACCTAAAACCTAGTTTCCACGATTCGCTTATGACACTCAAGACCTAAGGGTTTCATGTTTTTCCGAGGAGATTCCTATCGCAACGCGACATGTTCGCGAGTGATAGTGCTTATGCCATCAGATATTGATATTAATTTAGAAAAAAACAGTAAAAGAAATTAAATTCTTGTTTGCAAGCGAGAGGGAATTTCCCCACTTGCCTTAAGGTGAAGCCGCAACTACCAGCAACAACTATGCGGCGCAAGCAAGGACAAGGCTCTATTGAACCTGTTCAGGGGTAATCGCAGACGATATTTGATATTTGACAAGCAACAAACCATATGCTAACACAGGCAGTTTAATTCGCGAAAACACAATCAGAAGCGGATTAGCAATTTACCTCCCTCAAGTTGAGGGGAGAAGAAGTTACCACAAGGATCGGGGGCTTGGCGGCGCTTGGGTGACAAAAACCCTAAATCGGAGAGGGTTCGGAGCGAATCCACCACTAGATCTGATGAGCGGCACCAGAAACACAAACAAATACGGGATTAGGAGATTATACGACGAACACGAAATGGATCCTCGTAATCACATTAATTTGGGGCGCAAAAATTAACATAATAATCTAGGGCAAATCTGAAACAACGAGATTGGAGGAGTTTCTTACCCAAGGAGACCAAATCTGGGCTCAAAAATCTGAGTAGAGGAGGTTTCAAGCAAAACCCTAGACGATCCTCTTGCAATCCACCGTCCAAAATGCAGCGGGAGAGAGATTAGGGGCTGCTTACACCTGGAGGAGAGGGAGGAGGAGACCCTGCTGCCGGCCGGAGGAGGAGATGGCTGATGCCGGCCGGAGGAGGAGAGGCAGGCGGCTCTCTACTGCTGTCGGCGTCCAGGAGAGGGGAAGAAGGAGGCGGCCTTGCTGCTGTCGTCGACCTGGAGAGGGGAGGAAGGAGGCAGCCTTGCTGCTGTCGTCGACCTGGAGAGGGGAAGAAGGAGGCGCAGCCGGCGGCAGATCGGCGCGGGAGCGGGAGCGGGAGATCGGCACGGGAGCGACGAAATCGCGAGCGGTAGAAATGCACAGGAGCGGGAGACGGGAAACCTAGCTGGCGCGGGCTTTAAACCGGGTGGGGTGCGGTAGATGAATAGGGAGTTTATTAATATCTTGTTTTTGATCTATTTCCTATTAATCTCATCACCAAAAGCAAGGGTTGTTACACTTCTCCTCCTCTTCAAGATTTGTGTGACTTCTTTATGATCTGTGGGTTGAACCGTGGATCTTAGATGACCTAGGGTTTCCCTCTGGATTCCAAAAAATCCCGAGATTATTCCTTAGTGTGTGTGAGATGCTCTTCAATTCTATTCTTTATTCAACACGTCAGGAAGCGTTGATTTTCCTGCATCGGCAGTTGTTACTCTTGTCGGCTCTCTCAGGGTGAGTTGTGATCATAATACTCCTCAGATTACTACCATTTGTTTGGTTGATTCCAACTACCTCCAATGGTCTCGCTCCATCACCTTGGCACTAAAGAGTCGTCGCCTATTTGGTTATGCCAATGGCACCAACGGGAACCTACAAAGGACTCGCCGGATTGGATGCAATAGGAATACGAAAACTCCTTAAGTCATGTCCTGGCTCACGAATTCCATGCAAGAATTTATTGCTTGCAACTATCTATTTATGGACACTGCTACTGAGATTTGAAAGTGTTGGGAACAGTGCCCAGCAATGTTCCTGATTTGAAGAACTGCTCAGCTCAATGATAAGTGCAAGTTGTATTTAATGTTCCATCTAGTTCATGCTTGCAGAGATCGACAATATGTCGAGTACTTTAGTTAATTCAGTAAGTACTATATTGTCGAGAAGAAGGAGACGTCGTCGACAAAGTATGCTTGTCGTCATATTGATGAACAAAGCAAAAGCCTAGACTTGGCGAGTTCGTCGAACGCAGAAAACTGTTCGTCGAACGCAGAAGGAAGATCGTTGAACGCAGAAGGAAGATCGTCGAACGCTGAGACTTGGCAAGTTAGTCGAACGTTGAGACTCGGCAAGATCGTCGAACGCAGAAGCAAGTTCGTCGAACGCAGACTTGGCGTGTTCGTCGAACGCCGGATGGAGTTCGTCGAACGCAGAGACGGGACAGAAGAATGAAGTTCGTCGAACACAGAATGTTGTTCGTCGAACGAAGATTGTCGTTCGCCGAACGCAGAGAAGAATGAAGACAAAGGAAGAAATGTCGTCAAGAAGATGCAGCATCGTCGACATCAACTAAGAAGCCTTGTCGTTGAAAAGGCTAAGTATGACTGATGGCGTAGGACATCGTCAAAAAGAAGGCATGTCGTCAAGAAGACTGAAGAAGGACAGTTGAAGACAAACAGTTGCTAAAAGTATGATCTGTCGACATGTTATCACTCATGTCGTCGAGAAAGAAACGTGATTACGACGACAGACTGCAAGAAAGAAGATCACGACGATACAGTCAGAGATAGCATATCGTCGTATATGCAAAAGTGTCAGAATGTCTTGTATCGTCGAGATACCAGCATCAGAGGCAGAAGCAAGAAGAATTGAAGATCTACCAAGGCGTATGGCATCTACAAAGACCTGTCGTCGGGATATCATCCATGTCGTCGTAACATTGGAAATATCGTCGAGACAGATTCAAAAATTGCGGACGCGCTGTCAGCATTTATTGTCGCCGCCTGATTGTCCAATCAGCGCGTGCTTTTAAGGAATGGGCGTCTGACATTAAAGGACATAACATGTGACCGTTATGCGGCTCACCTGTCCTATAAAAGGGAACAGTGATGCCCTAGAAAAGAGGTCTTCGAAATATAGAAAAAGAACGAGAAAGAATCCCGCCGCTACACGTCAATAGAACAGTATTTTCGGCGGAGAAGAAGAAGATCAAGTAGAGAACAAGCATCAAGTGTTCTCTGAAGAATCAGTCATCTTCATCGACTGACAAGAAGCCAATCCTCATCAGGCTAAGAAAAGGCTGAAGAAGATCCAGTGCTGAAACTCCAGATCAAGAAGCATCTTCTTCAACCTAAAGAAGTCAATCTTCATCAGGCTAAAGTTGCCGATCTTCATCCGACAGAAGTAACAGTCTTTTTTCACTTTAATTTTTGTAAGGCTTGCGGGCATATTTGTCTAGCTTGAGGGCTGGAGAGCTGTGAGGCTTGGGGACCAGGGCAGTGGACTTGCGAGTCCGACACCGTCTAGCTTGAGGGCTGGAGAGCTGTGAGGCTTGAGGGCCAGGGCAGTGGACTTGCGGGTCCGACACCGTCTAGCTTGAGGGCTGGAGAGCTGTGAGGCTTGAGGGTCAGGGCAGTGGACTTGCGGGTCCGATCTTGTCGAGCTTGAGGGCTCGGGCGCAGTAGGGGCTTGCGGGCCTAGGCTGTAGGCACAGGACTTGCGGGTCTGTGTTGTGTAGGGCTTGAGGGCCTGAGTGTCGAGCTTGCGGGCTCGGGGGCAGTAGGGGCTTGCGGGCCTAGGCGGTTGGACTTGCGGGTCCGTGTTGTAAGGCTTGCGGGCCTGAAGTTTTTGGCGGTGTTTGTCGAGCCTAGCACACTGCTGGGTAGGCGCAAAGGGACAGAGGACTACTCAAGACACCCGGTCTTGAGGAACCTCTATATATCTTTGTGTGTTTTCTGTGTTATGCTTTATAACTTTTAGATCTACTAATCAGAATTCAAGAACACCTAAAGGGGATAAACTAATTTGAAAAACCTATTCACCCCCCCCCTAGGTGATAAGTCGACACCCAATAAACAACAGAAAGAGAGCGGAGTCTACCTACTCTCGCAGAAGCAATGCCGCTCAAATATTCCATTTGAGATGAAAGATATATTTGCTTTGCTAAGGTGATCGATCCCCGTCAGTTTATTACTTTGAGCTTACACAATTATACCAGGAATACAACCATTTGACCCCCTTACGCTGATTAGTCATGAGGATGGGGTATTAGTTCGGGCTCGTGAAGAACACAACATGATTTTTGAGTTCTTTCATGGGTTCCATCGTAACTTTGATCAGATCAATGTTCAGATACTTTGGTGTCCACAGTTACCATCCCTACTTGAGGTATATAGTACTGTGCAGCAAGAGTTTGATCGCCGACAGACCTTGCTTCTAGACTCAGTTCCTAAATGATGATCTGCTCTTACTTCCACTACCGCTGTTTCAGGTGGACTGATGACACAAGATTTTAAGATGAATTTGCCTGATAAATACCACTTGGTTTGTGATTATTGTGGAAGGGGCCCTCACACCAGGGACACCTGCTTCAGACTTCATGGTTTTCCACGCGGAGAGGGGAAGGTACTGCACCGCGGGGTGGTCGTGGATATAGGAGATCTCAGGAATGGCATGTTGCTACTCATTCGACACATTTAATTGAGCCACTGATGACACACATATCAGATCTGACTCATCTTACCTCGCGTCCTCCGCTGAAGAAATGCAAGCACTTCATCGCATGATGCATGGTCTCTCTGCTAAGCATACTGACTTATCAGCGTCCTCATATGCCCACACAGGGACCCCATGTGCTCATTCTTCCACATCTCATCCCTCAACCTAGTGGATCATTGACTCAGGAGTCACTGATCATAAGATTGGCTCCGCATCAGGTTTAAGGTGAGCATTGTTGATGGTTATCTTTCCACCATTGCTAGAAAGGGCTCCATCCCTTGCTCCTCTCTCACCTTATCCATGGTTCTTCATGTTCCGAATTTTACTCGTAATCTTCTTTTTACTAGTCACTTGACAAATTCTATGAAGTGTTCTGTAATCTTCTTTCCCTTTTTTGGTGTTTTTTAAGACGAGAAGACGGGGAAGGTGAGTAGTATGGTCAATTGCCTTTATGTGTTCAAGTCCATCCTAATGCAATCTCCGCAAGCCTTTCATTCTAGTTTTCCCCATATTTTGTATTCTTGGCATTGTCACATAGGACACATGTATCTATCTCTATTATGAAACTGTTATTTTCTATTATTTTGCAACTATTTTTTATACGTTTATTTGTGATGTATGTAATCTAAAAATGGCTTGGTGGTCTACCTCTTCGCCTAATCTAAAAATGGCTTGGGTTCGAATCCCAGTAGCTTCACATTTAAGGCTTGAGTGTTGTTGTATTTGTGATGTATGTGCTCTTAACAAATATCGATGTGATGGTTTTAATCATGTTACTAAACCTAGTATTATTTATTTTGTTATTATTCATGCTAATTTATGGAGACCTTGTCACATGTCCTCTATTCAGGTTGTACTTGGTTTGTTAGCTTCATTGGTTGTAACTCGCATACTACCTGGTTATATTTGCTAAAAACAAAAATAGAGTTTTCCCTAGTTTTCAAAATTTAATGATCTCAACTCAATTACATATTAAGATTTTGTGCAGTGACAATGGTCGTGGGTATATTGATTCTCAGTTTGAGAAATACTTTGTGTATGTTGGCATTATTCACTAAACCTCATGTGTCAACTCCCCCGCTCAGAATGGTGTTGTTGAGCAAAAAAATTGTCATCTCATAGAGGTTGTTACATGTCTATTGTCAAATGTGGGCCTTCCAAAGTACTATTGGGGTGATGATGTCCTCATTGTTGCTTTCCTTATTAACCATATGCCTTCTTGTGCTCTCAGGAACAACACCCCTCTTGGCACTTTCCATGTGTCCCCAATGCAACTTCCCCTTCGAGTGTTTGGATGTGTTTGCTTTGTCCATGTTCATCACCCTCGTCCTACTAAACTCAGCCACCGTGCTCTGACATGTGTCTTCAGTAGGATACTCACCCGCCCAGGTACAATCCTCCTACTAAAAAGCTCTTTATTACTATGGATCTCACTTTTCGTGAATATGAGGCTTACTATGGGTCCTCACTTCAGGAGGAGTCTATACTTTTAGAAGTGAGCTCCCCTACTATTCTTCTATTTTTCATGAATCTGAGGATTACTATGGGCCCTCACTTCAGGAGGAGTCTATACCTTTGGAAGTGAGCTCCCCTACTATTCATCTATTTGTTCATCGCCATATAATCTCTTGGTTCATGGTATTCACCTTATTGTTCATGTTACTTCTACTACTCCCCTTCCATTGCAGGTTTATACCGGGCACAATAAGGGAACAAACACACAAGATCATTCCATGATACCAGAACAACCATCGAATCCTACCTCAGGGCCTACTGATATATTCATTGCACTCAAGAAAGATATTAAGTTATGTATCCAGTATCTCATATCACATTGTGTTTTGTACGACTCTTTCACTGCTTCACATAAGACCTTTGCGTCTTCCTTGGCTTCCATTTCCATACCCTAGTCTTGGCAAAATGATCTTGGAATTCCTAAGTGGTAAAAGATGATGCTTGAGGAGATGAAAGCTCTGGAAAAGAACTGCACATGGGATTTGGTGCGTCCTCCTCAAGGGAAGAAAATTATTGGGTGTAAGTTGGTATCTTTGTCAAGCAGAACTCTCAGGGGATTGTTGAAAAGTGTAAAATGAGGCTGGTGGCAAGAGATTATACTCAAACTCTTGGGATAGATTATCAGGAAATCTTTGCCCATGTGGCAAAGATGAACTCTATAAGGGTATTATTATCATCTTGTGTTACTTGCAACGGCTGGGACGTCAGTCAATTAGATGTAAAGAATGTGTCTCCCCATGGGAACTTAGAAGGAGGTCTACATGGCACTACTGCCTGGCCATGCCCCTACAGGGTTCGAGGGAAAAGTTTGCAAGCTAAAGAAATCCTTACATGGGTTGAAACCATCTCCTAGAGCTTGGTTTGGGAGATTTCACAAGGTTATAACGTCCTTTAGATACAACCAGAGTAATGCAGATCATACAATGTTCATCAAGCACAAGCCAGGTAAACTTATAACTCTCATTGTCAATGTTGATGACATTATTATAACAGAGAATGATGCAGAAGAAATCCAGATACTGAAACAAAAATGGCTACTGAGTTTGAGGTAAAAGACTTGGGAAAACTCGGGTACTTTTAGGGCATTGAAGTTGCGAGGTCAAAGTATGGTATCTTTATTTCTCAGAGAAAGTACACTAGGGACCTTTTTGAAAAAACATAAATGATTAGGTGTAGACCGGCCGACACCCCGATTGAAGCAAACCACAAATTAGGGAGAAGTGATAGAGAAGCTAATGAAAATATCACTGAATTTCAGAGATTGATAAAAAGACTGATCTATTTGTCTCATACACACTCAGACAAGTCTTATGTTGTGGGTGTAATCAGTCAGTATATGCACTCGCCAAAGACCCACCATGTGGATGCTACTCATAGAATTCTAAGGTCCCTCAAGTCCTCACCAGGAAGTCCATCTTATTCGCTCTCAATATTGGACTAAAGATTGAAGTTTGCATTGATGCAGACTGGGTTGGGTCGACTAAAAATCGAAGATCTACTTCAAGATATTGTTCTCTTGTGGGAGAAATCTTGTTGCCTGGAGAACTAAAAAAATAACCTATTGTGGCAAGATCACGTGCAAAAGATGAATACAGAGTCAGTCTATGGGGTCTATGAAGGCATATGGTTACACTCTTTGATGAGTGGCCTAGGCCTTACTGAAAATGAACCCATCAAGCTTTATTGTGACAATAAGGTCGCTATCAGCATCACTCACAATTCCATCTGGTATGAACGTACCAAGCACATTGAAGTAGACTGACATTTTATCAAAGAGAACATTGAGAAAGGGGTTGTGTGTACACCCTTTGTTCCTTATAACAAACAACTTGTTGACATTCTTACGAAGGGGATGAGTGGGTGTTTTTGGAAAAATTGTTGGCAAGTTAGGCTTGATAGACATTTCACACCCAACTTGAACGGAAGTGTTAGGATTTACATTTAGTGTATTTTCATGTATTGTCATATGTCCTCAATATTGTATGCATATCTCTTATTTAAAGTGGCGCAGGACGAATCTATAGGCGGCGGATTATTTGGGACCTAACCCTACATGCTATGCAAAGCCCGACAGGTTAAATCACAATTGAATAATAAATAATAGCATCCCACGCAGATAATTCACAGCAAGATACAATAATTAAATTAGGGCGAAACAGGTTTAGGCTTTCCTCCGCGTGGAGGGCCAAAGCACGAGCGCGCGGCGAATAAACCCTGCAAATCACAATAATAATCTAACAAACAACTACTATGCAAGATATTCAAAACAGGTACAAGATCCAATCCAATATAAATATGCTGAAAATAATAATCCAATACAAATAAGACTCACAGAGTAGTGGGCTGACCAAGGCAATGAAGAATCCGGGTCCGGGTATGTAGATCGGCGATCGAAGGTGGAACCGGAGGCGGGAAAGCGACGTAGGTGGCTGTCCTTGGCGGCGGAAGGTGAAAACGGACCGGAAATGGATGGATCCGGCCACGTGGGTAGGGATCCGGACGGGGGTGGATAGATCCGATGATTTGGGAGCGGATCCGGGCTGGATTTGTCCAGATCTGGACTGATCTAGACAAGGGGGCAGCTGGAGGTGGTTCCACGTAGGGGAAAGGGGCGGTGGTGGCTGGGAGCAAGGGGAGGGAGGGCTGGAGGCAAGGGGCGGGTGGCTGAAGGCTGGCGGCAGGGAGGCAGGGGTGGCTGAAGGCTGGCGGCAGGGAGGCAGGGGTGGCTGTGGGTTGGCGGCAACAAGGGAAGGGGCGGGCTGCTGCTGGAGGAATTGGGGAGGCCGGCGGCTGAAATGGGAGGTTCACTGTTCACTAAACTTGTTTAGTGAACAGTGAATTTCATTTATCTACAGTGAATAGAAAAGGGAGGGGGCTGCTGCTGGAGTTTCTGGACAGCCAATTTGGCTGGGTTTTGGGGGGTTGTAGGGGCTGCGGATGAGGGTTTCGGAGGGGGAAGAAGGAGCCTAGGGTTAGGGGATACCTTGGGGAGGGAGATACAAGCCTAGGAGTCGTCACCTAGGGTTCCACGGAGTCGGCACCGTGGGATGATCGCGGGAATCCGGGAATAACTTTCTCCAAATTCTGCAATGTCAATAATCAGCCCATCTATGATCTATTTATAATAAAAAGGAGGCTAGGGCATCCCACCATCGACGGCTATGATTGGCCGGAGGTGGGGCCACCCAAATACATCAAAACAAATGCAAAAATAATAAACTAATATATCAAATTGATTCGCAACGCGAATCCGAACACATCTGCGGAGTCCGATCGTCGATCCGGGCACGCCATATATGGTAAGTCGCCAAATCAGCCCCGAGTGGGCCCAAAACTCGTCCTCGTGTTTGCTCCGCATCAATCTCCCCGGCTTGAAAGAATTCATCTCCCGATGAATTGGGATCGAAATTCTCTCAATGAATGTCAGGAGGTCCACCAGAGGTCGCCCAAGTGTCGTCGATGGAAGAGTGTCCTCGCCACTCGACTCTCCCCGACTGAAAGCTGTCATCTCCGGTAAATGGAGACGGTCGTACTGAAGTCGAAGTCCAGGGGTGAATCGAAGACGCTCTGCTGCAAGTATCCAAGTGTCACCAACGTCTGTAGTAGGAATGCACTGGCGGAATCTGGTCTCCATGAAGCTCTCAACGCTCAACTCACGAGTGGTGGATCCCGGTGCGATCGGCGGCGTCATAGGTAGAACCAAAGAAGATGAGTTCCCAGGTGGGCGGGTGTCAGAAGTGGTTGAGTAGCAGTGGCCATCAAACGTGGGTGGGCTATGAGGGTGCTAAGGCAACGGGAGTGGAGGTGTGGGCGGCTGGAAGTCCCCACTGCTTGGGTCCACATACTCACGAGGCTCGTAGTACGACGTCATATCTTCAACACTAAATACTAGGTGGATACCCATACTTGCAGGGATATCAAGATCGTAGATGTTTGCTTCGATCCGTCTCATGATTATATAGGGATCCATTCGCCTAACGCTCGAGCTTTTAGCAAGCCTCGCACGGAGCCTCACAACGCAGATTCTCACCATCACCTGCTCGCCTTCATGAAATACCTGCACTTGTCAATGAACATCCGCATGTGATTTACAATATTTATTATCAATATGGATTATTCGTCGGACCGACTCATGACACACATGCAAACGATGAATAAACAACACAACAGACTCATGCAAATGATGACGAAATGACTCAACAGACTCATGCAAATGATGTAAATGAGACACGACGGACACAATATACTCGCTACGGGAAAGGATAATATCCACTTGAACATCTACCAAAGGAGGCGGCCTATCAGGAGGCTCTCTCGGAGGAGTGTAGAAAAACTCATCTCGTGTGTGACGAGTGCTCAGATGATCGCGAGAGACAACTATACTCAAATACGAGCTCATATAGATCCAAGTGTCTCTCAGGGAACGTGACGCATCAGGGGGCTCACCAGGAGGTGTGTAAGAAAAGTCATCGCGAATGCGACGACCGCCTAAGTGAAAATCATGTGCACCGCCCAGAAGACGTGACTCTATAGTGCAGTGAGTGTCCCCGAAAAGAAAGAGCTCGTCTGGTGGGTCAGCAGGTGGTGCATCCCAAAATTCAGCGAAAGTGCGATGTGTCAGCAAGTGGTGCCCTAAATAATGGATGTTCCTCACACTATCCATCCTCTGGGGCGGGGTCAGGGACGATAATGGAAGAGGCTTCCATAAATCAATACTCATACATGCGGGGCTCACCTGAATCGCATCCTCACCAGGATGTGGTGGCTCATCAGGAGGCTCAACAGGGGGATCGTCATAGAACTCATCACTAGGGTCGTGATCCTCCATATGAGTACCATCGTGAGGGGTAGTGTCCCCGTAAATGGATGACATAGCCACTACGGGATCAACACCAGGCTCTGGTCTCTCGGTCGCGATGTGAATCAGGGTAATGACAATGAGAGAGCGACATAGACCTACACTCAAGAATGGGTCTGTGGGTGCGGTGTCAGGAAGTGAGTCTGTGGTTGGGGTGCTAACTAGCCCGGTGGATGGCAGAAAAAGAGGTGTGGGTGAGGGACACAACACTACAGACTCAATAGGTCGCACAGACTCACTCTCAGCTGGGGACACAAGAGACGGGTCAGGCACAAGAGATAGGTCAATCGCTGGACTAAGCACCTCACTGGGGTGAGAGCAATCCGTATCAGGTATCACTTCTGTCATGTCTGACGGAACAATGGTAGGCAGAGTGGTGTCCTCGGTGTGGGAGGAGCTCATACTGCGGAGGTCAAAGTGAGGATCCAACCGACCAGCTCTTGCGGATCTTAAAGACTGTTCGTAACGAAGGGCAAGCTGATACGTCTGCTCGAGGGACGTCGAGCTATGATAAAATACCTCAGCACGAATGTCTGATCGAAGGCCAGACCGAAATCTGCAAGAGGTCATGGCTGGGTCCTCTCGGATATCGCTCCTCACAACTAACTCATCAAAGCGATCCCTATACTCAGCGACGGACATGGATCCTTGCTGAAGGGAAAATAATTGGTCGAGCAAGCGACTCCGATATGACGAAGGCAGAGACCTCTGACACAATGTACGATTCATGTCCACCCAACTAGTGACGCGATGTAGACGGTCTCGCTCGCGTGTCCTCTCAATGCTAGCCCAATATGCTCTCGCCTGATCTAAAAGTCTAAGTTTCGCAAACTTGACGCGACGCTCACCGAATACCTCAAAATGATCAAAATAATACTCCATATCCACGAGCCAATAACTGAAAGACTCGGGACTCGATGAGCCGTCAAAGGAAGGGGCAGCAGTACGAAACTGACTCTCAAGATCTCTCTCGGAACGACGATCGTCATAATAGTCATCTCTAAGGTAACCGAGTCGAGCCGAAGGATCAACACGATCCGCTCTCGTGCAAGGATATGAACGACGACAATCATTATACTGATCGTCTCTAGTGTAGTGGTCTCGTGTCGGTGGGTCAACACGATCTCTAAAAGTGGTGTGCTGCGATCGAGAATAATCGTCGTAGTAACGTGAAGATCTCCCTGACGAGGCTCTGTGAGAGCGGGTGCTAGTGGACTCGAGACCTCTAAGGTGAGGGGAGGCATAATATTGACACCTAGACATAATAAAAAAATATCATATAGACTCTACGACCGCGTATCGAAAAGTGTGTGCAACCTAGCTCTGATACCAATTGACGCAGGACGAATCTATAGGCGGCGGATTATTCGGGACCTAACCCTACATGCTATGCAAAGCCCGACAGGTTAAATCACAATTGAATAATAAATAATAGCATCCCACGCAGATAATTCACAGCAAGATACAATAATTAAATTAGGGCGAAACAGGTTTAGGCTTTCCTCCGCGTGGAGGGCCAAAGCACGAGCGCGCGGCGAATAAACCCTGCAAATCACAATAATAATCTAACAAACAACTACTATGCAAGATATTCAAAACAGGTACAAGATCCAATCGAATATAAATATGCTGAAAATAATAATCCAATACAAATAAGACTCACAAAGTAGTGGGCTGACCAAGGCAATGAAGAATCCGGGTCCGGGTATGTAGATCGGCGATCGAAGGTGGAACCGGAGGCGGGAAAGCGACGTAGGTGGCTGTCCTTGGCGGCGGAAGGTGAAAACGGACCGGAAATGGATGGATCCGGCCACGTGGGTAGGGATCCGGACGGGGGTGGATAGATCCGATGATTTGGGAGCGGATCCGGGCTGGATTTGTCCAGATCTGGACTGATCTAGACAAGGGGGCGGCTGGAGGTGGTTCCACGTAGGGGAAAGGGGCGGTGGTGGCTGGGAGCAAGGGGAGGGAGGGCTGGAGGCAAGGGGCGGGTGGCTGAAGGCTGGCGGCAGGGAGGCAGGGGTGGCTGAAGGCTGGCGGCAGGGAGGCAGGGGTGGCTGTGGGTTGGCGGCAACAAGGGAAGGGGCGGGCTGCTGCTGGAGGAATTGGGGAGGCCGGCGGCTGAAATGGGAGGTTCACTGTTCACTAAACTTGTTTAGTGAACAGTGAATTTCATTTATCTACAGTGAATAGAAAAGGGAGGGGGTTGCTGCTGGAGTTTCTGGACAGCCAATTTGGCTGGGTTTTGGGGTGTTGTAGGGGCTGCGGATGAGGGTTTCGGAGGGGGAAGAAGGAGCCTAGGGTTAGGGGATACCTTGGGGAGGGAGATACAAGCCTAGGAGTCGTCATCTAGGGTTCCACGGAGTCGGCACCGTGGGATGATCGCGGGAATCCAGGAATAACTTTCTCCAAATTCTGCAATGCCAATAATCAGCCCATCTATGATCTATTTATAATAAAAAGGAGGCTAGGGCATCCCACCATCGACGGCTATGATTGGCCGGAGGTGGGGCCACCCAAATACATCAAAACAAATGCAAAAATAATAAACTAATATATCAAATTGATTCGCAACGCGAATCCGAACACATCTGCGGAGTCCGATCGTCGATCCGGGCACGCCATATATGGTAAGTCGCCAAATCAGCCCCGAGTGGGCCCAAAACTCGTCCTCGTGTTTGCTCCGCATCATAAAGGAGTGGTGTTTATTTGGTAATTAATAATAACATTTCTTTTCTCCAACATTCCTCAATTGCCAATATTAAGTAGATTGCAGGCTTCCTCCAACCAAATGCAATCACCTCAATTTCAAGTTCATCAATCTCCTATGTTCAAGGCACATAGGTATGTATGGCTTATGGCTTATAAACAAGGAGCAACTAAAAACTATTATTTTTCATTGTTCACCATTTACACCAGGATTCCTTTTCAAATAACTAGGTTCGTGAGATTTTTTAACCAATTTACTTCATGATCACAACTGGTAGCACTAGTTATAACCGGTAAAATCCAAGCATCAAAAACCTAAAACTAATTAGTTGGAAGTCGAAGGTATGGGATCTACGTTAAGTGCACAAGACTATCTTAATTTTCTAATGTAGTATTATGTTATGGTTTCACACGACCAGTTATCTATATTGTTAATTAGTGTCGTCATGTGTTCATGTTAGGTGTCTTTTATTAATCGAGTCGATATATGAGTCTGTCGTGTTTTATTGTTTTGCGCTTTTCTCTTTATTTTGGAGTTATTTGCACTCATGCCTCTGGTAGTGTTATAAATAGACTCTTGGGTCATGTATGAGGTTATGAATGAATTAATCAAAGTTACTTTCTCTCTCTCTAGTTCTGTTTCTCCTCGTCACATTTCTAGGGTTAGGGTTGACCAAGGCTCCCCTTCATCCTCTTCCCTCGCATTCTCCGTGAGTTAAGCTCGGCTCCCCTTGTATCGCCGCCTACACAACCACCTCCGACGACGTTACGGGCGAGACCCATAACAATTTTGGTATCAGGGCAATCCTCCCTCCCCTTATGGTTTCCATCTCACTGCCTCCAGCCGCCAGTCCCCTCTTCCTCCTGCACGGGCAACAGAGTCGGCCTCAGCGAAAGCGCTCTCTCCGTTGGCAGAAACATTTCCCGACGATCGATCGCAGTGACCTTCCTCAGCAAACGACAGAGCCCCTCTGTCGACTGGTCTCTTCCGTCGAGACGGTCGCAGACCTCGTGTCGTCAACAGCAAGTCGTGTCCATTTTTTATCGACAATAAACCTGTCAGCAACCACGTTCGTCCTCGTCATCTCCCTCACGCTGGTGATCTCCATACGTCCTCGAGCCCAGAGCCACGATCGAGCCCGCGCCTTTTCGCCGTGCTCCATCTTCCATCGTCGAAGCCAACCGGAACTGCAAGCCTGCACTTTCGTCGTCGTCATAGAGCAGATCCCTGCACGAAATCCAGCATCCAGATCTTGTATCTTCGTAGATCCGCGCACGCAATTCTTCCCTCGAGCTGCACGTGTAACAACCCTACTTTTCATTCTATGTATTTATTAGATTTCTGCTAACCGCAGCCCCCCCCCTCTTTAAACCTAACCGAGCCAGACCTCCTATTTTATTTCCCCAGCCGAGACCCCCTATCCTGATTCCTCTCGATCTAGGGCTCACGCAAGCCGCAAGCGCAATCCCGCTCCCGATTCCTTCCGTCTCCCGCTCCCGATCGCTGCTCCAGCCGCAGCCCTCCCGTCTCCCGCCTCCCTGCACGCCAGCGCCTGCTGCTCCTCCTTCCATGGGCGACGTCGACTCCTCCTGCCGCCGCCTCCTGCTCTCCCTCAAGCCGCCGTGTCCTCCTTCAGCCGCCGCCTCCTCCTGCTCTTTCTCCTCCTCAAGCCAGCAACCCCTGCTTGGGTCGTCTCCCTCCTCTCCATTTCCTGGAGGTCATCCGATCTCCTCCAAAGGGCCGGCTGCAGCATGGCTCCTTCTTTTCCCCTTCCCTCAAGGGCGACAGCTGCCTCCTCTTCCTCCGGCAACTCCGTTTCTTCCTCCGGCAGCCCTCTTCCTCTCTGATTGGGTCGGTGTTTGCGAGAGGAACGCCTAGGGTTCGCTCGTTTCCCCCTCTACTCGGATTTCGAGCCCGGATATGACTTCTTTTGGGTAAGAAATCCCTCCTTTCCCTCCTATTTCAGATTTTTGCCCCCTTGCGATCGTCTAATCGTGATTTGTTTGTGATTTCCGGCATCGTTCGTCGAATCTCCCAGCAGAATCTCTCCAAGGCCCTCTCCGAATTAGGGTTTCCGTCGCCCAAGCGCCGCCAAATCTCTGATTTGCTCGTTGTAGCCTCCGCCTCCGCATGGAATCTCTTCTCCCCTCACTTTTGAGGGAGGTAAAATCCGCTAAACTCCCGTTGTTTAATTTCCTCGTCGTAGAAATGCTTGTGCTTGCGTAGCGAGTTGTTCAATGTCAATTTCATTGTTCCTGAACAGGTTCGAAAGTATGATTTCTGATTATTGCTCGCGCTACTTGGCCGCCTCCGCCAGCTTCAGCTTATTTAAGGCAAGTAGAGATCCCTCTCTCTTGCAAACATTGAATTTTATTTAGCATGACCTGCTCTTATGATTTTATGTTTCACCCTTGAATACACGCTTCATCAAATAAGTTTAGTTTTTGAGTGCTTGAATGAAATTGGTAATAGTTTGAGGTGTCACGCGTTTGGGATAACACGAATTTGAAATGTAAACATGAATGATGTTATTTTGATTAGTCGCCTAGATGAATGAATTCCTTATTTGATGGATAATTCAAGGAATACTAGATTTTTGAGTATGTGTAACAAGCGTCATGATAATAATAGTAATGATATCTGGTTAGCAAATATATGATCGGTGTTTTTCTATCATGTTCGGATCGTATACATGTTCGCTTAGAAGATAATCGTGTCTTGAAATGGATCAACCTAAATGAATTGCTTGGTATCCTAGAAAATAATGTACAGAAATCTTGTTACTCGTGAATACTTGAATCCGCAAGTTTCAAAACTCTCTTTCGAGTTCTCTGAGTCATCGAACCCTGTTTCTTATACCTGTTTGGTTGAAAGACTTGGATAAAGTCTACTTCTTGATTTGATGTTCTTCTCAGCGTGAGTCCGTTCCAATTAGAATCACCAATTTATGAATCTTGTAATCTCACTAATAACACAAGTAAACCTTGAAAGGTAGGGTTTAACTGACGCATCTCCTTGACTTGGGTTCCCTCTTGAATCCCTAATGGGAACAAAGGACCGGTCATAGCGAGCATTAAATTTCTGAATCTTCTGAATCTGTACTTGAATCTGTCTGATTCATGAATCCTGCGCGTCAAACAAAAATACCTACACTTTCACTTGTTACAACTTATGTTATTACATGATCATCTTTGTATGTCTTACTCTTGAATCTCTGACAAGTCTTGAATCTGAATTTGAATCCTTTTGAATCATGAATCCTTCAGCTCATTAATGTGATAAGCAATCATTGAAAGGTAGTGTTAAGTTGATGTGACGCCTTGAATCGAGTTTCCGCTTACCTTGTAACGGGAACCAATAATGTTATAGCAAGCCCAATTACTTTGATAAGCCTTGCTATTAGACTCCTGCTAGAATCTCGTGCATCAGATAAAAACACTTGCACCTTTCAATGATTACAACTATTGACATTTCGTGACTGAATCTATATTATGCTTCGGAGTGGTCTAATAATTCTAATTATTTCTACTTCTCTTGCTTACTGTTGTCTTGCTAGACTTGCTTCTGATAAAACTGGTACTTATACATTGTTGTTTCCCTTGCTAGTTTGTAATTTACCTTGCTAATGTTATCAATGTTCTGAGGTTTTTCCTTCTTGTTTTGGATTTGCCTTAGTGTTCGTGTCTGCGCTGCGTGCTTTCCGAGGCCGTTCTGCGTCAAGCTTCAGGTTTTTGTGTTTTTGTTTCATTTCTTTACAGTCAGATATTCTTTTATGTAGTAATTACGATCAGCCATTTTCTCCTGTTTCATGGACAACTGCTAGAATAAATATTATATGTACTAGAATTAGACATGTTTGCATGTTCATTCATCTGAGATGATCACTGCATAAAAACCTGTTTCAAAACTTGTATTAAGATGTTTTATTCAAAAATGTATGTGCACCTGTTTCAAACTAGCATATTTTAAAGCTTCCGCAACAAAACAAGTTATTTATTAGTATCTCTGGTTGCGCTTTAGCAGGCATGGTTTTCCTTCCGCCCATGCCTGTGGCATCACGGCCCGCCCGAAGCGCGCTCTGACTCTTGTCGAGACGGGTCGTGACAGCACGCATTTTTCTTGTCCTTCCCACAGTATCGGATCCATCTGTTCCTAATTACTTGACTACTTATTCATTCCAGTATTTGATTATTCGGCATGATGATAAGTCTCATGGAAGAGGTTCCCTCCGTTCGATGTTAATGGAGATATCGGCGTCCTTTGACGACGCGCTTTCACGTTTCACCGCCAGCATTGACCGACACTTCGAGTACCCGATCAGACCGAAGCAGCCACCGATTCCATTAGCGTTGTCGTCTCCCCAACCAGTGCATGCCACCCCCCCCCTCCATCTCAGCTTGCGCTATCCCGTCGCTGCCTATAGTTGGTCCACCGAGGTTGTTGATTGCGCTGTTGCCACCCATAGCACTGATGAACCCGGTCGGACACCTCCAGACGAAGTTGCTAGCTTCCCCGTGGTCGCTCCCACCAGCGGTCGAAGAAACTTCATCAAGCACTGCAGATATTGTCAGTCAATCATCATCTCCAGTTGTTCCCACACTGCAGTTCACACAATTGGCATCGTCGCCTCCAAGTCCTGTGGTGTGTCGCCCCAATTTGTATTGTTGTCATTAATCCCCGCAGTTTCCATCCCACCTGCTCGGCCAGCCCCTCTGAAGGCATTACTTTCGACGAGCGCCCCCCATTCAGCGCCACCGTTTCTGATCGTCGCAGCTCACATTCAGCGCGGTCCCCTATCACGCTTGACTGCCAGCCATCACCGAGCACACTCGCCTCTACTTCAGATATTTTTTATGGCAGTCCCTCTTCAGCAAGTGCCTCACCCCGCCAGATCCTTGTAGTCTCTCGTGACATTTGCGAGCACGATGACGGTCGGTCACTCGATGCAGCCTCCCTACAGTGACGCATTATCGGGAGTTGTTCTTGCGGGAAATCAAGGAGCAAGACGATCATACACGTTTGAGCTTGAGGACAAGCTCGATTTGAAGGACGGGTGGAATGTTATGGTCTCACATGACCAGTTATCTATGTCGTTAATTAGTGTGTCCGTGTTATGTGTCTTTTATTAATCGAGTCGATGTACGAGTCCGTGGTATTTTATTGTTTCGTGTTTTTCTCTTTATTTTGGGGTTATTTACATGCATGTCGCTTGTAGTGTTATAAATAGACCCTTGGGTCATATATGAGGTTATGAATGAATTAATCCAAGTTTCTTTCTCTCTCTAAATTCCTCTCTCTAGTTCTCTTTCTCCTCATCCCATTTCTAGGGTTAGGGTTGAGCAAGGCTCCCCTTCTTCCTCTTCCCACGCATTCTCCACGGGTTGAGATCGGTTCCCCTTGTATCGCTGCCTCCATCACCACCTCCAACGACATTATGGATGAGGACCACAACAGACTATTCTCAACACACCCTCACATATTTTGTCTTTGGCCTCTAATGCATAGATTACTTTTTTTAATTGAATGGCGTGGAATGGGTCATTAGTCCTAGCCTACATTGATACCATGGTAGAGTCCAAGTGATGAAGGACGTATCGTGGCCGACGCACCCGCAACAGACGCAACTCCCAGCGAGGCCGGAATCGCGTGGCTTGAGAAGTTCGACCCACTTTGGAAGCCTCAAACCGTTTAATTAATTTCCTTTCATGTTGAACTCTAGTTGTATTTTCTATTCGTACTTGCTTATTTTGAACCTATTATGTGGTGTGCTATTAGCGGGTGTGTTAATAGTCGTGGCCTTCCCCTCATAGTATAAGAGGTGGGAGTATTTATGGTGTGCTCAGTTTTTGAATGATAAGGTTTTTTCCCAGTACCCTAGCCGCCTCCCCCTCTCCGTGCGAGAGAACCTCGTCCGGAAGGACCCGAGCTCGTCGTCCGCTTTCCCCTTCCCGTGAGGAAGACAACGGCCGGAAGGCTCCATCCTCTATCTCGGCGTTCCTACGCCAGTTGGTATCAGAGGGCTGCGATCGACTTCTACGCCAGTTGGTATCAAAGCGCTGCGATCGACTTCTACGCTCGACCGCCGACCTCGCTGTTTCCACGCCCCGTCGACGCCTTCGTTCGTTGATTCCGCTGCACGAGAGCGGCGCTCGCAGCCTCCTCCCTATCGTCGGCTTCAAAGGAACTCTCGTTGTTCCCACGCGCCGATCGACGGCCTTGTTCCACCGATCGTCGTTGCTGCTTCCCGCTGAGCTCCCGTTCGTCGCTGATGGCGGACAACCCCCGGGATGACGCTGCTCTTTGGGCAGCCATTAATGGTATCACCGCCCAACTCACCGCCCTCACCGCCGCACTCGGTAACCCACAGCAACTGCCTCCTGTCAACAATCTGCAGCAGCCCCCTGACCCCTTCTACGGGCGGCAATACCGCCGTCAGGAAGCCGCTCCTTGTGGTGGTGCACCGCCGGCAGCCCCACACCCAGCCCTTTCCGAGTCCAGTTCAGAGGAGGAACTTCCCGATGGCGCCAACCCTCCTCGATGGGGTGAACAGCAACCTCACTACCAACAGGGGTACCGACTGCGGGCGGACATTCCCCATTTTTATGGCAACCTAGGCATTGAGGACTTCCTCGATTGGCTCTCAGAGGTCGAGCGATTCTTTGAGATGGCCGAGCTCGACGAGCGCCGCCAAGTGAATATGGTCGCTTACCGCCTTAAGTCTGGTGCGGCGATTTGGTGGGACCAACTTCAGCTTAACCGCAACCGCCAAGGCAAGGCCCCCGTTCGCACGTGGCTGAAGATGAAGAAGTTATTGCGGAATTGGTTTCTTCCACCCGATTACGACCAGCACTTGTTTCAGTTCTACCAGAGTTGTTTGCAAGGGACTCGTACGGTGACGGAGTACCTAGCAGAGATAAGCCGACTTGCGGACCGCAACGGCTTAACCGAGACGGATGGCCAACGGGTCACTCGTTTCCTACATGGGCTACGTCCCTTCCTACGAGAGAAGATTGGATTGCATGTTTTGCGCACGGTGGATGAGGCTTACAACATGGCTCTCAAGGCGGAGCAGATGGAGAAGACAGCAGTGCCGCTACACCGCGCGGCCTCTCGCCGTCCGTGGACAGATTCTTCGGGTTCTAGCACCCGGGACACTACCGGCAAGGAGATTGCGGACCGGGTGCCGGCCTCCTCTTCCGCACCAAAGGGTCGGGCACCTGACCGCGCACCACCGGGCACATGTTTCAAATGCCAGCAACCTGGTCATTTCGCCTCCCGTTGCCCCCTGCTTCGCCAACCCGTCCACACTGTAGCACCGGACGAGGAGAGGGAGAACGACTTAGGGGAAGCCGATGAGGTCATTGATGGGTATGACGAGGAGGGCGACTTCGGGGCGTGCGTGGTTCATCGTCTACTTCTTACACCGCGGCTTGATGAACACGTCCAACGTAGCAATGTCTTTCGGAGCTACTGCAACATCAAGGGGAAGATCTGTGATGTCTTAATTGACAATGGCAGTTGTGAGAATTTTGTTGCAAGCCAGTTGGTCTCCTACTTGCAGCTACCGACCGAGCCTCACCCACACCTCTATTCCATCGGTTGGATCCAGCGCGGCCCCTCGGTGCGGGTCACCCACCGCTCCCACGTTCCTGTTGCCATTGGAAAGCACTACCAGCCGACGTTTGGTGTGACATCGTGGAGATGGACGCGAGCCACCTACTCTTAGGGTGGTCGTGGCAGTATGACACGGATGTTTCGTATAAGGGCCGCGAGAATGTATACTCCTTCACTTTGGCGGGCAAGAAGATCCAAATTATTGCCCGGGTCAGAAGGAAACCTGAAGCCGGTCCACCTTCAGATAAGGGGCGCAGTCTGTTGGTGATGCATGAAGACTCCTCTCTGTTTGAGCGAGACGTTGCGGAGGCCAAAGAGGTGGCGGCCCTCGTCTCCTACGGCTTGTACGCCACTAGCGGGCAGGAGGCGGAAGCCGCACCCTCGGACGTGCGAGCACTGCTGCACAAGTTCCGAGCCATCACGACAGAGGACTTACCCGACCATCCCCCTCCTCTTCAGGATATACAGCACCAGATCGGCCTCATTCCGGGAGCTAGCCTTCCGAACTTGCCTCACTACCGCATGAACCCCAAGGAGCATGACATCTTGCGTGAGAAGGTGGAAGAGTTGTTGAAGAAGGGGTTCATCTCCGAGAGCCTCAGCCCCTGCGGGGTCTCGGCCCTCCTTGTACCCAAGAAGGACGGTTCGTGGAGGATGTGCGTCGACAGTCGCGCAATCAACCGAATCACCATCAAGTACTCCTTTCCCATACTGCGCTTGATGACATGTTGGACATGCTGGATGGTTCCAAATTTTTTTCAAAAATAGACCTACGCAGCGGGTACCACCAAATCCGCATCAAGCCGGGTGATGAGTGGAAGACGGCTTTCAAAACGCCGGACGGTCTCTTCGAGTGGAAGGTAATGCCTTTTGGATTATCTAACGCTCCAAGTACGTTTATGCGCCTCATGACACAGGTACTGAGACCATTTCTGGGGAAGTATGTCGTCGTCTACTTTGACGACATCCTGATCTTTAGCAAGAGCAGAGAGGATCATCTATCACACATTCGTGTTGTGTTGGGAGTGTTGGTGGAGCACCAACTATTTATTCATCTCAAAAAGTGTACCTTCCTCGCTCCGCGGCTGAATTTTTTGGGCTTTATTGTGGGTGCGGACGGCATCCGAGTTGATGAAGAGAAGATCCAGGCGATCCAAGATTGGCCGGCCCCAATGACACTCTCGGAGTTGCGGTCGTTCCATGGCCTAGCCACGTTCGACCGCCGGTTCATACGTGATTTTAGCAACATCTCGGCACCAATGACCGATTGTTTGAAGAAGGGGCGGTTCTTATGGGGGGAAGAGGTCAGTCGCTCCTTCGACTCGATCAAACAGAAGCTTAGCTCGGCACCGGTTTTGGCGCTACCCAGCTTTGATAAGCTATTTGAAGTGCAGAGTGACGCCAGCGGCATTGGCATAGGAGCGGTTCTCTCCCAAGACAAGCGGCCGGTTGCATTCTTCAGCGAGAAACTAAGTGATGCCAGGAGGAAATGGGCCGTTTATGATCAAGAATTCTATGCCGTCGTCCGGGCCCTCAAGCATTGGGAGCACTACTTGCTGCACAAGGAGTTCATCTTGTACACGGACCATCAAGCTCTCAAGTTTATCAACCGTCAGAAGCGCATGGACGGAATGCACCTTCGTTGGACCTCTTATCTCCAACGATTTCCATATATTATTCATCACAAACCGGGGACTTCAAATGTGGTCGCCGACGCACTTCGACGGCGGAGCTGTTTGTTAGCAACTATGCACCACGAAATCATCGGCTTTGATACCCTCACCGATTTGTATGCCGACAACACTGATTTCCAAGAGGTTTGGCGCGCATGTTCGTTGGGCGGCTCACATGGTGGTTTCCTATTACTTGATGGGTTCTTGCTTAAGGACAACCGCCTGTGCATTCCCCGCACCTCCTTGCGGGAGAAGCTCATTCGCGATTTACATGGGGGCGGACTGAGTGGCCACCTGGGCCGAGACAAGACACTTGCCAGCCTCCAGGAGCGCTATTTCTGGCCACAGTTGGCAAAGGACGTGGGGAACTTCGTTCGGAAGTGTTATGTGTGCCAACAGTACAAGGGCCATGTTGTGTCTACACCCCTCCCGGTCCCCTCCGGCGTTTGGGAGGATCTCTCCATGGATTTCGTCTTGGGTCTCTCGCGCACGCAACGTGGGGTTGATTCTGTGTTTGTCGTGGTGGATCGCTTCTCCAAGATGGCGCATTTTCTTCCTTGCCGCAAGACGTCGAATGCGTCTCACATTGCGCGGCTTTTCTTCCGGGAGGTGGTTCGTTTGCATGGCGTGCCAACCACTATCACGTCCGACCGTGACCCCAAGTTTCTTGGCCACTTTTGGACGATGTTATGGAAGATGTTTGACACCTCCCTCCAGTTTAGTAGCTCCGCCCATCCTCAAACGGATAGCCAAACCGAAGTCGTTAACAAGACTTTGGGGAACCTCTTCATTGCATTTGCCAAGATCGCCCGAAGCAGTGGGATCACGCCCTCGCACAAGCTGAATTTGCATATAACAATGTCGTGCACAGCTCTACCGGTCGCACGCCGTTCTCCATTGTTTACACCAAAGCCCCCCGGCATGCGCTCGATTTAGCCAGCCTGCCGGCGGCACCTCCTTCAGCAACATAGCTAGCGGAAGAGACCCGCGACATCCAAGCCGACACTCGGCTCAAGCTACTTGAGTCCAACGCCAAATACAAGGCTATGGCGGACAGGCACCGTCGCGAACAGATTTTTGAGGTGGGAGATATGGTCATGGTCTTCCTCCGCAAGGAGCGGCTGCCCGCGGGATACCACCACAAGCTCATGCCGAAGAAGTACGGACCTTTCCCCATCACCCGCAAGATCAACGACAACGCTTATGTAGTCGACCTTCCGCCGAGCCTCAACATCTCCAAGACCTTCAACGTTAGCGATTTGTCCCCTTTCTACCCGGACATCCCGCTTTACCCCGAGCACTCGAGGTCGAGTGCTTCCCAAGAGGGGGCGAATGATGAAGGACGTATCGTGGTCGACGCACCCGCAACAGACGCAACTCCCGGCGAGGCCGGAATCTCGTGGCTTGAGAAGTTCGACCCACTTTGGAAGCCTCGAGCCGTTTAATTAATTTCCTTTCATGTTGAACTCTAGTTGTATTTTCTATTCGTACTTGCTTATTTTGAACCTATTATGTGGTGTGCTATTAGCGGGTGTGCTAATAGCCGTGGCCTTCCCCTCATAGTATAAGAGGTGGGAGTTATTATGGTGTGCTCAGTTTTTGAATGATAAGGTTTTTTCCCAGTACCCTAGCCGCCTCCCCCTCTCCGTGCGAGAGAACCTCGTCCGGAAGGACCCGCGCTCGTCGTCCGCTTTCCCCTTCCCATGAGGAAGACAACGGCCGGAAGGCTCCATCCTCTATCCCGGCGTTCCTACGCCACCAAGCATCCAACCTCAAACCAACTGGTTGGAGGTGAAGAGGCATGGGGTCTATATTAAGTGCAAGAGACTATGTTACTATCCCGATGCTGGAATACTCTCAAAATACAACGTTTATTCCTTTGTTATCCCAACCAGAAAGTTCTACTTAACTATTTAGCTGCTCAATTTACATCCTACAATCTTTGTCCTAGCCAACACCAAAAAGGTGGAAAGTTCACCAATTCCATTATTTTGGCTTTGAGTGTATGTATGGAAAGTGTGTGATTGAGTGTATGTATGGAAAGTGTGTGAAAGAGAAGACCTACACCTCCTACTCTAAACCTACCAAACAAAAAACACCCACGGAATAAGGAGAGCATCCAACCCCACTACACTCTAGTGGTGTGAGCAATTGAAAGGGGAAGAAAGAGGGAGGGAGGAGAGAGTATTTTTCCCTTTGATTATTTTTATGGGGTTAGTTATTAGTAGCAAGTGTTTTTGAAATTGGTGTATCCAATACTTCATGAGATCATTGCTGATTTCCGGGAATATACTAATCCAGTAATCCTTCCCTAAAAGATTAGCGAATTCATTATAAAATATACAGCACTCTTCCGTAATGACTGAAGAAAAATGTCCAACAAACCATAAGTAACCATCAACAGCCATTAGAACAAAAACTGAAAATCGTTGGTGATATTTGTTTTTTTGAAGTATAAGAGCAGAATTCCTTCTTACTTAACCATCCGAGAAATGCACAAATGAAGGACAGCACAAGGAACACTGAAAGGTTAACAACTAAAAATTCAGTAAGTGATAGCAAATGAAAATATGGATCCAATTCCAAACCTTAATGTTCTTCAGCCAATCACACTGCTCTACCTTTGATACTTCATATTCAGGTAAGTACTTTACACCAATGGACTCGGTAGCAAGTGAAATGCGTGTATGAACATCTTGATCATCTGCAAATAGGGAAGTTATCCAAGTCTGCACAAGGAATTCAAATGATTGAGGCTATATTTTAAATGTAAGTAGAGAAAAACAAAAATAAAGCACAATATCACTGCAGTATAATATACTTTAAGTTGGTACCTGCTGAGTAGCAAATTACTCAAAAATATAATCACAAATCAGTAGCATTTTCCATATTTTAATTACAAAATTGCAATTCCTTAATAATAGTTTATTTATTTATTTCATTTTCTTCCATCTCCCAAAAAACATTTTGCATCCCACATTTGTTAAACCTATCATATGCATAAGAGCCAGTAAAACTGCTTCTTTAAGCCACAGGTTTACTTGAAAAGAGAAACATTTGTTTAAACCGAAGAAATTACCAATTGTACAACCGTATTTGTCGAGGACAACCAACACCCTGTCCACGTCAACCATGCAGCATGACGCCAACAGATTGACCGTTGACTCAAGGGCCACTTTTCGAAGGACTTATTCAACTCGCCGGCAGCTCGCAACCACCCCGCCCAACAGCTCGCCAGGGAACGAGATGAAAACTCGCCACAACTCACCGACTACCCGTCTAAACTCGCACGGGGGTGGTGTTCGTCCATTGACACCTGGTCACCCCCTAGTTTCTGTTGCCTATAAATACGACCCCATGTCGAAGGGGAAGGGGACCGACGCTGACGAGCCCATAGAAGACCTCGCCCGGAACTCGCAATCTCTCCCTAGGACACTCGAAGCCTGCCTCTTCCCCCAACCTAGCTGAGCACTTGGTTTGGGAGGGGGAGTTTCTATATACTACCGGGTGTGTGGTGGGACCTCCTCGCTGTGGCTAGCCAACATTGGGAGCCGTCCGAGCGATCGGAGCCCCATGCTTCCCGTTCTCGCTCTTGGACCCATGGGTTTTACTTTGGCGGGCCAGTAACCTCGGTCCATACCCAAGTCCGAATATTGAGGCCGAATTCTCGACGTCAACACCAAGATAGGTCAATGTTCTAAAAATTATACATAATTGTGCTTTAAATTTTTTTGCATTGGGCATTTCTGGGGAATCTTCACCTGATGCATGCAGAATTTGATGTATGATAAAATTAAAGCATCATTAAAAAATCCTGCAAGGAACAGTTGAGTGTCTAGGGCATGCAGTAGAACAAGAGTTTTTAACCCAAAAAATGGTGATTGAAAAAACAAAGCAAAAATTATCATTCCAAAAAGCATATTAAGGAAACAAATAACAGTTTGTATCATAACAAAAAAACATAAATTTAAACAGAAGCCACTATCTGCGAAATATGGTTCAAGGACTCACCTCACCACAATCCTGTGAATTAATATCTTCCATACTTACAGAACTTGCACCAAAGCATAGGAGAGCTTCTGAAAGTGTATCCTACAAAAAGATTGTGTATTGTGACATATAATGTGATGACTGATAATGTGCATAAGCTCGGAAAACTATAGAAAGAGAGCAGCAGAAACACCAAATGATCATCATTAGCAGCAACAGTAACAGCGTAGGCTTATTCAAATACAGAACAGTTTTATGAGTTTTTGATGGGGATCAGCCGCATCGCTCAGAGCACGTGCATAAGGACCCGTTTAGTGGCGATTTTTGTTATCAACAGTTTTAGCATTGCCAGCGCGGTCGAAGAGCGTGAATGCAATCATTGCTTTTTCATATTCTTTTACAGTTTATTTTATTCTTTTCGAGTTGTATTTTTTAGTTTTACCACGATTGGGCAACTAACTAGTCCAACAACGAAGTTGTCGAATGCTGACTTTTAGAAACTTCTGTTAGATTGGTTTGATCACATTGGCACACACTTAGACGAACTAAAAACCCAAGTAGAAATTTCGACCACCAGCTACAACCTACAACAGGTTAGAATCTAGGAGTTCGAGTCAGGTCACCCCACCTTGACAACACTACGTGATCCCTTCTCGAGCAGTTAAAGGAGACTCGTGAGTTTGATGATCAGTATAACCATTCCTCTAGGAAGCCTCCCCAGCCTCCCCAATCTAAGACTATTATTGCATCTACTTGTGTTCCCACGGACATGAAAGATCATACACTATCCATAATATCATCTCATCCTGATGACACTCATTGTGTTAGGTGTCGGAGTGGACACATAGCGGCATAGTGTCATATGAGGAGTCTATTATTCGATGAAAAGAATGAATCTAACCTTTTTCAAATACCGTCAACTGAGGAAGATATTATTTTACTGTTGAGGGCGGTTGGGAGAGTGACGCGGATAAAACCCTCAAATTACGTGCCATAAGTTGTATATTATCCACCCTTGTCCAGATGAGGATTGGAGATGCATTTTTATTTTGTATACCTTTTTTTCCAAGTTAAGGTGGTGCCTGCAAGCTTGTCATTGACAAGGTTAAGCCTTACCTCTATCAAGTCATTTAGATCGACAAGATTGTTATGCAAATCACTCAGCGGTATCTTGTGTTGACCAGACGTGCTTCCATTGATGATTGTGTTTGTGCAACATTCTCCCTATGGATGTTTCCCATGTATTATTAGATAGACCAAGTGTTATTTGTATGTCTAGAATCTTAACTCATAGAGATTCCTAAAGTATGAAATTGAACACTTCGATAGATAGCATTGTTGTATCATAAGTCAATATGTAGAATTTTTTGTAATTTAAGTGTAGCACTTCGACACTCATCCTCCTCTACTTGGCCACCCCACCAGCCATTGCCACCGCCGAAACCTCAATCACCTCTTCATCGCCTAGATCACCAGCCTCAAAGTGGACCCCCATTGATCGGCCCACAACCACCGCCGCTGAATCTGCTTATCCTGCCTCCGTCGGTACCCCACCACCCAACGCTTATCTCACCATCAGTACCTCGAGCCTCGTCGAAAGGGCCCCCGTTTTTGCTGACACCGGCTATACTAGCCCACCCACTAATGTCATATAAAGGACTTGTGCTTGATGTTCAACGCTAAAGACAACAATCCTGACTTCGCTGACTTGGATCCTCTAACATTCACAGATAATCCCTACGGGCTTCGACCTTGATGACAAGGTCGATTTTAGGGACGGGAGTGTTGATGCGAAGACGAGTCCCCGGACTAGCCACACATCCTCTTATCTTCCTATGTAGCATTAGGACTTTTCGGTAATTATGTACGTCCCACTCCCACCTATACAGGGGAGTGATTGTGAGTCTTTTAGAGGATCATGAATCATTGTCTTGTTTTGGCTCTCATAGAAGAGAAGAACTTTTAGAAGGATCCTGCCCTCAAAAGTTGGGTATCAAGCATACCTTAATATATTGTATCTTGCATTGTATTAATCTACGGGATTTGGTTTAACAATAACGAATATTTATCATTTATCCAATCTCCTAATTGCATCATAACGTTTGCTTCTTCCTTTGTTTGCATATAGGATTCAAAGACCAAGCAGATGTTTGATATAGGCCACGAATCAAAAGGCGTCTACGACATTGTTGTTGCTTCCTCTCTAATGACCGCCCTCACTACATCCGCTTTGATTATACATACTCGCAATCAGTTGGGACACCAAGATTACCAAACCTGCATAAAACGGTTCCATCTTTACTTTTTTGTAATCTTGAGTGAGTCATATCAACTGGGTAAACATCATCGTGTGTTGTTTCCCAAAAGCGTTAGTGTTTCGACACTTTTATCTCTAAATCATTCATATATTTGAATACCCAGTGGGGTCACGACAAATCTTGGTTGTCACTACTTTATAACTTTTATTAGTGGCTATTTAAGAACGAAATGAATTGTTTAATATCTCTAAAGGCTTCTATGTTGGAATTAATACTCATATTCGTATTATCCGAACTGATAATGCATGTGAGTGCATTTCTCACAAATTCAAAATCTCCATGTCATCTCATGGTATGATTTATAGATCCTCTTGTCCTTACACCACTCAACAAAATGGGATCACGAAACGGAAGATAGGCACTTATGGAGACTACTCGCATTCTACCTCTTCATATGCATGTTCCTTCTTCATTTTGGGGAGAAGTTATGATAACTACCTCCTAAACTATATGCCCTTCTGTATCTTACATCACTAAATTCCCTTTTATATCCTATTTCCTGGGGATTCCCTGTATACATTACCTCATTGTGTCTTTGGATGCACGTGCTTTGTCAATAATCTATCTCCTGGTCAAGACAAGCTATCTCCTAGATCCTCAAATGTGTCTTCTTAGAATACTCTCGACATCAGCATAGATATCTGTGTTATTCTCCTACTCTCCGATATGCTTTCATCTATGACGATGTCACCTAATTTGATTGTACTCCTTTCATTAGACCATCTTCATCTACATAGAATCCAGTATTTAAGCACATACGGTTCCTATTACGATTGTTGACAATGTATGTGTTTGATGTTCCTATTGTTGAGGCTATACAACTCTCGATGAAGGTATACTCGTAGCTCCATCCTTCGATTATGTAATCTGACCTAAGAGATTGTTACTACACCTGTCGAGATCGCATACCGCACATGTCGAGATCACACTTATACCAATGGATCATATAGTCAATGACTCCTTTACATCTGACAATGATGATCGAACAATTGTCATTCATAACCCTTGTCGCGCCTATGCTACTTATCACCCTTACCACATTTTATTTTCTATGATCATTTATCTTCGGGAAAAAAACATATTTTTATCACTTCTCAATCTTGTGTTGCTATACCAAAATTTTTATTCGTTGCTCTGTCCACTTTGTGCCGAGAAATGTTGCAATTGAGGAAATGAAAGCATTAGTTTTGAATGGTATGTGGGATTTGGCTCGCCTTCCTTTTGGGAAGTCCACGGTCAGTTGTCGCTCGACCTATACTATGAAATGGTTTCCTGATGGGACAGTTGATAGGTTGAATGTTTGTTTTGTTGATAAAGGCTCTACTTATGTGATCAACACAGATTACCTAGACATTTTCTCTCTAGTCGCCAAAATTGTCACTATTTGAATATTCTTGAGTCTTGCAACAATTCATTCTTGGCCTCTTCACCAGTTGATATCAAAAAAAAAATTCATCATGGTGACTTAGATGGAGAGATATATATAGAGCAACCACCTGATTTTGTTGCACAAAGAGAGTGTGGTCTGGTGTGTAAACTTAATAAGTCTATTTATGGTCAAAACCAATACCCACAAGCCTGATTCAGTTCTGCTCTTCTACAGTTTGAAATGTTGAGTAGCAACTTTGATCATTCTTTTTTTCATCACACATATGAGTTAGGAAAGCACATTCTTTTGAATGTGTATGTTGATTACATCGTTATCATAACTCATAAGTGATAATGAAAGTAGTATTTGTCAGCTTAAAGAACACTTAAATCACAGTTTCAAACCAAAAGATCTACGGAAGTCAAAATATTTCTTTGCATTGAAGTTACTAACACTAAACATGACACATTTATTGCTCAGATGAAGTATGTTCTCAATGTGTTGGAGGAAGTTGGTATTATTAGGATCAAAAACATTTGATGCTCATATGGACCCAACAATCAAGCTTATTACTAGACAAGGGAAGTTCTACGGTGATCCAAAATGATATCATCGACTAGTTGGGAAACTAACATATCTTACCATCACACAACCTCATCTCATTTGCAATGAGTATGGTCAGTCAGATCCTCAAATCCTCGATATTTGAAGGTGCTCCTGGCAGAAGACTATTTTTGGGGGATCGTGGTCATAAACAAATTATTGGATACAGTAATACAAATTGGATTGGCTCTCCTTTGGATAGAAGATTTACATCCGGATATTGTAATTTAATCTTCTTTAGGGAAATCTAATTTTATGGAAGAGCGAGAAACAAATAGTGACTACAAGATTAAGTGTTAAGTTGAATGCATTGTTATGATTGTACCCACATGCGAGTTGATATGGGTTAAGCAATTGGTGATTGAGTTGGGATTCCCACAAAATGACCTAGGAAATTGTTTATGTGATAATTAGGTAGCGATGCACATTGCTACAAATTCTATTTTTCATGAAAAAACAAAACATATTGAGATCAATTGTCACAGGCAGACAAAAAATTGAGTCCAAAGAGATTAATACCTCTTTCGTGAATTCAAATGACCAGGTTGCTGATTTCATGACAAAATCGTTGGAGGTCCCTATAATTCATTATATATGAAAAAAACTAGGTTTTAATATACACACTCAGTAGTTGGGGGGAGTGTCGTGAGTGTTTGTTAATTATAACCTTAGTTATTAAAGGCTCAAGGCGCGCTAAGGCGAAAGGGGTCTTGGAGCCTAGGCACAGGCGCGCGCCTAATGAGGGCAAAGCGCAACCACAATCATTTTAAATAATCATCATCAAGCATCAATTCATCTTCTTGATCAGATCTTTATCTATTATACTCGTTAATCATTCATTACTATCATTTATCTCTCTTAAAAATGGAATCAATATGGTCATTTACATTATATCTAAGTCTAAACACTCAATTATGTTTCGCAAACACTAAGTCGTCAAAAAATTATTGAGTTCTTACATTCTCACTTTCTTATTTTGAAAAAAAATAACAACAGAAATCTCACTCAGGCGCGACATTTATGCTCCAAAGGCGCAAACCTATGAGTTTGTTAAGCCTTAGGCGCATCTCAGGCGCGCCTTTAACAACATAGATTATCACCGAGAAGTGAACATATCAAAATAGAGGTGCACTATTTCTCTGCAACAAGGAATTTCTAAGGGATCAAGCAATCTATCCAGGTATTCTCTCTTGACAGAATCAAACAAGTTTGTTGGTTAACTTCAAACCTTGAGATAATGCATGTGAACTCCTGGATGGTACATCAATTATCTAACAAGTAACTAGAATTGTCCAAAGAGAATATAAAGGATGCATCGTACTTGTAAATTTCTTTATTACTCACCTACACAAGCAATACACTTCACATAAGCCATAAAACAAAACAATAACACAAGTTTAAAGATTTTCCTCGGAAACGGACACATAACATCTCTAGAATGCAAAGCCAATTACACGTGTAAAGAGAAGAAACCAATATCCAAACATAATGAGTAGATGACTTGTCGAATCTCGAAATGAATTGTGTCCCGGGTTAACTTTTGAATCCACTCATTTGTCCTCAAAAGTAGCCTTTATGATCAATGGTCTCTAATCAAAACACTATAGTAGGTTTAAAACTTTGGTAAACAAAAGTTAATGCAATTTAAAATTTTGGTCCACATATAAACACAACCAAATATTTGGTCGGGAAAATTCATTGAATAAACTCCAAACAGTTACCTAAATACTCAAATGGACTCTTTTCTAAGATAAGATATATAAACAGAGAGGTTGTTTAGGCATATATAATGAATGTTCAAAATTACAAATATACTCGAGATAACATGAACGAAAGTTGCTCTACATGATTCTCTAGTTATGGTTTAATGTTGTGGGGCCGGCCGCCTCCTAGGTTTTGAACCCGCTTCTTGACCGGCCCACCAACAGGACTGCAATCCATACACCCAAACCAGCTAATGTTTGTAGATGAAGAATCCAATTGCCTGGGGATCCTCTTTAAGCACTTATTTTAGCAGCTATTCTCACAATTCATTTCTGTATTTTCCAGGGCCACAAAGTGAGCTTGTAAAGTAGGATTTTGTTGAACAGTTGCTGTGTAGCTGAAGTTCAGAGTGTATATTTGGGCTGATAGTTGTTTTATTCGTTGATTTATTGAGAAAGACACTACTTTTCCTCTAAGGGGAGAGCTTCAGGATGGAGATGAAGAGAAAGTCTTGTAGAAGACGAATGGGAAAAAGACTTGGGACTCAAAAGACTTCATTTCGCATCCACTCTATTACATTCAAGCACTGCTAGTACATATTATTACCGGGTCTATCCCATAACAGTACTGAATTAAATAACTCACTGCGACGACTTTTCGGCAGCGAATGCGGGCGGATACGTAAGGCCAAAAGAGCTTAGCTTCCCCCGTCTCCGTTGATTTAGTACAGAAGCCTTCTTCATTCGTCCTCTTGTGTTGAAAGGAGACGAGAGATCTTATTTGTTGGTCTCGATGCACAGTTTTTAGTAACCGGAAGAGTGTGGAGGAATTGCGACGAGTAGAAAATGGGGAGACGGGGCCGCCAGCGGAAGTACCGAGGTAGATGAAGGGCCGGAAGAGGCGGGGGAGATGGAGCCACCCGCCGCAGTTTCGGGAAGCGAGAGAAAGGGGAAGCTGCAGCAGAAAGCCCCTCGTTCTCATTTCATGTGGTGCGAGAGGGGCGGCTCTTTGAAGGGGAATTAAGGGAAAAAATTTCCCCTAAAATCCAGTGCAGCGCAAGATACGTGAATAAATGGCGGGAATGTGCTCGGGCCCACTACATGCCCCTTCTTTCCCAAATCTAGCGGTGTGTCCTTACTGCATCTGCGGGAGCTGGTGGATAGTTTGATCTACCTCCTTGCGGGATCTTCCTCCTATTATGAGGTGGTGCACAGTTCGAACTTGCTCTGAGCTTCCTCACAGTGGATCGAGCTGAACTGTTGGAGAATCTAAGCTTCCTCCTACTATGAGCTGGTGCACAGTCTAAGCTTGCTCCGAGCTTCCTCACAGTGGATCAAGCTGAGCTGCTGGAGAGTCCGAGTTTCCTCCTACTCCGAGCTGTCGCACAGTCCGAGCTTTGCTCCGAGCTGTCGCACAGTCTGAGCTTACTTTTAGCTTCCTCACAGTGGATCTAGCTTAGTACTACTACCAGGTGGTGCACAATCTTTAGGCTTTTATCGGCTAAAACACAATCTTTAGGCTTTTATCGGCTAAAACACAATCTTTAGGTTTTTATCGGCTTGTTTTACTCATCTAACATTTCTATTTCTTGGTTCATTGCTAGATTCCACCTCCATGAAGATTGTTATGAAAATCGGATCCGAGTGCAAATGAGAAATAACGGACAAAAAATAAAGAGCAAGCACTACGCACAAGAACATCAAGAATATAAAGTGGTTTCTCGAAAGAAATATGGATACGTCCACTGTGCAAGCAGAGATCAATAATATTATGAGTATCTCAAACATACAATACGACTAACATGAGAGGAAAAATTAAACCGAGATAAAAAGATGAAAATCTCGAATCATTCAAGATCTAGTCGTACGCGTTGCGACGAGAAATCAAGACGGCGGCGGCAAAGAAAGAGGAACCTCTGATGCAGCGGCCGACGGGAAGAGAGAATCGGCGGTAGGTGACTCGAAGAGAAGCCTGGGATAGAAAGCCCGGCGCCGTAGAGAAACTGTCGACGATGATGCGCAAAAATTGCTCTGTTATGTCTGCACTTGGTGTTGGTCGGCCACCACAATAAATATGGGAAGAAACCCTATAATAAAAATATGGAAGGAAGGGGGACCGGCTGCCACCAAGGAAAGGCAATAATTCCTTTCCGAAAATAGAGTTGCCAAGCTGGCAAACTCCCAAAAATGGGTTGCAAGGCTGGCAGTCCCAAAATAGGAGGAAGGAGGAGTTATGGTTGGAGGAAATAAAGGGGGGGCGGCATTACAGGCGAAATTTCCACAACATAAGATCTCAGAATAACAACTCTAGATGTCGTCTGAGAAAATCGATGATAATGTTGACATTGTAAGTCATTCGACTCAATTTGGCGTAGATAGCTCATTCTTGGAGTTGTAATTAAATGTACTTGCTATATGTTCCTAAATTCTGATCTTTTTTATGAATGGAATTCCAACTGTATTTCCTCTACTTAATTATAGTTGTACTCTAGTAGTGCATTCCGACTGTATTGTTGAATGCAATTCCAACAGTATCTTGTTCTGCAATTCCAACTGTCTTATATCATGTATTCATGTTTTGTCTTTAGGTGCAGAAGGGTCTCGTTGTTTTCCTCATTGTGCAATCGAAGGATGAGGTCTACGCTATGTATTGTAATTATGCCCACACATAGTGTTCGTAAATAACACCTAACTTTTTGGACATATATAAGAATTATAAAGTGCGAGAATATAGCTGCCCTAAAGCGAGCGTTAAGGATACAAAGCCGTCGCCAAAGAAGTATCGCAAATTAGAAACATGCACTGGATGTCTAGCTTGCATTTCTTTTCACATCAATGCAGATGTCAAGAATTGGACAGTAACGAGGTTCGTCGAGGAACATAACCATCCACTAGCAACGGAGAATGAGAAGCATTTATTGAGGTCTAAATGCAGAATATCTTAAATGTAAGGTAATCTAATGAAGAATATGATCGGAGCCGGAATTAGAGTCGTGGATGCTTACAACTTTCTATCCAGTGAAGCTTGGGAGTTGAAAATATTGGGTTCTGTATGAATGATGTCTTCAACTTCGTTCAACGAGAAAGAAGCGCATTAATAGACAGAGGCGACTCCTCGAGCTTGCTAAGGATACTATAGGAGAATCATTTGGATGACAATATGTTCTCGTCCGATGTCTGAACAGACGAACTGAATAGGATCACCAGCTTCTTCTGGATGGATGGACATAGCAAAATAGATTACCACTACTTTGGCGATGTTATTGTTTTTTATACGACATATATACTGAATAAATATAATTTGGCATGTGCGTCTTTCATCTCTGTGAACAATCATTGACCGAATATTTTCGTTGGAGGTGTTTTCATTGCTAAATAAATCAGACTTTTTTGAAATTTGTTGGTGGCAAGCAACCGAATATTGTTTTCACGGACAAAGGTCAAGTCATGGTCGTAGCTGTTCAGCGGGTATTCACTAGCAGTCTTCATCGTTTGTGTCAATGACACATCTCAAAGAAAGCACCTTCAAAAATCGCATGCTTCAACCAAGACAAAATTGTTCGATTGTTTTTCTATTAGTTCATGAGCAAGTGTGATGGCGAAGTTGAGTTTGAAAGAAATTGGATTGAGATGCTAACGAGAGGAAATCTACAGGAGAACAAATGTGTACAACCTCGTATTTGTCAAGTGGACTCGTTAAGCCATCAAGAAGAAGGGGGTGAGATTAAGCACAGTCAAGTCGGAGGGGCGAGCGTATCAAGGGGGGTGCACTCGCCCCCAGTTCGGGGCGAGTGCCCAGGCGAGTCGGAGGGGCAAGCGCACCAAGTGTGTTGCACTCGCCCCTAGTTCGGGGCGAGTGGCGAGTTCCCAGCCTCATCGGGTACTCGCCACCCCTAGGCGAGTATGCCGCATGCAGCTTGGACTCGCCTCTAGGTGTTGTGGCCTATTTTTCTAGGGAATACCACCTTGGCCTACCATTAGCCACTTCAAACAGCGGGATTCCACTGTCGGCAGACCAATTGGGGTTGTGTTTAGTAAAATCAAAAGGCGGGATTCCGCTATCCGCAGATCATTTTCAGAAAACTATAAACAGACCCTCAAGGGCACCTTTGGAGGGAGCTCTTTTTGGCTTCTATTCTCCTTTGGATGGTTCTGGTTGGTGGGAGCTCCAACACTCAGCTCATCTGGGTTTCCGGATTGGCATTCTGGTACTCCCAAGTGTCCTCCAGGGTGCCCAACTCAGCTTTGGTTTGAGAGGGGAAGATCTTCCTGATCTTTCGGGTTTGTGGCGGGTCCTCTACGTTGTAGCTCGCGGGATTTATTTTTAGGTTAACCACCTTTGTGAGCGAGACTATTGGTTCTAAGTGACTGGCACGGTGCTCCCACTCGGGAGAAGTAAGAGCAAGCTACATCCTTTCGATTCGAACTCCTTTGAACTGTGGTTTCTTGGTTCAACATTATGGTGCGGTGAGCGTGGACCGTAGTTTGTTCAAAAAATTCTGAGTGTGCATGTCTCATGGCCGGAAGCGAAGGGCAAGGGGACGACCCATGCGATTCGCCCCCCTCTAGAGAGTACGTGAGGAAGAGCGACTTCGGCGAATTTAGGAAGTCGATCTTGGAGACCCTGTAACAACCCTAATTAATTCATATTCTTCTAGTCGGCAGCCTCAGCCTTCTTCTCCCCCTCAAGGGTTGGCAGCAGCCTCTCCTTCCCTCTAGGGGCCGGCAGCAGCCCTCCTCCTCCCCCTTGCTCTTCCTCAAGCCGACAGTCCTCCAAGCCAGCAGCCCCTCCTCCTCCAAAGGGCCGGCTGCTGCAATCCTCGGGCTCGAATTTGTCTTCCTTGGGTAAGAATCTCTATCATTCCCCCTCTATTCAGATGTTCTTGATTTCTTTTGCGAGTTTTTGTGCTCCGAATTGCGTGTAAATTGTGATTCAAAGTTTATGCCCTATTTTAATCGCCTAACCGTGTCTTGTTCTTGATTTCCGGTGCCGCTCCTCGATTTAATTGGTGGGATCACACAAAACCCTCTCCGATTTAGGGTTTCTCCAAGCTTAAGCGCCGCCAAATTCTGATTTCCGCGTGGTAATCTCTTCTCCCCTCACTTTTGAGGGAGGTAAATCTGCTAACCCTCTTTGTTTATATTTCGCGTCGTAAAATGCATGTTTTAGCGTAGTAAATTATGTTATGTCGCTTTCGTTGTTTCTTATCAGGTTTGAATTAGGATTTCTATTTTTGCTTGTGCCGCTTCGCCGCCGCCGTCAGATTCAGACTCATTTAAGGCAAGTAGAGATCCCTCTCTCTTGCAAAGATTGAATTTTATTTAGCATGACCTGTTCTTATGATTTTATGTTTCACTTTTTAATCCACGTTTCATCAAATAAGTTTAGTTTTGATTGCTTGATTTGACTTGATAGTAGTTTGAGGTTTAACGCAATTGAAATAGCACGAGTTGTGAAATGTGAAATGGTGATTTTAATTGGAGGATTAGTAGTTCTTTTTTATCATGAACATTAATTGGTATATTGGCAAATGTTAAGATTCCTTGCTAGCAATTAGACGAAATGTGTTCGATATGAAATGTTTGGGTCGTACACGTGTCTACTTAAAAGATATTCGTGTTTTGGAATGGATTAATCTAAAGGAATACTCGGTATACTAGAAAATGATGTGTAGTAAATTATCCAATTACTCGCGAATACTTGAAACCCGCAAATTTCAAAACTCTCTTTTGAGTTCTTGAGTCATCAAATTCCGTTCCTTATGCCTGCTTGGTTGAAAGACTTGGATAGAGTCTATTTCTCTTGATCTGATGTTTTCTTCAACGTGAGTCTATTCCAATTAGAATCATCAATCTATGAATCACTTAGGTCCCGCGTGTCATAAGCAAATCCTGGAAACTATGGTTTAGGTGGTGCATCGTCTTGATTGCATGGTCACGGTAAGCAGGAAATACTCTTATTCTAGTAAGACTTACACTTGAACTTGAGTGTGAACTATGTGCACCCACTGTAAACACCTACGCATTTCAACGATTACAACTTATGTCGTTGCAAGATTGTTTTAGTTTGCGACATATTTCCATATATTGTAAATTTTCCTGTCAAATACCTGAATCCTCGATTTGATAACTTGTTTCAGTACACTAGAATCCGCGAAATCACGTACTAAGTCATTAATAACGTAAGTGAAAGGTAAGGTTTAATTGACGCAACTCCTTGACTTGGGTTCCCTCTTGAATCCCTAATGGGAACAAAAGACCGGTCATAGCGAGCGTAAATTTCTGAATCTCTTGAATCCGTACTTGAATCTGTCTGAATCATAAATCCTGCGCGTCAAACAAAAACACCTACACTTTTACTTGTACAACTTATGTTATTACATGAATTATCTTTTCATGCTTTACTTCGGACTAGTTTAATAATTCTAGATATTTCTGCTTGTCTAGCACATAGTACAAAAGAGAGAAGGGCTTAGTTTATTCTATTGTCTTTCTTCTCTCTATTGGCCTAAGCTAATTGATCGTAATAGCCGGCAGAATAGGCGTCTTGTGGTACAGGTTAGCCTGTATGCTGACATTACCGCAAGGCGGCTGTTCTGGGCATAAGACTCCCCTCGGTCGTGTTTTGTGTTCCGGGAGGAGGGGGTCTTACATCACGTGCTTGCCTGTCTTGTTAACTCTGCTTCATGAAAAGCGGTACACAAATATTTTGTTTCTCCTGCTCATATTTTATTTTGTTTGTTCTGGTGTATTTCAATGTTCTGAGGCTTTTCTTTCTTGTTTTGGAATTTTCCTTAGCGTTCGTGCTTGCGCCGCCTGCTTCCTGAGCCGATCTGCGTCAAGCTTCAGGTTTTGTGTTTATGTTTCATTTCTTTTACTGTCAGATATTTCTGTTATGTAGTAATTACGATCAGCCATTTTCTCCTGTTTCATGGACAACTGCTAGGCTAAATATTATATGTACTAGAATTTGACATGTTTTGTATGCTCATTCATTTGCGATGATCACTGCATAAATTTCTGTTCCAGAATTTGTATCATGAGCTTTTGCTAAAATGCATGTGCACCTGTTTCAAACTACCATATTTTAAAGCTTCCGCAAATAAATCAATCTGTTTTACTCAAAAGTAATATCTTTTAAAGTTGTTTGTAGTATTTCTGCTTCCGCCTTAGCGGACATGGATTTCTTTTCGCCCATGCTTGTGGCATCATGGCCCGCCCCGAAGCGCACTCTGACTTTTGTCGAGAAGGGTCGTGACAGACCCTGTACCTCGCCCTCACGCGCGCCAGACGAGTGATCAACCCTTGCAGTACCGATACTCATTTCGCAAGCCTTGGGATAGGAGGCGTCAGGCAGGTGGGCAAGGAAGGAAGTGATTGTGGGGGAGCACGAGCGAACGCTTCACATGCAAGTGTTGTTCCCCAGCACGCCAAGTACTCGCCCTCCGGGCGAGGAGACCGCGCGAGTCCCCCCGGCTCACCAGGCTGGTTGGGGTGCCAGTTCTGCTAGTTGATCCTCTCAACTCCGGTCACAGAGGGATTCAGGGAGCCCATCATGTCCTACTACACGGGAAAGGATGATCTCATCCAACATCTCTAATGGCTCAAAAATGTCGTCTCCATTAGGTAGATGACGGACGCCTTCGTGTGTAAGTTGTTCGTCATCTCGCTAAAAAAAGTGTAAATTCATCATCCTGAGAATATACCGCTGACCGGGCTCTCACAAGCCGACATGTCAAGCCCCTCACTCGGGTGGCAGAAAAGAAGGAAATTTATTTGGTTGCAAGCCTCCGAGAAGATATCGCTGACCGGGCTCTCACAAACCTGCAGGGCAGGCCCCTCACTTGGGAGGCAAAAAAATGATTTTGGTTGTAAGCCCCCGAGAAGAAAATCGTTGTTCGGGCTCTCACAAGTCGGCGGGACTGTCTCCCTCACTCATGTGGCAGAAAGGAAGAAAATTTATTTGGTTGCAAGCCCCTGAGCAGAAAACCGCTAACTGGGCTCTCACAAACCGGCAAGGTAGGCTCCCTCACTCGGGTGGCATGAGCAGCCTAAAATGAGCCGGGAAGCACACAACAAAACTCGTCTTTGGAACGACATATGCATAAATAAAAACAACGGAATGAGAATTCTGTGATAACAAAATTGGAAGCGGGGCTAGGGGCGAGAACAATTGGACTCGCCCCGGTTAAGCGCGCCTCTCGCTCGCCCACTCTGGGACTGCTGTCGCGCGAATTACGCAACTCGTGGCGAGGCGGGAAGGAGCGAGTCGCTATTCTCCCTAAAAAAGTGAGTACTAATACCTAAGTTCGAGTACTCATTGTACTAGGGGGGTTATGATGAATATCAGAGTCTCAATGAGGATTAACGCCATGTGCGCCGGGCAAGTACAAGGATCTCGCTGAAATCTCGCGGTCTAAGCATTAAGTGCACTCGCGCGCTCTTGATCGTTGTTATGCTACCACTAGGTTTTCTATGAAGAGAAAGAAGAACAATTGAAAAGACGGCTAGGGTTTGCAAGAAAGAAAGGAAAATACCTTGAAAGATTATTGCATAACTCCAAAAGAGGTGGAGTGGGGTATTTAAGGGACCCCACTCCACAAGGGGGCCGGCCGGCCCCCATAGGGCTGAACCAAGTGTGGTTCAGCCCTTCTCTTTTTAATTGATTAGTTGCGGGCTGAACCGGATGGTTCAGCCCGGTCTTTTCCCGGTGCATCTTTCGGCCGTCGGGCGTACTTGTTACCACGGAATCGGAGATCCTCCGGGGGCATAACATTCCCCTCCCCATCAAGAAGCAGCTTGTCCTCAAGCTGGAAGTCTGGAAAGTGCTCGCGGAACTCCAAGAAGTCAACCCAAGAATTATGAGCCTCTGATAGGGTCTTCCATTTAATCAGCACCTCGGGGCGGTATTCCGTGCCCCGCTTCTTCCATCTGGACAGCAGGATGTCCTCCGGACTAGGCCTCAACTCGCCGGTAGTCGTTGCCGCAGGTAGAAAAGGAGTAACAGTAAATGTGGCCCCCAACTTCTTCTTCAGAAGAGAGACATGAAATGTAGGATGTATGCGAGACCCCTCCGGCAGAGCAAGGGTATAGGCAACCGGTCCCACCCTGTGAGTAATGGGAAAGGGACCATAATACCGCGGAGCTAGCTTCTGGTTGGCCCGCCGGGCCACGGAGAGTTGTCTGTACGGCTGAAGACGAAGAAAAACCTCATCCCCGACTTGGAACTCCCGCTCAGTCCGATGCTTGTCTGCTTGCACCTTCATTCGGGTCTGGGCGGAGAGAAGATTATCCCGCAGGATAGCTAATGTCTGATCTCGATCGCGCAAAGCCCGGTCCACCGCCGGAAGAGCTGTACTGCCTGGCTCATAAGAGCGTAAGGATGGTGGCGGCCTCCCATAAACAATCTCAAAAGGAGTAATGCGGCTAGCTGTGTGGAACGAAGTATTATAGCAATACTCCGCCCAATGGAGCCAACGAGTCCAAGAGCGTGGCTCATCAGTGACAAAACAACGGAGGTAAGTCTCTACCCCTCTGTTCAAGACCTCCGTCTGCCCATCGGTCTGTGGGTGATTCGTCGTACTCATACGAAGCCGAGTGCCCTGTAATCGGAAAAGCTCCTGCCAAAAGTTGTTGATGAAGACGGGATCGCGGTCGGAGATAATCGAACGAGGAACACCATGTAAGCGAACCACCTCCCGGGCGAAAAGCTCAGCAACCGTCTCGGCGGAGTACGGATGACTGAGAGATAAGAAATGCCCATACTTGGAGAGCTTGTCCACAACCACCAAAATCACTGATTTGCCCTGCGATCGTGGCAAGCCCTCAATGAAATCCATAGAAACTGTCTCCCACACATGCTGCGGAATCTCCAACGGGGTAAGCAGCCCTGCTGGCGATGTGGTCTCGTACTTCTGACGCTGGCAGGTCTCGCACTGCTGCACGAACCTCTGGGCATCCTTGCGAAGCCCCCTCCAATAGACATTGGCCCGAAGGCGCTGTAAGGTGCGAAGCACGCCGGCATGTCCTCCGGTTGGAGATGAATGGAACTCCTGTAGCATGACTTCCTTCCAAGCGGACGTAGCCGGGATCACCACCCTTCCCTGATAGTATAAGTGTCCTCCCATCAGTTGGTAGCCGGGTGGCGACGGTTGGCCTTGCCGTAAAGCCTCCAAAATCGGGCCAAACTCCGGATCCGCTGCTATATCGGCATGTATGTCATCCAGAGACTCAATCAGCGGCCCAGAGATCTGAAGGACCGTGCTCTCTGGTAGCCGGGATAAAGAATCGGCAACAACATTTTCCTTCCCCTGTTTGTACACAATCTCATAGTCATATCCCAGCAGCCTAGTCAGCCACTTCTGTTGTAACGGGGAAGCCAACCGTTGTTCCAAGAAATGCTTCAAGCTCTGATGATCCGTGCGAACCTTGAAATGATGGCCTAGCAGATAAGGTCGCCACAGAGTCACCGCATGAAGGATCGCCAGCATTTCCTTCTCGTAGGTGGAAAGGCCCAAAGTCTGAGGGGCCAAGGCCTTGCTACAGTAAGCCAGAGGCCTCCCCTCCTGCATCAGCACTGCTCCAATCCCAACCCCCGAAGCGTCTGTCTCCAAAACAAACTCCTTGCTGAAATCGGGCAAAGCTAACACCGGTGTAGTCGTCATGGCCGCCTTGAGAGCGGAGAAAGCCTGCTCCGCCTCCTCATGCCAGGTGAAGGATTCCTTATGCAGGAGCTGGGTAAGGGGTCGGGCCAGTTTCCCATAGTCCCTTACAAACCGCCGATAACACCCCGTGAGGCCTAGGAAGCCTCTAAGTGCCTGCACCGTAGTAGGCCGTGGCCAGGTAACCATGCTCTCTATCTTCCGGGGGTCAGCGCGCACCCCCTGCACCGAAACTAGGTGACCCAAGTACTCCACCTCCGGTTGTCCAAACGAACTGTTGACGCCAGGAAAATCCTGACCTCAAGATTCGGATCAATGCAGCCCGAGGTTACTGATCCTGCGGTCCAACTCCACGGCTCTGATAGCTAAAATAGGAGAGAGAAAATGACTAAGCACACCCCAGGTGCTCCAGCAGGGAGGTCCCACCACGTACCCGGAAGTTTGGGAGAAACTTCCCCTCTGCAACCAAAAGCTGGGCGAGGTACTAGACGGGCATGGATTTGGCGAGTATCCAACTTGGGGGGACCTCGACCACATCCCAAAAATGCCATTTCTAGTACCCCTGGGGGTCTATTTATAGAGAAATCCTAGGGGGGGTACAGGCGAGTATACTGCCTCTGCTCGCGAGTTACAAGGGTTACTCGCCCATACTCGCGAGATACTCGCCCAAACTCGCCTCTGCTCGCCCCTTGCTCGCCATACTCACCCCTTGCTCGCCATACTCGCCCCTTGCTCGCCATACTCGCCCCTTGCTCGCCATACTCGCCCCTTGCTCGCCATACTCGCCCCTTGCTCGCCATACTCGCCCCTTGCTCGCCCAGCTCGCCTCTTGCTCCTGCTAGCTGAGTTGCCTTGTGTCTTGGATTGCCGGCTCCTGTGCTGACCCTTTGACCTTGACTTCAGCCTACGTGGCTTTGAATGGGCCTACCTCGGAGAATGAGGGTTGTACACAATCCCCGCTCTTTGCGAGTAACGTAGTTGCTCGGAAAGAATCATCCAACCCTTATTCGACGAGCTGTCTTTCTGGCGAGAAAAGGTCGACACCTCATAGGAGTCGAGCTCAACTGGAAGCGGATACAAGGTCGACACCTTCTAGGAGCCGAGCTCAACTAGAGGCAGATACAAGGTCGACACCTTCTAGGAGCCGAGCTCAACTAGAGGCAGATACAAGGTCGACACCTTCTAGGAGCCGAGCTCAACTAGAGGCGGAGAGAAGGTCGACACCTTCTAGGAGCCGAGCTCAACTAGAGGTGAAGAGAAGGTCGACACCTCGCAGGAGCCAAGCTCAACTGGAGGCGGATACAAGGTCGACACCTTCTAGGAGCCGAACTCAACTAGAGGCGGAGAGAATGTCGACACCTTCTAGGAGCCGAGCTCAACTGGAGGCGGATACAAGGTCGACACCTTCTAGGAGCCGAGCTCAACTAGAGGCGGAGAGAAGGTCGACACCTTCTAAGAGCCGAGATCAACTAGAGGCGGAAAGAAGGTCGACACCTTCTAGGAGCCGAGCTCAACTGGAGGCGGATACAAGGTCGACACCTTCTAGGAGCCGAGCTCAACTAGAGGCGGAGAGAATGTCGACACCTTCTAGGAGCCGAGCTCAACTGGAGGCGGATACAAGGTCGACACCTTCTAGGAGCCGAGCTCAACTAGAGGCGGAGAGAAGGTCGACACCTTCTAGGAGCCGAGATCAACTAGAGGCGGAAAGAAGGTCGACACCTTCTAGAAGCCGAGCTCAACTAGAGGCGGAGAGAAGGTCGACACCTTCTAGGAGCCGAGCTCAACTAGAGGCGGAGAGAAGGTCGACACCTCGCAGGAGCCGAGCTCAACTGGAGGCGGATACAAGGTCGACACCTTCTAGGAGCCGAGCTCAACTAGAGGCGGAGAGAAGGTCGACACCTTCTAGGAGCCGAGCTCAACTAGAGGTGAAGAGAAGGTCGACACCTTCTAGGAGCCGAGCTCAACTAGAGGTGAAGAGAAGGTCGACACCTCGCAGGAGCGGAGCTCAACTAGAGGCGGAGAGAAGGTCGACACCTCGCAGGAGCCGAGCTCAACTGGAGGCGGATACAAGGTCGACACCTTCTAGGAGCCGAGCTCAACTAGAGGCGGAGAGAAGGTCGACACCTTCTAGGAGCCGAGCTCAACTAGATGCGGAGAGAAGGTCGACACCTCGCAGGAGCCGAGCTCAACTGGAGGCGGATACAAGGTCGACACCTTCTAGGAGCCGAGCTCAACTAGAGGCGGAGAGAAGGTCGACACCTTCTAGGAGCCGAGCTCAACTAGAGGCGGAGAGAAGGTCGACACCTCGCAGGAGCCGAGCTCAACTGGAGGCGGATACAAGGTCGACACCTTCTAGGAGCCGAGCTCAACTAGAGGCGGAGAGAAGGTCGACACCTTCTAGGAGCCGAGATCAACTAGAGGCAGAAAGAAGGTCGACACCTTCTAGGAGCCGAGCTAAACTGGAGGCGGATACAAGGTCGACACCTTCTAGGAGTCGAGCTCAACTAGAGGCGGAGAGAATGTCGACACTTTCTAGGAGCCGAGCTCAACTAGAGGCGGAGAGAAGGTCGACACCTTCTAGGAGCCGAGCTCAACTAGAGGCGGAGAGAAGGTCGACACCTCGCAGGAGCCGAGCTCAACTGGAGGCGGATACAAGGTCGACACCTTCTAGGAGCCGAGCTCAACTAGAGGCGGAGAGAAGGTCGACACCTTCTAGGAGCCGAGCTCAACTAGAGGTGAAGAGAAGGTCGACACCTCGCAGGAGCCGAGCTCAACTGGAGGCGGATACAAGGTCGACACCTTCTAGGAGCCGAGCTCAACTAGAGGCGGAGAGAATGTCGACACCTCGCAGGAGCCAAGCTCAACTGGAGGCGGATACAAGGTCGACACCTTCTAGGAGCCGAGCTCAACTAGAGGCGGAGAGAAGGTCGACACCTTCTAGGAGCCGAGCTCAACTAGAGGCGGAGAGAAGGTCGACACCTCGCAGGAGCCGAGCTCAACTGGAGGCGGATACAAGGTCGACACCTTCTAGGAGCCGAGCTCAACTAGAGGCGGAGAGAAGGTCGACACCTCGCAGGAGCCGAGCTCAACTAGAGGCGGAGAGAAGGTCGACACCTCGCAGGAGCCGAGCTCAACTAGAGGTGGAGAGGTCCAAGGGGACAAACCATCCCGAGGCCTCCATCCTATTGCGTTTGCTGAATGCTGATCGGTCAAATCGATCATCTCTTCGTCAAGCTGGGGGGTTGGCGTCCGGACTCTCCTCTGATAACCTCTCCAGCCGGATGGGAAGTGCAGTCAGGGGGTAACTCGGCCAACGTGCAAGGGGGGAGCTGATCTCGACCGTCAATGCAGAGGCTTGGTCTTAGGAGGACTCTCTCCCGAGGCGCTATCCCACCACCCGACTTGGGTTTTTACGAGAGTCGAGTCGGAGACCTATCCCCCAATCGGTCACCAGGTTGCAGAAGAGTCTTCATACTATCACTCAACAATCAGAGGGGATTAACCGCACCAACCCATATGATTGGAATAAAATACAAGAGATATTAGGCTTTGTCGCAAGAGGTCAAATGACACCTTTATACAAGGGTCCCTCAGTCAGGTAAATCGATCATCGCTTCGATGAGTTGGGAGGTCGGCGTCCAGACTTTCTCCTGATAATCTCACCAGTCGGATGAGAAATGCAGTCGGTGGGAACCGCGGCCAACGTGCAAGGGGGGGAGCTGATCTCGGCCGTCATTGCAGAGGCTTGGATTTCGGGGGACGTATACCGAGGCATTGTCCCATCACCCGTTCTGGGTTTTACGAGAATCAAGTCGGAGGCTCGTTTCCCAACCTGTCGTGGAGATCGGTTTCACCTACTTCAAAAAGCTATTGCCAGAAGAGAAAAACAACTCTCGCGGCCCATGTTTCAGGGGGCGAGGAATTTTTAATTAAATGGAATAAACACAAGGAGCGGGAGAATAGACCTTCCCGCTCAGGGATAGAACCTTTTCAGGTCATTGCCGCTCCAGGTATTCCCAAGCGATTCCCCTTCATGATTCTACAGGCGGTCTCTGCCAGTCTCGAATGCCTCTTGAACGATGAAAGATCCCTCCTAGTTCAGTTCGAGCTTCTCGATGACAAGTGATCTCCTTGTTGAGCCTTTAGAACACACCATGAAGGGGACTGACAGTCGGGGAGGTTCCAAAGGAACACACCATCCCCAGGTCTCCATCCCACTTGGGTGTTGAATGCCGACCCAACCTGTTTCACCTTATGAGTAAGACCCCTCATGGATCATAGCCGACGGAAGGAGATCATCAGTGATAAGAAGCTTGCAGAATACCAAGCTTGGAGACGTCATGAGTAAGCATTCTCATGGAACATAAGTCCTTCATGAAGATCATCGCGAGTAGAAGCTCGCGGAACACCAGCTTTGAGACGTCACGAGTCAGCATCCTCGTGGAATGTAAGCCCTTGATGAAGATCATCGCGAGTAGGAACTCGCGGAATCCTAGCTTTGAAAACCACCGCGACTAGGAGCTCGCCGAGCATCAACTTGGAGACCTCGCGAGTAGCTTTATTTGCTTTCCCTTGGTGGCGAACTCGTCATGAATCATCATGTTTCTTAGTCAGACAAAAGCACTCACGGGCTTTACCAAAGCACCCGTCAGTATGATCATGTGTGGAAATCATTGACATTGAAGAAGGAGGAAACTGAGGGGAGGAGTGTCCCTTTTTACATAAGACCCCCTACGCAGATGGTTCGGGGGTTCCGCTGCCCGGTCAGCGGACGGGGGTCAAGGGGGCAGCGCCCCTGGAAATTTTTTATTTTCCATACTCGCCAGACCTTGAAATCGCCCTTCAGGAACTCGCCACTCTTGAACTAAGCACCAGGTTCTCACCACCTTGCGAGTAGAGAACTCACCCTCGCGAGTAGAGAACTCGCTTATGGGCGAGTATAGAAGAATCTTGCTCGCCTGCCTGAAGTCGCCTCATTTGATGCTGCTTGCCTATGTGCGAGTAAGGAAGAAGTTCGCCTATGGGCGAGTATCGAAGGAGCTCGCTTGTGGCCGAGTATTGAAGAAGCTCGCTCGCCTGCACGAAGTCGCCTATGCCGAGTAACAAGGAAGCTCGCCTATATGCGAGTAGGGATGGCGAGTAAGGAAGGATCTCGCCACTACTCAGGAAGCTCGCCTCTCTTCCGAGTAAAGTCGCTGGTCTGAACTTATCTCTGGATCTCACCTGCAAGAACTCGTCTATGGGCGAGTATGGAACTCGCCTATGAGCGAGTATGGAACTCGCCTATGAGCGAGTATGGAGCTCGCCTGACGATGTCTTTATCTGGAACTCGCCTTTAGTATGTCGCCATCTGGAACTCGCCTGCATGAAGTTGCCTCTGGAACTCGCCTGCATGAAGTTGCCTCTGGAACTCGCCTTCAGGATGTCGCCATCTGGAACTCGCCTTCAGGATGTCGCCTCTGGAACTCGCCCAACTTGTCGAATGCTCGCGAGTTGCTGCCTTTGGCCTCCATCTCGCCACTTTAAGCCATGAAGCCTTCTCGCAAAAATTTCTTCCTCCGACTACGATCCACGCTCACCGCACCAAAGTGTTCACGCTAGGAAAATCCTGACCTCAAGATTCGGATCAATGCAGCCCGAGGTTACTGATCCTGCGGTCCAACTCCACGGCTCTGATAGCTAAAATAGGAGAGAGAAAATGACTAAGCACACCCCAGGTGCTCCAACAGGGAGGTCCCACCACGTACCCGGAAGTTTGGGAGAAACTTCCCCTCCGCAACCAAAAGCTGGGCGAGGTACTAGACGGGCATGGATTTGGCGAGTATCCAACTTGGGGGGACCTCGACCACTTCCCAAAAGTGCCATTTCTAGTACCCCTGGGGTCTATTTATAGAGAAATCCTAGGGGGGGTACAGGCGAGTATACTGCCTCTGCTCGCGAGTTACAAGGGCTACTCGCCCATACTCGCGAGATACTCGCCCATAATCGTGAGATACTCGCCCATACTCGCGAGATACTCGCCCATACTCGCGAGATACTCGCCCAAACTCGCCTCTGCTCGCCCCTTGCTCGCCATACTCGCCCCTTGCTCGTCATACTCGCCCCTTGCTCGCCATACTCTCCCCTTGCTCGCCATACTCGCCCCTTGCTCGCCATACTCGCCCCTTGCTCGCCATACTCGCCCCTTGCTCACCCAGCTCGTCTCTTGCTCCTGCTGGCTGAGTTGCCTTGTGTCTTGGATTGCCGGCTCCTGTGCTGACCCTTTGACCTTGACTTCAGCCTACGTGTCTTTGAATGGGCCTACCTCGGAGAATGAGGGTTGTACACGAACACTTCGACTGCTTGGCATAGAACTGATGCCGTCGAAGAATGGATAGAACCTCTGCCACATGCTCCAGATGCTCCGCCCAACTGCGGCTGTAGATCAGAATATCATCGAAAAATATGAGAACCGACTGTCGAAGGAGTGGCCGGAAGGTCTCGTTCATAACCGCCTGGAAGGTAGATGGGGCGTTGGAGAGGCCGAAAGGCATCACCAAGAACTCGTAGTGCCCATCGTGCGTGCGAAACGCCGTCTTGTGGATATCCTCGGACTTTATCTGAATCTGGTGGTAACCCGACCGTAAATCCAGCTTGGTGAAAAGACATGCTCCATGAAGTTCATCCAGAAGCTCCTCTATCATTGGAATAGGAAACTTATCCTTGATTGTGGACTCGTTCAGATTGCGATAGTCCACGCAGAACCGCCATGAACCGTCCTTCTTCTTCACCGGTATAATAGGTGAGGAGAAGGCACTGGTACTCGCCCGTATAATGCCCGCTGCTAGCATCTCTTTCACACTTCGTTCGATCTCTGCCTTCTGAATATACGGGTACCGATAAGGCCTGACATTCGGGGGTGCCGCCCCCTCCTTCAACTGGATACCATGTTCCCTGGACCTGGCCGGTGGTAGGCCACGAGGCTCCTGGAACACATCCTCGTACTGGGCCAGAAGCGCCCGAATCTCCTGCGGAATGGGCGGGGGGTCTGTCTCTGATGTCTCCACCCCCACCAGCATAGCCATGGGTGAACCCTGAACCTCCAGTCGCTGCAAACTCCTCAGAGATATCTCCTTCAGGGGTGAAGAACGAATCCCCCGTAGGCAATACTCCTTTCCCAACTGTGAAAACTCCATGGTAAGATGCACCCAATCCGTAGTCACCCGCTGCAGCTGCCGAAGCCACTGAACCCCCAGTACCATGTCGGAGCCCCTGATCGGCAGTAAATACAAGTCTGTGTGGCACACGTAGCTCTGCATCCTGATCTCCACCCCTTTCATGACCCCCTCGCACCTCAGTTTGCTGCCATCCGCGACCATGACCTGGAAAGCCGCATCAGTATCGATCGCCTGTCCCACCTTCGAAGCAACCGACGGGTTGATAAAATTGTGGGTACTCCCACTATCTATCAGTATGGTGACCCGTTCCTTGCCGACCAATCCTGAGAACCTGAGGGTCACTGGGGCGGATCCCCCCTCCATGGCCTGTAAAGAGACCCCAAACTCCGTCAGATCGAGTGCCTCAAGGTCGACACCCTCTAGCGGTTCCTCCTCCTCCTCTTCTTCCCTCATAATGAATACCTGAATCTTCTGACAAGTGTGACCCCGTGTGTACTTCTCATAACAATTGAAGCACATGCCCTTCTCCCTTCGCGCCTGCATCTAAGCCGCGGGTGGCTTGACCGTTGTCCGGGTCCTCTGCCTGTTGTAACGCTCCTCCTGTATCCGAGCGATGCTTATAGCATGACTCAAGCTGCGTGGCAAATACGCGTGGACCTCGTTGCGCAAGTGGTCCTTCAATCCCGATATGAAACAACTGAGCATCGTCTGCTCTCCCCAAGTGACCCGGTTGGCCAGCCTCTCGAACTCTGTCCGATACTCTGCCACGGTCCCCCTCTGTCGCAGCTTCTGTAACGTGGCCTCTACGTCCTGATACTCCAAAGGCCCAAACCGAGAGGAGAAGGCCTCAATGAACTGTGCCCAAGGGGCGTATGTCCTGCCCCTCAAGAACCACTTCGTCCACTGGTATGCGTCGTCCTCCAGGTGGAACGCCGCCAGTTGCACCCACTGCGCCTCAGGGATCTCTTGATAATTAAAGAACAATTCCGCCTTCTGGATCCATTCCAGCGCATCTCCTCCCCTAAATTTGGGAAAATTCATCCTGGTCAGCTTCGGCTGCATGTAGGGGCGCTGATGCGCTCCACCAAATCCACCCCCATCCTGCCCCTGAAGCTCCGGACCTCCCTGCTGCACCCCCTGATTCCACATCGGGGGTCTCACCTGTCCACCCTGATTCCCCATCTGCGGTTTCACCGGCCCCGTATGGCCGTTTCCGTACCCCAGATTGGGATGTGCTGCTTGTTGTGGATGAACAACTCCCGCCGTCCCCCCGAGAGGGATCGCATTCGCTCCGGTGGGCCGAAACAGCCCGAAACCCTGGTGTTGTGGTCTCCACGGCTATCCTGGATGTTGACCGGCCCCCCATTGGGCTCCCCCTCCATGTCCGGCACCTCCTCCGTTCCGCTGCAGCCCGACCGCTCCCTGCGATTGAGGGATAGTCCCCCAATTCACTGTCGCTCCTCCTGCTGGTCGCAGCAGCCCGGAACGGCCCTGCATAGGGATTTCCGGGCTCCATCCCCCTGTAGCAGCACCGCCGGCCAGCCCAGGAGGTACCCCGCCTCCTCCCGTGGCCGGATGGGGATTTTCGACCCATCCTAGGCCGGAATAGGGGCCGACGACCCCTGCTGGGAGGCCCCAGGCTTCCGCCGCCCGGCTAGGGCCGGCTGTGAAGCCGTGCGGCCCTAGCTGGGTGTCCGGACCCCAGCCGCTGGTTCCCCAAGCCTCCGGATGACTGTGTAGTGGCCGGCCCCCTTGGGTTAGGGTTCTGGCGGTCGTTTCGTCTCCCGGTTCGTCTCCTACGGCGATTTCTCCTTCGAAACCTCCTCCATGAGGGATATTTGACGCGTCAATGTCGGAGCCGTCACCGGACGTCCCTTTTCCTTTCAGATTTTGCAAAAGGAGGGATTTTAACTCCTCCATCTTCGAATCGAAGCGTTCTTCCATAGTTTTTTGAGAGTTCTTCAAGTTTTCTTCGAACGTCGCCACCGAATCCGCCAAAACGACGTAATTTTCCTCAATCACTGCCAAACGTGCCATCTACGCCTCCGTGCGTGTCACCATAGTCGCAGGAAGGAAGCTCTGATACCAAATGTTATGCTACCGCTAGGTTTTTTATGAAGAGAAAGAAGAACAATTGAAAATACGGCTAGGGTTTGCAAGAAGGAAAGGAAAATACCTTGAAAGATTATTGCATAACTCCAAAAGAGGTGGAGTGGGGTATTTAAGGGACCCCACTTCACAAGGGGGCCGGCCGGCCCCCATAGGGCTGAACCAAGTGTGATTCAGCCCTTCTCTTTTTAATTGATTAGTTGCGGGCTGAACCGGATGGTTCAGCCCGGTCTTTTCCCGGTGCATCTTTCGGCCGTCGGGCGTACTTGTAACCACGGAATCGGAGATCCTCCGGGGGCATAACAATCGTTAACCTGCTTCAAAATATACAAGTAAATTGTGTAACACCCCAAAAATCATAGTTCAGCGAGGTAGGCGGAGTGGTAGTGCTGCGTTCGGGATAGGCTAAAATTCCATAGCTGTTCAGTGCGCACGACCAGTGTCCTGTTCGTGCACGACCAGTGACCGTGCGCATGTGATCGTGCGTTAATTCGAAGGATTCAGAGTTCTGTCTCGAACAGTGCGCACGACCAGTGTCCTCTTCGCGCACGACCAGTGACCGTGCGCATGTGATCGTGCGTTAATTCGAAGGATTCGGAGTTTTGTCTCGAACAGTGCGCACGACCAGTGTCCTCTTCGCGCACGACCAGTGACCGTGCGCATGTGATCGTGCGCCCTGTTTATTCTGCTCCGCGATTTTGAGCGGAGAAGGAGATCGGTCCGTCCAAATCTATTGGAATTTGATCCAACGGCTGCGATGGTTGGCTGGGGGGTTTTAGGGCTTGGTAGAGGAGTTAAACCCTCATTATTTCCAAGGCTTTCTCTCTCTTAGGTTGGAGAAAGGAGGAGGAGGCAAGGAGGAAGAAGAAGGGGAATCCGCCATTGCCGGAGCTTCGGAGCTCCGTTCGCCGATCCGAGACCGGCAGTGCGTAGAGGGCATCGAGGCGCTTCTTCTCCACCGTGTGGTTGCAAGCTTCTCATGGCTAGGAGGAGATCCCAAAAGGTAACGACATTTCTCCTCCCGGTCTTTAGGATGCGTGTTTGGCATCCCTTCTTTTTCTGCATTTTGGCACCGGATCCGTCGAGTGAGAGGGATCCGGGTCGCCTTGGTTCAAGATGAACCACCGGGTTGATTGTGTTCGTCCCCGGCATGTTTTGCACTAGAGATCCGCTCCGTTAGCGGATTAGGCATTGTGGGTGAAGCCGGATTTGTGGCCGTTGGTCCGATCCGGTGATGTTGATTTACGCACATTTTAGGGATTTTGTTAGAAATCCGATTACGGCGAACTCGTCGTGGTGATGTCTTTATAGCTTCGTGTGGTAACGAATGTTGGGTTTAGGGCGGAGAAATAGTGTGCGGATTTTGGGGCTTGTGATGCCTAGTGTTGTGCGAAGGCGCGATTGGTCTTTGTGGTCGGCTGGCTATCCCGTGAAGACTGAGATTCACGTGTGGAGAGTGTCCCGGCAAGATTAGTCCCTTCGATTGTTGACTGACGAGAATGTCTGTGCTACGGTTGAGTCCGTTGACGGTCGCCAGGCGAGGCAATCGGTGGACGTTGTCCCGAAAGTAAGCCCAGGGCCTTGGGACGTTTTGGTTGGCCAGAATTCTTAGAATCGGTCTTGGTGCGTTGTTGGCGGCCCGAGCGTGTGAGTTGTCAGACAAGCCCGATGGCATGGTGGGCCAGGCGAGGTGGGTCTCAGCGAGAGCGCTTGGCCTTGGGTTTTGATGCCCTTGTGGGGAAGTAATGAGTACCCTTGTGTTGGTGATGTATGATGATGTGTTAGATTCATACGCTTTAGGGCGCCTTGGGTGAAACCCGGGCTTGCACTCATTTTGCATTGTTAGGCCCCTTTTATTACCTGCTCAACATAGAAACGTGGATGATGCTTGTGACACTCATGCCAGTATTTATGTTGCTTTCCTTTATGTACTTTTGCATACGAAGTGCTGACTTGCAGGGTGAAGTAGTTCCCCGGGGTCCGCTAGGATGGCCGGGAGGAGGGATGTTGTTACACCGCTTGTGGTCAGCCATAGCTGACCCTCGTTTACCGCTCTTTGTGATTTGGTTGCAGGGCAAGAATCGCAGGCTGGACCCAGCGCGCCGGCCAAAAAGGCCTAAAGCCTCACGAAGTGCTTAGTTGATTTCCTGCATTACTTTCTTCGTACTTTGTTATATCCGGCTTGCATGCCGAGGCAGTATAGGGAAAAACTATCCTTCCCCTTTTGTTGGGATGTCTTTTATCATGGAATGTTTGATGTTTTGGACATTGTTTTGTAAGGCCTTAAGGCCAGTTGGACTCCTTTGTAGTATGGACAATCTCTGTGGCTTAGTTTGTTTCCGCTGTGTTGTCTGAGTTATGAGATTGGGTAGTTAATATCATCTTTTAATACTAAAGCTGTGGCGGTTATATGCTGTGGGGTCCCGGCCGGACCCATATTATATGGTCATTACAGGGGAGGTGTTACAATTTGGTATCAGAGCTAGGTTTGTTCTAGTATTCTTGCGAGGTCTAGTGTTTTTGGATCGCGTAAGAGATTGTTCACATAGGAGTATTGTGCGGGATCATGAGTGTCCCTGCGTTCGGGTCTTGCGTTTAGATCCTGTTGAGCGTTTATTTGTTTCCTTGCTTATTCTAGGATGCTGGCGACGATGCGGGGACATCGAGGAGGCAAGAGGAGCCTTCGGGGAGTAGTGCTACTGCTCCAGGCCTCATGAATGTGGGCATGTCCCCGGCTGATTTCTGTCGCATGCTAGCGGAGGCAATGGTAGCGGCTCAAGCTGGAGCGATGCCACGGGTTCCTACGCCGGTGGTGCAAGTTGCGACCCCTGTCACTCCGGCGGCTACGCCGGATACACCGGATGTCGAAGTAAGGCAAGCAGAGCCTCTAGCGGAGAGAGCTATTCCGATGGGTGATCGATTCATGAAGTATTTCTTGAGTTTCCACCCTCCGACATTCAAGGGAGTGGGCACTCCAACGGATGCCGAGGATTGACTTTCGAGGATCCAGGAGCTCTTGAAGGCAGCTGAGACCCCAACTGAGAGGCAGTCTCACTTTGCGAGCTTCATGTTAGAGGGCGATGCGAAGTTGTGGTGGGTGAACCATAACGGTCGACTTTTTGTTGGGCGTGTTCCGTCCATGGAGGAGTTCGGAAACGCTTTCCTAAAGCGTTACATTCCGGCTTCAACAAGGTTAGCACTGCAGCGACAGTTTCTGCATTTGGTGCAGCGGGAGAAGACGGTGGATGAATATCTGCAAGAGTTCACTCGGTTGGGTCGGTATGCGGGCACGACAATGGCAGATGATGAAGAGAGAGATAACCTCTTTTATCAAGGGTTGAGGGAAAATTTAAGGCAACCACTCATAGCCTTGAAGAATGCGGGATTCAATGAGTTGGTCGAAGCCGCTCGCACGCTGGAGAGCGACTTGGAGCGAACTCAACGGCGAAAGGGTGTTGCGGCAAGGCAGGGAGAAGGAAAGCCTTCTAAGTCTCAGTCCCAGTGGAAGTCCGAGGGCAGCCGATGGAAGAAGAAGCCCCGTCCTAATTGGCCTGGGGAGAGAAGTGGCGCACCTTCGGGAGATTTCCGTTCCAAAGGTCCGGTTACTTGTTACCAGTGTGGCAAGGTGGGTCACATTAGTCGTTTTTGTACCGAGGGCGGAGCTGGGCCAGAGCCGAGACAAGAACAATCGATGCGTTCGGGTCCCGGTGTTGCAGAGAAGGGGAAAGCGGCGGAGTCGAGTGCTTCGCGGTTCCCTCCAGTGCAGCCTAGGGCCTATAATCTTGGGCAACAGGAAGCGATACGTCAACCCGATGTGGTGACAGGTACGAAAGGTTTAAGTTCCGTTTGTTACTATAATGTAGTTTGCGGCCTTTCATGTTTGTTTTGCACGTTGTTAGGTTTCGTGCTAGTTTCGGGCTACCCCTCTCGAGTGTTGTTCGACACGGGGGCGTCACACTCTTTTCTTGCGGAAAGTTTTATCCGGAAGATTGGTGCTGAGCCCGTAGTGGCAGGAGTGGAGCTGAGTGTGCGTATGCCGAATGGGTCTTTCATGACTACCATGAGGAAGGGACGCATTGTGATGCAAATTGGCGATTGTGATTTCGTGTTGGTAGCAGCGATTCTGCCACTAGCTGAATTCGATGTTATCTTGGGAATGGACTGGCTTGCGGAGCAGCGAGCTAGTATCGACTGCCAGATGAAGGTGGTAACCCTGAGAGCTGAAGGTAGAGCAGAGGTCAAGTTTGAAGGCCTAAGCGGAGTGGCTTGCTCCCTGATTTCCGCTATGCAAATGAGGCGTGCGGTGAATCAAGGAGGCGAGGCGTTTTTAGCTTTGTTGGAGGCTCACTCCACAAAGTTGGCTATTAGAGAAGTTCCGGTGGTGGAAGAATTTGAGGATGTATTCCCCGAGGAGCTTCCGGGAGCACCTCCTCAGCGTGAAATCGATTTCTCGATAGAGTTGGTACCGGGTGCGAGGCCGGTGTCGCGTCCTCCGTTTAGGATGGCACCGAAGGAACTGGCCGAGCTAAAGGTTCAGTTGCAAGAGTTGTTAGAGCAAGGGTACATTAGGCCCAGCTCTTCGCCGTGGAGCGCACCGATTTTGTTTGTGAAGAAAAAGGACGGAAGTATGCGGTTGTGCATTGATTACCGTGAGCTAAATAAGTTGACCGTCAAGAATAAATATCCGATTCCCCGAATCGATGATTTGTTCGACCAGTTAGTGGGGTCGGTGGTGTACTCCAAGTTGGATTTGAAATCGGGGTACTACCAGTTGAAGATTCGAGAAGAGGACGTTGTCAAGACAGCGTTTGGGACTCGTTATGGACACTACGAGTTTTCGGTGATGTCGTTCGGACTGACGAACGCGCCATCTGTGTTCATGGATTTGATGAACAGGGTTTTTCGCCCGTTCTTAGATTCGTTCGTGGTGGTGTTTATTGACGATATTTTGGTGTATTCAAAATCGGAGGCAGAGCATGAGTCTCACTTGAGGCAAGTATTGCAGACTCTAAGGGAGAATCAGCTTTATGCTAAGTTCTCAAAATGTGAGTTTTGGATCGAGAAGGTGGCTTTCTTGGGGCACATAATTAGTGGAGATGGGGTGGCAGTAGATCCAGCGAAGATTGAAGCCATTAAGGGTTGGCCTGTATTGAGAACCGTGGCGGAAGTCCGGAGCTTCCTTGGACTAGCCGGTTATTACAGAAGATTCGTGGAGAACTTTTCGCGGATGGCGTTGCCCCTCACCACACTCACTCGCAAGGACCAGAGGTTTGTTTGGACACCGGAGTGTGCCCGGGCATTCGAGAATTTGAAGGAAAGATTGATGTCTGCCCCAATCCTTAGTCTTCCTAGTGGGACGGAAGGATTTCAGATCTTTAGCGACGCGTCAGGTTGCGGGTTGGGTTGCGTGCTGGTGCAGCACGGCAAGGTGATAGCGTATGGGTCAAGGCAGTTAAAGACTCATGAGAGGAATTATCCCGTCCATGATCTGGAGTTGGCGGCGGTAATCTTTGCGCTAAAACTGTGGAGACACTATGTTTATGGTGCGAAGGTGGAGATCTTCACGGATCACAAAAGCCTGAGGTATCTCCTAGACCAAAAGGATCTGAATATGCGGCAGCGTAGGTGGGTCGAGTTCCTTGGGGACTACGACGTGGAGATTCAGTATACGCCGGGTAAAGCCAACGTGGTGGCAGATGCTTTGAGTAGGAAGTACTCCGGGCAAGGTAATTGGATGGAGGCGCATAGCGAGCGTTTGATTCGAGACTTGGAGTCTCTTGACATTTCTTGTGTGGCTAGAGGTGAGTCTAGCATAGCTCGTTTGAACTGGATTGAAATGCAGTGTGATATAACGGATCGGATCCGAGAGGCGACCAGTGTGGACGAGGAGTGCCAACAGTTGGTGTTGGAGGCTCAGCAAAGCGAAGGCACTGCCTTGGAGATGGTTGGTGGAATTCTGAGGAGAGACGGGAGGATCTGTGTTCCGCGCTTCGGCAAGCTTCGCGAGGAGTTGATGTTTGAAGCTCACTTTACGAAGTACTCCGTTCATCCAGGAAGTACAAAGATGTACGCGGATTTGAAGAAATCTTTTTGGTGGCCTGGGATGAAGCGGGATGTAGTCGAGTACGTGAGCCGATGTCAGACTTGTGCCTTGGTGAAGGCTGAGTGCCAAAGGCCCGGCGGGTTCTTGAAGCCTCTTCCCATCCCCGAATGGAAATTTGATGACATCTCTATGGATTTTGTGCATGGTTTGCCTCGATCGCAGCAGGGTAACGATGCGATTTGGGTGATAGCGGATCGCCTGACGAAGGTGGCCCACTTCATTCCGAATTAGAAGAGCGATGGCGTGGAGAAGCTCGTGGAGCTTTATGTTCGAAACATTGTGCGGTTGCACGGGATTCCGAAGAGCATCGTTAGTGATCGCGATGGGCGATTCACATCGAAGGACTGGAGATTAGTGCAGAAAAGTCTAGGCACGAAGCTCAAGTTTAGCACCGCGTTCCATCCGCAGACCGATGGTCAGACGGAGCGAACGAACCGTACGTTGGAAGACATGTTGAGGATGTGTGCTCTCGACTTTGGCAAAGGTTGGGAGGACCACCTTTTCATGGTGGAGTTCGCCTATAATAATAGCTTCCAGGCGAGTATCAAGATGGCGCCATACGAAGCTTTGTATGGAAGGAAGTGTCGAACGCCGATGTCTTGGGCAGAGGTGGGAGACACTAAGCTTTTGGGAAAGCAAGTGGTGGAAGATGCTTGCGAGATTGTGCGGACGATTCAGGAGCGCATGAAGGTTGCTCAGGATCGACAAGCGAAGTATTTTAATGCGCGCCACAGAAATGTGGAGTTTGCAGTGGGCGGCATGGTCTACTTGAAGATCAAGCCGTTCAAGGGTGTTTCGCGGGTGCGGCGACTCAAGAAGTTGAGTCCGAGATATTTGGGTCCGTTCGAGGTTACGGAGCGTATAGGCGAAGCAGCCTATCGTTTGGCGTTGTCCGCAGAGCTGAGTGGATTACATGACGTTTTTCATGTCTCCGTACTGAGGAAAGCTTTGGTGGAGCCGAGCGTCGTGGTCGAAGCGGCGGCGGTGCCGGTGATGGAGAACTTGGGGGCGAGGGTTCGCCCGGTGTGCGTGGAGGATTCAGAAGTCCGGCAGTTGCGTAACAAGCAAGTCAAACTTGTAAAGGTGCGATGGGATAACTGCGGGCGAGACGAATTCTCTTGGGAGCGTGAGCAAGCGATGCGGGAGGATTTCCCGGAACTTTTCGCTCCAGGTATGCGTTATGAATTCCCTGTTTAAATTCTGAAATTTCGGGACGAAATTCGTTTAAGGGGGGTGGAGTTGTAACACCCCAAAAATCGTAGTTCAGCGAGGTAGGCGGAGTGGTAGTGCTGCGTTCGGGATAGGCTAAAATTCCATAGCTGTTCAGTGCGCACGACCAGTGTCCTCTTCGCGCACGACCAGTGACCGTGCGCATGTGATCGTGCGTTAATTCGAAGGATTCGGAGTTCTGTCTCGAACAGTGCGCACGACCAGTGTCCTCTTCGCGCACGACCAGTGACCGTGCGCATGTGATCGTGCGTTAATTCGAAGGATTCGGAGTTCTGTCTCGAACAGTGCGCACGACCAGTGTCCTCTTCGCGCACGACCAGTGACCGTGCGCATGTGATCGTGCGCCCTGTTTATTCTGCTCCGCGATTTTGAGCGGAGAAGGAGATCGGTCCGTCCAAATCTATTGGAATTTGATCCAACGGCTGCGATGGTTGGCTGGGGGGTTTTAGGGCTTGGTAGAGGAGTTAAACCCTCATTATTTCCAAGGCTTTCTCTCTCTTATGTTGGAGAAAGGAGGAGGAGGCAAGGAGGAAGAAGAAGGGGAATCCGCCATTGCCGGAGCTTCGGAGCTCCGTTCGCCGATCCGAGACCGGCAGTGCGTAGAGGGCATCGAGGCGCTTCTTCTCCACCGTGTGGTTGCAAGCTTCTCATGGCTAGGAGGAGATCCCAAAAGGTAACGACATTTCTCCTCCCGGTCTTTAGGATGCGTGTTTGGCATCCCTTCTTTTTCTGCATTTTGGCACCGGATCCGTCGAGTGAGAGGGATCCGGGTCGCCTTGGTTCAAGATGAACCACCGGGTTGATTGTGTCCGTCCCCGGCATGTTTTGCACTAGAGATCCGCTCCGTTAGCGGATTAGGCATTGTGGGTGAAGCCGGATTTGTGGCCGTTGGTCCGATCCGGTGATGTTGATTTACGCACATTTTAGGGATTTTGTTAGAAATCCGATTACGGCGAACTCGTCGTGGTGATGCCTTTATAGCTTCGTGTGGTAACGAATGTTGGGTTTAGGGCAGAGAAATAATGTGCGGATTTTGGGGCTTGTGATGCCTAGTGTTGTGCGAAGGCGCGATTGGTCTTTGTGGTCGGCTGGCTATCCCGTGAAGACTGAGATTCACGTGTGGAGAGTGTCCCAGCAAGATTAGTCCCTTCGATTGTTGACTGACGAGAATGTCTGTGCTACGGTTGAGTCCGTTGACGGTCGCCAGGCGAGGCAATCGGTGGACGTTGTCCCGAAAGTAAGCCCAGGGCCTTGGGACGTTTTGGTTGGCCAGAATTCTTAGAATCGGTCTTGGTGCGTTGTTGGCGGCCCGAGCGTGTGAGCTGTCAGACAAGCCCGATGGCATGGTGGGCCAGGTGAGGTGGGTCTCAGCGAGAGCGCTTGGCCTTGGGTTTTGATGCCCTTGTGGGGAAGTAATGAGTACCCTTGTGTTGGTGATGTATGATGATGTGTTAGATTCATACGCTTTAGGGCGCCTTGGGTGAAACCCGGGCTTGCACTCATTTTGCATTGTTAGGCCCCTTTTATTACCTGCTCAACATAGAAACGTGGATGATGCTTGTGACACTCATGCCAGTATTTATGTTGCTTTCCTTTATGTACTTTTACATACGAAGTGCTGACTTGCAGGGTGAAGTAGTTCCCCGGGGTCCGCTAGGACGGCCGGGAGGAGGGATGTTGTTACACCGCTTGTGGTCAGCCATAGCTGACCCTCGTTTACCGCTCTTTGTGATTTGGTTGCAGGGCAAGAATCGCAGGCTGGACCCAGCGCGCCGGCCAAAAAGGCCTAAAGCCTCACGAAGTGCTTAGTTGATTTCCTGCATTACTTTCTTCGTACTTTGTTATATCCGGCTTGCATGCCGAGGCAGTATAGGGAAAAAACTATCCTTCCCATTTTGTTGGGATGTCTTTTATCATGGAATGTTTGATGTTTTGGACATTGTTTTGTAAGGCCTTAAGGCCAGTTGGACTCCTTTGTAGTATGGACAATCTCTGTGGCTTAGTTTGTTTCCGCTGTGTTGTCTGAGTTATGAGATTGGGTAGTTAATATCATCTTTTAATACTAAAGCTGTGGCGGTTATATGCTGTGGGGTCCCGGCCGGACCCATATTATATGGTCATTACAGGGGAGGTGTTACAAATTGAGCTAGAGGTGGCGAGCACGCGGGTAACGCGAGGTCGGGGCCTCGCAACCTCTCTAGCGGGCACAAATTGATTTTGTCGGCGAGACGTCGCCTGACATTTTGGATTAGGTACTTGGTGAGTTCAACAAGCCGAGGTGAGTCGCAATTTAAACACAAGAAAAGAAGTTCAAAAGGTCAAAGTATCAAAAGGAATGAAATCCATTCATTTTTTATATATGTCAATGTGTTGTACAAAAAATGGGGCCTCTCTGTACTTTATGGGATTAAGCGAGCTAGCCAAAATCCCAAAAAATTCATTAAGAAAAACCTAAGGAAATCAAATTCTAAGATATGTGATTGCAAAATTTTATTAAGAAGTCGCTGAGAATAATTAAATGAATGGAAACGGTGGTAATGTGCGAGATTCATAATCATGAGATGGTCCATTTAGAAGCGCATCACATCATGAACATGTCTTGATGCTCGACCAAAAACCTACAGAACTTGAACCTTTCAAGACAAATATTAAGAAAGCTGCAAGAATGGTAGTTTGCACAAAAAACAATTTGCTTGAATGTGTGCGATCACAAATGCGACCAACATCTCTACACATATTGTTGACATACTTGACGTGATGGGTGATGGTCACTCGAATTTGTTCATTTCTCAAGTAATCAATCATTCTCCTTTTCTCTGTTGTATTCAATACCTACAGTATGGTCGAGGTACCATGATGAGGTGGTTGAACAGTAAGATATTCCTTATATAGCAAATATTCATGATTGATAAAAGGTATGCATATTTAATATAACTAGAAATTGTTATAAGTTTGTACCTATGTTATCTAATTTTTTGTTATCAATTTTTTGTAGATTGTAGTTATACCCCCACTCCATTATTACTTTTGGATTTTACGAACACCACAAATCAAGGGCATCATACATTCCTTATTACTTTTGGATGGTGCATCACCACAAATCAAGGGCATCATACAAAAATTTTGTTAGATTTTCATTGTTTTGTATTTCTAATTCAACTACAATGATGATTGAAAACAAATCAAGTTCACACAACTGATTTTAAACTTTGTTCATTATATGATGCAGGTTGCTGATCATTTTGGGACAAGTCTTCTTTGTTATTTATTACTCGGTATCACTTATTGATATTTTGTAAATTGCTATACTTGTAATTTTTTGGATGTTCTTAATTTTGGTTTTATACCGCAGTTTGACAAATTATGTACTATAATGTCAACGAACTTTCTATGTACACAAGAAAATGAAAAACAAATTTTGGTTTTGGTTTTTTAATTTTGGACTACAAATAGCGCATGGGACTGCAAACAACGCATGAGTGCAAATATCGATATGAGGGCTGTAAATATCATTGGGCTGCAATTATCCAAAGAGAAATACAATTTCCCAACTTTTAACATCCTTCACAAATGTACGTTTTTTCCTCTTTTTATAAGAGAGTACACTTTCTACTGTTGAAAAAGCAAATTTATAAAGACTATTCACATCACAAAAAACACCTAAAATCTTTCATTTTATTAAATATAATTGCACCCCATAGCAAAGGAGGCAGGGGAAGATAAAGCGAAGGAGAAGCTCGATGATTACGCTCGAGTCGGGCTTAGAAGAAGATCCTTGAGCAGGATTTAGCTAAAAGGTTGATTTAAAAAAAAAAGAGGTATGCTCCGTCTCCTCCTACTTTGCGACATCACTATGCAGAAGTAAGAGCACACAAATGCCAGAACATCGAAGGAGAAGCTCCATGATTCTTGATATCAAATGAAGCCCCTTCATCTCGATGAAAATAGATAATAGACCAAGACATCGAGGGAAAGGTAAGCCAGAATTCTCTCCTAGTATTGGAGTCTTCATTGCCATTAATCTGAGCCCCTTCATCTCGATGAAAATGCCTTTTCGTTTCTCTTCAAAAATGCATTTAGCTCTGTTGTATATAGAAATCAATAAAAAAGAATAATTATTCGGATTATTGAAAGAAAATTTAATATGAAAATTTAGTCTTATAAACATTAAAATAATTATATAATAATTAGAGGAAAATTGGTCGTAGTTATCCTGGTTAATATTAAAATCAAACGTCTTAATTTGCTACCAAATGTATATCCTTCTCTTCCTCATTTAGCTGACATTTAAAATGTACTTGTTTTTTTAGGTTTGAGTTTACAAACTCACATAAATAAGGTGTAAATCTCCCCGATGGCATAAGCCAGCTCGTGAGATACACTCTGTAAGCCCCCCCCCCCCCCCCCCCCCCCCCCCCCCCCCCCCCCCCCCCCCCCCCCCCCCCTCATAATTAGAGGTCTCACTGGGGGATCTTATCACACACCACAGTCAACGCACGACGCCGAAACAACTAACGAAGGGTGAATGCACGTCCATCTCCGACCCATCCCATCGATCACTCTGATGTCTCGCCTCGATGGTGATGTTAAGTGAATATTACTGCGCACCAACATAGTAGAGAACCAATTATCTAGCGGAAGACGTCATTAACGAGTACACCTCATAGCAATTGGCGGAAGACAATCTTATTAACGGAAGACTAACTATCACAAAAACTCAATACTCAAGACCTGCATGAGTAACATCAATATTTATGTCGCATTATACCATATCAATCAGAGCTCTATCATCAATATATACCATGGGATAGGGGAAGATGCGGCTTAATAAATTTATACCTGAGGTAGCCTCAACGACTTCCTCGTCTCTTGTGCACTATCTTTCACTCGCGCCTGTCACCTTTACTCATAACGAGTTATTAGAACAATGAATAAAATCCAATAAGTGCAGTAAAGTATTTATAAGAGAGGTTGAATGAGTTCGGGCATTAGTTCGGGTTAACCTCAGAGAAATCTCCCTCCCCCAAGTTAACTCTAAATTATAAAGTAGTAATGCGATATAGAATAGTAATCCAAAACATCGAACCTTACCACGTTGCTCTATTAGACAGGAGAGTTGATCGAGTTCGGCATTAATTAAGGTTAACTAACTGTCATTTCTAGGTTAACTCTAAAGTTATAAACAATATTACAAAATATAATAATATGTCAAGACATCGAACTCGACCGCTCCACTCTACTAATATGAAAGTCGATCGAGTTCGACATTATTTAGGGTTAGCCTCGAAGGAATCTCCCATCTCCTGGCTAATTCTAAATTATAAAGCCATAATGCAAAAATAGATAATAAGCCAAGACATCGAACTCGACCGCACCACTCTACTAATATAAGATTCGATCGAGTTCGACATTATTTAGGATTAACCTCAAAATAATCTCTCATCTCCAGGCTAACTCTAAATCATAAAGTAGTAGTGCAAAATATATAACAGACCAAGACATCGAACTCGACCTGTACAACCCTGTATTCGCCGAGTGCCCCGAGGCTCAAGATGTCTTTAGGCCCAATATCTTTTAAAGGGCACCGACCCAGGTAAGAGAAGCGGGTGAGCCATCAAACAGGCTCAAGACCGAGGGGCACAACCCTAGTGTATTCTGAAGGCAAGAGGGGGGGGGGGGGGGGGGCCAGGAGGCAGGCGGCCCCCTGGGCTCGCCCCCACCCGTGTATAAGGGGGGCGAGCCAGGAGGCGGGCGGCCTCCTGGGCTCGCCCCCGCTCCTGTTTAAAGGGGGCGGGGGGGGGGGGGGGGGGGGGGGGGGGGGCGAGCCAGGAGGCGGGCGGCCTCCTGAGCTCGCCCCCGCCCCTGTTTAAAGGGGGGCGAGCCAGGAGGCGGGCGACCTCCTGGGCTCCCCCCCACCCATGTTTAAAGGGGGGCGAGCCAGGAGGCGGGCGACCTCCTGGGCTCGCCCCCGCCCCTGTATAAGGGGGGCGAGCCAGGAGGCGGGCGGCCTCCTGGGCTCGCCCCCGCCCATGTTTAAAGGGGGGCGAGCCAGGAGGCGGGCGACCTCCTGGGCTCGCCCCCGCCCCTGTATAAGGGGGGCGAGCCAGGAGGCGAACAGCCTCCTGGGCTCGCCCCCGCCCCTATTTAAAGGGGGCGAAGCCAGGAGGCGGGCGACCTCTTGGGCTCGCCCCCGCCCCTGTTTAAGGGGGGCAAGCTAGGGAGGTGGGTGACCTCCCGGGCTCGCCCCGCCTAGTGAGGGGGGCGAGCAAGGGAGGAGGTTGACCCCCTCTCGCCCGGCCCCGGGAAGAGGTTCGGTCTGCGTTTAGCGCCTCAGAACAGTGGGATTGGGCTATCCGCAGCCATTTCCGAGGGTATTTTGGTAATTTCAGGGACCAATTTTTTGCTATTTGCAGCCCAAGTCCAGAAATCCTATAAATAGGACCAAAGGGGCACCATTTGGAGGCAAGCTTGCTCTAGGCTAGCTCTCTCTCTCCCTCTCCCTTTCCCAAATCTCTCTCTAGTGGGGTGAGGAGAGCCTCCAGTGGTGCCCAAGTCCGACATTAGCTTGGGAGGGGAAGCGCTCTAAAGATCTTTCAGGTATGTGGTGGGACCTCCTCGCCGAGCCCTTGGTCCAGTTCACAGTTCCAACACCTTCAGCCTAGAGCTCTCCCTTGGGAGGAGTAAGTGTTGGTCACCCCTCAACTTGTTGGGGGCCCCAAACTCCATAGAGGCCGAGAAATCGGTTTCAACACGACCGCACCGCTCTACTAATATGAGAGTTGATTGAGTTCGACATTATTTAGGGTTAACATCGAAGGAATCTCTCATTTCTAGGCATCGAACTCGACCGCTCCTCTAGAAGGCCAAGGTCCCTGGGGGCCCTCCATGCATGAGGGAGGTGGGAGGGTGGCGAGTGGCGTTCGTGAGCTCTCTCTCCTTCTTCTCCGGCGCCAGCAGAGGTTCAGGTCGCCAAATCTCCTTTCGAATGTGGTCCGGTGGAGCTTCCTCCATTCTTCCATGGCTGGGGAGCTCATTATATAGCCGATCCCCCCTCCTCCCACCATCGGTTTAGGGTTAACTTAGGGTTTGGCCAACTCTAGTTGGCTTAGGGGAGGGCAGGTGAAAGCAGTTGAGTGGTTGGATGTACCTGTTGGGTAGGAGTGAGTTGGGGATAACCAACTAAGGTTTGGTTTTCAAAATATCTAAATCCACACAAGAGAGAGGTTTTACTTGGGTTTTGGAATGCTTAGCCTTTAATCTTGGGCTTTGCTGATATCCAATCAGAGGTGGGCATGAGGATTGAAGCCTATTCAGCCATGTGGTGGGGGGTGACTTGGATGAGTGGGGCTTAAGAGGTTTTGATTAAACCTTTTATGAAAACCACATTCAAAGGAAGGTTTGACCAAGGTCAACCCTGGGGTGGGTCCCCCATGTGGGTCAAGTCAATGTGGGTCCTAGTTGTCAGGAGATGAGTTAATGTTCGTGTGATGAAGTTGAATTTAAGCGTTTATGCTTTTCGAGATGTCGTATAATTTTACGAGTTTTATTTTATTAACTTGATCAAATGATGTTAGAATTGAGCGAAACGAGTTCCGTTGCACTCGTATGGATCATATAAGTCCACTGTAACTGACTGGAATCAATTCTGAGTTTGTTAGCTCAAAAAGAGATTTTAGAGTGATCGTGTTGAATGACGTGAACTAAAACAGTTGTTTTCACTAAACGACTTTGGATTCAAACGAAATAAATTGTGTTGCACTGGTATGAGTCATACGAGTCTAATGCAACAGACATAAATCAATTCTGGGATCGTTTGCTCAGAAAGATAATTCAAGGTAACTGTGTCGTACAACGTGGCCTAAAATGGCCACTTTCGCTAAATAAGCTCGTAAAACGAGTTGCATTGTACTCGTATGAGTCATACGAGTCGAATGTAACTGACATAAGTCAATTTTGAGTTCGTTTGCTCAGAATGATAATTCGGGGTGATTGTGTCAAACAGCGTGGCCTAAAACGGTCACTTCCTTTAAACGACCTCATATTCGAACGGAACGAGTTGCGTTGCACTCGTATGAGTCATACGAGTCTAGTACAACCAACGAAAGTCAATTCTGAGTTTGTTTGCTCAGAATGATAATTCGAGGTGACTGTGCGGAACAATGTGGTCTAAGCAATCACTTTCACTAACACAACCTCAGATTCGAACAAAATGAGCTGTGCTGCACTTATAGGTGTCGTTGAGACGCACAACGTTACTCAAAATGGCCTTAGTTGGAACGTCACGAGTTTCGTTGCACTCGTATCGACTATACGAGTCAACTGTAACTAACAGAAGTCAATTATGAGTTCTTTCACTTAGAGAATTATGTTGGTGTCGTTGCGTAGCTCGACCTAGCCTGAATTAGCCAACTCAATCTATATTTATCAAAGTGAGGCGTGATTGGTGGCGCTGAGTTTGTTTTGATCTTACCGTAGCATTGCCACTGGCTGAGATCAACTCAAAATTGGTTTACTCAACTGACTATATCACGTCATCGTACCTTAAACCGACACTATCACGAGGTGAAGGTCGGGTCGTGGTTCACCATGACCCGGTCTAAGTTCCTCCAAGGGTTCAATTGAACTGAGTAGGCTCTTTTTTTAAAATTGAGATGTTACAGCTTGTGCGGTTATAACTTGTTGTAACCGCACGAACCTTCTCCTCTCTTTAGTTAGGGTGGCTAACCGCATGAGCACTTTAACATTAATTGCTCCCAACCGTCTAGGCTGCCGACCCATTTATTTAAATAGGGAGTCAGGGGTGCTTGGAGGGGCGGGGGGGGGGGGGGGGGGGGGGGGGGGGGGGGGAATTGAGCCAGAATCTGCCATGTAGTAGGTGCGGTTACAAATTCCGAGTCATCAGGTGCCTTCGATTTTGTGTCTTCTTGTGCCGTGTAATAGCTTGTAACAACATATTTTGTGGAATATTACTGCCAGCAACAAGTGATATTCGCCGCTGCGGGTAAATTTAATGTGCAACCCACTCTTTTATATAAATAAGGAGCCAGTGATGCTTGGAAGGGAGACGAAACTTGAGTCAGAATATGCCTTTTAGCAGGTGCAATTATAAGTTCAGAGTCATAGCGTGCCTTCGATTTTCTGAGTCTTCCTGTGTCTTGTAATAACTTGCAACATCATATTTTGTGGAATATTACTGCCCGTAGCACGTGGTATTCGCCGCTGCGGATAAATCTAGTGTTCGCCGTTGCTAGCGACAAGCTCTTTTATGTGCACTATTCGTCTGACCCTCAAAAGCTAGTAACCGTTTGCTTGCGGTTCCCGATTCCCCGCTATCCGCCTGACCCGTCGCTGAGTGTGGATGTTAGTGACAATTTTGACATCAACAGTGACGATCATGAACGTGATAGTTATGAACCGTCGTCTGTGAACGCCCGACCTCAGCTAAGGAAGTTAACTACTTTCATCTTCATGATTAGTATTAGTTTTATTTTCTTAGTGATGGTCATAACCATTGTCATGTCAAACATAAATTCTATGATAGTGGTATTTTTGTCCAAAACTCCAAACTGATCGGAGCAAAAAAAAAAGGTCATTGATATGTGCAAACCTATTTTGGCTAGGTGCAAACCAATTTTACGAGCAAACCAAAAAATTATATGTGCAAACCAAATTATTACGTGCAAACCAAAAAATCGCTAAATTTTTTTTATCAAAATTTTCACTAATATTCACCAATAATCATTCCCATATCCGGCAAAAGTACAAAAATTTTTGTAAACAAAAACTACAAAATGAGTCGGAATCGTTGGAATGAGTTGTTGCATCCATCTGCATAAATAGTCAAAGATTTAGAACATATATGGTTATGTATTTGCAATGTTAATGTGTCAACTTGATAGTACCTCGCGTGGTTCAATTAGTGTTCGAGAAATGTGTTAGAGTAACCTCTTCAATCATTTTTGTACCTACAAATGTACATTAGCAGTTGTTAACATATTATATGTATTTATTGAAACTACAAAATGAACAAAATATGAAATGCTCACCATTCATCAGCAACTTCTTCATGATACCTCCTCCAAATAGTTATCGTTGGAGGTAAGGGTGTGTCATCACGCATATTTAGTTGCACAAAATGATTTCCATGAATTAATCCCATGAATATTTTTCTCCGGAACATCGGCGGTGCTGAATGCAACGGAAAAAATGTAAAAGACTGAAACATACTGAAATGGACAAATGTAATGTTGTAGCAAGATGCAATAATCAGTCCCATATCCGGCATCGTCATCCACTTGTCCAAAGGAGCAGGAATAACAGTGCAATCGAGTGATTCTAGCAATTCAGATCTCCTTGTCTTTCCAAAGATTTCCTCATATAAGACTTCATGTTGTTGTAGTTCTTGTGAAAGATCAATACGGACTTTTAACCAATCATCCCCCATATTTAATCCATTACTAATTACACGATAACCGCAATGTCCATCTCCCTTGACATCTACGACATCAGTAATATACTCTGATATGTAAGATGACATCTCTTTTCGGACAACTTTTAGCATTTTATTTTCTTTTCTATCATCTTTTTTCGGAGGACAAGCTGAACTTTTCAATGCCAATTCTTCACCCATCAAAACATGTTCAAATAGGGAGGGATCCCGCTTCGTCGATTTATGATCACTTGAACACTTTTTGTAACTCCCTTTTGGTCGGCCTTTTGTTTTAGCCGGTATAGAAGGTTCAATAGTTTGGGTACTAGAAGGATCCATAAGTTCGCGAAGTTTTCTCTTTATTTCTTGTTTTTGAAGTTCGGAGGTACTATTATATCTTCTAAGGATGCCTTCAACTTCCACATCTATTTCGGTAGTAACATTTTCCTCATGTTTAATGTCTTCATTCTCTTTCATTTCATGCAAGATAAGTTGTTTCCAATGGTCATGTATCATCCATAATGGAAACACATTATGTTGTGCTATATAAGGCATTAAATCATGTGCACAAGGTAATCCAAACGTATTTTTTGTCCTATGTGTACACTCTCCAAATGAGGCTTGAGCAGACCTTGCTAAAATTTCTTCTTGCTTAATGAGTTCCAAAGCTGTGAATGAAACCCGTCCAACTAAATCGGAATACAAACAAGTACTAAACTTCTTGTTAATTTGTATGGTACTTTGTCCAAATGAGGCTTTAATTTCAGTGTGCTGTAACTTAATCATATGATCAAAAGTTGTCCAAATAGTGCTTAGGTTGCCAATTGAAACTTCCAAAAATCTTTTTAACTGACTATGACCACCCTCAACACGATTTGTTGTACAATTACCCAAATGTAGATGCAAGTCTATCCAAGCTGAAACAAAATATTCCTTATATGGCGTTAACCAAGTTGTAACGATATAAGAATAAACTTTTGGGTAACTTTTCTCATACTCATTTTTCAACATAAGAAAATTATGATAATATTCTGACTCGATTTGAGAATCAACTAATAGGTGCCATGTAGCTATGAATTTCTCCCACTCTTTACCTTTTTTGAACTCCCTCTTGCAATGGGCCAATATATTCCTGCTGATGTGAAACTTGCATAAAATATTTTTTGTCTTCGGAAAGACAACGGAAATAGCATTCATTAAGGCTATTTCTCGATCCGTTACCATTACACCGGGCAGTTTGTCTTGGTCCAAAATACTTTTAAAACATTGTAACGCCCATATGTAACTTGTTTGTACTTCACTAGACATGAACACAAAAGCTGCATAAAAAGAACGGTTGGTCGAAGTGACACCCACTATACACAGTAATGGTAATTTGTATCTATTTGTCTTGTATGTGCAGTCCAATAGAAACACGCATGGAAACATTTTGCATAACTGAATTGATACAGGATGAGCAAAAAAAAGACATTCCAACTGATTACTCTCACCATTGACCTTGTTATGACTAACATAACCACTATCAGTGATACATTTGTATAGAAACTGTATTTGAGTACTACCATGCAACTCCATTCTTTGCATTTTTGCTCTTTTATTATAAATAGTTCGCATAATTGTAGTGTTAGAACTATCTTTTTTTTTTCAATGCCGATAAAATCTTCCTAGGTTTTACCCCTGCCACAGACATTTCCTCCACAATATTTTCTTCATTTTCACTAAGTTTACATGCATATGAATGCGCTTCTAGATGGACCATATCATGATTGTGTAATCCACACTTTACTTCAACGTTCCATTCATCCACATGTGCATTTTTTTGACCTTTTATTGAAAAAGGACATCCACATCTCTTTGTACTACTTTTACGCATATTTTTTCTAACCCATCCTTTAGCTCGCTGTGTTTCACGATAATAACCTGCTCTGTCACATCCCAACATAACTCTCGGTTTAAGTCTACTGGTAATCTTGTCCGAACCTTGCACTGTCAAGACAAATCCCAATCCCTTTGCTATATTTTGAGCCCATGAAACAAGTTTCTCCTTAGAATCAAAACATTGGGAGGTAATGAAATGAATACCGACATCCAATTCAATAGGTTCGGATGATTCACCGCATGTTAACAACTTCATATTGTCCGAATAAAAACAATCTACATAAAAAACAAAAAAAAAGCAATCTAAATTTCATAGAATTGAGAAACTTAACTTTAATTCACAAAAATGGAACCTGAGATTGCAACTTCTAATGAATTCAGAAATCTAAAAGAGGAGTTTAACGCCAGAAAATGCTATCAGAAATCTAAAATAGGAGTTCAACGCCACGAAAATAAGCCACAGAATACATGAAATACCAGAGTTTAGCCGCAGAATCGGCCGGAGTTCAAGCAGGGCCGGAGTTCAAGCAGAGCGGGCGGCTAGGTTCTCGCCGGAGTATATTGAAGCAGCGTCAAGGTCGCAGTGGCAGAGGTGCTCGCCGGCGAGCAGCTTCCGGTCCGCTAGGTCGCAGAGCTTTCGCGAAGAGGAAGAGGCGGAATGTCGCAGAGCTTTCGCGAAGAGGAAGAGGCGGAATGTCGCAGAGCTTTCGCGAAGAGGAAGAGGCGGAATGTCGCAGAGCTTTCACGAAGAGGAAGAGGCGGAAGCTGTTCGGTCAGCTAAGTTTTGGTTTGCCCCTTTAATTTTAACGCCTACAAATTTATTATTATTAAAAATTATTTTATTTTACAAATTGGTTTGCACCTAGTCAAAATAGGTTTGACCAAAAAAAACGTCACACTAATTCACGCCGGGGCCCACCCCGTGGAGGATTAGGCGGGCAGATCCCGCCGGTCGACGGGCTGAGACCGTGACCGGGCGGGGCGTAAAAGCCCGGCCCGCTCAAAATCTGTCCGCGTTATTCTCGGTCCAAGATAGCATGCTCCGTGATAAGAAAAGGCGGCCACCGCCATTATTTTCAGGTGATTAAACGCGGGTGGAGAAAGCAGCACATTGTGAATTTATGAGCGGAGAAGGGCGAGAGAAGTAGGCGAACTGATCAGAGAATGACAGGAAGAGAGATCCTGCATAAGATTAAGGTGCGATCTCGTCTCTTTCAAATTTCACTTCGCAGATCTCTCACTGAAGTTTACTGCAATTCTAGACCTACACAACGTATTTTTCCGGTTGGCAAATAGCTTAGATCATAAACGTGGTTCCATGGCAGAGTTGGAATCATTGCTCTCCGTTGAGTGTGATGACAACATGAATCAATAATCTTGCCCCGATTTGATAAGTTTCACTTGATTTTACTGGATATCTAAGGGAGGTTTATGGGGGGTGGGGTGCTCGAGTAGGAACCTGTTGGTTTTAGCGCTTGAACAGCCTGAACATTTTAGGATGGACTGGCTTGTGCTTACAAAGAAGCAAAATAACTAACAGGTAACTCAGAGATCTTAAAAAACAAAGAGATTTTAGATGGTCAGGAGACGAGACTTTCTATATCTACCACAGAAAGGATTCTACTACATTTTTTCGATTACACAGCTTATTTCATAGAAAGTTAGGACTATCATGAAAAAAAGATTTTTTGGTCAAATATTGCATAGAATGTATTTCTAGAATATTTACTGAAATTTGGAACTTATTTGATACGCTGAATTAGTCAAGAGTTCGGTAACAATTGAATTTACAATGAGGATCAAACTCCATTAGAGTTCAATAATGGGAATCTTATTTGAAAGATAATTAAGAATGAGGCACATTGGGTGTAGAATTTGGTAGGTTCATATTCAATTACTCGATAGCTGCCGGTAACTAATCACGTCTTCGGATTCGAGTTTGGTGATCATGATTAACTATATAAAGCTATTTGAGAACAATTGTTTTCAAAGAGCAAATTCTGACCATCTAAAGTCTATTTAATGATTAGGATTGATAACAATAGTTTGTGCGGTTGCTATGGCAAATGAAGAGGATCTAATTCCAGAGATGGAGATAATCTATTGAGTAATTTAACTATATTATCTTGCCTTTTGAAGAATGATTTGCATATTCCGGAGCTACTTATATTTACAGGGATGTTGTACCTTTTTGTTTAGTTTAAATTACATTTTTTGTCCATTTATTGTGCCATAAGTAAGGGTGCAACTCAGATCGATTCAAATCGATTTTGTTGGACCCTGATTTGTTTGCGCGATACCTAGTACGAAGCAGTACTAGGGAAAACATTAAATACTGTAGGAGATGTGAGTATAAATGAATAAATAAATGAGTAGCCGTACGATCGTTAGGGAAATAGCCGTGCATAGAATAGATACTCGAATAATAGATGAAATAATAATTGATATAAATAAATATACGATGGTTAGGAGTTATCTTGTTGTTTTATGGGAGCTAATACTCGGTCTGGCAGTGCTGAGGTTGCTGATTGAACCTCTGATGTATGTTGATCGAACATGCGGTGTCACTATTTCATTGACTCCTGCATATCCTGCATGAATGATCGGTAAATGAATATAATTAGATGCTCAGGCTCTGATGTAGCAGATGTGTCATCCGGGACCAAATAAATTTAGATTAGTTATGAGTGAGGTTGGGTTGATGCAGGTGAAGATTCTCCCGTGAACACTTTATTGGTTTTTATGAAATTGCACAATTTCATTTATATTTCGGATAGCAAATAACTTTTGGCATGATTCAATAGAGGTAAAGTAAAATACTTTTTCAATGTGTTATTATATGATGCAGGTTATATGATGCAGGTTATTATATCTTATTGTATCTGTGTTGATTGTTAACTGTTATATGGTAATATGGGTATTATTATCACACCTGCTTTGCCCTGCACAATACTATATTTCTTAGTTGGCTGCCACTTTATTATTTGAGCCAGTGGAATAAAATAAATCATCTGATTTGGACTTCACAACTTCTTTGTTAGCTTAATTTTGTATCCTCAAGCTTTCATCAACCTTCAACATATCAGCTTCACGGGAAATAATGGCCCTCTCAACCTCATGCTGCGTGTATTTGTATTTAACCTCCATTTTATCATTCTTGAAAGCTCTTTTTAAATGTCAACCTTGGAGTGTTTTTTATCATCCTAGTCTAATGCACCCGTCTGTTTGTTTTCCTCCTCTCTTGCAACAATCATACAACAGATTTCTCCTCACTTATTTCTAATGATTAATTTGGTTGCGAAATCTGCAATAAAATCAATTGAAAATCAGCTGGCGAGAGAGAGCTTTTACTGTTTGCAAAGTTTCCAAAACTGAATTGTTATTAGTAGAGCCATTCCCACCATTTGTTGACAATATGAAGTTTTTTTATGTAGCCTTGCACCATTCTTCGATATTAAGCCTGCATTACGGAACCATAAAATCGACCTGCAAAAAATGACTTCAAACCGCACCGAATAGGACCTGAACCGACTTGTTTTGGTGCGGGTTCAACACTGAATGCATTAAGTGTGGTTTTTTTTTGGGCTAAACCAAGATCCATATCAAAACCAGACGGTTTGGTTCCTATTCGGTGGGGTTTGAAGTCGGTTTTTACTGGTCGATTTTGTGGCTTTTGTATTGTAGGCTTGATGTTAAAAAACATTGTAGGGCTATAGAATTTTCTTGGTATGGTGTGAATAGTTCGGATGACACCATATCGATTTTGGGAACATTGCAAACAATTGAACTCTTTATGCTCAGCTTGTTGCAATTGGTTTTCTTAAATATTTGCCAACCAAATCAATCATAGTAAATTGAGGGACATGTGGAGGAATCTATTTCAAGGTTGTTGCTAGAGGGTGAGGAAAACAAACAGCTGAATGCAGTAGAATTCAACAGAAGCTGCTCCAAGATGAAATGGGGCTTAAATATAAATGCACAAAGTAGGATGTTGAGACTTGAGAGGGCTATTGTTTTAAGTGAAGGTGATATTTGAAGCTTGATGAAAAATTAAGGATACAAAATCAAGCTAAAAAGAAGCCGCATTGTCAAAATCAGATGGTTGTTTTGATACTCGAATAATAAAGAGGCATCCAACTAAGCAATAAGACATTGTGCATGAGATAGAAGGTGTTAGTATTAGTACTCATAACACTCAGCATAGATACAATATGATGTAAAAAAATTTAATTGGCACAACAGAACAGCTACGGATACATCGAGTCTACAGATTCTCATGAAATTATATTTGTGTGGTCAACCTTCAACTGCTTCTTCTCCTTGCCGATTGTCTATTATGCAACAAAACAAGAATTTATTAAAAAAAACACAAATCAACCATAGGGTCAAGTCAACTGCTATTGAATTTGAAGAGGGACAACTTGCAGTGGTAGAAATATAACGCACAAGACAACAATGCAAACATAAATAAATAATAATAATGGCTGTGCAAACATTAACAAATAATAATAAAAACTAAACAAAGGATGGGTGCAACAATGTAGACTCACATTGGTGCTAAAAGGGTAGAAAGGAAATGACAGCATGGGTAGGAACCTTCGAAACTTTCAAGGTATTGAATGACAATTTGCACTCGTTCCTTTCGGTTTCTAGGTATTGGAGATTGAGCTGCACTGAACTGATGCTGGTTTCTATGTTTTTTAAACAGTACCTGTGCAAAAGTTGGTTCAGCTCGATTGGTTCAATCTGTTCAGTCTATTTTTTTTTCAATTTCCATGCACACCTTTGAATGTCAGCAATATTCTGATGCAGGACAAATGCACATGCAGTGAGTGTAATTGTGCCCTAAAGGAACTCTAATGAGCAAGTGTTAATGATGTGTTGTGGGGGTTTAGAGGTGATGCAGTTCACAAGCAGAATATTTTGATGAACAATTACTATAAGTGCTGAAATTATTAAAGAAGTTCATAAGCAATCATGATTGTGGTTAGAACATTAGGTAAACGAACAAGGTTAAGCTGAATTAAAGTTGAAAGTATTTCAATTAAATCCAAAGAGAATAAACCATGTGTAAGTAGAGTAAGTTATGGGCAAACACATAAATTAGCACCCAAAAGTAATTTGTTCTTTCACCAATTGAACATCAATGAGCACTATTAGCTTCAACTACAATTTACATAAGAAATAAGAAGCCGGGGAGGTGAAATGCTGAGGAACGTAGGGGCTATAAGTGACTTTGACCTGCTGCAGACAGGCTGATTTGGGAGAAGAACTGATCAATCGGTTACAGGATGGGGTGCTGGAAGTGTAGCGCTGATTTAGGTTCTGGTGGGTCCACGGGTTGGAAAACTGCAGGAAATATGAGTATAGGATGTAGTTGGGATTCAGTTATGTTGTTAAAGGGATGATTCAGGTTCTGGCATGGAAAAATGCAGGAAATGGGAGTATAGGCTGTAGAATGTAGATGGGGTTCATTTAGGTAGTTAAAGGGATGATTCAGGTCCTGGCATGTCTACAGGGGATGAAAAAAATGCAGGAAATGGGAGTATAGGCTGTATATGGGGTTCATTTAGGTAGTTAAAGGGCTGATTCAGGCCCTGGCGTGTCTACAGGGAATGGAAAATGCAAGAAATGGGATTTCAGGGTGCAGGGAGGTCTGGACATGGGAATTCAGCCTTAGGCGGGTTGCTGGAATGGAAGAAGTTGAGGGAGACTGGTGTATTGCTGTAGATGCAGGCCGGAAATGGGATCTAGACCAGGATGTTGTTGTAGTGGCGGCCGACTGATGCGTTTAGGGGAAGGAATTGGTGGTTACAACAGGGGAATGGGTAATGAGCAGTGGAATGGGTGGTTACTGCTTTAGAAAACAATGATTTGTGGTGGTTCTAGGTAGTTATGTGGGGAAATTGATGGTCGGAGGTAGTTATGGGTAGTGGGGTGATTAGAAAAAGTAATTATCTTGGCTTCGACACCAAAGATCCATGTAATTGGCACTCTGAGACGACTACGAGAGTCCAGAATTCCTGTCCAAAATTGTGATCCCCAGGAATCAGCTCTTTGATCCGTATTTGTAGACAGAGATCACAATGTATGGTCTAAATTGTCCGAGACTTCAACCCCTACTAAAACATGAAAAAAAAATACATAAAAATATCTCGTTGTCATTCTGAATCGAACACATGCTCAGATTGTCCATATGATGATCCTAACTCCACCTCCTGCATATGTAGACCCTGCTAGGTTCTGATAAGGATCTGCCGGCCCGTAATCCGTGATCCTCATAATATTCTCATAATCAATTACAATAAACAGTGTCTCGCACTAAATTTTAATCAAACATGATACCCCAATGTTCACCAGACCGACTTGCTTGGATTTGGGCTGAGTAGGGTGTCTGGTGGTCTAGCGGCGTGTAACATCGGTAGTTCTGTGGATGCTACCGTCCTCTTTGAATGGGTTCGGTGGTTTGGGCTTCATTGCCTTGGTGTCACTCCCCACTACCCTCATTGGATTGAGATGTCATAATTGTTATAAATAAAAAATGCTATATTTTTATATCAAATTAGAGCTACCAAAGGACAAAGATGATGTTGAACCATTTTTATATTAAAACGAGCATCTTCGCACGGGCTACGCCCGTACTCGATGCTCTCGGACGGTCTTCGGCCGCATCAATGCGGGCTTCGCCCGCATAAAGCCTGTGCTGCGCCCATCTTCACTGCTCTCGATTGCACGGGCTTCGCCCGTGAACGTCACGAATACCTCGCTGCTCGCTCCTCATCGCAGTGAAGCATCGAGCATGGGCGTAGCTCGTGCGAAGATGCTCGTATATATAAAAAGTTTTCATAAATATAATAAAAAATGTCCGTCTCTCTCCCTCTCTCCCTCTCTCTCTACATTATAATAACAGTTTTTCTTTGTCTCCCCTCTCTTTTTCATCCGCCAGCCCACTCTTTCTCTCTCTCCCCTCCCTCTCTCTTCCCCCCTCTCTCTCTTCCCCCACCTTGATTTGCAAGGGACTTTTGTCCTACACCAAACATGAAAGATCTTTATTATATATATATATATATATATTTATCTCTATGAAAGAAATATTCCACTTTAAATTTTTTGTGAAATAGAGGTTTGAGTGGAGTAAACAGGAATAGAATTATTATTATTAAACAACTACCCATATATATATATGGGTTATGATGAGTACATTGACAAGTTACATAAAATGCCACTACATAGAAATATAGACTAAAATAAATTTGAGTCTTTTATTCAACTCTCCGCCTCAAGTCGGGAAAAGAAATCGATCATTCCCAACTTGAGTATATCATCAATGAACGTATCACATATAAGACCTTTGGTAAATACATCCGTCAACTCGTCTTTGTAGTGAACGAATGAGGTAACAATATTTCCTTTGTCTAGATGATCTCGGATGAAGTGCCTCTCCACTTCTTCATGCTTAGCCCTATCATGTTCAATTAGATTGTGGGTTATGTTGATGATAGATTTATCGTCACATTATAATATGATAGGCTTAGGTTCAAGAATTCCTAGATCTTGGAATGTTAACCATAAGCTTTCACAGAGACCTTAAGACAACCATATATTTTGCACTTGATTTTGCCACCACACTCTGTTTCTTGTTTTTCTAAGTCAAGTTGCCTCTCACAAAGAGACATTAACTAGAGATTGAATTTTTATCATTCCTGATTTCCAGCCTAATTAACATCTTTAAACGTCTTGATCTTCAAGTGGTGGTTTCTCGAGAATAGGTTTCCCTGGCCATAGGCCTTCTGAAGGTATCTTAGATCTCGATGGGAAACATCTTGATGACAAACTCTGGGTGCATGCATATATCTGCTTAGTATGCCCACAACATATGTAATATTGGGTCGTGTGTGTGATAAGTACATAGGTAATTCAACCCATCTCTGAAAGCTAAACACATCAACTTTATCACCATCTTTGTCCTCACCGATCTTATGAGTGGCCTCAATGGGAGTATGTGCACCCAAGTATCCCAGTTTCCTTTAGAAGATCTAGAATATATTTTTGCTAAAAAATAAAGATTCCCTTATTGTATCATGCAACTTCAATTCCGTGGTAATATCTAAACTTCCTTAGGTATTTGACCTCAAATTCCTTGGACACACGAGCTTTAACTGCAACAATCTTATTGGTGTCATTTTCCATAATAACAATGTCATCTGCATATACAATGAGAACATAAATTTTCTGATCTTGCCTCTGGACAAACTTGGTGTGATCAAAATGTCCTTGCCTATAACCAAACTGGATCATGGCCTTATTGTCTTTCTAACCAGGCTCTAGGAGATTGTTTTAAGCCATATAATGATTTTTCTTAAATGGCACACTGCTCCTTGCCCTTTTCTCATGAATCCAGGAGGAATTTCCTCAATACTTCTTCATCAAACTCCCAATGGAGAAAAGTATTCTTGACACCAAGTTGCTGATTCTCCCAACTTAGGTAGGTTGCATTGGATAATAGAACTTGAATAGAATCCATTTTTGCAACATGTGCAAATGTCTCATGATAGTTCACCCATTGAGTTAGAGTATATCTTTGAGCTATCATCCTTGCTTTGTAACGCTCCACCATACCATTTGGGTTCTGCTTCACAGTGAACACCCTCCTTGATCCAACATCTCTTTTACCAGGAGAGAGTTGAGAGATTCCCCATGTATGATTCTTCTCCAGAACAAACATTTCCTTCTCTATGGATTTCTTTCATTCTGATATATTAAGTACATTCTATTAGTTCTTGTGAACAACAATTGAGTATTAAAAGGTAATGAAATCTTAATGTTCAGGGGTAAGACTATGGTAAGAAACATAGTTCAAGATACGATGATTTGTGCAAGTAATTTTACCTTTCAGAAGAGCAATTGGAAGATGAAGGATCTGAGTCAGAGATCGACATTGGTAAGGTTTGAACCATAGGAACCCTAGCTTTTGCTGCGCCTGTATGCTTGCGATGGTAAACTATGTGAAGTGGAGATATAAGGGGCTGAAGAGGATTATGCATAGGAGAGGAGGTTTGAATGAATTTCTACTAGACGGGAGAGATAAGAGTAATGAGATATTACCAACATTAATTGCATCTCGCATTATTTGAACATCACCTTTCTCCCTCTGATGAATGGAATGAGACGGATTGGGAAAATAAGACCCCCCTCAAGAAAGGCAACATCCATTGTGCAAAAAATGACGTGATACAGGGTGATAACAGGATATCCTTTCATAGTGCATAAAAAACTAATGAAAATACACCTCTGAGCATGGGAATTAAGCTTGTCCCGGTTATGTTGGTGAATGTGCACAACCATACACACTCAACAATGCAATGTGGCAGATAAGACGTATGAATCATGCATTGTGTGGAGAGATTGGCTTCGAGTGTAGTATAATCCAATAATTATGGATGGAAGATGATTCAGAAGATGAGACACAGTTAACATGACATCAACACAATAAGATTTTGGAAGATGCATGGTGATGAGTAAGCAATAAGCAACCTCAAGGAGGTACTTGTTTTTCCATTCAACTACTCCATTTTGAGTGGAAGTGTACACACAAATACTTGGATGGATAATGTCATGATTAGCAAGGTAAGGCCTGAACACCCCACGATCATCATACTCCCCTCCATTATCACTACGAAGGACATGAATGATGCCTTTGAATTGATTTATCACGATTTAATGATTTTAAACACTCTAATATTCATTTATTTTTGTTTAAAAGATAAATTCATGCGGTGCGAGAAAAATAATCAATAAATATAACAAACCAATGCAAAGTATTTAAAGATAAAACATCAGAGTATACCATCAAACATAAGCAAACTAGGAGATGATGAGAGAACCTATGACAAACATGCTAAGAGAGTTCACAGATATCACATGGAAACAATTTAATTGCTGAACTAAAGGAAGGAAATTGTTTTTGAAGATAGGTGAGCGTCGAATGTTTAAGACGCTGGTGCCAACGTCAAATATTTTCAACAATGGGATTGTAACTAGTGGTAGATGAAAGAGCATATGAAGTCAGCTTCTGGTCCAAGAAGTATAAATCCCCACGATTCCTACCACTAATGTTTTGCATCATACCCGGGCCCTGAAAAACAAAAGAATCAAGATAAAAGTGTTACTAAAGAATTCAAGTATATGGTAATATTACTAATAAAGAATAAATTACGATGAAAAGAAGAAACATCTGGTGCAACGTAAGAAAAATAGTGGCAACAAGGTTGTAAATATCGTATGTCGGCGACATGCCTGATTGAATTTTTAAATGTCGAATATCGAAAGTCGGAGACATATCAGAGATATTTTAAAATATTAGATTTTCATCTCTTACAACACTCAAGCCTTTATCCCACTATAGTGATGTCGGCTTAAATAAAAAAATATTTCTATGTATACTAAATATACTTATATATTCTAAAATAAAAAATTAGTATAACAAATTTACGAACACTAAGTCATGTATATTCCAAAATAAATTCAAAGAGTATCCAAATTAAAATATTAGTAATGCATTACGACTACTGTTAACAAGTATATGTAGATATATTGTAAGTTATAGTTAATATTATACAATAATTTTATTTAGATAACATTAAGTTATATAGAAAATAAAGAAGTTTTAAAAGCTAAATATTTTTGATTGATTATAAGTGTTTTCATGCTTAACAAATTTATGTTAAGAATATAAAAATAATAATAATAAATGTTTTGAAAGCTGTAATAGTTTTTATAATACAAAATAAGAAAGATATAGTGAGAAAAAAAAATTAAAAAATTGATTATAAGAACAACAAATATTAAAGAGAACGAAACAATACGGCCTATCAATTTAAGCATATATAATATAATACATATATGTGATACATATACTGCTAATATAAAATAAAACATCGGACGATATATTCAAAAGTCGTGTTGGCCAATATACTGAAAAAATCACATATGTCGGCCTATATTTTACAAAAAAGACAATCTATTTCTTAAAAAAATGTTGGCAGACATGTCGAAGGACATTTAAAATAGTGAGTGGTAGAACTCATAATTTGTCTCTTGCCTACAATCAGGGGCAAGAAGCCATTGACAGAAATGACTTTTTCACGACCACACAAATGAGTCTAGGATACAAAATTTGAAGAAGACATGGTGATATGATCAGTAGTGTCAGAGTAAATTATCCATTTATGGAGAAGTGGAAACAATGTTCGCACTGGATATACCTGAAGTGACAAAGGCAATGGAAGAGACACCTATAGACGAATCACTCCAAGGTCGTAGGAGTCATCTGAGTGCATCAAGCTCATCAACAAACAGGAAAACGGAAGATGGAGTAGGAGCAGAATTCTCAGAGCTTAGCAGTTTGTGCTACATTCTATGAGTGTAAGCCCAACAGTTTATTGCCACCTCGTCCCGGGGCACGACCACACCCACCAGTTCATGTGGTGCAAGATGAGGACATAGCCTGAAACAAGACTCACGAAGATGAGCTTTCTTTCCACAACGATCACATACAAAATTGAAGTGCCTGGTAGTCTACGACCAATACTAGCAAGACCATGACGACCTGTAGCCACAATAGAGCTCATAGAATCTCCGTTGGCCCTCATCACTGATGCAGGATGAATGCAGTGAGTGTAATTGTGCTCGAGTGAACTCTAATAAATGAGTCTAAGTGTTAGTATTGCGAGCAATTTTGAATGATGCGATGCACAATCAATTGTCCAATGATTAATTAACAATAAAATGTGAAATTAATAATGAAATCCGCAAGCCACAGTGGATTGAGATTAAAACACTAGATAAACAGGCAATTTTATGTTGAATTAAGATTAAAGGTGCTTCAATAAAATATTAAACGAGTAAGTTCAACATATAGAACAATTCATGGGCAAATGTGTACGAAATAATATTACAAACAATATGTTTGTTCACCAAATATGCAACACTAAGTAATAATGACTTAACACAAGAACTTACAGCAGCCGTCCAAGTCCGGAGAGGTGAATAGTGCTTATTTATGGGATGTGACGGCAAGATCGTTGAATTTTCTGCACAGATTTAAGGATTTTTGGTAGGGGACTCTGCAGCACAAATAAGTCGAGGCAGAGAAGGGGGAAGGCTGTGGAGTGGAGTTATGAAGGCTGGGAGGGGTTCTGGCCGCTGGCAACAACAATTAGATAGCAGGAATTAGAGTCTTGGGCTGCTGAGAGATGACTCTGGACTCCTGCCTTACGAGAGTTCAAGCAGGTCACCGGTGAGTTTTTTTTCCTGGAGTGGGAAGGCTATGCGAGTGGATTTGTGAGTGGAGAATGACTGAATTTTAGTTCTGGAATGAATTCAGCGTTAGTCGTGAATGGAGAAGAGGGGGGAATGCTCTGGCAGGCTTGGAATTGTGAATTCAGCCTTGAGAAAATAGGGCATTGACAGTTAATACTCTCAATGGGTAGTTATGTTAGTGGATGGATGTAGTGGGATTTGGGGTGGTTAGGAGGTAATTTGGAAGTGGGGAGATGATGGTTATATGGATTTTAGGTAGTGGAAAGAGGCAGTTACAACAAGAAACACAAAAAAACAATGGTTAACAATTGTTAGGAGTAGTTTTTGGGCAGTTAATGAGTGGTTATTGACAAGATTGTAAATACCGGATGTCGGCAACATATTAGATTGAATTTTTAAATGTTGGATGTCGGAATCGGAGACTTGTCGAAGATATTTTACAATATTGGATTTTCATATTTTATAAATAAAAAATATATTCTTCTTCATACTAAGCAGCCGTGAACAAAAAGCCCGATCGGGCCGGCCCGGCCCGGGCCCGATCGGGCTTTTTCCTACATCGGGCCGGGCCGGCCCGGTCCTCCCCTGGAATCGGGCCGGTCCGGGCCGGGCAGGCAGCACTTATGTGCTGCCTGCTCCGGCCCTTCAGGCCGGGCCGGGCAGGACCGGGCCGGTCTCGGGCCCGATCCGGGCCGGCCCGGTTTTTTTATTTTTTAATTTAATAATTTATAATTTATAATTTATAATTTTTATAAATAATTAAATATTGGAACGAAAAATTTGGAACAAAAAATTTTATTAATATTGAAAATTTGAAATTTTTTTTTTTAAAAAATTACAAAATTTAAGTCGTACAATTGTACAAAATACAAAATTGAAAATACAAACCTATGAAGGCTATGATTCTTATAAAATTTAATTAAAAAAATTTTACATATATTAAAAAAAAGTACATTTAGAGTGCTCGATTTAATCATCTTGTAGATTCAACGCGTCTATTTCGTCTTCTATCTCCTCCGAGTTATCCTCCAATGCTGTTATGTGTTGCTTCCTCTTTAAACTGTCCAAGTAGTCCTTGTAGCATATGCAAATCTCCAGCGAATCTTCGTTAAGCCGGCTCCTCCGCTCGTTCAAAACCCTGCCACTAAGAGAAAAAGCGGACTCCGAAGCTACTGTACTAGCTTGGACAGTTAATAAATCACGGGCCATATAGGCCAAAACAGGATAGGTATTAGCTTTACCTTTCCACCAATTTAAGAGATCGAAATTTTCGATCTCGTCCGAACTCATAAAATCGCTAAATTGAGTTTTTGTATATAATCCTAATTCATCTAAACTACCAGATGTACGCGCTTTTTTCCTAGAAGCTAAATCTAAAATTTTATTTTTAAGACTATCCTTCGTTTTGGGTTGCGTTATTTCTTCGCTGGGTCGTGACCCGTATAAGTTATTGTAATAATTATAACTTTGCGTAAAAAAAGTAGTAAAACTTGTAGTACTAACGGGGTCATCCTCATCATAATTTATATTTAAGGTTAGATTAGTATTGATTTCGTCGATCAAATTTTCTACGCCTTCTACGTTAAGTAGCGGATTTAAAGCGCCGGCGCACGAAAACATAGGCGGTATTTCTCTATAATATTTTAAAAATTTTTCTTCCATTATTTTAGTTAAAGGAGCCCAACCTTGGTGCTGCCTATAATTACTAAATCTTTCTGTGATATGTACGAAATGTTCAATTACTAATGCGCTCGTTGGATAATACACTCCAGATAAAGAAATGGTGGCCCTATAAAAACACTTTAGTAAATCTATATAATGTTCTATAATATCCCAATCATTTTCACCTAAATCGTGTTCAATATTAAGCAAACTATAATATTCCATTATAAGATCTTTTTGTAGAACGACTCTTTTTAACATTTTATAGGTTGAGTTCCATCTAATAGGCATATCTAATTGTGGTTTCAAATATTTCTGATTTTGTGCTTTACAAAATTTTCTAAAATCTTGAGCTCGTAGTTTAGTACAATAAATTATTTTTAACATGTCGCGAATTTTATTAATATATTGTGCCATTGCCTTTAAACTATCCTGTACCACTAAATTTAGGACGTGACAAACACATCTAGTATGAAAAAACGCGCCGTTGAGAAATGATTTTAAATCTCGTTTTAACAATTTAATTGCGGCGCCATTATTGGAGGCGTTATCAAGAGAAAAACTAAGAATTTTATCGTTAATTTTAAATTCCCGCGCACATTTCATAATAACTTTATATAAAGCTATAGCCGTGTGCGGGAATTCAAAACCTGTAAAACATATTACGCGTTTATTTTGCTCCCACGATTTGGGATCAATCCAATGACAAGTGATGCAAAGATAAGCTAATCCTAAATTTAAATTACTCGTCCAAACGTCGCTCGTTAGACTCACACGTCCTTCGAAATTTTCAAAATACCTAATTAATTCTTGTTTTGCTTCTAAATATAACCTAATCGTGTCGCGCCTTAAAGTAATTCTACTAACCTTTTGGTATTTGGGCTGAAGCCCCCCATGTATGTACTCTGTGCCGTCGTCATTGTCGAAGACGCTGAATGACAGCCCACGTTTGATGACGAACTTCGCCTGCAGCTCTCGCTGTCGCATTTGACCGTACGTCCAAATCTGTCCGACTCCAGAAATTTGGGCTTGACTTGACTCAGGAGGAGCTTGTTTCGACTCGCAAGACTTCTGGTGTCCAACGAGCGTCGAGTTGCCGCTGATGGATAGCAACTTCGAGCACATCTTGCAGCGCGCTTTTCTTTCGGTCCCGACTAGGACCATCTCGAAATGCTCCCAAATACTTGCTCTACGGTTGTGCTCCACCACCGAAGTCGTATTTTGAGAAGACGACGCTGGAGTTGTGGAGGATGACGCCATTGGGAGAGCTAAGAGAGAGAGAGAGAGGGGTGGGGTGTGAGAAAAGAGAGAGGGGAGGGGGTATTTATAGAATTTTTTTGGGTTTATTATTATTATTATTAAAAAATAATAAAAAAAATTATTTTTAATTATTAAAAAAAAAAAAAACAGCAGCCAACGACTCTCTTGAGAGCCGTTGGCTGCTCTCATGGCAGCATTGTACAACCCTGAATTCGCCGAGCGAACCTCCGAGACCCAAGAGGTCTTTTAGACCTGTTTTTCCCATAAAGGCCGATGACAAGAATAGGGGGGGGGAGTTCCTCTCGCCCCGCCCCAAGGCAAGGGGGGTGAGCTCCTCTCGCCCCCGTCCCCTCCAGGGGGGCGAGCTCCTCTCGCCCCCGCGCCCCCAGCAGCAGGGGGGCGAGACCCCAGGGGGGCGATCTCCTCTCGCCCCGCCCCAAGGCAAGGGGAGCGAGCTCCTCTCGCCCCCGTCCCCTCCAGGGGGGCGAGCTCCTCTCGCCCCCGCGCCCCCGCGCCCTCAACAGCAGGGGGGCGAGACCCCAGGGGGGGCGAGCTCCTCTCGCCCCGCCCCAAGGCAAGGGGGGCGAGCTCCTCTCGCCCCCCGTCCCCTCCAGGGGGGCGAGCTCCTCTCGCCCCCGCGCCCCCAGCAGCAGGGGGGCGAGACCCCAGGGGGGGGGGGCGAGCTCCTCTCGCCCCGCCCCAAGGCAAGGGGGGCGAGCTCCTCTCGTCCCCGTCCCCTCCAGGGGGGCGAGCTCCTCTCGCCCCCGCGCCCCCAGCAGCAGGGGGGCGAGACCCGGGGGGGGGGGCGAGCTCCTCTCGCCCCCGTCCCCTCCAGGGGGGGGCGAGCTCCTCTCGCCCCCGCGCCCCCAGCAGCAGGGGGGCGAGACCCCAGGGGGGGCGAGCTCCTCTCGCCCCGCCCCAAGGCAAGGGGGCGAGCTCCTCTCGCCCCCGTCCCCTCCAGGGGGGCGAGCTCCTCTCTCCCCCGTCCCCTCCAGGGGGGCGAGCGGAGCTCGCCCCCGCGCCCCCAGCAGCAGGGGGGCGAGACCCCAGGGGGGGTGAGCTCTTCTCGCCCCGCCCCAAGGCAAGGGGGGCGAGCTCCTCTCGCCCCCGTCCCCTCCAGGGGGGCGAGCTCCTCTCACCCCCGTCCCCTCCAGGGGGGCGAGCTCCTCTCGCCCCCACGCCCAGCCCCAACAGAGGGGCGAGACCAGCAGGGGGCCGCCCCTAGCTGGGTCTCGCCCAGCACCAGCAGAGGGGCAAGACCAGCAGGGGGGGCCGCCCCTAGCTGGGTCTCGCCCAACCCCAGCAGAGGGGCGAGACCAGCAGGGGGACCGCCCCTAGCTAGGTCTCGCCCAGCCCCAGCGGAGGGGCAAGACTAGCTAGGGGGCCGCCCCTAGGGTCTCGCCCCACCCGGTTAATGGGCTCGCCGAGCCCCGCGAGGTACCCCCTCTCGCCCAGTTCCGGGGGGAGGGGTCGGTCTGCGTTTAGCGCCCCAGAGCAGCGGGATTTGGCTATCCGCAGCCAAATCCGAGGGTATTTTGGTAATCTGATAGGCCAGAGTTTGGTTATTTGCAGCCCAAATCCAAAATCCTATAAATAGGACCAAGGGGGCACCATTTGGAGGCAAACTTGTTCTTGGCTAGTTAGCTCTCTCTCCCTCTCCCTCCCCAAGTCTCTCTAGTGGGGTGAGGAGAGCCTCCAGTGGTGCCCAAGCCCGGCATTGGCTTGGGAGGGGAAGCGCTCTAAAGATCTTCCGGGTATGTGGTGGGACCTCCTCGTCGAGCCCTTGGTCCAGTCCATAGTTCCTCAACCTTCAACCTAGAGCTCTCCCTTGAGAGGAGTAAGGGTTGGTCGCCCCTCGGCTTGCTGAGGGCCCCGAACTCCACAGAGACCGAGAAATCGGTTTCAACATTATGGTGCGGTGAGCGTGGAGTGTGACCGATCCAAGAAACTCTCAAGATGAGCTCCATGGACGGAGGTGGAGGAAGATCCGACCCAGGTCACTCGCAACCTCCGGTGGCTGGGGTGACGTTGGAGATGTTTGAAGGTTTCAGGCAAGAGGTCTTACAGACATTCCAAGTTGCTTTCGCCATGATAGTCGAAGGCAAAAGAAGAGATGGTCCAGGGGTCCTGCCCCGACAGTGGGCGAGGGAACTCTCGACCAACAGTCCAGGGAAGAGGTACCGGTAGGAGGGGAGTGGGGAGGCGCCATACCCCCACTCGCCCATCCCCTTCAAGGGGTAGAGCTCAGGAGGGAGGCGCCCTCCCAGCTCGCCCCGCCCCTTCAGGGGGGTGAGCTTAGGAGGGAGGCGCCCTCCCAGCTCGCCCCGCCCCTTCAGGGGGGCGAGCTCAGGAGGGAGGCGCCCTCCCAGCTCGCCCCGCCCCTTCAGGGGGGCGAGCTCAGGAGGGAGGCGCCCTCCCAGCTCGCCCCGCCCCTTCAGGGGGGCGAGCTCAGGAGGGAGGCGCCCTCCCAGCTTGCCCCGCCCCTTCAAGGGGGCGAACTCAGGAGGGAGGCGCCCTCCCAGCTCGCCACGCCCCTTCAGGGGGGCTAGCTCAAGAGGGAGGCGCCCTCCCAGCTCGCCCCGCCCCTTCAAGGGGGCGAGCTCAGGAGGGAGGCGCCCTCCCAGCTCGCCCCGCCCCTTCAGGGGGGCGAGCTCAGGAGGGAGGCGCCCTCCCAGCTCGCCCCGCCCCTTCAGGGGGGCGAGCTCAGGAGGGAGGCGCCCTCCCAGCTCGCCCCGCCCCTTCAGGGGGGCGAGCTCAGGAGGGAGGCGCCCTCCCAGCTCTCCCCACCCCTCCGAGTCCAGCCCCAAAGGGTGGCGAACGTGGAGGCATCCGGCCCCCACTCGCCCCACCCCAAAAGGTATCGAGTGAATGTTGGTGGGCAAGACCACCCCGGGTGGCGGCTACCCAATAGCTCGACGAGCGCAGAGGTCAGCAAGTCGACTCCGCGTGAGCAAGGAAGAAAGGGTTTTCAAAGGAAAAGAGCCAACCGATCGAGGTGGAGGCAGGGATCGAACACACCCTCTCCACCACCTCAACAAACCATGGCGATGGGTGGAGGTAGAAGGAGAGGATCCAGAAAAGCGGAAAGAAGAGGAAGAAAAAAGGATATGTCTGAGTTACCTAACCGTGACCTCCACGATGAGGAGGGGCACGCGACCTCCGTCCGCCCTGAATTCTTGAAATGAGGGATGCGAGGGGTTCAAGGCAGCAACAACAGCTACCAGGAGAAGTCGACGAAGACCAGGCCTGCGAGTGGGAAACTCAGTTCGGTTTCCACGCTTAGTTTTCTTTTCCTTCCCTAAGTTCTTGTAATGCGATGTTTCGTTTCCTGCCTTGTTTTCTCACATGTAATAGAATGATTAATATAACTCCACGCTCAAAAAACAGTTAGCCCCGATGCTGGCCCACTGACCAGGCTCCCACCAAGCTGGTAGGGCCGGGAACCGCTCGGGGCAGGAAGGAAAAATACTCCACCTCTAGTTGAGCCTGGCTCCTAGAGTGTGTCGACCTTGTATCCACCCCTAGTTGAGCTTGGCTCCTAGAAGGTGTCGACTTTAGCCCCGAGCAGACCCGCTGACCAGGCTCTCACCTAGCTGGCAGGGCCGTAGGCTCACTCGGTGGTAGGTTCCAAAGGCAGTTAGCCCCGAGCAGACCCGCTGACCAGGCTCTCACCTAGCTGGCGGGGCCGAAGGCTCACTCGGTGGTAGGTTCTAAAGGCAGTTAGCCCCGAGCAGACCCGCTGACCAGGCTCTCACCTAGCTGGCAGGGCCGAAGGCTCACTCGGTGGCAGGTTCCAAAGGCAGTTAGCCCCGAGCAGACCCGCTGACCAGGCTCTCACCTAGCTGGCAGGGCCGTAGGCTCACTCGGTGGCAGGTTCCAAAGGCAGTTAGCCCCGAGCAGACCCGCTGACCAGGCTCTCACCTAGCTGGCAGGGCCGAAGGCTCACTCGGTGGCAGGTTCTAAAGGCAGTTATCCCCGAGCAGACCCGCTGACCAGGCTCTCACCTAGCTGGCAGGGCCGAAGGCTCACTCGGTGGCAGGTTCCAAAGGCAGTTAGCCCCGAGCAGACCCGCTGACCAGGCTCTCACCTAGCTGGCAGAGCCGTAGGCTCACTCAGTGGCAGGTTCCAAAGGCAGTTAGCCCCGAGCAGACCCGATGACCAGGCTCTCACCTAGCTGGCAGGGCCGTAGGCTCACTCGGTGGCAGGTTTCAAAGGCAGTTAGCCCCGAGCAGACCCGCTGACCAGGCTCTCACCTAGCTGGCAGGGCCGTAGGCTCACTCGGTGGCAGGTTCCAAAGGCAGTTAGCCCCGAGCAGACCCGCTGACCAGGGTCTCACCTAGCTGGCAGGGCCGTAGGCTCACTCGGTGGCAGGTTCCAAAGGCAGTTAGCCCTGAGCAGACCCACTGACCAGGCTCTCACCTAGCTGGCAGGGCCGAAGGCTCACTCGGTGGCAGGTTTCAAAGGCAGTTAGCCCCGAGCAGACCCGCTGACCAGGCTCTCACCTAGCTGGCAGGGCCGTAGGCTCACTCGGTGGCAGGTTTCAAAGGCAGTTAGCCCCGAACAGACCCGCTGACCAGGCTCTCACCTAGCTGGCAGGGCCGTAGGCTCACTCAGTGGCAGGTTTCAATGGCAATTAGCCCCAATGCTGGCCAGCTGACCAAGCTCTCACCTAGCTGGCAGGGCCGGGAGCCGCTCGGGGCCGGAAGGAAACATGCTCCACCTCCAGTTGAGCTCGCTCGTCTAGCGAATGGCCTGGAGGGTGTCGACTCTTATCCACCTCTAGTTGAGCTTGGCTCCTAGAGTGTGTCGACTTTGTACTCCCCCCCGATGCTGGCCCGCTGACCAGGCTCTCACCTAGCTGGCAGGGCCGGGAACCGCTCGGGGCAGGAAGGAAACATGCTCCACCTCCAGTTGAGCTCGCTCGTCTAGCGAATGGCCTGGAGGGTGTCGACTCTTCTCCACCTCCAGTTGAGCTCGCTCGTCTAGCGAATGGTCTGGCAGGTGTCGACTCTTCTCCACCTCTAGTTGAGCTCGGCTCCTAGAGTGTGTCGACCTTACGTCCACCTCTAGTTGAGCTTGGCTCCTAGAGTGTGTCGACCTTGTATCCACCTCTAGTTGAGCTTGACTCCTAGAGTGTGTCGACCTTGTATCTGTTGGGTTTTCTACAACCATACATCATATGTAGGCGCAGCGGAAATAAAGAGAACAACCCAAAAGAGTTTGGATCGGGCCATGAACATTGAATCAAGAAGCTAATCAAAAATACTAGGCATAAATTACCTTAGTGGAGTTGGATCGAATCCAACCTAGGTGCTCCAAGAAGAAGAGTCCTGTCGTCGGCTGTGCGAGAGTCCTTACGTAGAATAATGTCTACGTCTCTGCGGCAGTCCACACGAGCCGGGAGAAATACGACTGCACCTTGCACTTCCACGAACTGCTAGGTTCTCTCCAGGAAGAACAATCACGGCGACGATCGCCGGCGATGCGATCTGCGTAGGCGAGCGAAGCGGAACTTCTTCTGTCGACTAGGGTTCGGGAGGCGGAACACTTCCGTCGGGCGAACTTCCTGTTTGCGTAACAGTCCCTTGAACCCTTAAAACAAGTTCTATTTATACCCAAACATAAGTAGACCTAAAAGAATCGCTATCCGCAGACCACAGAAAAATAGTGTTTCTGGAACAATTCGTCGGGTATCAGCATTCGTCGACTAATGATACTCGACGAATCATATCCGACGAATCATATCCGACGAATCATATCTGACGAATCATATCCGACGAATCATATTCGACGAATCATATCCGATGAATCATATCCGACGAATCATATCCGACGAATCATATCCGACGAATTCCCTTAGTCAACGAATCCCTCGACAACATTTGCTGGACCCCATTCTGTATGGTGATTGGCAACCTTTACCAACACAGTCAATCTTTCAACTTCCCCATATGCTCTTATGTGCGACCCTGCAGGCTCATATCACGTTGGCAGTGAGACTACATGTTTGACCACTTCTAGATCATAATGGTAACTCCAACAGTCTCCCACTTGATCTTGAAAGTATCAAACAAAAACCTCACAAACAATGTGCGGCATCTAGCAATGCATCATTGCTACCCAAGCAATAAGTGTTCATAACTCATAAGCCTTTATGACCAATGTTCCAGCGTTGTCTTTGTCCCTTACATCCGGAAAGAACTAGAGGCATGGACCGTGTCACCCTCATGATAGCTCAATCCAAGTTTCTTGATCTAGAACGGACTTCCAGAGAATGGTGAGCCCAATATCACATATTGGCTCAACCAAGCATGACCATGCATTTCTCAGTCCAATTCCATCAATGGGCCAATGGATGCAACTCCTGTTATATAGGAGGACAAATCCCATATCTGCTCACACCCAAACACCCAAATGATTCGTTACGTACCCAAGGACCACCCTTATCATCAACCTTCTTCAAGGAAGACTTTAGATGACATCAAAGCACGCTCTTCCTCACTCGATGAATGCTGTGACTTCAGGTCAAAGGACCACAACACCATTGTCAAATGAGACCTACTTGTGACACGTTCAAGTAACAATCCACAAAGCAGTCTCAGGTTGGGTCTGTCCAGTACAACTTGTTCACTAACAAGTACCCACGTGATGACTTGATATCACAATATCATGACCTGTAAGAACCGGTCATCAGTCAACACACATGCTAGTCTTAATGTATCATCATCACCCTTAGCTTCTACGATGATACCTCGACTAGGGACCTTTTAAGAATGAAGCTTCGAAATCATAGACTCTCACATTCAAGTCACGTACTTGATGTCCTATGGAAGCGAATATTCTAAGGGTATTTATCACGAATTTTATTCTATCATATAGAAACAGTATATCATAATAAAAGAACTTGCCATTAATTGTAAAAAGAAATAATTGGTACACAATTCATCATATGAATAAATAATAAACAGCCAACATAATATATATTTTACATGCAACCCACAAGACTCCCACTAGAGTTGATCACTCAGGTATCGTATACCCATTGATCTAGTATGACCATCATGCTTTCTCTGCGCGAGAGGCTTTGTCAGTGGATCTGCAATATTCTCCTCAGTCGGCACTCTGCAAATGTTCACATCTCCTCGTTCGACAATCTCACGAATAAGATGGAACCGCCGAAGTATGTGCTTGGAGCGCTGATGGGATCTAGGTTCCTTAGATTGTGCAATTGCACCATTGTTATCACAGTAGAGAACTACGAGACCAACAATGCTAGGAACTACATCTAGCTCGCCGATGAATTTCCTAATCCATACAGCCTCCTTCGCTGCATTTGCCGCAGCGATATACTCGGCCTCAGTTGTAGAATCAGCAACTGTCTATTGCTTGGAACTCTTCCAGCTCACAGCTCCTCCATTCAGGCAAAACACAAACCCTGACTGAGACTTCGAATCATCCCTATCAGTTTGGAAGCTGGCATCCGTGTAACCACTTACAACGAGCTCTTCCTCTCCACCATACACCAAGAATACATCCTTAGTCCTTCTCAAATACTTCAGGATATTCTTTACGGCTATCCAGTGACATTCACCGGGATCAGACTGATACCTGCTAGTCATGCTCAAAACAAAAGAGACATCGGGTCGAGTACATAACATTGCATACATGATTGACCCAATTGCCGAAGCATATGGAATCAACTTCATGCGGTACTTATCTTCACAAGATTTTGGACACTGGTCCTTAGAGAGATTCACACCATGAGACATGGGCAAAAATCCTTTCTTGGACTCAAGCATGTTGAACCGCTTCAACACCTTCTCAATGTACGTACTCTGGGTCAAACCCAGCAACTTCTTCGATCTATCTCTATAGATCTTAATACCGAGTATGTAAGTCGCTTCACCCAAGTCCTTCATAGAAAAGCAGTTCCCTAGGTTGTTCTTAACAACTTTCAGGGTAGGTATGTCATTCCCGATCAGCAGTATGTCATCTACATGCAATATCAGGAAGACAATAATGCTCCCACTGATTCGCTTGTAAACACACGGTTCATCTTCATTCTTGACAAAACCAAATTCTTTGATCTTCTCATCAAAACGAAGATTCCAACTTCTAGAGGTCTGTTTCAATCCATAGATGAACCTATTCAGCTTGCATATTTTAGTGGCTTCATTTGGGGATACAAAATCCTCGGGTTGTGTCATGTACACTTCCTCAAGGAGGTTTCCATTTAGGAAAGCCGTTTTGACATCCATCTGCCAGATCTCGTAGTCATAATACGCAGCAATAGCAAGCAATATCCTAATGGACTTTACCATGGCAACAGGGGAAAAGGTCTCATCATAGTCAACACCATGAATTTGCTTGAAACCCTTAGCCACCAGTCGCCCTTTGAATGTCTGTACATTCCCATCCATGTCGGTCTTCTTCTTGAAGACCCACTTGCACCATATGGGTCGTACCCCTTCAGGTGGTTCCACCAAGTTCCAAACTTGGTTTGTATACATGGAGTCCATTTCGGATTTCATAGCCTCAAGCCATTTGTCGGAGTCCGGTCCATTCATAGCCTCTTGGTAGGTCGCTGATTCATCATCATGATCCATAAGCAACACATTACCTATTTGAGACACGAGAAATCCATATCTCTCAGGCTCAAATCTTGGTCTACCAGATCTACGTAGGACTTGTGTCTCTTGAGCAGGTTCTCTAGCTACAACATCTTGTAGTCCTGGCTCAGAATCCAATTCTGGTTCATTCACTACTTGTGGTTCTTGAACTTCTTCAAGTTCTACCTTTTGCGTCTTTCTTGACAAGAACTCTTTCTCCAAGAAGACACCCGTCCTTGCGACAAACACTTTGCCCTCAGACGGTAGGTAAAAGTAATATCCTTTCGTTTCCTTAGGATATCCCACCAGATAACACTTATCTGATTTGGGTTCCAGCTTGTCAGGCATTTGACGTCGTACGTATGCCTCACAGCCCCAAATTTTAATGAATGACATACTAGGACGCTTCCCAGTCCATATCTCATATGGTGTCTTTAGAACCGTTTTGTCAGAGCGCGATTCAGTGTCATTGCAGCAATCTCTAAAGCAAAACCCCAAAAGAAAACAGGCAAGTCTGCATGACTCATCATCGACCGTACCATGTCTAACAGAGTACGATTTCTCCTCTCAGACACACCATTATGCTGCGGTGTCCTAGGTGGAGTGAGCTGTGATACAATACCGCACTCTTTCAGATGATCACAGAACTCATGACTCAGGTATTCGCCACCTCGATCAGATCGGAGTGCTTTAACCTTTTTACCCAATTGGTTCTCCACTTCATTCTTAAACTCTTTGAACTTTTCAAAAGTTTCGGATTTGCACTTCATAAGATACACGTATCCGTATCTACTGAAATCATCAGTAAATATAACGAAGTAGAAATACCCACCTCTAGCCATAGAACTCATGGGCCCGCATACATCACTATGTACAACACCCAAGAGATCCTCAGCCCTCTCAGTATAACCAGTGAAAGAGGCTTTAGTCATCTTGCCTAACAAACAAGACTCGCATCGCTCAAATGATTCATAATCAAATGAGTCCAATAGTCCATCTTTATGGAGCTTGGATATGCGCTTCTCGTTTATATGCCCCAAACGACAATGCCAGAGATATGTAGGATTTGAGTCATTTGTTCTTTGTCTTTTATTATTATCTACATTATAGATCGGATGGTCCAGGTTCAAAACATAAAGACCATTAAACAATTGAGCTACAACATAACAAACATCATTCTTAAATATAGAACAACAATTGTTCTTAATTATAAAAGAAAATCCAATGATGTCTAAGCATGAAATGAATATAATGTTTCTAGTTATGGCCGGAACAAAATAACAATTATTAAGTTCTATTACAAGCCCACTGGGCAAAGAAAGACGGTAAACCCCTACGGCTACAGCAGCAACTCTTGCTCCATTGCCGACGCGCAGGTCCACCTCTCCTTTACTCAGCAATCTTCTCCTTCTCAGTTCCTGCACATTTGTACAAATGTGAGAACCACATCCGGTATCCAATACCCAAGATGAAGGAGCAGAACTGTTTATCTCTATAACGTAAATATTCGAAGCGGAAGTCATACCTCCCTTCATTTTCTGCAGACCCTCAATGTACGAAGGACAATTCCTCCTCCAATGACCAGCCTTGCCACAGTGGTGGCATTTCCCTTCCTTCACGGTGCTCTTCTTTTTCAGCGCATAAGATTTGGGCTCAAGATGTGACTTAGGTCCCACCTTCGTCTTCTTGAAGCCCTTGGCCTTACCCTTGCCTTTATGTACCATCAATATGGGACTAGCAGGCTTGGCCTTCTTCATGTTTATCTCCTCAGTTCGCAACATGCCTAGGAGCTCGGGCAGTGTCTTGTCTATTTCATTCATGTTGTAGTTCAAGACGAACTGCTCATAACTATCCGGCAACGATTGCAGGATAAGATCTGTGGCCAACTCTTGACCCAAAGGAAAACCCAGTCTCTCCAGGTTCTCTATATACCCAATCATCTTGAGTACATGAGTACCAACCGAGTCTCGAGCTCCCATTTTGCACTGAAATAATGCCTTCGTGACATCGAACCTCTCTTGACGAGCTTGCCCTTGAAACATTTTCTTTAGGTGCTCGTCAATCTCCTTGCACCCCATGTTCTCGTGTTGCTTCTGAAGCTCAGAGTTCATGGTGGCAAGCATAAGGCACTCGACGTCTAAGGCGTCATCGGTATACTTCTTATAAGCATCCTTATCAACATGGGACGAGTTCCCGGTCGGCACCTCGGGGGCATCTTCTTCCAAGACGTAGAGCTTTCGCTCTTGCCTGAGAACAATTCTCAGGTTCCTGTACCAGTCCATGTAGTTCGTCCCACTTAGCTTGTCCTTCTCAAGGATAGCTCTCAGGGACAAGGTGGAATGTGAACCACTTGCCATGGAATTCTACAAGAATTCATGCAGAATTTAATCAGTACCAAAATTTCAAAATACAATTTATTTTAATTTGGACTTCAATTAAATACTCTCTTCTATTTTATTCAAATTGATAGCCCTCACTATCAATTCGAAGAGTCCATGCGAGCTACTCTCTTAGTGGACAAGACCCGTATTTCACCAACACAATGAGTCAGCTTTGGCTTTTCTCTCACTATGCAGTTATTTAGGTAGACAACGCTTGCCAATTGCATCCTCATGCAACTCTTGTATGGTTGGTGAATAACTCCTTATTCGCATCCATCATATGGTGCATGCCAACCCTATGCCTCTAGGCACTCAACCTTTGAGGTCACCTAGTTAAGTTAGACCCGATGTCGACAGTGGGATATCACAATTATCCGCTCGCACCCTTACCAAGATAGATTAATGCACCTTGCTTTGGCAAGCCCACACTTCATCGATCGAGGCAGGAAGAGTGTCATCCATCGGAAAGCATCCGAGCACTTAATATTTGATGAAGGGATTTTTTTTAATAATATGTTAACACTTAACCATGATCAACATTTGATCAATGTGCACATCCACAGAAAAACAAGCTTTCTAAAAAATCCACATGCATCCCTTATGTGCACAACATAAGACTATCAACCTTTGATAGACGAAAGGGCTAAATCTGGACATTTAGAACTCTTCCAATTCTTCAGATTTACATGCATTGGACAAAGGCAAAGACAACTCGACTTAAAGCAGTAGACAAGCTCGTCTCTCATTGTTGGATTCAAAATCCAAAACAATACAATGATTCAGTAACCACTTGAGGGACGGTTACTGCTAAGGAGACAACAATTTCTAACAATTAGAAATTACCACGAAATCCCAGACGTTCCTGGTGGGGTTCCAAAGGGCCGCGCCCCTGGCGGGGTCTTAGGGGCAGCGCCTCCAAATTTTTCAAAATCACCACCGAATTCCCTTGGAAAAATCATCAACTTTTGATGTTCCAGGAAGAAATCTTGACATTTAGAACGCTTCCAAATACCTAGATTTGCACGTACTGGAATAACCTAACTTCTGAAACAACATTCATGACCGTAACCTAGCTCTGATACCACTGTTGGGTTTTCTACAACCATACATCATATGTAGGCGCAACGGAAATAAAGAGAACAACCCAAAAGAGTTTGGATCGGGCCATGAACATTGAATCAAGAAACTAATCAAAAATACTAGGCATAAATTACCTTAGTGGAGTTGGATCGAATCCAACCTAGGTGCTCCAAGAAGAAGAGTCCTGTCGTCGGCTGTGCGAGAGTCCTTACGTAGAATAATGTCTACGTCTCTGCGGCAGTCCACACGAGCCGGGAGAAATACGACTGCACCTTGCACTTCCACGAACTGCTAGGTTCGCTCCAGGAAGAACAATCACGACGACGATCGCCGGCGATGCGATCTGCGTAGGCGAGCGAAGCGGAACTTCTTCCGTCGACTAGGGTTCGGGAGGCGGAACACTTCCGTCGGGCGAACTTCCTGTTTGCGTAACAGTCCCTTGAACCCTTAAAACAAGTTCTATTTATACCCAAGCATAAATAGACCTAAAAGAATCGCTATCCGCAGACCACAGAAAAATAGGGTTTCTGGAACAATTCGTCGGGTATCAGCATTCGTCGACTAATGATACTCGACGAATCATATCCGACGAATCATATCCGACGAATCATATCCGACGAATCATATTCGACGAATCATATCCGACGAATCATATTCGACGAATCATATCCGACGAATTCCCTTAGTCAACGAATCCCTCGGCAACATTTGCCGGACCCCATTCTGTATGGTGATTGGTAACCTTTACCAACACAGTCAATCTTTCAACTTCCCCATATGCTCTTATGTGCGACCCTGCAGGCTCATATCACGTTGGCAGTGAGACTACATGTTTGACCACTTCTAGATCATAATGGTAACTCCAACAGTATCCACCTCTAGATGAGCTCGGCTCCAAGAGTGTGTCGACTTTAGCCCCGAGCAGAGACCGCTAACCGGGCTCGTTGATGCCGGCAGGGCTGGAGACTCACTCGGCGGGGCAGGTGATTCATGTTGGTTAAGGTCCCGAGGTGGCTCCACTAACCGGGCTCTCCCTAGCCGGCAGGGATGGAGGACCTCTCGAGGAGGCTTTATGTTTTCTCTCAAAGAAGCTCCGTTGGCCGGAGTCCCAGCGACGCTCGTCGAATATACAGGGTTGGACATTTCTTTCCGAGCGCGTACCTCGCTCGAAAAGAGCGGGGATTGTGTACAACCCTGAATTCGCCGAGCGAACCCCCGGGACCCAAGAGGTCTTTTAGACCTGTTTTTCCCACAAAGGCCGAGGACAAGAATAGGGGGGGAGTTCCTCTCGCCCCGCCCCAAGGCAAGGGGGGCGAGCTCCTCTCGCCCCGCCCCAAGGCAAGGGTGGCGAGCTCCTCTCGCCCCCGTCCCCTCCAGGGGGGCGAGCTCCTCTCGCCCCCGCGCCCCCAGCAGCAGGGGGGCGAGCTCCTCTCGCCCCGCCCCAAGGCAAGGGGGGCGAGCTCCTCTCGCCCCCGCGCCCCCAGCAGCAGGGGGCGAGACCCGGGGGGGGGGGGGGGCGAGCTCCTCTCGCCCCGCCCCAAGGCAAGGGGGGCGAGCTCCTCTCGCCCCCGTCCCCTCCAGGGGGGCAAGCTCCTCTCGCCCCCGCGCCCGTAGCAGCAGGGGGCGAGACCCCGGGGGTGGGGGAGAGCTCCTCTCGCCCCGCCCCAAGGCAAGGGGGTCGAGCTCCTCTCGCCCCCGTCCCCTCCAGGGGGGCGAGCTCCTCTCGCCCCCGCGCTCCCAGCAGCAGGGGGCGAGACCCCAGGGGGGGCGAGCTCCTCTCGCCCCGCCCCAAGGCAAGGGGGGCGAGCTCCTCTTGCCCCCGTCCCCTCCTGGGGGGCGAGCTCCTCTCGCCCCCGTCCCCTCCAGGGGGGCGAGCTCCTCTCGCCCCCGCGCCCCCAGCAGCAGGGGGGCGAGACCCCAGGGGGGGCGAGCTCCTCTCGCCCCCGTCCCCTCCAGGGGGGCGAGCTCCTCTCGCCCCCGTCCCCTCCAGGGGGGCGAGCTCCTCTCGCCCCCACGCCCAGCCCCAGCAGAGGGGCGAGACCAGCAGGGGGGCCACCCTAGCTGGGTCTCGCCCAGCCCCAGCAGAGGGGCGAGACCCGCAGGGGGGCCGCGCCTAGCTGGGTCTCGCCCAGCCCCAGCAGAGGGGCGAGACCAGCAGGGGGACCGCCCCTAGCTGGGTCTCGCCCAGCCCCAGCGGAGGGGCGAGACCAGCAGGGGGGCCACCCCTAGGGTCTCGCCCCACCCGGTTATTGGGCTCGCCGAGCCCCGCGAGGTACCCCCTCTCGCCCAGTTCCGGGGGGAGGGGTCGGTCTGCGTTTAGCGCCCCAGAGCAGCGGGATTTGGCTATCCGCAGCCAAATCCGAGGGTATTTTGGTAATCTGATAGGCCAGAGTTTGGTTATTTGCAGCCCAAATCCAAACTCCTATAAATAGGACCAAGGGGGCACCATTTGGAGGCAAGCTTGTTCTTGGCTAGTTAGCTCTCTCTCCCTCTCCCTCCCCAAGTCTCTCTAGTGGGGTGAGGAGAGCCTCCAGTGGTGCCCAAGCCCGACATTGGCTTGGGAGGGGAAGCGCTCTAAAGATCTTCCGGGTATGTGGTGGGACCTCCTCGTCGAGCCCTTGGTCCAGTCCATAGTTCCTCAACCTTCAACCTAGAGCTCTCCCTTGGGAGGAGTAAGGGTTGGTCGCCCCTCGGCTTGCTGAGGGCCCCGAACTCCACAGAGACCGAGAAATCGGTTTCAACAAGCATGACTGCCACGTGGCAGCCATGCTGCCATGAGCCTAACGGCTCTTAAAAAGAGCCGTTAGGCTCAATCGGGCCTAGCCCGAGACCGGATCGGGTATGGCCGGCCCGGTCTCGGGCTAGATCGATATTCGGGCTTTCCCCGGCCCGGACCGGGCCGGGTACCGTGCCGGGTAACAGCTCCAAACCGGGGCCCTTTCAGGGCCCCGGGTAAGGGCTCGACCCGGTTCGGGCTTGAACCGGGCCGGGCTTGACCGGGCCTTGACCAGGCCGGGCTCGGGCCGGCCCGTCAGGCCCGATTTTTTTGTTCACCATTAATACTAAGTATAATTATATGTTCTAAAAGTAAAAAATTAACATATCATGTAGATGAACAATTAGTCATATATATCCCAAAATAAATTTGAATAGTATTCAAAATAAAATACTATTAACAAATATAAATAGATATTATATGATGATTTTATTTTTATAATATCGAGTATTATTGCAAATAAAGAAATTTAAAAGCTAAATATCATTGATTGATTATAAGTCTTTCCAAGCTTAATAAATTTATATTCAAAACATAAAACTAATCAATTAATACATGTGTTTAAAGTTTTAACATTTTTGTAATATGAAAGAAGAAAATATAGTGTAAAATAATTATACAAAATTGATTATAAAAAAATACATATTAAAGAGAACTAAGCAATAAGTTTAATCGATAATATATATAATATAATACATATATTTGACTTAAATATATACTGCTAGTCTCCAAACTTAACGACAATTAAAATAGCGGATGATATGCGCAAAAAGTCGTGTCGGTCGACCTATATTTTACTAAAAGGGCATAATTAATATTTTTTTTTATAGAAAAAATGTCTCTTTCCCCTTAAAAATGACACGTCGGAGGACATTTAAAATAGGCGATTGTTAACCGCAACCCGAATTTTTCTTCTCGCACCCCAATGTTAACCGCAACCTGAAATGTTATCCGCAACCCGATTTCGGGCTTGCCGCAACCCGATTTCGGGCTTGCACGCTTCTTTCCTCCTTCCTCGCCGGTGTCATCCCGCACTCCTACCTTTGGGATGAAGGAGATCAATACACTTTGTCGTATTCCTACAGCCAAAAATGAATCCATGGATTCATTACTCTGCTTCGAAAACAGAGCTTCCAGTTAAACTACTTTTCACTGTGGATTCATAGAGGGAATGAACTTACCGGCTGGGCCGTCTTTGTTGTCACCGGCGGAGAAGCACTGGATGGGAGACCGCAAGTCATCATTACCGCGTCCATGAAGCCAGGAGTGAAAGGCTTTCTGCGAGATTTAGTGGGATTGCAGTTTTCATATTGGAGCTGGCCTGAATAGAGCCCGCATTCATTGGGGCATTCATACAAACACCTGGCGGGTGGCTTGTCCACTACAAGAAACCACAGTATTCTTCCTTCCTGAAGCTGGTGAGCTCGATCTAGGAGAAGATGCGCCATTTTCGAAACAATCATCACATGGCGCAGATGATTCCGCGGAGGCCGCCACACCCAACGCTGACCTTTCACCGTCGGACAATTGAGACGAATAGATGACAGTCACCTTTCTGGCTGTGCTCTTCCGCCCCATTGGAGCAACAACTTCTGAAGAGGCACCAGAACAAGGGCAGGGAGGAGCACTCCAAAACAAAGGATAAGAAACTTACTTGAGGACAACGGGAAAACAAAGTGCCCAGCACTAACACCGATCCAGAGCCGAAAAGCTGGTGTGCGGCTTCAGCGGGAAGAAGGTTGCGAGCCGTTTCAGCGAGAGGAAGGAGGAAGAGGCGTCGGGTTGCGGCTAACCACACCAAAAACAGGTGTTTTTTAAAATTTCGGGATGCGATTAGTCAATGATGGGTTGCGGTTAACAATCGCCTTAAAATAAAGGTTATTGAGTGGTGGGGTAGTTATGGAGAATGGGGTAGTTAGGGAAAGTTGTTACCTTGGTTTCGATATCAAGGGTCCATGGAATCGGCATCATGGGAAAGATCGCAAAGGCTCGAAAATTCTCTCCAAATTCCGCGACATCTGAAATCAGCCCATGGACCCCTATTTATAGACTTAAAACCCATTACGAATGACCAATACCGTTTAAAACATAAATCCACTAATTTTACATGAAATAAAAATACATAAAATTATGTTGTCATCACTCTGAAAGCGAGTACCGGCTCTGATCGCCTATACGACAATCCTATTTCAGCTTCCTGCATATGTAAACTTGTGCGGGCTCCAATAAGTGTTGTCCCGCACTTGATCCGTGATCCCCGTCAATCATCCAAGATTATACAGTATGCCTCTCTGAGAGAAGGAAGCGGAAAGAGACGCAAGACGTGAGTGTGCACATTATCAAACTTCATATTCAACCCCATCTAAAGCACATGAACTCTGAAGCAATTTTTCTTTCTTTCACAATTTAATAGAATCTTTAGTGCATACACGAGTGAAATCTTCAAAATAATCCAATTCTTGTTACAATCTTTCAAATTTAGAGAAATAAGTGGAAACATCCATGGATCTTTTCTTCAGTACAGGAACTCTACGAGTGAGTTCATACATCTGGGTAAAGATTCCAGTTTGTGAAAGTTCCATGTGCACGAGTCCAGATCTCGTATGCAGAGCCCATAAGTATGTAACTTCGTTATACAATGGGTGACGTAGAGTGAAGAAGCCATGAAACCACCAATGAGTTATCCGAATCACTTTTTCTCCATGAGGGAGCAATTTCTAGTGATTTAGCCATTGTACCATCAATGTTCCATACAACTGATGGCTGCAGATTGCTTGTTGCGCTGTTCGTGACCATTCAAGTTGGTATCATCCAGCGACACGGTGGTGTTCTTCATAGATCCAGAGTGGTCATGAGTCCTCCGATGACCGCTCAACTGTGGCACTTGAATACTCAATGAGGAACCCGAAGAATCCCCCATAGGAAGATGGGTAGAGCGACACTGATGAATCCAAGAAGAACAAGAACACTAGTGCAATCACCTTAACATCTTACACTACCTTAAAGCTTCACTTGCCGGAGAGAGCAACATGTTGATGGTCTCCCGAGATGATGATACAACTCCGGTAGCCGCCTAAGTAGAGAGAGGGGCCCCTAGTTGAGACAAACTTGGGGTTCTAGAGAACAAGATGAAGAGAAGTGGGAAAGGTGGAGACCCTGGTGTGGTTGGCCTAGGGCAGAAGGGGCAGAGCTGGAAAGAAGAAGAGCAGACAAGTCCTCCTGAAGAGGAAGATGACCTTGGCAAGAATGTCTAGGGAAAGGGACGGGCCCGACAAGATTACATAGGGTAGGAGACGACATTGGCAAGCTCACCTAGTACAAAAGACTTCCCCGACTAGGTAAAATTGCTCTGGCAGAGCCGAAACAGGAATTGAATTATTATTATTCAACAACTACCCATACATATATATGCGTTAGGATAAGTACATAGACAATTTACATAAAATGGCACTACATAGAAAAAAATGAGTAATATAAACTTGAGACTTTTATTCAACTGTTTATAGAAACCTCAATAGCTTTAATAAATCTAAATTACAGAGAAACACAAAAATGAATGCTCGTTGGGTAAATTGGAGTCCGCCGATGCACTGCTCATGGTGAATCCCCTCAAGGTGCCCCCGAGTTGGTGACCCCTTGGTGGTTCGAGGCGGTGGTTGTGGTTGCTGCCATCTCTCTTGCATGTTCTAGTCGCACACAAGAAGAGAAAAATGATCTGTTCTTTCACCATGAACTGGTTGGTTAGGTATTTCAAGGGCTTATTATGTGTCAAATTTTAGCAATTTTGGCGACTTTGTATTCATTATTCAAGTTGAAGCACCTTCGAGGGCCCAATTTGGCACCCCTTGGCTATCAGAATTCAGAAGTGATGGTTGTTGCTGTTGCCATCTCCATTGCACGCCTTAGCTGCTGCACACAAGATGATAAACTGGCTCGGCCGGTTCACGGTGAACCAATCAGTTTGGTATTTCAAGGGCTTGTGCTGTGTCAGAGCCAACAATTTGGTTGTGTCGGGGATTCATTATGACGAGACATTTTTTGCAATATTTTTGCATTATCCGGAATCCACCGGATCTCTGATTTAATTCTTTTCTAGACAAAATTAATCATAAGTTAAACATTTATTTGATTACTTTGAGATGCATTCTTCACACCAAAATTGTGTTGATATGATAAAAAAAGGAAACAAAAGATTGAAGACTAAGAAATATTCGCATGATAAGCAGGCCTAACGCTTGAACAAGGAGAGTGCTTTTTATGGAGGCGTTATAAGTGCCACACTCCGAACAGGCATTTTAAGTGTCACACTGTTGAATGATCAAAATCGTGGAAGATAAAAAGAAGAATTATCACATCATACTATAATATGTTCAACATGACTTCGAATTGTTATATTTATACAAAAAATATATAATTTGCTAGCAAATTTCTAATTATTTCTTAACAAGTTGCTAACCAACTTTGAGACAGACAAATAAAAGTATCTATGCAACAACAACAACAACAACATAACCCATATAGTCCCCAATCATTGGGGGTATGGGCGGGGGAAGAGTGGAAACAGACCTAACCTTTGGCACTATGCACAAAGTGGCTTCTCTCAGAGGAGAAAGACCTAACCTTTGACAATAAATGCACAAAGTGGCTGCTCACAGAGCACCACTGAAATAGTGGCCCCCTATACCGTCGCGTTTGCTGCGGAATCATGCCCTCAAATCAAAGCCAAAGACATCAGAGAGGGCAGACCCAAGAATCCATTTTGATTTATGTGCACATAACCATGCTTCCTTCATTCAGCATCCAGAGCATTGGTGAAAATAAAAGTATCTATGATAAATAAAAAATTTCGAGCCTGATGGATTCTTAACTACAAATAGGGTTTAGAGTACACAGATTTCATGAATGGCTAAATTTGTGCAAAAATTTCATAAAGTATAGTTAACACCTCATGTGGCTAGAACTGAGTATGAATGGAAAAGAAGAGTTTATAAAGTCTGAGGCTTTTTCTTTTGTAGATGGTTAGTGATGTACATGATTTATACTTTTTGAGCTCACTAGGTACCTACATAGATATCATTTGTCTTCTCTCTACAACCTCTTTTCCAGTTTTGAGACTCAATACTACATCTCTACTCTTCTCTACTTTGGCGTTATTCTAACAGCTATAGTCATAGATTTCTTCGATCACATCGCTGCGCAAGCGACAAACGCCTATTATTATTATTATTATTATTATTATCTTTCGCTTCATCAATACCCAAGGGTTGCGCACTGAATTATGATGTCTCGGTTCACATTCTCATTACATTGAGCTTTTTTGGAGAGAAATTTGTAACAGCCCCTATTTGTTGAAAACCGCATTTAAAATTTTCATTTCATTTTATGTATCATCAGAGGAACAATATTAGAACATTTAGCGTGCATAAAATAATGTTCATTTCATGACAGAATACTAAAAAAAAGTGCTAGACAAAAAAGATCATTTCATTTCATTAACTTTTTTTTACATCCTACATAACAAGCCCGACATATAATACGCAAAAATTAGAGCTTTCAAAAAGGAAATGAAACAACTACAACACACTATCCAACATCTAGTATATATATATATCATATATAGACGCGACTAATCTACATAAAATAAAACTTGGAACTCTTGTGAGGGCAGTCTTGGTCCTTGCATCTCTCCTGGTGCGTATCCTGTATACTGAGCACGACTACAGTCACCTCCACCCAAAGATAATACTTCTTCTCTATTTGCAGCTTCTTCCTCTCATCGACGTCAGGGGACACACTGTCTTTCACATATATTAATTTAGTTATCTAAATAGTTAGTTAATGACTAAGCGAATTTTTACATTTCCTACAAAATTATTAGCAACAATTTATAAATATGGAAAGTACATCATTCTCTTTTATTTTTTAAAAAATGTATCATCATCCATTACATGCATTTCATCATTCCTTGTATCATCATTCATTACATGCATTTCATCATTCCTTGTACCATCATTCATTACGCGTATTTCATCATTCATTGTAACATCATTCATTGCGTGCATTTCATCATTTATTGTATATTTGGCTTTCTCTATTTATGCAATGTTAATAATAAATTGCATTCATTCATTACGTGCCTTTTGTTTAACATGCTTACATTCTTTCGGATTCAGGGCTATCATCTAGCATGACGTCCAATCAGGATGCCTGAATCTAATAAAATTCATAATGAGAGGACATTCACACCCCACCTCCACGAGTTGGGTTAACTCTTAACAAAGTCCTAGCATCGATGCTCAATTTATATCGTTTTCATTTTAGACATTTATTCATCTTCAAGGGAGCCTTGGCACACCAGTTGAGGTGTTGTCGTGTGACCTTGAGGTCACGAGTTCGAGTCCTAGAAGCAGCCTCTTGCAAAAATGCAGGGTAAGGTTTGCGTACATTTCACCTTTATGGTGGGACCCTTCCCGGGACCCTCGCTGCGCGGGGATGCTTTGTGCATTGGGCTGCCTTTTTTATTCATATCCTGGGTTTTAGCATTTTAGTCATTTATTCATTTTCAGGGTTAGGTCGTCACATTGTCGTTTTAATTCTCTTCATAGTTTCAGTTCTTGTCATTTATCATGGGTAAACGTGTAAACATTGAAATCTAAATATTCATAAGAAAAATCAATAGAAGTACAGAAGTAAGAACTCACCCAATTTTTTTCCTTTGTCCTTTCGTTGATCGCTATCCTTTCCTCCACGGGATGCCATGTCCTACATAAATAATTGCGTATTAGAGTTAGACATCATGCATATAGTTTTCCAAATTTCTTTCCGCTTGCATGCGGGGTACATTTGCACGGGTTTTAAATCCCTAATGTTCTTAAGAGGGTGGATGTACAACGCCTACATACTAATGCACGCACGTCTAGGCATTACTTCTTGTGTTATAAGTGTTGCCCCCACAATTTTCTACTCTGATACATTAATGCCCTAAAATCAGCCCTCTTCCAAGTCATCCCAAAGTCGTACTAATAGGTATTGGCCTAAAGGAAGATAATTAAGACTATGCACTACAATTCTCCTTCCTCTTTAAGCCCTCTTTTTCCAATAAGGCCCCTTTTTCCCTACGACAAATGAATCATAATCCCTCTACAATTAATAAGACGCAAAAGAACATGCCCAAATTTCCAATTAATTGCATTATTCATACCCATTTTTGTTTTAATGTTCGACCTATGCCGATCTAAGACAAAGAAATAGATCGAAGTCTTCAAATAAGCCCTATTCTACTTATAAATCGGCTGCCTTTTGACAATAATGCTATGTTTTGCATGAAATAAGTACTGTTGACGCATAACAACCCTTCTCTATCATTCGTACTATGTAAAATGAGATAAATTCGTAATTCTATCCTTAGAGTTTTCTGTTTTGGATGAAATTGCGAAAGGGAAGAAGGATTGACGTCAAAATTTGTTAATTATCCTTTAACATGAAAAAGAAGGAGAAAAATCCAAGAAACCCAAATCTAGGGTTTTCGGACATAAGCAATTCAAGCAAAATCTTCACATAAGAATAAAGAGGAGTTGAGAGGGAGGGATTACCTTGCGATTGAGGGGAAAAACTTGCGATTTGGAGCAGTTTTGAACTGTCGATGGGCATCGACGCCATGAGACAGCGGGAACATGCGAAGTAGGGAGCGAAAACAGAAGAAGAATTGTTTTGGTTCTTTCTTATCGTAACCCGCATGCACGAGGGTGTGGCCCGTGGCATTAGCCGCGTGAGTCACTAGACCGTCTGACCCCTTCTAAACCAGTCGAGCCCTCCTATTAGCCGGTCCCTCTTTTCCTATTAGCCCCCTCTATTTGACCCACTTAATAACACCTAAATCACTTAATTACACATAAAATTTTAACTAACCTAATCACCTTGACTTATTCTTGTAACGACTTTAAACGTAGTCACACACGTATATTAACTACGTAATATACATTACATACTCAATATTTACATCGTCACAATATTAACATCAATTTACGGCGTAATTTTGACGTGCGCGTTAGTTACAATAAAAATTTATTTCTTTATACCTATTGACGTTGTCAGTGTCACAATTCTCCCATCCTTATAGTAATTTCGCCCACGAAAATCACCACGAGTCACATAAATGTGAAATAGTTCGCGCATTACTTCTTCTTTCTCCCAAGTTGCTTCTTGTACACTGTGGCCTTTCCACCGAATTTTCACAAATCTTACTTCTCGATTGCGTAGTTGCTTGCTCTGCCCGTCCACAATTTTGTATGGCTCAGTTGGGCTCGATAGATCAGGTTCAATTTGAATTTGATCGGTAGAGCTTATTTTCTCTGGATCGACGTTATATTTCCATAGTGAAGAAATATGGAACACATTATGAAGATTTTGAAGTTCATCTGACAATACCAATCGATAAGCTACTTCTCCAATTTTTTCTATGATCACGAATGATCCGACATATCTCGGGTTGAGTTTCCCAAGTTTTTGAATTCGCGCAGTTTCTTTAAAGGCTTTATCTTTTGACAAACCTGATCTCCAACATTAAATTCTACTTTGCAATGTCAAGCATTATAATATTTATGTTGTCTATCTTGCGCCATCTTTAATCTTTTCCGCACAATTTCGATTTTTGCATACATCTTATCCACTTTATTCTTTTGAAATAATATTTGCTCACCATCTTCAGCCCAAGTTAGAGGGGTTCGAGATCTTCGTCCACATAATGTTTCAAACGGTGTCATTTGTATACTTGCTTGGTAACTATTATTATAAAAAAAAGCCATAAAAGACATTTTCTCATGATCTTTTCAGATCAAGCACGACCATTCTCAAGAGGTCTTCTAGCATTTGAATTGTTCGTTCTGTTTGGCCATCGGCTTGAGGGTGGAACACCATAATGTACGACAATTTCGTCCATTGTCTTTTATTTACTAGTTTCCAAGTATCAGACGTAAACCGTCTATCTCTATTAGATATGATCGTTAGAGGAATCCCATGCAGTTTCACAATAACATCTATATACTAATCAATTAATTTTTCAACTGGCCCATCTTTTCGCATGGAAATAAAATGTACAATTTTTGTTAATTTATCAATTATTACCCATATACCAATCATTTCCCTCTTACTCCTGGGTAGTCTGATGACAAAATCCTTGGCGATGTGATCCCACTTCCATTAAGGAATAAACAATGATTGTAAGTATCCACTAGGTATTTGATGTTCTGTCCTTACAACTTGACATGTATGCCATTTGGCGCTATATTTGACTACATCATTTTTCATTCCTAACCACCAAAACTCTTGCTTCAAATCATCTTACATTTGTGTTCTTCCAGGATGGATTGAATACATAGTATTATGCGCGTCGTTAAGTATCTCCAATCGAAGATTATTAACATCTAGTACACATAATCGTCCGTTCATATACAACAATCCATTATCTTCTGTAAACGCGATTGTTTGACCATGTACCTTTTCAAGTAGTTGGAATAAAATTGGGTCTTTTTCCAATGTGTCTTTTATTCTCTGATCTCTCTTTGATAGTGTAGTCGATCTTCATTTGGCACAGTTGCCCGTGAGTTGTTGAGTAGTGGTAATCGTGAGAACATCTAACTTCTGCAACTCATGTATTAACAACTTCTAGTCAGTTAGCTTCAGTATCATTGACACCATACTTTTTCTACTTAACGCATCCGCTACAATATTTGCTTTTTCTGGATGGTATTTGATTTCCAAATAATAATCTTTAATAAATTCTAATAATTTTCTTTGTCGTAGATTTATTTTTTTCTGGAAAAAAATGTATTTTAGACTTTTGTGATCCGTAAAAATTTCACAATGAACACCGTATATGTAGTGTCGCCAAATTTTTAATGCAAAAACAACAGCCGTGAGTTCCCAATCATGCGTTGGATAATTTCTTTCAGCATCCTTCAGTTGTCTCGAAGCATATGTTATTACTTTACCATTCTGCATCAACACACACCCAAGTCCTTTAAGGGACGCATCACTATAAATTTGAAACTCTTCGGTGCCTTGCGACATTACCAAGACTGGCATTGTCGTCAACCTTTCTTTCAAGTTATCAAATGCAGTCTGCCATACATCATCCCAAGTAAAAGCAATATTTTTTCACGTCAACTTCGTTAGTGGTAAAGCCTGTTTGAAAATATCCTTCACAAATTTCCTATAATAGTCTGCTAAACCGAGAAAACTCTTTATTTCTGTTGCAGTAGTAGTTGAAATATTATTCAAGTCGTATCTCTTTTGTGTTTTGTCCCACACCGCCTATTGGTGTTTTGGGGGTCTATTGTAATGCTATATATATGCCCCTTTGAGGATGAATTAGATACAATATTATATTTCCAATTCTAACTTGGTATCAGAGCCGAAGAAAAGGCCCTAGCCGTCTCGCTCGCCCGTCTGCGTCTCGCTCGCCCGCCTGCGTCTCGATCGGCCTCTCGCTCTTCGCTCGCCTTCGATCGCCCTAGCCGTCTCGCTCGCCCGTCGCCTTCGATCCCCTATGTGACGCCTGCGTCTCCCTACGATCGACGGATCGCTCGATCGGCCTCTCGATCGACGGACGACCGATCGTCTGAGCCTCGGCAACAGCCGACCTCCCTTCCTAACCCGTCTGCTGCTCCGGCCACCCCTACCTCCGGCAGTTTGAGAGTCCACCGACCCTCTTCCTTCCACTAATGCCGCCCTAGGCACCTGTCATGGATGCTAGGGCCGGCTCCTTCCCTTCTGGACACTAGGGCTGATACCAGCGGCTGCCCGAGTCTCGGCCATCTTCCGTCTTGCCCTAATCCTTCTTCTGTGTCCTCTTTGCTGCCGCCGGATGCTTGTGCAGCACCTACCGTACTCAGTTTGATTCGTTTTTCGTGATTGCAAGCTCTAATGGGGGATTCTACAGGCTCTTCGCCACCTATGGGTGATGTTATGCCACAGATGAGTGACCCGCAGCGGACCCATGGCCACTCGGGCTCCTTGAAGATCACCACCGTTCCCTTGGACGGAACGAACTATTTGGAATGGTCTCGTGCTGCTCAACATGTGATCCGCAGCCATCAGATGTTTGGTTACATTGATGGATCTATTAAGGAGCCCGCCAAGACCGACTCTACGTGGAAACGCTGGGACTCTGAAAATTCCCTTGTTGTTTCATGGCTTCTTCATTCCATGTCCCCCAAGGTCTATCGGAGTTACATGCTTCTGGACTCGGCATATGATATCTGGACCCGGGCAAAAGACACGTACTCGCAGATTGAGAGTTCCACTCAGATCTATGAACTTACCCGTCGCATTCTGGAGCTTAGACAGAGATCTCTGACTGTGTCTGCCTACTTCTCGGAGTTTGAACGCCTCTACCAGGAGCTGGACTTCTTTGAGCATTTCACTGCTTCCTGCACGGCCGACGCCGTGAAGCTTCAGGAGAAGGAGAACCGTTACCGCCTGCATGTCTTTCTGATGGGGCTTAACATGGAATCTGATACTGTCCGGACGCACATCCTGCATCGTTCACCCCTTCCGTCCCTGCGGGAAGCGTTCAACATGGTCCTTGGTGATGACGATCGCCGCCGATCCCTCAGCATGCCTGCTCCTGCAGTGGATCGGTCTGCCTTTACTAGTGTTGGTGGTGTTAGTCGTGGAGGTCCCACCAATACCAGCACGATTCCCACGTGTGATTACTGTGGTCGTCGGGGACATACTCGGGATGCATGTTTCAAGCTGCATCCTCATCTTGCCCCTTCTGGTCGTGGCCGTAGTCACGGACGTGGAGGTCATCGTCAGAGCGGGCCTCGTCCTCAGGATGCCGCTTTCTCTACAGATGTGTATGATGAGGGTTTCTCTACTGCTCCCGGTCAGCTTACTTCTCAGGAGTTGGATGCCTTCCGCCGCATGCTTCACTCTCAGCCCGATCCGTCCCAGGCGGCCTCTGCTTCTATTGCCTCTATTGCCATGCCGAGTGCTCCTACTGCTACTGCTTCCTCGTCTGAGTGGGTGCTTGATTCCGGTGCCACCCATCACATGACCGGCTCTTCCTCAGGTTTTCACTCTTACACACCTTTGTCTGGTAAGGACAAAGTTATGTCTGCAAATGGCCTGCTGACCCCTATTGCTGGCAAAGGCCAGATCTTTTGTTCTCCTACTATTTCTTTACCATCTGTTCTTCATGTTCCTTCATTTCCTCGCAATTTACTCTCCATTAGCAATATTACCCGCTCTCTCAATTGTTCTGTAACTTTTTTTCCTGACTCCTGTGTTTTTCAGGAACTGGGTACGAAGCGGAGCATTGGCAGTGGTAGGGAACGCGGTGGCCTGTATTACTTGGATGTGACCTCCTCCCAGGCTCTCTCGAGTTCTGCTGTTACTACTGAGGATGTTCGTCGCTGGCACCTCCGGCTTGGACATCCCTCACCTCTTTACCTTCAGAAACTATTTCCTGCTTTCTCTCCTGTTTTAAATACCTTTGTTTGTAATGTTTGTGATGAGTCTAAGCATGTGCGCCATAATTCATCGCATTTATCTTCCCCTTGTACTACTCCTTTTGATGTTATTCATTCTGACGTTTGGGGTCCGTCCCCAGTATCATCTAGTTTTGGTTTTCGATGGTTTGTCACCTTTATTGATGGTTTTTCCCGCACATGTTGGGTTTATTTATTGAAGAAAAAAAGTGAAGTTTTTTCCTGTTTTCAACTCTTCCATAAAATGATTCAGACCCAATTTCAAGGGGTCGTCCGTGTTTTGCGTAGTGATAATGGGGGTGAATATGATGATCGCGGCGCGTTTGGCACATATCTCAAAGATCACGGTATTATTCACCAAACGACGTGTGTTCACACCTCTACCCAAAACGGTGTTGCCGAACGAAAAAACCGGCACCTCCTGGATATGGCCCGTTGCCTCCTGGGTACTATGCATCTCCCCAAATCTTTTTGGGCAGATGCGATTCTTACTACTACTCACCTTATAAATCGGCTCCCTTCACGTATCTTGGATTATGCTACCCCCCTCGCTCGCCTGTCTACCATGGCTACGGTCTATACTTCGCATCTGTCCCCCCGTGTCTTTGGTTGTGTGTGCTACGTCCACGTTCATGTTCCCCACCGTGACAAACTGGATCCTCGTGCCATTCGTTGTGTGTTCGTCGGATACTCCTCTACTACGAAGGGGTATCGATGCTTCCACCCGCCTTCCGGTCGTCTATACTGCACTATGGATGTCACTTTTCGCGAAGGGGAATCCTATTTTCTGTCCTCGACTCACTCTGTTCGTCAGGGGGAGAGCTTTGTAGATCTTCCCCTTCCTGTTCACCCGGCTCCCTCTCTACCTCAGCTTCCACCATCGCTTCCTCTACCTCAGCCCCCTCTCTGTCCTGAGCAGGGACCCCCTATTCCTATCCCTTCTCCGGATGTTCCCCTATCTCCTTTCCCTCATGTGTATCACCGGCGCTCCTCCCGTATACAGGCTCCTACGGCCCTGCTTCCACCCGTGCCCGCTTCGGGCTCAGATTCCGATGATACGGATTTGCATGTTCCGCTGGCTCAGTTACGAGATAAGTTTGCTTCTACTAAACATCCCATTTCTAACCATGTGACATATCGTCATCTTGCTCCTGACCACCAGTTTTTTATCGCTTCTCTTTCATCTGTCGTTATCCCTAAGACTTGGCAGGAAGCTTTGGGCATTCCGGTTTGGGCTCAGGCTATGAAAGAAGAGATGGCTGCCTTGGACAAGAATCACACTTGGGATGTCACTCCTCTTCCCCATGGTAAGAAAGCTGTTGGCTCTAGATGGATTTTTTCGGTCAAGCAAAATGAAGACGGGAAAGTTGAACGGTATAAGGCTCGGTTGGTCGCCCGGGGGTACACTCAGACTCAGGGAGTTGATTACCAGGAGACCTTTGCTCCAGTGGCAAAGATGGACTCTATTCGGGTCCTTCTGTCGGTCGCCGCTATCTTGGGATGGGACCTCCACCAGTTAGATGTCAAGAACGCTTTTCTCCATGGAGATCTTGAAGAAGAGATGTATATGACATTTCCTCCTGGTTTTGTGAGAGATGGAGGAAAGCCCCTTGTTTGCAAGTTACTGAAATCCTTATATGGATTAAAGCAGTCACCCAGAGCGTGGTTTGGCAGATTTCTCAAGGCTATGCTCAAGTTTGGGTATAAACAGGCGCAGTCAGACCACACCATGTTCATTCAGAGACGTGATCAGAGTATTGTGGTCCTCATTGTCTATGTGGACGATATTGTCATCACCGGTAATAATGCGAGTGAGATTGCCAATCTCAAGTCCCTCTTGGCCAAGGAATTTGAGGTGAAAGACTTGGGAAGGTTACGATACTTTCTGGGAATAAAAGTTACTAGATCTGATCAGGGCATCTTCATATCTCAACGGAAGTATGTCCTGGATTTGCTACAAGAGACCGGGATGCTTGGGTGTGTTCCTGCGAACACCCCTATGGAGGAGAATCATGGGATCTGTGACGATGGTGACAGTGACAGTGTTGAGGCCACCCGCTATCAGAGATTAGTTGGGAAACTGATTTATCTATCTCATACTCGTCCTGATATCACATATGCTGTGGATATTTTGAGTAGGTATATGCACGCTCTTCGGGTCAGACATCAGCAGGCAGTGTATCGCGTCCTACAATATCTTAAGAAGGCCCCAGGACGGGGACTTCTGTTCTCAAAAAATGACCACTTGAAAATAGAAGTTTACACGGATGCCGATTGGGCTGGCTGCCGTGACGATCGGAAATCCACTACTGGTTATTGTTCGTTCGTTGGAGGAAACCTCGTGACATGGAGAAGCAAGAAGCAGCACGTTGTGACCAGATCTAGTGCCGAAGCTGAGTACCGTGCAATGTCACTTGGAATGTGTGAGGGACTATGGCTATGTACTGTCCTTCAAGACTTGGGTCTTCCCAGAACTTCCCCTTTCTCCTTGTTCTGCGACAACAAGGCTGCTATCAATATAGCCCACAATCCGGTTCAACATGACAAGACCAAGCATGTTGAGGTGGACCGTCACTTCATCAAGGATCACTTGGACAAAAAAAACGTGGTTACTCCATTCATTAGTTCAAGAGATCAACTGGCCGATGTGTTCACTAAAAGCTTGGGAAGTGACATTTTCACGAATGACATCAGAAAACTGGGAATGACGGATATCTACCATCCGACTTGAGGGGGAGAGTTGAAATATTATTCAAGTCGTATCTCTTTTGTGTTTTGTCCCACACCGCCTATTGGTGTTTTGGGGGTCTATTGTAATGCTATATATATGCCCCTTTGAGGATGAATTAGATACAATATTATATTTCCAATTCTAACTGTAGTCGGTCTGGGCCAATGCATAATTGCTTCCACCTTTATCCGGTTCACTGGTAACCCATGTTCAGTTATAAATGCCATAAGAAGGAAACTTCTATCAACCAAAATTCACATATAAAAAATTTCCCATATATTTCATGCTCTTTCAGTGTTTGCAACACAGTCTTCAAATGTTCTGTATGTTCACCTTTATCCTTCGAATAGATAAGAATATCATCGATAAAATACAATAACAAACTTGTCCAGAAACTCTTTAAACAACATATTCATTAAATTCATAAAGACAGTTGGAGCATTCGTAAGGCCAAAGGGGATCCCCACAAATTCAAAATGCCCATATCTCGTACTGAAGGTTGTTTTGATGATATCTGCTTCTTTAATTTTTAACTAATGATAGTCTGACCTTTGGTCAATTTTGGAGATGACCTTTGCATTCACTAGTTGATTGAACAGAACATCAATCTGAACTAGCAAATATTTATTTCTTATTTTGAGTTTATTTAACTCTTGATAATCCACACATAAATGTCACAAACTATCTTTCTTTTTGACAAATAGCACGGGGGCTCCCACGGTGATGTACTTGACTCGATAAATTTTTTATCTAATAATTCTTGCAGTTGGCTGTTCAATTCCGTCAGTTCTTTAGGAGTCATACGATATGGTGTCTTTGCTGATAACTCTCGATAATCCACACATAAACGTCACAAACCATCAACAAGGTTAATTGTAAATTCAATTTCTCGTACCGATAGTAATCATGATAACTCTTCTGGAAATACTTCGAGAAAGTCACACACCTCATGGACCGTATTCGGTTCACATGTCACCGTACTGGTTCCTTTAAGCATGACTAATATTCCATCACATCTTTTTCTTATTTTTTTCATTGCCTTCATCGAGGAAATCAAAGTTTTTGATTACTTCAATCATTCTTTTGAAGACACACTACATATGATCTGCTAAGTTGAGTGTAATTTTTTTCTTTTTGCAATTTATAACGGCTTCATACTTCGTCAGTCAATCCATTCCCAAAATGATGTCAAATTCAGAGAAAGGCAGGATTGCAAAATCTTCTTGTACTGGCTGATCACACTTCATTAACTCGATCTTACATCTAAGTCGTATATTTATTTCTATATTATTTGACATCAACACTCTTAACTCATTTGAAGAGTGATAAGTTGTTAGCATTAAGCGTTGTAGAGCATTTAGCTTTTGGGAATTCATTTTATATATCATTAAAGGCACAAGATTGGAACATTTAGCGTGCATAAAATAATGTTCATTACATGACAGAGTACTAAAAGAAAAGTGCTGGACAAAAAAGATTATTTCATTAACTTTTTTTTACATGATACATGCTACATAACAAACCCTACATATAATACACAAATGTTAGGGCTTTCAAAAGGGAAATGCAACAACTACAATGCACTATCAAACATCTCGTATATATACATCACATATAGATGCGACAAATCTACATAAAATAAAACTTGAACTCGTGAGGGTAGTCCGGGTCCTTGCTGCTCTCCCGATGCGTATCCAGTATACCGAGCACGGCTACAGTCACCTCCACCCAAAGTCGATACTTCTCTATTTGCAGCTTCTTCCTCTCATCGACGCCGGGGGCTACATTATCTTTCATCTATATTAATTTAGTTATATAAATAATTAGTCAATGACTAAGCTAATTCTTACTTTCCCTACAAAAGTGTTAGCAACTGATTATAAATAAGGAAAGTACATCATTCTCTTTTATTTTAAAAGATTGTTTTCTTGTATCATCATTCATTACGTGCATTTTATCATTTATTGTATCATCATTCGTTGCGTGCATTTCATTATTCATTGCATCATCATTCATTGTGTGCATTTCATCATTCATTGTATCTTTGACTTTCTTTATTTGGGCAGTGTTAAGAATAATTTGCATTCATTCATTACGTGCTTTTTGTTTAACATGCTCACATTCTTACAGATTCATGACTATCATATAGCCTGATGTTCAATCGGGACGTCTGAATCTAATAACATTCATAATCGGAAGACATTCACACCCAGCTCCACGAGTTGGGTTAACTCTTAACAAAGCCCTAACATCGATGCTTCATTTATATCGTTTTCATTTGTCGTTTATTTATCTCCAGAGTTAGCATTTTAGTCATTTATTCATCTCCACGGTTAGGACGTTACATTGTCGTTTTAGTTCTTTTCAGAGTTTCAGTTTTTGTCCCTTATCATGGGTAAGCATGTAAGCATTGAAATATAAGTATTCATAAGCAAAATCAATAGAAGTACAGAAGTAAGAACTTACCCCAATCTTTTCTTTTCCTTTGTCCTTTCGGGGATCGCTATCCCTTTCTCCACGGGATGTAATGTCCTACATAAGTTATTGCGTATTAGAATTAGACATAATGCATTTAGTTTTTCCAAATTTATTTCTACTTATGTGCAGGTTACATTTGCGCGGGTTTTAAATCCCTAGCGTTCTTAAGAGGGTGGATGTACAACATCTACATACTAATGCATGCACGTCTAGACATTTAAGACATTATTTTTCGTGTTACAAGTGTTGCCCCTACATTTTCCTACTCCGATACATCAATGCCCTAAAATCAGCCCTCTTCCAAGTCATCCCAAAGTCGCACTAATAGGTATTGGCCTAAAGGAAGACAATTAAGACTATGCACTATAATTCTTCCTTCTCTTTAAACCGTCTTTTTCCAATAGAGGCCCTTTTTTTCCTAAGACAAATTAATCATAAGCCCTCTACGATTAATCAGGCAGAAAGAAACATGCCCAAGTTTTCAATTAATTGCACCGGCATACCCATTTTTGTTTTGACCTAAGCCAATCTAAGACGGATACAAATCGAATTCTTCAAATTAAGCCGCAAGCCGTCTGTCTATCTCCTCCTGAAGTCCGTATGTAGGTTTACATCGACATCAATCCTCAAAATCAGCCATATATTCTACTTATAAGTTGGTTGCCCTTCGATAATATTGCTATGTTTTGCATGAAATAAGTACTATTGATGCATAACAACCCTTTTCTATCATCCATACTACATAAAAGAAAAATTTTGTAATTCTATCCTTAGGTTCGCTTGGACGAAATTGAGATCCCAGAATTGGAATTGAATGTCTACTTCTAATTTTGTTGTTCGTTTCCGCGCTTGGACGTTGGAATTGAATTTCTAATGAATTTCATGTAATTCATTTTGAATTAAAGCCTATTCTTTTCAATCTATATAATAATTGGATAATTTCGGCTCGGGTGTGTTTTTGCCCGGGGGCACGTTTTTTTTGCCCGGTGGAGCGTTTTTTCTGCTCGGACGCGCATATTCGCCCGCACACGCTTTTTTCACCTAGGCCCGCTTTTTTCGCCCGAGCGTTCATTTTTCGCCCGAGTGTGCGCTTTTCGCCCGGGGCACTCATATTTCGCCCGGGCGCGGGTATTTCGCCTAGAGGCGGGTATTTTGCCCGGGAGCGCGTTTTTTTTCGCCCAGGCATTTTTCCACTGAGTGCGCGCTTTTCGCCAAGGCATACGTTTTTTTCGCTCAGGCACACATTTTTCTCCCGGGCAGACATTTTTCGCCCGTTTAAGAGTTTTTCTCTGGGGCGCGAATTTTTCGCACGGGCGCGTGTTTTTCTCTGGGGTGCGAGTTTTTCGCACGGGCGCGCATTTTTCTCCCGAGCACGTGTTTTTCTCCCGAGCGTGCGTTTTTCGCCTTGACTCGTGTTTTTTCGCTTGGGGCGTGTTGTTTCTCCTGGGCGCGCGTTGTTTCTCCCGGGTGTGCTTTTTGCGCCCGAGAACGTGTTTTACGCCCTGGCGCATTTTTTTTGTTCGAGCATGCGTTTTGTGCTTGGGTGCGCATTTTTTTCTCAGGATGCACATTTTTTCGACCAGGCACGTGTATTTCGCCCCTACGCGCTTTTTTCGCCCGACGCGTTTTGTTCTGGGCGCACATTTTTAGATCGGGCCTGCATTTTTCGCCCTAGTTCTTATTGATTGCATTTTTCTATAATTAATGTCAATATATGTGAGAGAATGTTAGGTTCTTCATAATATATGCGAGTGAATGTTAAGTTTTTCATAATATATGTGAGAGAATGTTTCGTTCTTCATCCCCAATGACAAAAATAATAATTTTTAGATTGAATTTTATCTAACAAACGAATAACAAAATTGATCAATTTCACAATATTCTTCAATTTTGTTTATTGGGCGAACACTATAATTGGAATTAGACGTTCCAATTCTTGATCTCAATTCCAATTTCCGATTTCAATTCCATCCAAACGAGCGGGCCCTTAGGGTTTTCTGCTTTTTGGATGAAATTGCGAAAGGGAAGAAGGATTGACGTCAAAATTTGATTCAGGATGGTTAATTATCCTTGAAAAGGAAGGAGAAAAATCCATGAAAACCCAAATCTAGGGTTTTCGGCCATAAGCAATCCAAGAAAAATCTTCACAGAAGAACAAAGAGGAGTTGAGAGGGAGGGATTACCTTGCGATTGAGGGGGAAAACTTGCGATTTGGAGCAGCTTTGGACTTTTGAGGGGCGTCGACGCCATGCGGCAGCAGGAACAAGCGAAGTCGGGAGCAAAAACTGAAGAAGAATTGTTTCGGTTCCTTCTTATCGTAACCCGCACGCACTAGGCCGTGGCCCGTTGCATTAGCCGCGTAAGTCACTAGACCTTCTGTCCCCTTCTAAACCAGCCGAGCCCTCTTATTAGCCGGTCCCTCGTTTCCAGCCAGCCCCCTCTATTTGAACCACTTAATGACACTTAAATCACTTAATTACACATAAAATTTTAATTAACCTAATCACCTTTTACTTAATTATGTAACGACTTTAAACGTAGTCACGCGCGTATATTAATTACGCACTACATACTACGCACACAATATTTATATCAATTTTACATCATCACAATATTAACATCAATTTACATCGTAATTTTGACGTGCACGTTAGTTGGCATAAAACAAATTATTTCTTTATAATACCTTCATGCTCTAGTTGCACACAAGACAATAAACTCTCTTAGTGGTTGACCACGAACCAATCAGTTGGGTATTTCAATGGCTTATGTGCATCAAATTCAACAATTGGTTGTGATGTATTCATTATGACTGAACATTTTTTGCAATTTTTTTGCATTATTCTAGAGTCCACCTGACCTCTAATTTAATCTTTTCTGGACAAAATTAAGCATAAGCTTGACATTTATTGATCACTTTGAGATGCGTTCTTTGCGCCAAAAATGGTCACGATAACAACGATAAAAAAGGACCGGAGGCGTTTTAACTGCCTCACTTGAACAAGGCATTTTAAGTCGCAGACCTGATGAATGATCAAAATCGAAGAAGCATCATCGCAACAAAAATAAAATTTGTCTTCATGATGATATGTCCAACATGACTCAGAGTTGTTATTTTTATACATAAATAACACATTTCTAACTCATGAATGGAGAAGAAGAGATTATAAAATAACAAGTTGCAAAAAAAAACTTCACCAAATTATAATTAACACCTCATGTAGCTAGCAAACAGTCATCCGGAATGAATGGAGAAGAAGAGTTTATAAATACTGAGGCTCTCTTTTTTTTTTTGTAGAAGGTTAATGATGAACATGATTTATACATAGATAGCATTTGTCTTCTCTATACAACCTCTTTCCCGTTTTTAGGCTCCATACTTCATCTTTACTCTTCTTTGCTATGCAATTATTCTAGCGTGCTCAACTTCAATACGAAAACATAAAGATTCGTGCATAATTTTCGTAGGTTAAAGCTGGATTGTCGTCTTCGACATCCGATAATACTGGAAAAGGCAAGACGAAGATGTCGGGAAAGCAAATCAGGCACGGATACCACTTGGTGAAGGGGCAGTCGAGTCATCCCATGGAGGATTATATAGTAGCTGAGTTTAAGCATGCCGGTGACTCAGAGCTGGGTTTGTTTGCTATCTTTGATGGCCACATGGGCCATGATGTTCCAGTCTACTTGAAGGAGCATCTGTTTGACAATATCCTGCAGCAGGTGATTTGCGTTTTGATATTCTCTTTTAACGTTGAAGCTTTGTTTGTTATGGCTTATGCATTTTAGCTTTTGCTGTCGCATCTTTATATAGGCTGCTTTTTGCTATAGTTTTTTCCCGCTTTTCAAAAAGCTGTTTTTATGAAGAAAATGTTGAAATATGCAAAAGAAGGGAAAGTTGTTCAGGTTTTCTATCTAAACAATTTTCGGCTTTTTGATTGTGCTCTTCTTACCACACAACGTTTGGAAAGCTGGAACCAAATGAAGCCTTAACCTATGTTTGAGAGAGCGGTGGCGACCTAAGAGTAGAGGGAAAAATGGATAGTGTTTCACAAGCTGCATTCACAAATGCCGCAGTCCCAAAGTGAAATTTCCGCAGGTCTCTTGGCTTGCGCCTTAGCAGTTGCGAACATTCTGGCTCCAAAACGATGTTTTAGGGCCAAAACACCGCCCGAGACGAGCCAAACGCTGGCGTGTTCCCACCACTTATTTTCCTACCGTGTTCCCACCACTGATTTTCCTACCATTGTTTCACGCCGCCACCCCTTTCCCAAACAATGCCTTTTTAGTTTCATGAATCATTTACTGCAAACTCCCCTCCAACTTTGCATAATTACAAGGACCTGCTCTCTATTTTTTTGAATTGCCAAAACCTCCCTTCTCTTAAATTTTGTGTGTGCATGTATGATGTATGTTAACAATGTAAACTTAGAACTTAGAAGGATGGTTTTGGTAATTTTTAAAAAGTACAGGGGAGTTCCATGTGATTATGCGAAGTCCCTATGCAGTTCTTCGTAATTTTTCCTTATTTTCACCATGTTAACTTCCTTAATTTGTATATTTTTCTATGTCAGACTAACTTCTTGACCGACACGAAGAGTGCAATCATGAAAGCATATGAAATTACTGATAGCAAAATTTTGGAGAAAGCAAAAGAATTGGGAAGAGGCGGTTCTACTGCAGTAACAGCTATCCTGATTGATGGATTGAAGCTCGTGGTCGCCAATGTAGGAGATTCTCGAGCTGTGATTTGCAAGAATGGCGCCGCCAAACAGCTCTCTATTGATCATGAACCTAGCGCAGAGCGTGACATGATCGAGAAGAGAGGCGGTTTTATCTCGAACATTCCAGGTAGGTTGATAACTTTTTGCCTTCTAACTAATGGAAATACTTCAATCTTTATTAGGGTTGCTATGATGGCTAGATGACCGAAGTTCGCTCGACAATCGCCATGATTATGGCTCAGATCGACCTAAACATTTCGATCCATGTGAAAAAACTTGGGTCAACATTTGTTTTGTGTCGATTTCGAGCTGGTCTCGAATCGAATTAAACTTGGGCTCGAAATCGGCTCAAAATTTAAAGAGTAATAAAGTTAAATATATATATATCATACCCGATATAGTTAACAATTTACTTGTTGCGCTTGTTCGTGGAATGAATTAGCGTTCGACCTTCTTAACTTTTTCTCCGAGTAGTAGCTATTTCGATCTTCGTAATGTTTTTTGTCGATTGCCCAGTAATTTTGATCCAGTTGGATTGATAACAACCTGACTCAGGGAAGAGTGGGCGAGTGTAATCTAAACCAATGCAAACCCTAGCTGCAGTGTCTACGAACATGAATCTTAACTGACTCTAGGATGCCGCGTGTATACGAAGAGTAATCCGACGATGCTTTGCAACCATTAATTATCACATAAAACATAAGCAATTAACACGAGCATCGTGCAAATAATTTTATCAAGCAAGCAATCTTGACTTTCCTCTGTTGGGAGGGCGAAAAGCTAATATGCGCAAGCTAAGATTAGTCACCAGAGCAAAGCATTCGTAATGTGGCTATTTTGATTTTCGTCAAATTTTTTTGGCTGGCTACCAGTAATTTTGATCCTGCTTAAAATGATTTCAAGCTAGGGTTGAACAGATTTCGAGCCAGTTCTTTTGTTTTCGATCCGATTTCGAGCTTGTCAGATCGATAACAGCCTAACATCGATGCATTTGATTCTGGAGTAATCACCCTAAACTAGCTCCCATAATACGTGCTGATAATTCAGGAGACGTGCCACGCGTCGATGGCCAGCTTGCTGTGGCGAGGGCGTTCGGAGATCGTAGTTTGAAACTGCACCTCAGCTCCGAGCCATACGTCAAGGAGGAGATGATAGACGATGACACGGAGTTTCTCATCCTAGCGAGTGATGGATTGTGGAAGGTTTCTCTCTCTCTCTCTTCTCTTTCTTTTCCAAAGGAAAAAAAATGTCGCCATAGATCTTTTTTTTTCGTGTTCTATAACTCTAGGTGATGTCGAACCAAGAGGCTGTCGGCGCCATCGGAGGCATCAAGGATCCTCAGTCCGCCGCCAAACTTCTGATAGAGGAGGCTCTCGCGAGGAAGAGCAAAGACGACATCTCTTGCATTGTGGTGAAATTCAACTGACCAGGCGCGCCTCGAAGGTTACTTTCTCCTGTATTTGTATATTGTTCGATGAACCAGTTGCAAATAATATTCGTGTTTCTGTTATGGTTTGCGAGCAGATGTGGCAAAGCGAAACCCAATTGTAAAATCATTTTTTTTAAGATTTCATCAGGGGGTAGTGTGTGACTGTGATTTTAGTCATGCTCATCATCTGAATAAGTTTGTTTGTAGAGTAGCTTGTGTTTGTACAGTCTCCAGCATATTTTTGGAAGAATTAGAACATCAATAGAAAAATTTAAGTTAATGCTATGAAAATTTTGTTGATAAATGTTACCAACTATTACAACAATTTGAATTAATTACAAAATTATGATCACCGATAAAATGGTGCGCGCGAATTTTCATTTTCGCGCGCATAATTTTCAATCTACAACGACAGTTTTGCGCATATTGTAGGAGTTCTCAGTGTGCAGCATCAGGCTGTGAGAATGCTTTTGGCCAACAGTTTTGTAGCAAGTTTATTTTTTTTACTTTTCTTATATAACTTTTTTTTCTCTCCCTCTTCATATTTTTCTAATCGATCTTATTTTATTTAAATTTTTATTTGATTTGTTTTAATATATGAATATTAATTTATTTCTCTCTATTTATATTTTATTATATTATTTTCAGTTTCTTTTATGTTTTTGGACGGTTTAGAGTCATTTAATTTTGCCAACAAATTTGAATCTAAAATTCAGTTTGGTTTTGGTTCTGGTTCGGTTCCGTACAAAATTAGTTCCGTTCGTCTCTCGATTCTTAGAACACGTACTTTGCACTTGATTCGAGAACCGAGTTATTAAGGGCGGTCGAACCCGAGTATGTTGTATTCGGTTGTGCAAGAATTTCATTTTTTTTTTTACTTTAGTTAGGGTTTTTTCTACTGATATTAATCTATTAATTTCCCTAAAGATGTCATTTAGAACTAGCATTATGTAGTAAGATGCCGAGTAGAATCGAGAGAAAACAAAATCGAAATTTCACGTCGATTCTGATTCTAGGGATCAGGTGCATGGATAGATTACGATTCCAAATGATTGGGACGAATCGGTTCTTGCTTTTAGGTGAAATCGACCTGAATCAATTCGAGTTGCACCCATATCCCACCGCGGGCCTGCCAAAAAAGGAGCATTGCACTGCCTCAGTTTTACGTGAAATTCCTGCGCCCGATCCCAGAATTTTCTCCTGCAAAAAAACCGAACGGATCACTTTTTCTCTCTGATTTTTTATTTTTGATCTCCCCCATTCATCATTCCGTGCGGCAGAAATTTCTGTATCCCGGACTGTGATCTTTAAACGGGACAAAGAACCAATAACTCCTCCAGTTTCAACGCTTATAATGCACAAAAATTGCATGCGTGAATAAATAAAATGGGCCCCCATTTTACTTCCTTCCATTCGATTTTTCCGCTTTTTCGCCGCCGACTCCCTACTTCGCCCCGTTCCCACCCCGTTCTAGCACTAGGCCACCCAAAATTCTGTCTGACATCCACTCGAGGACAACCACCTCCGCTGTCGGAGGCTCCGCCCCCTCCCCTTTCGTTGCCGAAGCCGGACGATAGGCGACCATCTCCTCGACTGCTTCCAAGGGTATGAATTTCATGCCATTTTTGTGTTGAACAACTCTCTTATAGTAGTTTACCTTCCTCTTTTGATACTCACTGATGGATTAGTACTTCACTTTGTTTTTGCGGAACAAACACCGTAGTAAATCTGTGAGCGTTGTTATATTTTTGAGCTGTATTACAGTCTAATATCTCCTGATTCCTGTATAATTTATTTTTTCAGTAGTTCTACATTCAGATATATGTTCGTTCTTATACAGTTCCTTTTTTGAGCAGTTTTACATTCCTATTTCGGTTGGTTCTTATAGAGTTTTTTTAGCAGTTTTACAATCAGACTTATCCTAATTCTTTTACAGTTCTTTTTTGGCGCAGTTTTACAGTCCAATTTCTGCCGATTTTATGCAGTCTGATTTCATTTTTTTCCTTATGTTTCTACTGAAGTTGTAGGCAGTGGACATCCACGCAGAAGATATTTCAAAGGTCGGAGATGGTGGAACTTCCACGGGAGTTGTTCTTGCTGGCTCCAAAGCTCGAGATTTTCGATTCGAGCTAGAGAGATGGACAAGTAGAAGCAGAGAATGTAGAGCTTCACAGTTTGGCAATGGCGAGTGAGAACAGCTGCAGCTTGGCAATGCCGATGGTTTTCCTTTTTCCGCTGGCACGAACAGAAGAAGGAAAGAGCGTAAAAAATGGAATGAAGCAAATTGATGTGCCCCAGACTGTTTATTGACGCATGAAAATTCTGTGCGTTATACGCACACCGACAACGGTGGGCCACACTGCCACGTGTCAATCGTGAATTGGCATTTGACGATTGGCGCCATCAGTAATTTCCTCCGTATTACTTTTGGAGCAGCCGGCGGGGTGCAATCATTTGATTTCAAGTACGATACACGAAACCTGCGGGTGCGCAGAGCTGTGGCCAACGAAGAGACCCATCAAGTGGACCCCATAAAAGGACCTCAAAAAGCGAGGTGGGCCCCACTGACAGCGACGCCGCTAATAAAGCAGTGGTCGCTTTTTTACGGTCATTTTAACTCCTACGGAAATAGGCTCGGTGGAAAGCTGGGCGAAAAGAGACTGAACAGTGGGACTCATTTAAGGCGAATGACTTGTGATAGTTTGTTCTCGTAGACACGTGTCGAGTTCGGATTTAAAGTGATTTATTTGAAATTTTATTTTTATCTACATCAAATACTTCTTGTATTCAGTTTCCTAACCATTTATGTCTTTATATATTTAGCCAAAAATGTGTTTCATTTTTGTACCGCCCTGCAGACCGTACATCCCAATTCATCTCCTTCACATATGGAGCGCGCTTGTCCATGTGTGGCGGGTTGTTGAGGTGGGAACTTGATCCCGCGATCGATCTCCTAGATAGAGGGACTTAGCGCCGAACTCCTTCACCTGTTGAGCTGCAGCTCCGTTGGTGATGGAGGCCGGCGTTATGTCCTTCTATCTAGGAGGTCGTGGGTTCAAGTCATCACCTTAACCACCCGCCGCACATGGACGACCGCACTCCGTGTGTGGAGATAGGTTTGGGTGTATGACCTGCAGACATATTCAAAAATGAAACGCTGCGTGGACCGTAACAATATGAAATTGGTTCATATACTTTTCCGGCGGTTTGAAATTTGTCTCTCATTTTTTTTTATATTTGCCCCTAAATTTTAATAAAAGTTTGAAATAGGTTCTTATTAACTATTTCGTTCAACACTTTGAGAATTCTTTTCTTGAAAAATATATAAACAGCTATTTGCGAACTATAAAACATAAATCGTGTGGTTTTCGTTCTTCCACACGATTAATTTTCTTGCGTCATAATATATAATAATTTTATTATTTTTCTCGAGAGATGGATAATTGTAGTTAATTTTTGATTTGAAGTGGATCAATCGTATAATTGGAGTTAATTTTTAATTTGTAGGGGATTTGCGTGGCAATGTGGTGTGCATGTAACATTGAGTTATATTATTGCGTGTGATTAGCTTTTCTAAGAACAAAATAATAATAAAATTGCATGATTTATCTAGAAAAATAATAAATTAGGGTCTTTATATTGGCAGCCCTTACTTGACTATTGGCACACCAATTTCTACGAGTTATTACGCGCCTTCTAAAAATACGTCTTGTACATGCATTTTTAGGAAAAGTGTTCAACACCAAAATTTTAGATCTCGTCGAGATCTACAACTTTCGTGTTGAACATTTTTCCTAAAAATGCATGTACAAAGCATATTTTCGTCAAAAATTTGCTATAATTACGATCAGGGCGGAAATACGCCTTGTGCGTGCATTTTTAGGAAGAGAGAGGACCAACAATAGACATATTTGCAAGCACATCAAAGAAAAAATCTGGACCGTTAGATGAGGCTGGAACAAAGAATGGTTGTTTGATTTAAAAGATCTAGACTGTGAATATCCATTTATGCAAAAACAGAATTCTCCAACTCCTGGAAATCCCGTGCCCTGCTTCTGCCCAAATTGGATCTCACGGTCCCTACGCCGCCGGCGGCCTGCCCGGACCCCACCGGCAGGTCCGCCGGACACCGGCGAACCCGCCGGGAGTTGTCCGGCGGCGAGTGGGCAGGGCCTCCGCCGGCGGCGCCCCTGCCCGTGAGCCCCAGTTCGCCGCCGGACAACTCCCGGCGGGTTCGCCGGCGTCCGGCGAACCTGCCGGTGGGGTCCGGGCAGGCCGCCGGCGGCTCCGCGGGCAGGACCGCCGCCGGCGGAGGCCCTGCCCGCTCGCCGCCGGACAACTCCCGGAGGGTTTGCCAGCGTCCGGCGAACCTGCCGGTGGGGTCCGAGCAGGACGGCGGCGGCGGCGTAGGGACCGTTAGTTGGCAGGCGGAAGCGGACGCGGGGGTGTTCACTTTTTTTTTTTTTTTAAATTTTTTTATTTTGTTTTTTAATACTTTTTAAATAAAACTAAAGTAATTAAATAATTATTAAAAAAATCTAATAACTAAAATTTTAAATAATTTTAAATTTTAAAATTATAAATAATTGTCGGGATGGTCGAAGCCCGCCGGGGGCGGGCGAAGTCCACTTAAATGCCAAGCGGGCGAAGCACGCTTCGAGAACGGGCAAAATAATTAAATTTAGAAAACCCTAAAATTTAAAAGGTTTCAAAAATTTAATTTTATTACAAAATTTATTTACTTAATTATAAATATTAATAAAAAAATAGTGTGCATTGCTCGCGACCGGACAACCCCCCAACGGGTTCGCCGAGGGGGTGGGGGCGGGCGAAGCCCGATATTATAAATAATAAAAAAAAATTGGTGTGCATTGCTCGCGACCGGACAACTCCCAGCGGGTTCGTCGAGGGGGTGGGGGCGGGCGAGCCCGCCGAGGGGGCGGGCGAAGCCTGCCTTGAATGCCAAGTGGGCGAAGCCCGCTTGGTTACGGGCGAAGCCCGCAGCGACGCATCGAGAACGGGCGTAGCCGGTTCGAAGATGCTAGTATATATACACACACACATTTTGTCGAGTTAATTTCATTATTTCCAAATTATATATATATATATATATATCTGAAATACTTAATATATTTAATACTGTTATATTTATTTAAAAAAATCATAAATATATGAACTTTCATACACTCCAAAAAAAATAGAGGATTGATATTAGCACTCCAATAGAGGTTATTCACATCCTAAAAAGAGAGAAAAGACTCCTTTTAGTGGTTTCTTCATTCCTATAATCATACCCCCAAATCCTGAATCCCGCATGCGCTCGCTTGGTACACGAGAAGCCTTAGAAGCTGATCGACTTTTCCTTCGGCGAAGACGATGAGCGAAGACCATCATCTTTCTTCCCTTCCTTCTTTGGCGTAGACTCGAGCCCTCACCCTCATTCTTGCGTGTCTCTAGGAGTTACGCACAATGTCGACCTCGACTGGACGAGGCTTGCGCACGTTGCTCGGTAGAGGGTTTCAGGTGGTTATTGGTTGATCCTTCTTCCACTCACGTGTTTCCAACAGAGGTTTCTCTTCTAACATTTGTTTCCTTCGTCCACAACTTCTTCTATCCTCGTCGTTCAAGTTCCAGTAGAGGTTTTTCTCCATGGGTTCCACACGCGGAAGGGCATAATTGCACCTCTTCTCCAAAATTTTCATGAATAAATGGTGTGTTTATTGTTCTTAGTTTCCCTTTTTAATTGTATTAGGGTTTTGTGAGTTTGTTAATTGAATCTCATAATTGAAATGACTCTTACAATGGAGACCGAAGCCCTCACCAATAGATGTCGAGAATCATTTTATAACGAGCACATTGTTTCCTAGTAGAGTGGAATTAATTGAATAGGTTCGTAACATTGGTCAACGTCTTAGACTTGTTGTAATTATTTAGAGAGTCGGCCCGCTAACCGACATTCCAGTGTGATAGATGGGTTTTTATCGGTGCTAGCCAAAACAATAAGGGCTGGGTTAAGAAAAATTTGAGAAAGACTGTGTCTAAGCGAAGTCGTTGCCCATTGTCTTTACATGCACAGAAATTCCCGGGCATAAATGAGTGGACGATAGAAGTAAAATATGAACTTCATAACCACGAGTTTGTACATTTAGAGGCTCACTCTTTTGTAGGAAGATTAGATATAAATGAGCAAAGATAGTTGAAGATTTATATGCAGCAGAGGCGAGACATGAAAATATTGATCGCACTGAAAAAACAAAAATTCTCCCAACTCTGTTAGCGTGCGAACTATTTACAATGAGAAATCTAAACTTTATCGGAAGGAGTTGGCGGGTGGTACCCCGATTCCGGTTCTTTATAAGTGCATTCATGAAGTCAAATATGTTAGTTAATTACAACAAGGTGAGTATTCTTACTACTCATTTGGAGAGTTGATTTTTTTTCACATTCTACCTTTGTAAAGCTTAGCAACATGTTTCCAAATGTGTTCATAATGGAGTGCGCATATAAGACAAATCGATATCAGTTGTCGTCACTCTCTATTGTTAGGTTGACATCCACTAATATAACATTTTTTTCATAGTGTACCTTTATGTCTAATAAAACTGAATCTGAATGTTTCAAATGCATGCTAGATCAAAGATCTCTACCAAATGTATTGGTTACAGTCAGAGAGATCGCACTCATGAATGATATTAAAGTTGTATCTCCCAAATCCAAGATCATTTTATGTAAAGTTTATATCCGTAGTAATTAATATCCTAGCAACTCGGATCGGTTCGATTCCACTTAGAACCAAGAACCGACCCGTATATGTTCGGTTCCAAATTTTTGGAACCGAAGCTGACCCACGGTTCTAAATTGTAGAACCGGAACCTACGTGCGCATGGAAAATAGCTAAGTGTCGCACACACATTGTATTGAAGTTCCTTGCACGCGATAGTTGATGGCTTAATATTAGAGCGAGGTTGCACACACATTGTTGCAACAAAGCGTAGGATGATCGGTGAAGACCGGGCTTTGTTGAGGAGTGAGGCATGAATGTTGATGGGTTCCCTATAAATTTCAAATTGGTTGGATTGGACCAATAAGACAACGATTGCGACCATCTTGCCGAGATTGTTTCAAAGGCCCATTTTCTCGGGATTTTGAGGCTGTTTGACCCCTCGAATGTCATATGGAGCGATTCGCAAGGAAACCGACCCAATCGGTCCGGCTCGGCCTGGATCGGCACGATCTCTCCAACTTTGGAAGCCCATATCGCCCTAATCGTTTGAGGAAATTTCAATCCAAAAGTTGCGCTGGATTGCTCTCGAAAAATGTTACAAGATAGGCTATTCAATTTAAGATTTTGTTAGAGTTTTGACAGGGTAGTCGTCATTTCACCCAAAACGACACTTTCTTTGATGAGTTTTCGGAGCTCTGGACCTTCCATCAAGAAACCATCGCCATCAGTGGACCCGTGGCGACGAGATAGACCTTCTATGAATTTTTCATCAATTTTTGAGCACTTTCGTTTTCCTTGCGAGGCGGTCTCCCCGCTGGCCGCGACACTACTCCGGCGAACCTGACCGGGCTACCCGGATCCGCCCCGGGGGGGGGGGGGGCAAAGTTGTCATATCATTCAAGTTGGAGATCCGAGGGACATATGCCGAGAATTTCTATTAGTCCGCCGGAAAATTAAAAGGGCAAAATTCATTGTGCGATACGACTATCCCCTGATGAAGTCATGCACGATCGATCTTAGCTCCTCTTAATGCCCCTCGCGGCTAGCTAAGTCATTCCCACTCCAAAAATGTGGTGAAAAATTATGAAAGTAGTCGAGCGTCGCACGCACATTTTGTTGAAGTTCTGTGCACGTGATAGTTAATAGCTGAATATCAGTGAGAGGTTGCACACACATTGTTGCAACAAAGCTTAGGATGACCGGTGAAGACCATACATTATTGAGGCGCGAGGCACGGATGCTACACGCCAGATAGACAAGAATAAGCAAATGTCGCACGCGCATCTAGAAGTGTTCTTGACACATCTTGCAAAACTAGTTTTGAAGAGTTATTAATGGTAAGATTCAACTGCATCTACAAGGAAAATAGTCTATTGGAGTATATATTATCCTAATAAAAAAAACCGCGTCGCATGCTTAACGAATCCGCAGTTGCCACGTCGAGCATTTCGAGCATACTCAACTCACTACTGCGGCGAGATGCGAGCTGCCAACCCGCTAATCAAATGAGCACATACTCGCTGACTATTGCAATAGACTCGCTCGCTGCTGCATCAACAAGAAAGTTCGAACTCGTTGCAACAATGGGCAATTCTTTGTTGTTGTTGCTGTAAGCATGACCACAGTTGCATCGAGCTATCGTTAGAAATAATAATTTGACGAGTCAATTGTGCCTATTAATTTAATTAAGTGATCTAATCATTGAGTTAACGATGTTTCATATTGTACGCACGGCTCATTTTAATGTAAATAACCGCCATGCTTTTGTATTTATAACTAGCGGAATGGGCACGACTCCCTTGTGCACAATATTTGGTCAATGGCAATAATACAACGACCACCATGAGTGTTCTCCGTGTGAAATTTTTTGGTGCATCCGACATTCACTCCTCTATCGCGCATGCAAATATTTGCTCATCAATTGGTGATGAGAAGTGGAAAAACTCTATAGTTTAGCGTGCTCGGGCTGGAGTAGTACTGAGATGGGTGACCTCCTGGGAAGTTCCCGTGCTGCACACTTAACTATCGAGTTTCACTCATCAAAGGGAGGTTGTGACCACCAACAACCCTCCTGTGGATGGAGAAGGATTGGGTACTTGGGCTGCAGCCCGGATGATGTCAGATGAGACCACAATGATCTAGTGTGATCCAGAGTGGGTCGGCCCTAGGTCGTCACAGAGTCGAACTTCAAGAATTCGAAGCCCGACATTAAGTTAGCAAGCACTACATATGATAAATATAGAAATTGACATTAATGCCGACCAGCATGCAGTTCTTTTAGCAAACAACATTGAAGCTGAAAATATCACTTTATTGCGTGGAACAAGTCTGACAAGACCTGCTCGTTGACTATGAAGAGTTCTATTCATGAGCACCAGGATGAGATGCAAAAGATCAATGATCTAATTACCTATTGTGTCACTGAAAAAGACAAACTAATGAATGAAAAAGACTCTAACTACACTGTTAGTGTCAAAAACCGTGCTTTAAGAAAAAGAAATTCAAAACTCCTTATATAACTCGGGATGCACAAACTTCAGATATTAAGGTTGTTAATAGAAAGAAATCTCATACATGCCTTGGTAGTTTCTGATGGCTTGGTAGTGGAGCAGTGAATCATGTTGCTTTCACATTACATGATTCATTAGAAAGAGGAAGTCAAGCAAGGGTGTGTGTGGACTCATGGTAGACAACAACAGCACTGAAGCGCAGGTAGAATTTATAGGAGACATTTGTTTAGTTCTAGCTTCTCGCTATGAACTGTTATTAAGAGACATTGTTTAGTTCTGCCTTACGCTCGAAAACGCGAGTCTTGCCCATGCGCCTCGCCCAGTTGTCGCCGACTGCTCCTTCTTCGCCTGTAGGCACGACGAAAGCGTCATTTCTGGGCGGCACATTATCGATATGGCAAAAAAATCACGTGAGGTTTGACGTCGAGATAGAGACGTCGGTGGCAGGGAGGCGTTGGACTGAGGTTGTGAAGTAGAAAATTCGCGGAGAGCTCCCGAGGCCTACGACAACATGGAAACACATCTATCCCCAGCTGTGATGTCTCGAGAATCTCTTCCCTAAATCTCTCTCTCATATCCCACCTTCTGCGCGAATGCATTCACTCCAAATCTCTCATATTCGCACATCACCTCCGCGGTCTGATTCTCGAGTCTAGATTTCTCCGCCGCACCTTTCTTCCGAACCGCTTTCTCCAAATCTACCTAAAATCCGGCCCGACATCCAACACGTCCAAGTTTTTCGTCAAAATGCCCACAAGAGATCTCTTCACACGAAACATCATGGTTACTTGAGACATAAAGCAGGTAACTCAATTTTGCGATGACACGAAGCATTAATTTTTTTTTTCTTTTCAAAATTTTCATAAATTTGTCTACCAACCTACCCTAAATTTTTTTGCGAATATCAAATTGGTCTACAAATATAATTTCACCACACATAAATATATGCTAATATCATCAACCTTTTATTAGCAAATCCATTTTGACTTTTAGCAAACCATTACTATTAGCAAACTACAAAATCTGAAAATGACTATTTTAAAATCAAATGATTACTAGCAAACCACTCAAAAAAAAAACTAAAAAATAAGTTTTTGTACTATACTATATTAAAGTTTGGATTAACAACTAACAAAAGATTGCGGCTAAAATTCAAGCGAAAAACTCCCAAAAGGTTGGATAACTAACCAAAGATTTGGAATACTCACCACAAACTATATCGAAATCGACGAAATTTGGAATATGATGAATAACTATAAGATCAAAAACTATAAGATATGAAATACTAACCAAATCTGGAATCTAAAAAGCTAAACAGATAAAACGATAATAGGAAAGGACACAAAAGCTAAACAAATAATTTCATACCTAATAGGAAACTAAAAAGCCGACTGGTATCGGCGAGAGAAGGGCCCGATATCCCATCGAAATCAACGAAGACGAAGCACTGCAATACAGATTAAACGATTGTGGCGAGATTTGGTGGGGGGGGGAAATCGCCGGCGAAATACCTGGTGGAGAGAAATCCCCGGCGACGAGGGCTGCTGGCGAGTGAGAAAACAGCGAGCGGCTAGGGCAGAATACGGGTTTTAAGAGTGATTTGGTAGCAACTAGATTTCGGGTTATAAAAAGACACAAGAAAATGACTGAACAGATTTATTATGATTTGCTAATAACAGCACCCTATTTTAATTTATAAATGATGCTAATGAAAAGCCAAAAAAAAAAACAGAAGAAGCAAACCAACGGCACAGCAAGCGTTGGACAGAGATCGTTACTTCCAAAGGAAGACTGTGCTTCCGCCCTCTTCTAGATTCCTACGGTCTGCCCACATTTCTGTTTCACTTCCAACAGAAATATCGTACGGAAAATATATTTATTTAATATTTTTTTTTATTTTTTCACAAAAAATTTACAGAATATTTATTAATTAATTTTTACGATTATTTTAAACACACATATGCATATCTTTTTGGGTGTAAATACAGTTATAAAAAAAATGAATTTTTTGAACTAAATTACAAGTGTACTTTATAAATGAAAATACAGATCATTTACAACTGTAAATGACATTACAGTTGTAATTATGCGAGGAAAAAAGATCCAGTAAGATCCTCTCTATACGATCCCCGTACATAAAATTTGCTCTTAATGGAATGAGAGAATATTTCCTTCCGAACTTATGGGGATCAGGATTCTCTTCATTTGGGGCGAATTTTTTTTATACGGATCAGTTAAAACTTAAAAGGTGTTTGTTAACCGCAACTCTAAAATTTTAAAAATGTTAACTGTGACCCGATACTTGGCTTACCGCACCCCATTTTTAAATGCAACCCGAAATTTTGAGAGAAATCTGGGAACACAAAATCTAAAAATTGAGAAGAAATTAGAGAAAGTGGAACGATCGAAAAGAGAAACGAAAAACAAAATAAAAAATAAGGATACGCCAGAGATTAAGGTTTTATGTTTAGGGTTGCAGTTAAACAAAGAAAAATGAGTTGTTTTTTTGAAATTTTGAATTGTGTTTAATCAAAGACATGTTGCGGTTAACAATCATCTACAAATATAGAAATGTGTTGGCCCCACGGTGCATTTCTATTGGTCCAGGATGCCGGCTGGCGTCCGGGACCGTATGCACAAATTCTCTTATTTGGGATTTCAATGGAGGTCCATTTAATGTTGATGATTGATTCTCATTTTATTTAAAACTGCATACTTTTTTAATTAAATAAAAATATAAAAAAAGAATACAGATCACGAGTTAATATGAACCGTAAAATGCATTTTTTAAAGGGCAATGTTATAAGCACACCAATTTTGGCTATTCACACACTAATTTCTATGAATTATTACGCGCATTTTGAAAATAGGCTTTGTACATACATTTTTAGGAAAAGGGTTCAACATGAAAATTGTAGATCTCGTCGAGATCTACAACTTTCGTGTTGAATACTTTTCCTAAAAATGCACGCACAGACGTATTGTCGTCCTGATCGTAACAATAGATAATTTTTAAATATACGCCCATGTACATGCATTTTTAGGAAAAGTGTTCAACACGAAAGTTGTAGATCTCGACGAGATCTACAATTTTCGTGTTGAACACTTTTCTTAAAAATGCATGCACAAAGCTTATTTTCAAAAGGCGCATAATAACTCATAGAAATTGGTGTGCGAATAGTCAAAACTGATGTGCTTATAACATTGCCCTCTCTAAAATGTTCGAGTAAGAAAATACAGTCATATTCTTTAACAAAATCTGAGATTTTTTTTTTACATGATCGTGCGAAATATTTAACCCCCCCAAACGACCATTCTCACTTAAAAAGGTTTGAGCAAGAAATACACTAAAAGTTGAATTTTTTTACGATCCCATCGTGCCAAATAATTTTTCGTTTAATTTGAATTAAATAGACCATTTTCAGTTAAAACTGTCCACAAAAGCATGTTTCTTTAAGCTTTTTGGCTAATATATTGTTGCGGGTCGCTCGGATGCTCTGGTAGACCGGTCGAATTGAACCATCTTAGCTCGAAAGTGAACCGAGCGCGCAAACAGTCAATGAGTGAATTAGTAAATAACACGAAGACTTTTAACGTGAAAAATCCGAAAAGAGTGAAAAATCACGCGGTCGGAGCTGTGCCGGCCAGCTTCCGCTATCTTCTGGAGGATTACAATTAGAAATTAAGAACTCGAGCGCGACAGACCACTGCTCGTTACAATGATGGAGAGGAAGAGAGAGAGAGAACTCCGATGGTGACATGACAGCTCTCAGAAAGCTTAGTACTTCTTCATCTGAGAACGGTAGTGAGAGCAAAAGTGAGAACACTGAATCGTCTTTCGGAATTCGAAGGATTTCCGAATCGCTTAGGAAGATGGTCTTCCAGAGCGAAGGAAATCTTCAAATCCACGAAGGAGATCTTCGAAGCCCGAAGGAGACCTTCGAGCGCCAGAGGAGGAATCAGAGGAAAAATCTTCAACGGAGCTCTCACAGGTGCAAAAGACAAGGTGTCTTAAAATGAAAGCTCTGTGCTCCTTTTATAGTTTTGGCCGGGGTTGCCCGGTAATTTTATCGTCGTAACCACCGTAACCACCTGAAAGGCGAATCATGCTGGTCGATTTGGAGCACACAGATCGCCATTTTTCGTAAATAACTGTTTCGCCCTTCGGGCAGTTCGGGCAGGTCGGACAGCTTCGTTGAAGATGATGAAGCGACGAACGAGACCTGCAATCTGAGAAATTAAGAAATGTTAATTGCGCGTGTGTTGAGAACGTAGAAGCGGTCTGAGCGCGCAACGAACACGTGAGCATTCTGAGCGCGAAACGAACACGGGAGCGCTCTGAGCGCGTAATGAGCACATGAGCGTTCTGAGCGCGCAACGACCACGGGAGCGATCATAGCGCGCAACGAGCACGGGAGCGCTCTGGGCGCGCAACGAACACGTGAACGTTCTGAGCGAACGGAGATTGAGGGAGTGCGATTGAAAGACAGTTGCTATGAAAGCGAGAACGTGCCCTCCGAAAGTCATGTCATTTGAGAGGCAGGGAAACGCGCACCATGGGGGAAAAGGGGGCTCCGACCGCACCCCACAAAAGGGGTTGCATTTTCGGCCGCCTCCCCCACAAGGCCGGGGGGGGGGGGGGGGGGGGGGGGGGGGGGGGGGGGGGGGGGGGATTGGCCGCACCCTGACATGGGGGGTGCAGACCCTTGGGGTGGCGGCTTGGCCGCACCCCATGGGGGCTGCGGCTTGGCACCCCCCCCCCCCCCCCCCCCCCCCCCCCCCCCCACCCCCACCCCCACCTCCACCTGATAGAGCGCGAGTTGCGCGCGATGGGTTTCTCCACTCTCATGATCATGGGTTGGACTTTGACCCACACTAACTCCACATCTCCTTAGTGGAGACTCCTCTAAACGCACCTCGAAAGTGCCTATAAATCTACGGGTCCACATCATATATATTTATAAACCGCAACGGCCATCGCTCTTCCCTCATCGGTGGTGGCGAAACATTCTCCGATGGGGCCAGTATTGGAGGAGCGGAAGGCGCTCCACCGGGGTCGTTGGTGCCTTTAGAAGTCCATAATTATAAATTATGAGAAATTGTGGTGCGAGTTTGTGCGATGCGATTAGTATTTTTTTGGAAGTAATTTGAGCGTGACAAAAACCTCTGGTTCAACCAAACTGTTTTTTGTGAAACCATATCAAATATATTTTTGAGAGTAATTTTAAAATAAAATTAGGAAAAATTATGGTACGATTAGCCAAAACATCGGTGCATTAACACCGCCCTATATAAAAGTAGTTGTGTGCATAGATAAGCCCAAACAATTGGAAACTTTGAAACATGATTTAGTGGCTATTTTTTGATAATTAATTATTATTATATTTTGAAATTGAAAGAAAAATTATTTCGCCGGAATTTTATTAAGAGCACGTTAAAAGCACACCGATTTTTATTATTGAGAACCAAATTATGTTAATACATCAAAATATTTTATTTTCACATAATCATATTATTGTCACGAGTAATTGACGGAATGCACCCTCGAATTACAGGATTTGGCAAAATGCACCCTAAATATTTAAATTTGGCGGAATGCACCCCCGAATTATTTAAATATTGGCGGAATGCACCCTAGGCATAAAAATTAAGGGCATTTTGTCCGAATTTTTCTGCGTTCACAATTTCAGCAAAGACCGTCCTATCCCATTTTCTCGCATCAAAATAACAGCATCAAAATAACATTTACCGGAGTAATTGGCGGAATGCACCCCCGAATTACAGGGATTTGACAGAATGCACCACAAATATTTAAATTTGGCGGAATGCACCACCGAATTACTTAAATATTGTCATCCTTTGCTGATCCTTTGCTAGCATATATGAACTGCTACAATCCAACACTCTAGTTTCTCTTTTATGAAGTGTATATCAATTTCAAAGTGATTAACTTTGTCATGTTAAATCAGATTTATTCGATATTGATATCTAATTTATTATTGCAAAAGAGATTCATAGTTTCTACTCATAAATCAATTCATAGCATTAAAATAACATCAACCGTCCAAAACATAGCATCATAATAACATCAACCGTCCAAAACATAGCATCATAATAACATCAACCGTCCAAAACATTGCATCAAAATTACATCAATATTATATAATTAAAATAAAGATCTTCCTTGCATGAGCTCCAACATAGTAAATAAATCTCGACGGATGTTTCTCGGCTTCTCACATCAAGTTTTCCTACGCACCTACAAGGTAATGCAAGATAAATAAGTTGTAAGCTTACAAATAATTTAAATTGCAAGCTTAAAAAAAGAAGAATAATGTTTAAAGGAAGTTTTGATTTTTTAAGTGCCGATGAATGCGTTGATGCTTGTGTCATGGTACATCATTTCTTGTTATGTCTTCTTTCTCCACAGTTCGAACATGTGTATTTTAAACCATGCCTTTTGATTCCATACTTTTCGTCCTCTAATTCCTCGGCTTCTTTCTTAGAGCATTTTGTGACGGCCTTCCAAGTTTAGGGTGTATGTTGGACCATGGCACAATAGGATTTAAATTGGCTAAATGTCACTCCTTCTGTGAATTGATAGGATTTAATAAATGTTCATAAGCTCTCATGAACATCTCTCTTTTGTACCAAATTCCCACACAATCTTTAACATTTTCTCTACGATAAAAGATACGATGTTGCATGCACACACAGAATGTCGGTGAGATCCCACTTTCTACAACTACAACTTCGTAGACATATGTCTTACACAAAAACGGTGTTCAGCATTGGATAACAAATTTTCAATAGCTTTTATCAAACCTTTTTGTTTATCAAAAATGGCAGTCCACCTATGACTATTCTCAATGGACAAGTCTTTATTGCGGTGTCCGGATTGGTTCTATAAATCTCCTCACAGTAATCCCAAAGCTTGACATATTGCTCCATTTCGGTGCCATTGATTACTTTGGAAGCCTGCTGCTGTACTCTATGCATTTTCCAAATACTTAACGCTGTTTTGTTCTCCATCTGCATTACCTCTTGCATTGAACTAGCAGACCATTCTGGGTTGCTCCTGATGTGGTGCTCATATTTCTGTGCAAGATATTTTGCCTTGCATTGTTGAGAATTTGCAGCCCTGTAACATGTATGTTCCCCTTTGATTGTTTTGACTTGAAAAGTTTTCTAACTTTTCGATATAAAAGAAGCAAATAAAACTCAACCACAATCACATGTAATTTGAATTTTGTCGCTACAATTTTTGGCGAACAGCTGACACTTTGAGCATTTCATTGCGAACTCCGTTGCATCCCTGCTGAGGGTAGGCCAAAAGTAACCTTGCCTCAGCACTCTCCCCTCCAAGGTTCGTGTAGGGATACGACGCAACCAACTACTGCACCAAAAGACCGGTCTGTTGGTCAAGGCGCCTACCGCTCCTTTATAGAGTCGGCTATCCTCGGGCGGATGCACGGGGCAGTCAGTTAGACCCACGGGGGACACACCCTTCCGCTTCGAATAGCACCGCAGCGCCGGGGGCAATTCTGGCACCCCAACAATCCCCCCCATAAACGACCCCAGGGTTTCGAACCCGCGACCCCCTCTGATACCACTTGTAGGGATACGTCGCAACCAACTGCACCAAAAGACCAGCCTGTTGGTCAAGGCGCCTACCGCTCCTTTACAGAGTCGGCTATCCTCGGGCGGATCCACGGGGCAGTCAGTTAGACCCACGGGGGACACACCCTTCCGCTTCGAATAGCACCGCAGCGTCGGGGGCAATTCTGGCACCCCAACAACCCCCCCCCCCCCCCCCCCCCGAAACGACCCCGGGGTTTCGAACCCGCGACCCCCTCTGATACCACTTGTAGGGATACGTTGCAACCAACTGCACCAAAAGACCGGCCTGTTGGTCAAGGCGCCTACCACTCCTTTATAGAGTCGGCTATCCTCGGGCGGATCCACAGGGCAGTCAGTTAGACCCACGGGGGACACACCCTTCCGCTTCGAATAGGACCGCAGCGCCGGTGGCAATTCTGGCACCCCAACAATCCCCCCCAGAAATGACCCCGGGGTTTCGAACCCCCGACCCCCCTCTGATACCACTTGTAGGGATACATCGCAACCAACTGCACCAAAAGACCGGCCTGTTGGTCAAGGCGACTACCGCTCCTTTATAGAGTCGGCTATCCTCGGGCGGATCCACGGGGCAGTCAGTTAGACCCACGGGGTGTAACACCCCAAAAATCGTGGTTCAGCGAAGTAGGCGGAGTGGTAGTGCTGCACTTGAAGCAGGCTAAATCTTCCCTTTCTGCTCTTAGCGCACGACCATTTCCCTCTTCGCGCACGACCAGTGATCGTGCGCCAGCGATCGTGCGTTAATTCAGAAGAGAATCGAGTTCTGTCTCGGACAGTGCGCACGACCATTTCCCTCTTCGCGCACGACCAAAGATCGTGCGCCAGCGATCGTGCGCCCTGTTTATTCTGTTCCGCGATTTTGAGCGGAGAAGAAGATCGGACCGTCCAAATCTTTTGGAAATTGATCCAACGGCTAGGTTTAGTTGCGGGAGACCTTTAGGGCTGATGAGAGGGGGTTAAACCCTCATATTCTCTAAGCCATTCTCTCTCCAAACCCTAGAGAAAGAAGGAGGAGCCAAGGAAGAAGAAGGTAGATCCCGCCATTGACGGAGCTCCGGAGCTCCGTTTCGCGAGCCGTTTCCAGATTTGGAGAGTGCAGCCCGGTGCGGTCGTTTCTCTCCGTGTAGAATCTCGGATCTATGGTGAAAAAGAACGCGACTAGGGTAACGATTCTTCCTCCCGAACTTTGGACTTGTATTTGTCCTTTCATTCCTCTTTCTATGCTTGCATGAGGAATCCCTTTCACCAAATGGGTGAAGTGTAGGATTTCCTCAAGTTTTTCGGAACTCCGGGTAGATTGTGTCCGTCCCCGGCATTATTGCATGTAGAAAATCCGGTAGTCGTGTGGATTTAGGCATTTTGTGTGAAGCCTATTCGTGGTCGTGAGCCCGAATCGGTGATGCTTGATTTGCGACGTTGCATTTAGGTTAGGCCTAGAATGCGTGCCGGAGAATGACTCCGTGAAATCATCTATAGTAATGCGGGAAATAAGTATAGGCGTCTTGTGAAGATGCTAACGAAAGCCCCATGCTTTGAGTTTGGTTGAAGGCAAACCTTCACCACGAAATTGATGCGGAGCGTATTGCACCTCCCTTGTTGAGTATTCGTGAAACCTAGACCCTTGTGAAGGGGTTAGGTGCGTAGCGTATAATTAGTGTAGCACTTGAAAGTGCTAAACCCTTACGGGTCGAGGCGAAGCCGTACCCGCGTCGTGCGATAGATCGCGACGATTAGAGCACGGGCAAAGCTAAACCGAACCCGTTTCCATGCAGATCGGTAAGAGGTCCCTTCCTCAGGAAAGCCGTGTGATCATGGGAGAGGTCGTGGAAGGTGTCATACCTAGACCGACCAAAAGCTCTTGTTTCCACCCAAGGTTGTGGCCCTTACGGTGGAGTGTTTTGTGAAATGGATGTTATGATTAGCCTCTTGCGATTGCTTAGGCGGTTGTGGGGAACCTTCGGGTGAACCCAACCAACATCATGTGCATACCTAGGTTCCCCTCTCTTTTGATGCTCAACCTAGAAGATTGATTGTGCTTGAAACCTCACCTTGTGTAGTTTGCACTTTCTTTATATTTAGTACTTGTGCTAGTATGGCTGCTTGCAGGGTAGAAGCTCCGCCGCCCCGGAAAAGGGGTGGGGTCGTTATAATTTGGTCAGCTGTGCTGACCGTTACTTTGTTTGCCACCGCTTGGTGGAATGTTCTTATGCAGGTGCAGGTGAGCCTAGCGGGAAATAGCGGGCGATGGCCCTTTGCAATGTTGGCCCTCGAAGGCCAGCCCTTTTCCTGTTATTCATGTATGGCCGGCCTGCGTGCCGATGTATGCTTTTGGAGTTTTGTGCATTGGATGAATGTAAGTCCTTAAGGCCGTAACTCTTATTCAGGATACATTCCTATGATAGTGGACAGTTCTATTTGAATGGTTTAATTAATGCTTCCGCTTACGTGTTGTACTCTCGTTTAGTTGTTACTTTTCTGTTTATCACCTTTTAACTCCTAGCTAGTGTGGTTTGTATGGTGTGGGGTCCCGGCCGGACCTACTGTTATACTATCTGTACTGGCAGGGTGTTACAATTTGGTATCGGACTTAAGGCGTCGATCCGTAGTTCAGCGAATTCGGGATGAATTCCTTTTAAGGGGTGGTGCGCACGGGTTGTGCATTCACCTAAAACGACAAAAACTAATAAGAATGTCCACTTAGGAATGAAAAGAAAACATACTTGTTTGCGGAACCTGAGCGTCCCATGATTGATGTTTGATGTGTTTTGGGTCACTAAATTGTGCTTTGCATGATTATAGGTGACTAGAAGTGCTGCGGGGCAGTCTCGACCCCGTAACACCGCTGAAAGTAGTGGGTCGGCTGAAGTGCCAGCGACCACTCCTTCTGCTGAAATGATCAAATTAGTCGCAGAAGCGGTCTTCGCGATGATCAACGCTCAACCCCAAAGGCTAGTCCAGCCTGCTACTCCTACTCCGGATGTGGCCACTGAGGCTGTTGCTGCAGTGGAACCTGCGGCGGAACCAAGGGTGGAGGCCCCTGTGCCTGTAGCTGCAGTAGAACCTGCGGTAGCGCCGAGGGTAGAACCTCAAGTTACGCAAGTAGTTGCGGGGCGAGCGCGTGACCAGCAATTAAAGCATTTCCTGAGCTTTAATCCTCCTACCTTCTCGGGATCTGAGTCCCCAACGGAGGCAGAAGACTGGTTGTCAAGAGTTAGAAGAACTCTGAGGGCGACAGCGACGGACGAAGCCATGATGGTCACCTTAGCCACTTTCCTTCTTGATGGAGAGGCTGTGCTGTGGTGGGAAGAGCAGGAGCTGCATAAGTTCTGCGGTAGAGATATTACTGAAATTACAATGGCTGAGTTTTCAAAATCGTTCCTCCGAAGGTTTATCCCCTCTGCCCAGCGCATTGCGTTGCAAAACCAGTTCTTGAGGTTGACACAAGGTGATCGCTCCGTTGACGATTACTTGCATGAGTTTACCAGACTGAGTCGCTATGCGGGGTCCTTGGTGGAGGATGAGGAGACAAAGACAAATAAGTTCTATGAAGGGCTTCGGGACGAGTTGAGGCTGCTCCTTGCAGGCCCTATGACGTTTGGCTTCCAAGTGATGGTGCAAACTGCCAGATCTTTGGAGTTGGACATGAAGAGGGTACAAGCAAGGGGTGTTGTAAAGAAACCTGAGTTTCATGCGCCGGCCTCTCAGTCCAAGTCGGATTTCAGAAGGAACAAAAGGAAGTTCAAACAGGCGGAACCAGCTCCTCCAAATGTTTCGGGAGCCACGACCGCGCAGACTCCTATTACGTGTTTCACCTGCGGGAAGGTGGGACACAAAGCTGCGGTGTGTCGAAGTGGTCCCCCGAAGGCTGGTATTCGAGCGGTGGATTATGCTCGTGCTGCCGAAAAGGGTAAAGCTGCGGAGTCTTCGGCTTCCCAGCACATTCCGACTCAGCCGAGAGTCTATTCGCTTGGCCAACAAGAAGCTATACGACAAACTGATGTCGTCACAGGTACGAATTAGAAGTTAGCTTTTTCAGCTATATATATAATTCATACTGTGGTACGACTATATGCTTTATTTGTGTGCAATTAGGTTTCGTCCTAATTTTCAACTATCCGGCGAGAGCTCTATTTGATACGGGTGTATCGCACTCTTTTCTGTCCGAGGACTTCGTTGTGCGAATCGGAGTGCCGTCTACCTTCGTAGAGGATAGATTGGAAGTAGTGCTACCCAATGGATCTCGAATGAGTGCGGATAGGAAGAGCCGTGTGAAGGTGCGGATCGAAAGTCGGGATTTCGACTTGGAAGCGTCGTTATTACCGTTAGCTGAATTTGATGTGATCTTCGGCATGGACTGGCTCTCGGAGCAGCGGGCATGCATAGATTGCAATACAAAGGAGATCACTCTGGGAAGGGACACCGAAGGAGAAACCATGTTCGCCGGTATGCGAGGAGCGAGCAAGACGCTGATGTCTGCTCTCCAGGTGGTTAAGGCGGTGAGAAAAGGCGCCGAGTTGTTCTTCACCTTGTTGGAGACTTCAGAGCCAATGCCCAGGTTATGTGATGTCCCAGTTGTAGCGGAGTACGCCGATGTGTTTCCTAACGAACTCCCTGGGGCTCCGCCTCAGCGGGAGATCGATTTCTGTATCGAGTTGGTTCCAGGTGCCAAACCTGTGGCCCGTTCACCGTACCGGATAGCGCCAAAGGAATTGGCAGAGCTGAAGGTTCAATTGCAAGAGCTGCTAGAGCAAGGCTACGTACGTCCAAGTTCATCGCCTTGGAGTGCACCGGTCCTCTTTGTGAAAAAGAAGGACGGGAGCTTGCGTCTATGTATTGATTATCGAGAGCTAAACAAGTTGACCGAGAAGAACCGATATCCGATTCCAAGAATCGATGATCTATTCGACCAATTGGTGGGGTCGACGGTTTACTCTAAGCTGGACCTAAGGTCCGGCTATTACCAACTACGGATAAGGGAATGTGACATTCCAAAAACAGCGTTCAGTACCCGCTTTGGGCACTATGAGTTCACGGTGATGCCGTTCGGTCTGTCCAATGCACCGTCGGTATTCATGGACTTAATGAACAGGACGTTCCGTGAGTATTTGGATCAATTTGTGATCGTCTTTATCGACGACATTTTGGTATACTCTCAATCGGAAGAGGAGCATGTAAGGCATCTGCACGCCGTTCTGAGCACCTTGAGGAGGAGTCAGCTCTATGCCAAGTTCTCCAAGTGCGAGTTTTGGCTACCGTCAGTAGCATTCCTTGGTCACGTCGTTAGTGGAGATGGAATTGCGGTAGATCCGTCGAAGATAGAAGCGATCCGAGCGTGGCCTTTGTTGAAAAACGTAGCGGAAGTCCGAAGTTTCTTAGGACTTGCCGGCTATTATAGGCGCTTTGTGGAAAACTTCTCGAGGATCGCACTTCCTCTCACAAAACTGACTAGGAAGGATCATAAGTTCGTTTGGTCGCCCGAGTGCGCACGAGCTTTTGAAGAACTGAAGAGCCGTCTGACCACGGCGCCCATTCTATGCTCGCCACAAGGTACGGAAGGCTATGAAATTTATAGCGACGCCTCAGGAAGTGGTTTGGGTTGTGTCCTAGTGCAGTTCGGGAAGGTAATTGCCTACGGCTCCCGGCAACTGAAGGTTCATGAGAGGAATTACCCGGTCCATGATTTGGAGCTAGCGGCCGTGGTATTTGCTCTTAAGCTTTGGAGGCATTATTTATATGGCGTGAAGATCGATATCTTTACCGACCACAAGAGCCTCAAGTACTTGCTGGATCAAAGGGAGTTGAATATGCGTCAAAGGAGGTGGATGGAGTTCCTTGGGGACTACACCTTCGACATCAATTATACTCCCGGTAAGGGAAACGTAGTAGCGGACGCGCTGAGTCGTCGGGCTCCCGCTCAAGCAAATTGGATTTTGATGCACGATGAGCGTCTAATCCGCGAGCTGGAAGAAATGGAGATCATTTGCATTGATAGGAGAACGTCTACTTCAACATGCTTGAACTGGACGGAAGTTCAATACGACCTTGCCGACCGAGTTCGACAAGCGTTAGAGCTGGACGAGAGCATGAAACGCTATAAGGCGGAAACCGTTGAGGGGTTAAACGCTGATTTCTCCTTCAAAGACGACCTTATGTGGAAACAGGAAAGGTTGTGCATCCCAAACGTTGGCACTCTACGGGCGGAGTTGATGTACGAGGCTCATCATACCAAGTACTCAATCCACCCGGGGAGCACTAAAATGTTTATGGATATGAAGAAGCTTTTCTGGTGGCCGGGTATGAAGAAAGACATTGCCCTTTACGTGGCCAAGTGTCATACTTGCGCGTTGGTGAAAGCGGAATGTCAACGTCCCGGTGGGTTTCTGAAGTCCCTGCCGATTCCGGAATGGAAGTTTGATGATATTTCGATGGATTTCGTGCACGGATTGCCGAGATCGCAGCATGGAAACGACGCCATCTGGGTGATCGTGGACCGTTTGACGAAGGTATCACACTTCATTCCGAACAGAAAGGATGATTCTGTAGAGAAGCTAGCAAAGCTCTATGTTGATAGTATTGTGAGGCTGCACGTTGTCCCCCGTAGTATCGTCAGCGATCGTGACGGGCGTTTCACATCGAAAGATTGGAGGCTTATCCATGAACTGTTGGGAACGAAATTGAAGTTCAGCATGGCCTTCCACCCGCAAACGGATGGACAGACCGAGAGAACCAACCGGACTATGGAGGATATGCTCCGAATGTGCACTCTAGATTTTGGAAAGAGGTGGGAAGATCATCTCTACATGATCGAGTTCGCCTACAATAATAGCTATCAAGCCAGTATAAAGATGGCTCCCTTCGAAGCCCTCTATGGTAAGAAGTGTCGTACGTCATTGTCTTGGGCGGAAACGGGCGATACTAAGCTATTGAAGCTGTACAACCCGTATTTGGCGAGTGGGTCCCTCGAGTCAGTTGATGGGACAGGGGTCAGCCAGACCATTCGCCCATACCGAGACAGGAAAAAGGATCCTCAGATTAGTGGGGGTAGGCTGCAGGCGAGAGGGAGCCCGACGAGTGGTGCCTCCACGGACCATTCGCTCAGGGGCTTGAGCATTCGCCCAGTCAAGCGGGAACTCGGCGAGTGGTTCCCTCACGGACCACTCGCCCAGAAGGCTTTGAGGAGGAAATGACCATGATACCCCTGGTGGGCTGCAAATAGCCCTTCGGAACAGCGGAGTTAGGCTATCAGCAGACCAATTTGGGGTGCGGTTAGTAAAATTAAAAGGCGGATTCATGCTATTTGCAGACCAGCCTGGGAAAACTATAAATAGACCCTTAAGGGCACCTTGGAGGAGATCCGATTTTAGAGAATCCTCTCCTCCAGGCTAGTTTTTGGTTGGCAGCCAGTGCCCTCCAAGGTGCCCGGTTGAGCTTTGGTTTGGGAGGGGAAGCTCTCTAAGATCTTCCGGGTGTGTGGTGGGACCTCCTCGCTTCAGCCTTGGGTCTATTCCGTTTCCAGCATCCACCGTCAAGAGAGTCTAGTGAGGGAGAAATAAGCATCGGCTACACCCCCAGTGGGTCCGAACTCAAGAGACCAGTTGCTGGTTTCAACATTTTTGGTGCGGTGAGCGTGGACCGTAGCCGGTGAAAGAAAATCCCAAGCTGGTTTCGATGACAGGAGATGGAGGAAATGGTTCTGACTCAGGTCACTCGCAGCCACCAGCGGCATGCGAGTGGCTGGAGATGTTTGAGAAGTTCAAGCGAGAGGTCCTGCAGACGGTTCTCGCAGCAAGGACCGAGTGCGAGACCCCGGTGGTCCCAGTGGTCCCGCCTTTGCAGATTGGCGAGAACGCACCGGGGCAGCGACCGGGGAAGGAGGTGCCAGCAGAAGGAAGTGCGCGAGACCTCCCCGGACGGCAGTTGTTCAGCAGTCCGGCGAGTGCTGAGGTGTGTGAGTTGGTCCCGCGCGAGAGGACCACTCGCCGAGCAGGGGAAGGGAGCCCCTTTTGCGAGATGATCCTCTCGGCCCCAGTGCCAGAAGGGTTTCGTGGGCCGGAGATGTCCTACTACACCGGCAAGGAGGATCCAGTTGTGCACCTGCAGTGGTTCGAGGACATGACTTCAATCCTTCCCATGTCGGATTCTTTCCAATGCCGACTCTTTGCAACCACCCTGAAGGAGAAAGCAAGGGACTGGTTCCACCAACTTCCCACAGGTTCCATCTATGCGTTCGATGATCTGCGCCGAAGCTTCCGACTACGTTTCTCGACGTCAAAGAAGAGGAAGAAGGATGCGGAGGCTCTTTTCAAGATCAGGCAGAGGGAGGGGGAATCCCTGGCCAAGTACGTGGACAGGTTCCAGGAGGAGATACACCCAGTGCAGGAGGTGCCGGGATTCGCCCTCCAGATGGCATTCATCGTAGGGCTGCGAGAGGGGTTCTTCAAGATGGACCTGAAGAGAAGACCTCCTGTATCCTTCGAGGAGTTGATGGAGAGAGCCGCGGAGGAGATTGAAGGGGAGGCAGCCAACCCCGAATTCTATAAAAGGTTGGCAAAGATGAGCGAGCCCGAGGCGAGGCAGCCAGAAGGAAGAAGGCGAGAGGAGCCCAGGGGCCAGGGGTTCGAAAGACCACCTCGGGTTTGGAGGAACCAAGAACCCAACAACAGGTTGGGCTGGAGGAACCAGGAAGGACCAGCGCGAGGTCAGGATGAAAGGTACCAAGGAAGGGAGGCAGGAGGAGTGAATCAGGGGTGGAGGCAGGGTCCCAGACCCCCTCACCCCCCGAGGGAGCAAGCCATGGCGGTAGGCCGAGGGAGAAGAGGTAGAGGAGCGAGAGGAGGAAGAGGAAGAGCTGGAAGAGAGGACAGGGTGGCGTTGCCTTACTGTGACTTTCATCAGGAAGAAGGTCACGCGATCGCCACCTGCCCAGAGTTCTTGGAAATGAGGGAAAGAGGACAGCCACGGCGGCCGCATGCCAGAATTGAGGAAGTGCTTCCAGAGGCAGAAGAGGACCGGTGTGAGGATAGGGCAGATACAGGAACCAGGGGGGGAATCGGGGTGATTCACGGTGGGGTTGGGATAGAGGCCTCTCGCAAGAGGAGCTTCCAGGCCATGTTCCGAAGGGACGTCGCGTCGACTTCCCAGACCCCACCCCCCTCTGAGAAGCTCACCTTCTCCTCAGAAGATATGCCAGACTACGAAGACCCATTCTGCGATGCCCTGGTGATCCAGACGGCAATAGAAAACTTCACGGTCTCTCGGATCCTGGTGGACAACGGGAGCTCGGTGAATGTGATCTTCAAAAAAGCTTTCGACGCGATGGAGGTAGAGAAGAAGAGAGTGCAGGCCTCCGACGGACCACTGTTTGGTTTCTCGGGAGAGCGGAAGGAGGTCGAGGGAGGCGTAGGTCTCCAGGTGACGCTAGGAGGAGTCCCAAGAAACTGCCGGTTCGTCATTGTGGACGCTCCGAGCAGCTATAACGCCATCTTCGGAAGACCCCTCATCAGCGCCTTCCGGTGCGTGCCCTCATCATACCATCAGTGCTTAAAGCTCCATAGTGGAGGAGTCCAGATCCGCGTCCGAGGAGATGCTAAGGTGGCGAGGCAGTGCTACGTGACTGCCGTCAACACCATTTCCTGGATGGCGGATGCCGAAAAGATGGATGAAGAGATGGTGAGGCCGGAGGGGCCAGGAGAGGAAGAGGAGAAGGAAGAAGAAGGGGGAGAGGGCGATGCCCGAGAGGAGTTGTTGGAGGTCGCTCGTGAGGAGCAGGAGGTCGAGGTGTTGGAGGTCGCTCGTGAGGAGCAGGAGGTCGAGGTGTTGGAGGTCGCTCATGAGGAGCAGGAGGTCGAGCCAATGGAGGCGGAAGGAGCTGCAGGAGAAAAGGCCCGGGAGGAGGGGCGAGAAGCGAAGGGCCAGTGGGAAGAACCAGCCCGGCTCGAGCCGACAGAAGAGGTGATAGAGATGGAGGTTACCACCCAGGCAGGAAGGGTGGAGAAGGTGCGGGTCAGCGGGGGCCTCGGCCCGGAGGACCAGAGAAGGATGCTGGAGTGCATCCAGAAGAACATGGACATCTTCGCGTGGAGCGCAGCGGACATGCCAGGCATCGAGGCGGACGTGGCTTGCCATCGTCTCAACCTCAATCCAGAAGCCCGCCCCATCCGGCAGAAGAGAAGGACTATAGCTGACAAGCTCGAAGGACCGATCCGCGAGGAGGTGGCGAAACTCCCCGAGGCAGGTTTTGTAACGGAGATCCAGTATCCAGGCTGGGTCTCCAATGTCGTAATGGTAAAAAAGGCCGATGGCCGCTGGCGTATGTGTGTGGACTTTTCATTGTTAAATAAGGCCTGTCCTAAGGATTGTTATCTCTTGCCTCGGATCGACGCGCTGGTTGACTCAGCCGTCGGTTTTTCTGTGATGAGTTTTTTGGATGCTTTTTCAGGTTATCACCAAATAAGAATGCACCCCCCGGACGTCAAAGATGTCTCGTTCATCACCAGGGAGGGATGCTACTGCTATAAGATGATGCCCTTCGGGCTGAAAAATGCAGGAGCAACCTACCAGAAGATGATGGATCGGGTATTTAAGAAACAAAGGGGAAGGAACCTGGAGGTCTACGTGGATGACCTTATGATAAAGAGCAAGTGTGTGAGCTCTCACATCCAGGACCTCGAGGAGACCTTCGCCACCCTACGCAAGTACAAGATGCGCCTGAACCCCCTGAAGTGTGTGTTCGGGGCCAGCAAAGGGAAGTTCCTCGGGCACCTTCTCACCCCCTGGGGGGTAGAACCTAACCCGGACAAGGTTAGGGCTATAATGGAGCTGGGGTCGCCCCGGAACGCCAAGGAAGTTCAGCGCTTGACCGGAAGACTCGCCGGGCTGAACAGGTTTCTATCCCGGGCAGGGGAAAAATGCTCCCCCTTCTTTAAAGCGCTACGAGGCAATCGGAAGTTTGAGTGGACGAGAGAATGCGAGGAGGCCTTTCAGGCCTTGAAGAGCCAACTCACCAAGGCTCCGCTACTGCAAAGTCCCAAAGAGGGGGAGGTTCTACATTTATATCTCGGGGTCGGGGCGGAGGCCGTAAGCTCCGTCCTGGTTCGAGAGGAAGGAAAGAAGCAGCTGCCAGTCTACTACGTAAGCAGGGTCCTGAGGGAAGCGGAGCTCAGGTACCCAATTTTAGAAAAGTTGGCCTTTGCCCTGGTCATCGCAGCAAGGAAGCTCAGGCCATACTTCCAGGCCCATTCGATCCAAGTAGTGACGGACCATCCACTCCGCCAGATCTTCGAAGGAGTGGAGCACTCGGGAAGACTCGCAAAATGGTCAATCGAGCTAAGTGAATTCAACATTACCTTTGTCCCTCGATTATCTATGAAGGCGCAGGTGGTAGCTGATTTCATGACAGATTTCGTGGCCGAGATGAAAGAAGACGGAGCCCCTCGTCACATTCCGTGGAAGCTGCTGGTGGACGGGGCTTCGGGCAAGAATTCTCTTGGAGGAGGGGTGGTGCTGGAGAGTCCCCACGGAGTAAAGATAGAGCAGACGCTAGTGATACACTTCCCAATTACCAACAACCAGGCGGAGTATGAGGCTGTAATCGCCGGCCTGCGGTTGGCCCGGGAGCTCGGGGTCCATGACGTGGAGGTCCTCACGGATTCCATGATAATAGCTTCTCAGATAAGGGGAGAGTTCGAAACAAGGGAACCTGTGCTCATGAAGTATTTAGCAAAAGTCAAAGGTCTCGTGGGGACGTTCAAAACTTTCTCCATCCAGCATGTCCCACGAGAGGAGAGCACCCCGGCAGATCGGTTGGCAAAATCTGGTCCTCGAGCCGGAGGGACCCTGACGGACCTATTCCGTCCTTCGATTGAAGAAGGAGAGCTCATGGAAGTAGAACAACGGCCCTCCTGGAAGGATCCCTTCGTCACCTTCCTTGCAACGGGAAAATTTCCGGAAGAAGTTCCGGACCAGAGGCGCTTCCGGTATAAGTCTGCCTACTATGTGCTCCATGAGGGTGACTTGTATCGGAAGACCCTCTCGGGCCTCCTGGCCCGATGCATCTCGGAGGAAGAGGTCCCAAGGATCTTGGAAGAAGTCCACTCCGGCGAGTGCGGCAGCCACTCGGGGAGCAGGATGTTGGAGGCAAGAATAGTGAGGCAGGGGTACGTACTTCTGGCCAACCCTAAGCAAAGACGCGGCAGCCTTCGCCAAGAGATGCCAGAAGTGCCAAATGTTCGCCCCGCTTCAGCTCATGCCAGCTCAGAGGCTGAAGAGTATCACGGCGCCCTGGCCATTCGCCATATGGGGAATGGATCTGGTAGGACCCTTCCCCCAGGCTAGCGGGCAGAGGAGATTTCTCCTAGTCATGATTGACTACTTCACAAAGTGGCTGGAGGTCAAGGCGTTGGCTAAGGTCACCTCCCAGGTAATCCGCAACTTCGTATGGGGGGAGATCATTTGTCGACATGGGCTTCCGCAGGCCATAGTCACGGATAATAGACCGCAGTTCGCAAGCGAGGAATTCATCAGCTTCTGTGGCCAGCTGGGGATAGACCTTAGGTTTGCGTCCGTCCACCATCCCAGGAGCAACGGGCAGGTAGAGGCAGCGAACAAAGTCATCGTGAACTTGCTCAAGAAAAAGGTGGAAAATCTCAAAGGCAATTGGGTGGAACAGCTCCCCTCGGTCCTATGGGCTTTAAGAACCACCCCCAACACCGCCACGGGAGAGACCCCTTTCAGGCTCTCTCACGGCTGCGAGGCGGTCATCCTCAAAGAGTTCGAAATTACAACACCACGGGTCACGGTCGCCACAAATGGAGAGGAAGATTGGAGAGACGAGAACGAGGAGGAGTTGCGGCTCTCCCTCGACCTCATCGAAGAAGCTCGGGATCGAGCAGCCATCCATCAAGAAGAGGTCAAGCGGCGGATGGCCAAGTATTTTGACAGGCACGTCAGGATCAAGCAGTTCGAGAAGGGAGATCTGGTACTCAAGAAGGTCGACGCGGCTGGGAGATCCGCCGCGGTGGGAAAGCTTAACCCCAACTGGGAAGGCCCCTATGTCGTGGAAGAAGCACTAAAGTCTGGGGGGTATCGCCTTCAGAATGTGGAGGGCCAGCTCCTCAGCCACACATGGAGTGGCGACGACCTTAAACGCTTTTATCCTTAGTACCATGTAATAATGATGTTTTTTGAATAAAAGCATTTTGTTTAAACTATGTGAATGAAAATGATGCTGCAGCTCGCAGGAGAGACCCTGGATGTTCAAGAGGTTGGCCCCGAGCAGACCCGCTGTCCAGGCTCTCATCTAGCCGGCAGGTCCGAAGGCTCACTCGGTGGCAGGTTCTATGTTCCAGAGGTTGGCCCCGAGCAGACCCGCTGTCCAGGCTCTCATCTAGCTGGCAGGTCCGAAGGCTCACTCGGTGGCAGGTTCTATGTTCCAGAGGTTGGCCCCGAGCAGACCCGCTGTCCAGGATCTCATCTAGCTGGCAGGTCCGAAGGCTCACTCGGTGGCAGGTTCTATGTTCCAGAGGTTGGCCCCGAGCAGACCCGCTGTCCAGACTCTCATCTAGCTGGCAGGTCCGAAGGCTCACTCGGTGGCAGGTTCTATGTTCCAGAGGTTGGCCCCGAGCAGACCCGCTGTCCAGGCTCTCATCTAGCTGGCAGGTCCGAAGGCTCACTCGGTGGCAGGTTCTATGTTCCAGAGGTTGGCCCCGAGCAGACCCGCTGTCCAGGCTCTCATCTAGCTGGCAGGTCCGAAGGCTCACTCGGTGGCAGGTTCTATGTTCCAGAGGTTGGCCCCGAGCAGACCCGCTGTCCAGGCTCTCATCTAGCTGGCAGGTCCGAAGGCTCACTCGGTGGCAGGTTCTATGTTCCAGAGGTTGGCCCCGAGCAGACCCGCTGTCCAGGCTCTCATCTAGCTGGCAGGTCCGAAGGCTCACTCGGTGGCAGGTTCTATGTTCCAGAGGTTGGCCCCGAGCAGACCCGCTGTCCAGGCTCTCATCTAGCTGGCAGGTCCGAAGGCTCACTCGGTGGCAGGTTCTATGTTCCAGAGGTTGGCCCCGAGCAGACCCGCTGTCCAGGCTCTCATCTAGCTGGCAGGTCCGAAGGCTCACTCGGTGGCAGGTTCCAAGGTGATGAGAAAATGGCCCCGAGCAGACCCGCTGTCCAGGCTCTCATCTAGCTGGCAGGTCCGAAGGCTCACTCGGTGGCAGGTTCCAAGGTGATGAGAAAATGGCCCCGAGCAGACCCGCTGTCCAGGCTCTCATCTAGCTGGCAGGTCCGAAGGCTCACCCGGTGGCAGGTTCCAAGGTGATGAGAAAATGGCCCCGAGCAGACCCGCTGTCCGGGCTCTCATCCAGCTGGCAGGTTGGAGGGTCCACTTGGTAGCAGGATCCAAATTCTCTAAGGTGGATCCAGGAGCATTCGCAGGGACCACCCAAGCGAATGATAATCTTACCTCTCTTCCTGACTGCCCGGACGAAATCCCAGTCCGAGCGAATGGTAAGGGTACGCGAGTGTTTCGGGTAGCGGGAAGTCGAAGAGGGGCAACACACCTAAGTCATCTCCGAACACTCGCTGGGTAGCCGGGACGGTTACTCTACGACCTAACGTCCTGGTAAGCCTAGCAAGACGTTGCAGCGAATGATAATAAAGTTTGAGATAACATAAAAACGGAGATTACGCAGAAATTGAGATAGCACAAAAATTGTAATCCATAGATATATCTTTCAGGGGCATTCGCCCAATTCGTGGTTACACCAGAAAAAGAAAAGGTAAATACAACAAAAAGAGGAAAATACAGAGGGCCCCCCTCAAGGGTCACCAGACTCCTCCGAAGAACCTTCGCTCTCATCCTGGACGGGGGCATCTTCTCGCGGCGCGACGCTGTCGTCCTCCGGGAAAGGGATCGGAATGTAAAGCTCCGGAACTACTTGGCGAGTGGTGAGTCATTCGGCCTCCGGCTTCAAATACCCAGCCCGCCGCAGCACCTGCAACGCGTGCTTGACGGCGCGTTGCGCATTCTCCTGAAGCAGTTGCTCCAGCTCGTGATGGGGGTAAAAGTGCCCCCCATCACCCGGGGCGAGTGATGTCATTCCGGCTTCTCGCAGCAGCTGGGTCTCGGCTTTGGCGAGACGGACTCCCTCCTCGAGGTCGACCACCCGCGCTCGGAGCATCCCAGCACTTGTTGCATCCTGGAAAAATAAAATGATCATGATGAGAGGAATATTGGACAGTCAGTAATAACCATTCGCAGGAGTAAAAGTAAATGTACCTCTACAACCGGGCGGTTGGCGAGAAGAGCTTCCGCGGTTTTCAGTCATTCCCTGAGATCACTCGCCTCCTGGGAAAGAAGAGCCCTGGTCTCCTCGACCTTGCCCAGGTTCCGCGAGACCTCAAGGCTCCGGCGAGAAGACATATGCGAGAGCTCGAGAGCGCGCAGCATAGCCCGGGCGGCTTCGTGGGCGAGAACTTGAGTCTTCTCCAAATCGAAGACCTCGGCGTCCTCCCGGCCATAAAGGGCATACGCCAGGGCATAGGCCTCGCCGCTAGCAATGTTGGTCTCCACCCAAGATGGATGGAGAGTGGATAGCGAAACCCTGTTCGCGTTCCTGTCCCACTTCAGCAAAGGAGCCCCGGAGGGGTCCACGTACCTCTCGCCGTTCGCGAAGTTGCGATGGTCCCGGGGCAACGGAGGCGGCGGCAGCGCCGATTTCTCCGGAGGAGCATTCGCACCAGGCGCGTCGGTCCCCAGGGTTGAGGGTGGAGCACTCGCCCCAGAGGATTCGCCCAGAACCCCCTTGCCCTTCGCCGCGGGTGGACAGAGCGACTTCGAGGGAGGAGGGGAAGAAGCCTTCACCGACTTTCGCTTCCGGCCACTAGGCTTGGAGGAGGAAGGTTCCTCCCGGCAGGCATCCGCGGCGGCTTGCGCGAGAGGTAGGCAAAACCCAGGAGGACGCGGCGGATGAACAGGAAGATTACGCACACCTGCATGATATTGCGAGTGGTTTAGGCGAATGGTGTAAGAATCACAACCAAAATGAATTCGAAAGTCTTGGAATCTTACCCTCGCCCTGCGGAATGAACGGGAGCGTGTTGACATTTCGCCGGAGATAGACAAGGTCCATCCCGTACTGCAGAATGTATTGATGGAGTTTTGCCTCATGCCCCCCTAGGGTCGGGGGGCGGAAGGTTGACTCCTCCTCCTGCACCGGGGCGAGAAGGGTGTTACCTAGGCTCCCGCTGACGAAGATGAAGCGGCGAACCCATTCGTGGTTCTTGTTCGGGAGCCCGTAGTGTTTGAGAGGGCTTATACCCGAGAAGAAGGAGATGCCGCCGGTGCAGCGGAAGGTGTAGAGTTTGCGGAAGACGGGCAGCGAGAACTCGATCCCTTCTTCTCGCAAATAGCTCGCGTACCCGACCAGCATGGCTATGGAGTTGGGGTTGAGCTGGGCGGGCACGACCCCATAGTACCTGAAAGTCTGGCGCAACTCCGGCCAGATGGGGAGGCGAAAGCACACCTCGAAGTGCTCTAGCGGGATCGCGAGAGCACAAGGCGAGATGGAGTTCAGGCGCTCTTCAGGCCTGGGCTTTCGCCCCTCGAACCCCCCAGGGACATAGTCAGCAACTGCCGTCAAGTAGGCCTCTTCAGAGAGGTCGCAGGAATCAAATACGTGATTGACGAATGCGCTGGCACACTTGCCCCTTCCTTCGGCATCGGCACCCATCTCGCGAATGAGGGAAAAGAAAGGAGCAGCAAAGAAGGGAGAGGTGCGAATGCTAGAAGCAAGGAAAGAGAGGGAGCATATGGTGATGTATTTATTACGGTTGTTGAAGGGCCTATTTATAGAGGCATTAAACGGCGTTTGGGCTTTCGAGGCAACGGGGGGTGCGGATAGCAATCTGTGGCAGCCCGGCACCTCGAAACCCGGTCCAAATCTCTCTCGCCCATTAATGGCGAGTGACCTATAACTATTCGCTCAACGGCTTTGCGAAAAGGGTTAGGAAAGCATTCGCAAAGCATATCATTCGGCAATACCTAGGCAGGTTATGAAAGAAGCAAAAATGGTCAGGTAAGCATTCGCAAAGCATATCATTCGGCGACAATCAGATAGGCTGAGGAAAGTAAATAGCGATAAATAGAGCATTCTCAGAATCATAATATACAAAGTTATTACAGACAAATATTAATGTTCGACACTCGCGGCGAGGCGGGTAGGAAAAGAAAGAGATTATGGCATCTGGGTCAGTACTCCACCCAAACCCATCGACCTCGCTTTCGCGACCCGGCTTCTGGGGGCATTCGCTGACGATAGTATGTCATCATGTTGGTGATCTCGTGGGAAGCCAGTTGGAGCTGGTCCCGGGCTCTCGCCGCGTGCCTTTCAGGCGACAGCTCCCCACCTTCGCCCCCCAGTCGCTCCACTGTCGCGAGAAGCCGCGAGTAGTCCCTCCGGAGTTCCTTCAGCTCGCGCTTGATCTCCAGCTTCTCCTCGTCCACCTGGCCGGCAGCATTTCGCTGGAGGTGGATAAGCTTCCCAAAGATCTCCGTGATTCGCTCCTTCAGGGTCACGTGGTCAGATGAGTCACCCAAGAAGTCAGCGAGATCACCTGGGGAGGGAAGGGGCGAGAGCACCCCGTCTTCCCCCTCATAGTAGGACTCAGGGGGGAGACCTCCCGATACCCTATGAGATTATAAAAGGATCAGTACGATGAAGTTAGCGAATGCAGCAAGGACAAGATAGAGGCCTGACCTGGGGCGGGTACCCTGTGGCCTGAGGGGCGAGAAGTATGGGGGTGTACCCCGGGCAACCCGGCGAAAGGGGGGAAAACCTTCCCTTTTCCGGGGCGGAAAGGCGGTGGAGGAGGAGCCTGATCATCCGCCGGGGGATTCGCGTTATCTTCAGCACGGAGGTGCTGACCCGGCTCCCGCTCGGGGTAGACCCTCTGTTCATTCGCTGTAACAGAAGGGTTCCGCTGGGTTGGGGAAGGTGGAAGAATAGTGTCCCGTAGCGGGACGTCAGGGTTGAGGGCTGCGAAAAGTTGAGGGTCAGAAACAAGCCGTCTCAAAGGTAAATCGGAAGGGTTCCAAAACTTACTGGACTGAAGTACGGTCTCGCCCGGAGGAGGGGGAGGAGCCAGGTCCGGGTTAGGGGGAGGAGCCAGGTCCAGATCTGGAGGAGGCCCCTCAGACTCGGGGGGTGGCGCCGCGACACTACTCAAGACGACCACGTGGTCGTCCTCTGGCACCGAGGTCCCCTGCGAGTGGTCAAAGCAATTTTGGAATAAGGGTCCGAACTAAAAGGTAAGGCGGGAGGAATTCCCATACCTGGGTCCCGAGGTCAACAGGAGTACGCGCCGGAGATTCAACCACGGTCTCGCCTTTTTGACGATTCAGCCGAATCGTCTTGGCTCGCCGCGAGACGTAGGGGGCGCTCGGGTCTCGCTTAGATGTCAGCCAGGGAGCGAATCTGGCAGTTTTCGGGGCGGTTGCAACCTGGGCCGCGGCCAGGCGCTCGATCATCTCTTGCGAGAGGGGTTTCGCGGAAGGCTTATGAGAAGACATTGGAAGTGGCGAAAGGTCAAGAGAGAGAAGAAATCTTGAGCCGAAATGTGGAAGTGGTCCAGAAAAACCTGACACGGGATGTATATATATAGGATAACGGTGGGACCCACAGAATCTTGCGGGGTCCAATCAACAAGCACTCACCAAATAAAGGGTTGGACTGTTCTTCCCGAGTGGAAGAGCCACTCGCAAAGAGCGGGGATTGTGTACAACCCGTATTTGGCGAGTGGGTCCCTCGAGTCAGTTGATGGGACAGGGGTCAGCCAGACCATTCGCCCATACCGAGACAGGAAAAAGGATCCTCAGATTAGTGGGGGTAGGCTGCAGGCGAGAGGGAGCCCGACGAGTGGTGCCTCCACGGACCATTCACTCAGGGGCTTGAGCATTCGCCCAGTCAAGCGGGAACTCGGCGAGTGGTTCCCTCACGGACCACTCGCCCAGAAGGCTTTGAGGAGGAAATGACCATGATACCCCTGGTGGGCTGCAAATAGCCCTTCGGAACAGCGGAGTTAGGCTATCAGCAGACCAATTTGGGGTGCGGTTAGTAAAATTAAAAGGCGGATTCATGCTATTTGCAGACCAGCCTGGGAAAACTATAAATAGACCCTTAAGGGCACCTTGGAGGAGATCCGATTTTAGAGAATCCTCTCCTCCAGGCTAGTTTTTGGTTGGCAGCCAGTGCCCTCCAAGGTGCCCGGTTGAGCTTTGGTTTGGGAGGGGAAGCTCTCTAAAATCTTCCGGGTGTGTGGTGGGACCTCCTCGCTTCAGCCTTGGGTCTATTCTGTTTCCAGCATCCACCGTCAAGAGAGTCTAGTGAGGGAGAAATAAGCATCGGCTACACCCCCAGTGGGTCCGAACTCAAGAGACCAGTTGCTGGTTTCAACAGAAGCGAAAGGATGTTGAAGTAGCAACTTCGACGATCTGGGCTATACGTGAAAGGCTATTGGTTGCCCAGGATAGGCAAGCAAAGTATTTCAATGCCAAGCATAGGAACCTAGAGTTTGCCGTCGGTGACCGGGTTTACTTGAAGATCAAACCGTGCAAAGGGGTATCAAGGATCCGACGCTTGAAAAAGCTCAGTCCAAGGTACTTAGGACCGTTTGAGATCGTGGAGCGTGTTGGTGATGCGGCTTATCGGCTTGCACTATCTGCAGAGCTGAGCGGTCTGCACGACGTGTTTCACATTTCAGTGTTGAGGAAGGCAGTGCAAGAGCCTACTCATATCGTTGCGGTCGGCAAAGTTCCGGTTGATAGTGGGTTGTCGACGAAGGTCAAGCCCTTACGCATCGAAGATACCGAAGTAAAGCAGCTGCGGAACAAGTCCATTCGGATGGTAAAAGTCTGGTGGGATAATTGCGGCCGAGAGGAGCTCTCTTGGGAGAGAGAGCAAGCGATGCTTGCGGAGTACCCCGAGCTATTTCTCTCAGGTAGTTTATAGCTGAATTTCTTGCTATTTCTGTTTTATAAATTTCCGGACGAAATTCTTTTAAGGGGGGTGGAGTTGTAACACCCCAAAAATCGTGGTTCAGCGAAGTAGGCGGAGTGGTAGTGCTGCATTTGAAGCAGGCTAAATCTTCCCTTTCTGCTCTTAGCGCACGACCATTTCCCTCTTCGCGCACGACCAGTGATCGTGCGCCAGCGATCGTGCGTTAATTCAGAAGAGAATCGAGTTCTGTCTCGGACAGTGCGCACGACCATTTCCCTCTTCGCGCACGACCAAAGATCGTGCGCCAGCGATCGTGCGCCCTGTTTATTCTGTTCCGCGATTTTGAGCGGAGAAGAAGATCGGACCGTCCAAATCTTTTGGAAATTGATCCAACGGCTAGGTTTAGTTGCGGGAGACCTTTAGGGCTGATGAGAGGGGGTTAAACCCTCATATTCTCTAAGCCATTCTCTCTCCAAACCCTAGAGAAAGAAGGAGGAGCCAAGGAAGAAGAAGGTAGATCCCGCCATTGACGGAGCTCCGGAGCTCCGTTTCGCGAGCCGTTTCCAGATTTGGAGAGTGCAGCCCGGTGCGGTCGTTTCTCTCCGTGTAGAATCTCGGATCTATGGTGAAAAAGAACGCGACTAGGGTAACGATTCTTCCTCCCGAACTTTGGACTTGTATTTGTCCTTTCATTCCTCTTTCTATGCTTGCATGAGGAATCCCTTTCACCAAATGGGTGAAGTGTAGGATTTCCTCAAGTTTTTCGGAACTCCGGGTAGATTGTGTCCGTCCCCGGCATTATTGCATGTAGAAAATCCGGTAGTCGTGCGGATTTAGGCATTTTGTGTGAAGCCTATTCGTGGCCGTGAGCCCGAATCGGTGATGCTTGATTTGCGACGTTGCATTTAGGTTAGGCCTAGAATGCGTGCCGGAGAATGACTCCGTGAAATCATCTATAGTAATGCGGGAAATAAGTATAGGCGTCTTGTGAAGATGCTAACGAAAGCCCCATGCTTTGAGTTTGGTTGAAGGCAAACCTTCACCACGAAATTGATGCGGAGCGTATTGCACCTCCCTTGTTGAGTATTCGTGAAACCTAGACCCTTGTGAAGGGGTTAGGTGCGTAGCGTATAATTAGTGTAGCACTTGAAAGTGCTAAACCCTTACGGGCCGAGGCGAAGCCGTACCCGCGTCGTGCGATAGATCGCGACGATTAGAGCACGGGCAAAGCTAAACCGAACCCGTTTCCATGCAGATCGGTAAGAGGTCCCTTCCTCAGGAAAGCCGTGTGATCATGGGAGAGGTCGTGGAAGGTGTCATACCTAGACCGACCAAAAGCTCTTATTTCCACCCAAGGTTGTGGCCCTTACGGTGGAGTGTTTTGTGAAATGGATGTTATGATTAGCCTCTTGCGATTGCTTAGGCGGTTGTGGGGAACCTTCGGGTGAACCCAACCAACATCATGTGCATACCTAGGTTCCCCTCTCTTTTGATGCTCAACCTAGAAGATTGATTGTGCTTGAAACCTCACCTTGTGTAGTTTGCACTTTCTTTATATTTAGTACTTGTGCTAGTATGGCTTGCTTGCAGGGTAGAAGCTCCGCCGCCCCGGAAAAGGGGTGGGGTCGTTATAATTTGGTCAGCTGTGCTGACCGTTACTTTGTTTGCCACCGCTTGGTGGAATGTTCTTATGCAGGTGCAGGTGAGCCTAGCGGGAAATAGCGGGCGATGGCCCTTTGCAATGTTGGCCCTCGAAGGCCAGCCCTTTTCCTGTTATTCATGTATGGCCGGCCTGCGTGCCGATGTATGCTTTTGGAGTTTTGTGCATTGGATGAATGTAAGGCCTTAAGGCCGTAACTCTTATTCAGGATACATTCCTATGATAGTGGACAGTTCTATTTGAATGGTTTAATTAATGCTTCCGCTTACGTGTTGTACTCTCGTTTAGTTGTTACTTTTCTGTTTATCACATTTTAACTCCTAGCTAGTGTGGTTTGTATGGCGTGGGGTCCCGGCCGGACCTACTGTTATACTATCTGTACTGGCAGGGTGTTACACGGGGGACACACCCTTCCGCTTTGAATAGCACCGCAGCGCCGTGGGCAATTCTGGCACCCCAACAATCCCCCCAGAAACGACCCCGGGGTTTCGAACCCGTGACCCCCTCTGATACCACTTGTAGGGATACGGCGCAACCAACTGCACCAAAAGACCGGCCTGTTGGTCAAGGTGCCTACTGCTCCTTTGTAGAGTCGGCTATCCTCGGGCGGATCCACGGGGCAGTCAGTTAGACCCACGGGGGACACACCCTTCCGCTTCGAATAGCACCGCAGTGCCGGGGGCAATTCTGGCACCCCAACAGTTCAGCTCCCGGAATGGCTGCCACACTCTCCCTGTACAACCCGTATTTGGCGAGTGGGCCCCTCGAGTCAGTTGATGGGACAGGGGTCAGCCAGACCATTCGCCCGTACCAAGATAGGAAAAAGGATCTCCAGATTAGTGGGGGTAGGCTGCAGGCGAGAGGGAGCCTGACGAGTGGTGCCTCCACGGACCATTCGCTCAGGGGCTTGAGCATTCGCCCAGTCAAGCGGGAACTCGGCGAGTGGTTCCCTCACGGACCACTCGCCCAGAAGGCAGTGAGGAGGAAATGACCATAATACCCCTTGTGGTCTGCATATAGCCCTTCAGAACAGCGGAGTTAGGCTATTCGTAGACCAATTTGGGGTGCGTTTAGTAAAATTAAAAGGCGGATTCATGCTATTTGCAGACCAGCCTAAGAAAAACTATAAATAGACCCTTAAGGGCACCTTGGAGGGGATCCGATTTTAGAGCATCCTCTCCTCTAGGCTAGTTTTGGTTGGCAGCCAGTGCCCTCCAAGGTGCCCGGTTGAGCTTTGGTTTGGGAGGGGAAGCTCTCTAAGATCTTCCGGGTGTGTGGCGGGACCTCCTCGCTTCAGCCTTGGGTCTATTCCGTTTCCAGCATCCACCGTCGAGAGAGTCTAGTGAGGGAGAAATAAGCATCGGCTACACCCCCAGTGGGTCCGAACTCAAGAGACCAGTTGCTGGTTTCAACATTTTTGGTGCGGTGAGCGTGGACCGTAGCCGGTGAAAGAAAATCCCAAGCTGGTTTCGATGACAGGAGATGGAGGAAATGGTTCTGACTCGGGTCACTCGCAGCCACCCGCGGCGGGCGAGTGGCTGGAGATGTTTGAGAAGTTTAAGCGAGAGGTCCTGCAGACGGTTCTCGCGTCAAGGACCGAGTGCGAGACCCCGGTGGTTCCAGTGGTCCCGCCTTTGCAGATTGGCGAGAACGCCCCGGGGCAACGACCGGGAAAGGAGGTGCCAGCAGAAGGCAGTGCGCGAGACCTCCCCGGACGGCAGTTGTTCAACAGTCCGGCGAGTGCCGAGGTGTGTGAGTTGGTCCCGCGCGAGAGGACCACTCGCCGAGCAGGGGAAGGGAGCCCCTTTTGCGAGATGATCCTCTCGGCCCCAGTGCCAGAAGGGTTTCGTGGGCCGGAGATGTCCTACTACACCGGCAAGGAGGATCCAGTTGTGCACCTGCAGTGGTTCGAGGACATGACTTCAATCCTTCCCATGTCGGATTCTTTCCAATGCCGACTCTTCGCAACCACCCTGAAGGAAAAAGCAAGGGACTGGTTCCACCAACTTCCCACAGGTTTCATCTATGCGTTCGATGATCTGCGCCGAAGCTTCCGACTACGTTTCTCGACGTCAAAGAAGAGGAAGAAGGATGCGGAGGCTCTCTTCAAGATCCGGCAGAGGGAGGGAGAATCCCTGGCTAAGTACGTGGACAGGTTCCAGGAGGAGATACACCTAGTGCAGGAGGTGCCGGGATTCGCCCTCCAGATGGCATTCATCGTAGGGCTGCGAGAAGGGTTCTTCAAGATGGACCTGAAGAGAAGACCTCCCGTATCCTTCGAGGAGTTGATGGAGAGGGCCGCGGAGGAGATCGAAGGGGAGGCGGCCAACCCCGAATTCTATAAAAGGTTGGCAAAGATGAGCGAGCCCGAGGCAAGGCAACCAGAAGGAAGAAGGCGAGAGGAGCCCAGGGGCCAGGGGTTCGAAAGACCACCTCGGGTTTGGAGGAACCAGGAACCCAACAACAGGTTGGGCTGGAGGAACCAAGAAGGACCAGCGCGAGGTCAGGATGAAAGGTACCAAGGAAGGGAGGCAGGAGGAGTGAATCAGGGATGGAGGCAGGGTCCTAGACCCCCTAACCCCCCGAGGGAGCAAGCCATGGCGGTAGGCCGAGGGAGAAGAGGTAGAGGAGCAAGAGGAGGAAGAGGAAGAGCTGGAAGAGAGGACAGGGTGGCGTTGCCTTACTGTGATTTTCATCAGGAAGAAGGTCACGCGATCGCCACCTGCCCAGAGTTCTTGGAAATGAGGGAAAGAGGACGGCCACGGCGGCCGCATGCCAGAATTGAGGAAGTGCTTCCAGAGGCAGAAGAGGACCGGTGTGAGGATAGGGCAGATACAGGAACCAGGGGGGAATCGGGGTGATTCACGGTGGGGTTGGGATAGAGGCCTCTCGCAAGAGGAGCTTCCAGGCCATGTTCCGAAGGGACGTCGCGTCAACCTCCCAGACCCCACCCCCCTCCGAGAAGCTCACCTTCTCCTCAGAGGATATGCCAGACTACGAAGACCCATTCTGCGACGCCCTGGTGATCCAGACGGCAATAGAAAACTTCACAGTCTCTCGGATCCTGGTGGACAACGGGAGCTCGGTGAATGTGATCTTCAAAAAAGCTTTCGACGCGATGGAGGTAGAGAAGAAGAGGGTGCAGGCCTCCGACGGGCCACTGTTTGGTTTCTCGGGAGAGAGGAAGGAGGTCGAGGGAGGCGTAGGTCTCCAGGTGACGCTAGGAGGAGTCCCGAGAAACTGCCGGTTCGTCATCGTGGACGCTCCGAGCAGCTATAACGCCATCTTTGGAAGACCCCTCATCAGCGCCTTTCGGTGCGTGCCCTCATCGTACCATCATTGCCTAAAACTTCATAGTGGAGGAGTCCAGATCCGCGTCCGAGGAGATGCTAAGGTGGCGAGGCAATGCTACGTAACTGCCGTCAACACCATCTCATGGATGGCGGATGCCGAAAAGATGGATGAAGAGATGGAGAGGCCGGAGGGGCCAGGAGAGGAAGGGGAGAAGGAAGGAGAAGGGGGAGAGGGCGCTGCCCGAAAGGAAGTGTTGGAGGTCGCTCGTGAGGAGCAGGAGGTTGAGGTGTTGGAGGTCGCTCGCGAGGAGCAGGAGGTCGAGCCGATGAAGGCGGAAGGAGCTGCAGGAGAAAAGGCCCGGGAGGAGGGGCGAGAAGCGAAGGGCCAGTGGGACGAGCCAGCCCGGCTCGAGCCGGCAGAAGAGGTGATAGAGATGGAGGTTACCACCCAGGCAGGAAGGGTGGAGAAGGTGCGGATCAGCGGGGGCCTCGGCCCGGAGGACCAGAAAAGGATGCTGGAGTGCATCCAAAAGAACATGGACATCTTCGCGTGGAGCGCAGCGGACATGCCGGGCATCGAGGCGGACGTGGCTTGCCATCGTCTCAACCTCGATCCAGAAGCCCGCCCCATCCGGCAGAAGAGAAGGGCTATAGCTGACAAGCTCGAAGGACCAATCCGCGAGGAGGTGACGAAGCTCCTCGAGGCAGGTTTTGTAACAGAGATCCAGTATCCAGGCTGGGTCTCCAATGTCGTAATGGTAAAAAAGGCCGATGGCCGCTGGCGTATGTGTGTGGACTTTTCATTGTTAAATAAGGCCTGTCCTAAGGATTGTTATCCCTTGCCTCGGATCGACGCGCTGGTTGACTCAGCCGTCGGTTTTTTCTGTGATGAGTTTTTTGGATGCTTTTTCAGGTTATCACCAAATAAGAATGCACCCACCAGACGTCAAAGATGTCTCGTTCATCACCAGGGAGGGATGCTACTGCTATAAGATGATGCCCTTCGGGCTGAAAAATGCAGGAGCAACCTACCAGAAGATGATGGATCGGGTATTCAAAAAGCAAAGGGGAAGGAACCTGGAGGTCTACGTGGATGACCTTATGATAAAAAGCAAGTGCGTGAGCTCCCACATCCAGGACCTCGAGGAGACCTTCGCCACCCTACGCAAGTACAAGATGCGCCTGAACCCCCTGAAGTGTGTGTTCGGGGCCAGCAAAGGGAAGTTCCTCGGGCACCTTCTCACCCCCTGGGGGGTAGAACCTAACCCGGACAAGGTTAGGGCTATAATGGAGCTGGGGTCGCCTCGGAGCGCCAAAGAGGTTCAGCGCTTGACCGGAAGACTCGCCGGGCTGAACAGGTTTCTATCCCGGGCAGGGGAAAAATGCTCTCCCTTCTTTAAGGCGCTAAGAGGCAATCAGAAGTTTGAATGGACGAGAGAATGTGAGGAAGCCTTTCAGGCCTTGAAGAGCCAACTCACCAAGGCTCCGCTACTGCAAAGTCCCAAAGAAGGGGAGGTCCTACATTTATATCTCGGGGTCGGGGCGGAGGCCGTAAGCTCCGTCCTGGTTCGAGAGGAAGGAAAGAAGCAGCTACCAGTCTACTACGTAAGCAGGGTCCTGAGGGAAGCGGAGCTCAGGTACCCAATTTTAGAAAAGTTGGCCTTTGCCTTGGTCATCGCAGCCAGGAAGCTCAGGCCATACTTCCAGGCCCATTCGATCCAAGTAGTGACGGACCATCCACTCCGCCAGATCTTCGAAGGAGTGGAGCACTCAGGAAGACTCGCAAAATGGTCAATCGAGCTAAGTGAATTCAACATTACCTTTGTCCCTCGATTATCTATGAAGGCGCAGGTGGTGGGTGATTTCATGACAGATTTCGTGGCCGAGATGAAAGAAGACGGAGCCCCTCGTCACATCCCGTGGAAGCTGCTGGTGGACGGGGCTTCGGGCAAGAACTCTCTTGGAGGAGGGGCAGTGCTGGAGAGTCCCCACGGAGTGATGATAGAGCAGACGCTAGTGATACACTTCCCAATCACCAACAACCAGGCGGAGTATGAGGCTGTGATCGCCGGCCTGCGGTTGGCCCGGGAGCTCGGGGTCCATGACGTGGAGGTACTCACGGATTCCATGATAATAGCTTCTCAGATAAGGGGAGAGTTCGAAACAAGGGAGCCTGTGCTCATGAAGTATTTGGCAAAAGTCAAAGGTCTCGTGGGGACGTTCAAAACTTTCTCCATCCAGCATGTCCCACGAGAAGAGAGCACTCCGGCAGATCGGTTGGCAAAATCTGGTCCTCGAGCCGGAGGAACCCTGACGGACCTATTCCGTCCTTCGATTGAAGAAGGAGAGCTCATGGAAGTAGAACAACGGCCCTC